>OX579676.1:2461666-3692500 GCA_951230905.1 Cheilosia variabilis | reverse complement strand
TTGACAAAAAAAGTCAACGCCTGTTTTCTTTTCTGTCAATCAAGGGAAGTGTTTGATTTAAAATTAACTAAGTAAATTGGAGTAGGGAACGCATTTTCGAGTAGATGCTACAGCTACATAAATAACCCCCGTATTTAGTATCACAATGGGTCAATTTTTACCTAAGTCTGTCGCGGAATACTCCACGCCAGCCCCCAAACCTAAATCCTAGCCCCCGTATTTATAAATGCTTCGCAAAAAGTTATCATTTTTCAACGTTTATTTAAGCTGGTGTAAATTGTTAAACATTTAATGATAGAGTACAATGGGCAGCAGTTGAAGCAATTTGACGAAGCAATTCCGACTTTGTTTTGAGGTATTCAAAGAAATCAACGCACGAATAGCTTAGTTACATTTATTGAATCGCCTTCAATGTTTCCACTTCTAACCGTGTTTTGTCTGAAGTCCAAGTTTTGTTAACTGCAAAAAATGATTCGTTTCACCGATGCCTTGGCAAGCAGGGCCGGCCTTAACGATCTAGCCGCCCCGGGCGAGTCATCCATTGCGCCCTTTTGCATTTCTTTATGATTAAAAAAAAAACTTATTTTCAATTGTTTACCATATTTATTATTGAATTAATAGAAAGGTTCCTATATTTTGTGTCAGTTAGTCTTTATATCGATAGAGATAGGTATTGGCCATCCTTTTATTCATTGAATTTGGGCCAAATACAAGGTTCTTTTTAAAAATGCATTAAAATGAACAAAATTAATTTTTTTACATGTATTATGGCCTCATTAGTAAGAGCAAACATTCCCATTAATTATGGAACACAAAGTCTGCCACTCCAATTTTCCAAGAAGGTTTCGGGCAGTAGCTCACGGATTGCTGCGATCATATTTGCCTTTAGTGCTTGAATCGTTTCCGGATTGTTGCCATAACATCGGTCCTCCACGGTTCCCCACAAAAAAAAGTGCAACGGGGTCAAATCGCAGATACGAGGCGGCCAATTGACATCGCCAAGATGGCACGATTTGGGAGTTTGGTGCGCACAAAATCGATTGTGGCATGGCGCGCCATCCTGCAAAAAAAAAGTCGGTTAACATGGCTGTGCAACGCCTACCGTTGACCAAAACGTTGTTCCGAGCCTCATTTTCGAAGAAAAATGGTCCAATGATGCCACCACAATCCATAATCCGCAACAAACTGTCACTCTCTGTGGATGCATTGGCTTCTCGACAATAACGTGCGGGTTTTCCGAGCCCCAGGTGGGGCAATTCCGTTTGTTATCGTAGCCGCCGTGATGAAAAGATGATTTTGCGAAGCGATAACGATGGTCGTGCGCCTTCAATTGCTGAGTCAATTGGACCTTGTAAGCGAATTATCAGAGATCTTTGTACAGAATTCTACTCAGGCTAGTGCGTAATAGTTGAGCTGTTGAGATCGATGGCGAGTTGATGTTCGTGAGTCTCACAATCTCGGCTGCAGCAGCAATGGCAATTTTACTCAGAGGAGTTGGGTGTACCAGATGCCACATTCCAAAAGATCTCTTAAGCTTGAAAGAATTTTGTTTTGCTTCTGAAAATGATAAGAAAAAAACTCCAAACATATGTTGATCGGAAATGAAAAAAAAATAGCATCAAGTGTCCCGTTGCCGATCTAAAATTTGAGAGCAGTAGGAACGAAAAATTATGTTTGCTAAAAAATATTTTAATAGTTCTGTATTTTAAAGAACATGTTTTATTTAACAATCAATTTATTTGTTTCGTTTATGTGAGTGTGTTGTTCACAGGTCTTAATGACGGCCTCCAGATATGCACTGTTGGACTTTGCAAATTCAGCTTTAGCAAAATGTCGCACTCCCAAATGTCTAATGAGAATGTAGGCAAAAACAAATTTGGTTTAAGAGTGGTAGATTAGCCATTTATAAGACGGTTAGTAGGCAGTTTCAAAGATATTTTGAGGGAGCATCACAAATTGTGAAAGCATGAAGTTACGACCGAAGAGGCTTCACTTTTAAAAAGGGTTTCTATTAAAAGCGATCGCTCAACTCTTGGTCTGACTTTTTTGCAATTCAACTGCTGATGCACGTTCAGTTAAAAGTTTCCTGCTTTTTAGAGATGTAAAATTATCGCTTCCTTTCTAACTTTGGTGTCATTTTTGTACCGCAAGGAATTCTAGAATTTGTCTTCGTTTGCTCACTGAGAAAATGCTATACCTTCATAACCTTATTTTACTAGTTTCTTGATTTTAGAACTTCATCCAAAAGTAGAAGATTTCTAGCTTAGAGCGGTCAAAATGTGTGTGAATATACAAAGTTTAAATAAAACCCGTAACTCAAATGCTTAATAGAACTAAAGGTACCTGATAAGATTTTGAAGCTCGTCAATGAGAAGCAAGCTAAAAGTGAATTGATTACGTTGAACCGATTTTGCTTCAGTGAATTCTGCTGACAATCGATGTTCACTGAAAATTTCATATCAAATCAGTGCGCCCTCAACTACCAACTAATATTATATTTCGAACATTTCAGAAACATTTTGAATAACAGGTGCCGTCCATCCATGTATAGTACAGCCCAATCGCGTTTTAGTGAAGTTCAAAAGCCATGTGGAAGCTCTTTGTTGTAGCTTTCGCCGTCATCAACCTACGCATTTGAAATAACGTCGCATCCAGCCCTTGCGAAGGCAGGCCAGGCGTTGCATTGTTTCAACTTTCTCTCTTTCACATAGAAATGTATTTTCTTTAAAAAGGAGCCAAGTTTTATTTTTTATATGTCTTTAAAGGATACGAAATGGTAACATGCTAAAAAAAGCAAACGCGTCGGTTACTGTCAGATACCGCTAATACCTTATCCTACACAACGAACTTTGAACAAAGCAAGATTTGTTTTCTGTTTAAATAATTATTGTGAGTGCTCTTAAGAATTTGTGACATTATCCAAATATTAACCAACGGCACATATAAGAAGGATGTACGACACTCTCGTAAAAGCAAATGGATGATCTCTTACTCTGTTTATTTTCAATGATGCAACAATACAGGTGACTCTTTGGTTTACCCGATGCGCTAAAAGCAAAACATAAACCGCGTAAGGGTTACTACATACTGGCGGCTGCATGGAAAGCCAGAAAGGACTTTTGTTTTATGTAGTACACCTTGCTGGTATGTAAAGAGTATTAATTGTAATTTTTATTCGTTTCGAATGAGTATATTTGCATTGAAGGATATGCATGATGTTGTTAAATTTCGTAATAAACGTTTCAGTAGACAAAGTGATAAGTTGCCTTAAAAAAATTGTAATAGAAACAGGGGCGATGCAAAAAGAAGTCAACAACACTTATAAACAAAATTTACTAAGCTTTCTGGAGCTGAGCTAACTTTTTTATTTGATCTTGCAGGTAGAATCAGAAAATTGTTCTTATAAGTACCTCTTCCTTGTAGAGCTCTACAACGCGCATCACCAAAAACAGGGTCATTCTCTGTGGTCTTCCTTCTTCCTTCAAAAAGAGATCTTTCTTTTTTGCTTATACGATCTACTTAATCAATGCTTCTCTGCCGTTGTATGTTAAAATATTCGACTTGGTAAACGCTGTCGATACAAACTGACGAAAAATCTTTTTTTAAAACATCCCAAATGTTTTAAACCGCTTTTGAAAAAGTTACTGCTTTAAAATTGCGATTGAACAGAAGTGATTCTAGACTCTACCTCTGCACCGATGTAATTTTGTCCAGAAGATCACAGGTTGACAAGGCCCTTCGCTGCTTCGAATTTATACCTGTTCATCGTAAACGACTTGACGAATCGCCAAAGTTGAGAGTCCTTCCTCGATCGCTATACATCGTTTTGTCCTCGCATTCGTAGTCAGATACATCCGGTTCAATACTGACAGTTAGTTTTGAATGGCCAGCTAAATAAGAAGGGCCTATTGAGACTCAGGAGTAATGATTACATCTGCATAAAGTACTCTGTGTGAGAAACGGACCGATGTAAAATATCCTTACAGCTCTTATACTATTCAGTTGGATTTCCAGAAAATGTTTCTGTGTTATTTAAGGTTGGAAACGAAACGTAAAGTCTTGTCCATTAATGAATGAATGCTCTTAAACCTTGCAAACAAAAAAAAGTGCTTACCTCATGGATTTTCTATATTGAAAAAAAACTGCACTTGAAAACTTCCCCGATCAAACTCCGCAGTTTCACGACAAGGACATCATTGAGACGCAGCGTGCCTGTGAAATACTTGCAATGTGCGTAATTGCGCTATAAAACACCAGATTACTGCACATTTAATTAAATGTGATATTGGAATTCTCGCGAAAAAATTCCCATCAGCGTGACGTAATATTGGACACTAAACAGCCTAGTTACGTCGCAGTTAAAGTTAGTGGCACTAACACTACCCGCCACTTAGGCATTACCTCTTCAGTTATTCAAAAACAACTCTTATCAACAGATACACCAATTTTACGTTAATATCGAACAATTGTTAGAACAAATTTCCTTCTGCAACATCCATAAAACATCGTAAAGCAATAAATTTTGGAGATTACTTTAGTCACTCATACGCCACCGAGTCCGGAAAGGGATCAGCTGTTATTTTTAAATAACGAAAATTCATACATATCCATGTAGTACCCATACGACTGTATATTTTATCATAGAGAATTTTAATCCTTTCTTCTTTATGTCACAAAAAAAGTTCCCCGCACATATGTATGTGTAAGGTGTAGGCAAACAATAATGTGTAGAAGATAGCGAAACCAGCAGGTTATATACGGCGCTGTTAAGAGTGTCAGAAGTTAACCAGTTAAAACATTAGAGAGCAGGAGACCCACCTACACACGAAAAGCTCTATACATGTGACCCGCATGCATACATATAAAGCACATCTCCGTGCAAACAGTCTTACGTGTGATAGGAGTTTGAGGAATTTCCCAACAACCAGTGCCCCTTCGTCCGCGTGTGTGTTTCACCTTTTTTTGTCGTTTTGCTTGTTGGTTTTGGTCGAACCAGGTTCTATATAAGACATCCGTTGAACCATCGAGGATAACCAGTTAACGGTTAAACGTGATTCCCTCAACAAGTAAGAAGTACCAACTAAGTGCAGTGCTGAAAGTTGTAATAAAATAGAACCACGCAAGGATACCTGTTGCGGTTTGGTTAAAGTGTTGCATAAAGAAGACTGATCGAGAACGTTCTGGTTTTAACGGTTTCCTTTTCGTTCGTTTTCTTTGAACATTAAAACAGAATTTGTGAACAAAATGTGCAATAAAATAATTTACCTGAGTTTGGTGCTGGTTTTCAGTTTTGCCTGTTTAGCAAAAGGTAATAAAAACTTTTTTTAAATTTCATGTAAGAGTATATATATAAGAAACATTTTCCACGAATGGGAATTAACCTAAATTGGGCCTCCAAATCGGACTTAGTTGGCACACAGTTTTGTCGTATTTTTCAGTTAAATTAATATAAATTGTTTGAACTAAATCAATGAGCAACTTTACAAAAGACTAGAGGATGTGCGATTTTCTGTTTTGTGAATATTCTATAAAGTTTGACCAAATAAAATATAAATTATAACAGAAATTAATTAAATTTATTGCTCGCATTGTTCGTTTTGGTTGCGCTCAATTTCGACTAAAGATAAAGAAAGTGTCAGTGCAGATATGCGACTAACTCTGTCGGAGATTCAAAATTGAAGCACAATTAAGAATGATTTACAAATACAAAGAAAAAAGATCCTAGAAACATTGGATGACGAAAGTAAAACGCAAAATAACTCATTTCTTAAATCAATAAGGAAAAAGCGGGTAAAGATTTATAACTCCCAATTGCATTGTAGACTGGAGGGAGTCAAAACAGATTTTCCTAATGATTGGATAAGCCTAAATTAAATTGCAAAAATGCTGAAGCATCTTATGCTAATAATTTGTTCATACACCTCTGCTTAAAATATGTATTTGCTCTCATTTTTTTCTTAAACAATTCTTTTGACAGTTCATGCTTTGAGACTGACCGTAGAATAGTAAAGATCTTAATACTATTTGTTCTTGCATAAATTATTATGCTTAACAATTTGATCATCCATCTATCTAAATAAGAAATACATTTCAAGGAAGTTTGACTGTTGTTTGTCCAGGAGATCCAGGGTTCAAAAACAGAAACCAAAACAAGAAAAAGAAAGGGTCCATTAAATAGATATGGAAAAACTAGCCACGGAAAATAATCTGAGATGAATCAGTCAACTGCCAGACATACTAAACTAGAAATTAGACCGCCCCCATTTTTATCCATTCAAATTATTGCTCGCCTTGAAGCTTAAAAATCCAAAACCCATTTTATTATTTTCTATAGTGATAATAAGTTCTTATGTAGATGTTTATGGAGTGATAGCCGCAAGATCCAGTCGGAAAAATCTGCACTTGAATTATAATTTGTGGTAGCTAGATGATAAGTTTTTTTTAATTTATTAACATTATAGTTTTAATTTTAAAAAAAGTTTGCCAATAAAATGTACGCGTTTAAAAAAGCTTCGCACTTCACTGTTGGCCGAATTGGACGGAAGGCTTTTTTTTTTGCTACAGCATATCAGCATATCCCAAAGGCTTTGCATAGCCCACAAGCAAAAAGCGTTCACAGACCAAAATCGTTGATCAAATTAATTGGTTCATTTGGCTATATTACAATTTCGTGGAATCAATTCCTAGGTTAAGTGTTTTCATGAGCTGAACTGCTGGATTTCCTACTGCAGAGACATTACGAATTATTCCGATCAATGACGTTTATTAATTCAAATAATTCAGATTGACAACGGCCTCATCGTGTAAGTTTATGAGACAGCTTCTAAAAACAACAGCTTAAATTGGCCAATTGGTCGTAAAATGATAGATCACTACCCTTCGTCACAAAAATGGTTGGACTGCTGTGTTTTTGTTTCACACTCATTTTTTGCTTTAGTTTAGATACCACAAAGCAATTTAAACTGTTGAGACACGTTTAGTCGATGGTCAATAATATAAGTGATAAGTTTATCACATCAGTTGAAATGGTCAACTGCCGGCAAGTACTACCCAATAAACTGTCATCTTGATAAGATTTATTATTTAATCAGTTTGTTCTTTTAATTGTAAAATTTGACAGGCTTCTAAGTCACCAGGGTCTGCAATCTCAGAACACCACATATTTTTTCAAAGAATGTCTTCTTTTTTTGTTCTTGTAAATTAGGAATGTATTTCTATTTCAAAATAATTTATTGAATTGATATCCTTGAAGAATTTCGACAGTTGATGTGTAGCTCACATATTTCTGTGAGCTAGACATTTCTGATATTCCATTGCTTATTGACAACTTGCAGTTTCTTGTTATCTAAACGACTTAGAAATTGAATAATATTTTACGTAGTTCAATAATTTCTTCGATAAGGACACTTATGTACAAATAGTTGGGTGACTACTATTTCCATAAGTGATTTGAGAAAAACGTTAAACTCTTTAAACTGACTTGAAGTTGGAGTACATTTCCACGCCTATTTCACTATTCGTGCACTCTATCGAATCAAATTCAGAAAATCGAATGAGGCGAATGAATTTTGGTTCATTATTAGGATTGTGTTTAATTATTCAAATTCTTAGAGGATTATTTTTAGCTATACACTTATTTGGTATACGGTTGTAAAATTTGTTTGCCTAAAATGCAGATCCAAATTTGCAAACGTGACTGTTAAACTGTCGTATTTATTCTATTATAAGTTCAATTCTTGTAAGTTGTCAAAGGTAAATGTGCGAACAGAAATAGGGAAGTTCACGCATTTAGTTAAGTTGGTCTGAAAACCGGCTGACGTTATGTGTCTCATTTTTTCATGGGCATAGATCGATAACATGAACAGTTCTTTCGATTGACGTCTATGGAGGAATAGTCAACGAATGTAGTCAAGATTTTTGTGACTGAGCTGAGCGCACGAAGCGCGGTCATTTGTTTCTGTTTTTCCTTTTTACAGTACTCAAGGTCCCACGATCCTTTTTTATGTAAAAGTCTAGTTTAAAAGTATAAATTGTAATACACGGAAAGAACATCAAATTAAATTAAACTTTAGTTTAAAAATCGCAGATTGTTAACATAACTATGATTAGATTCCTGAAATATTCCCATGATTCTGCTGCTTTGCCCTTTATCCAACAAAAGGCTTTTCGGGCATCGAAAGTCCCACAAAAAGGGATAAATCCCACGATATAGAAACACTGCGACCTGAGTACTAAGTTGACAGTTCATATATGTGGCTGAAGTAGGAAAGGTCTTGTTACCGAACAATCTATTATTTGCGTTCAAGGCACGACTTAAGCCCAATAAGTGAAGTCTGAAAACAGAACTGGTTAGCCAATGCCAATAAAATAATTTGTCATTCGAAAAGAAAAGAAACGAATGCTAAAGCCTTGAGGAAATATACGAAGAAATTAATCAAACTTGAGTATGAATCTTATATATAAATAGGCGAAGGAAAATAGGTAGTTAAGAACTACTTTTACTACCTTAAACACAACATATTCGCTGGATTTGTTTTTTGTGTTGAAGATTGTGCAGAGATGCAATACTGTGTTTAATTTATTTTCCAAAATTTTGTCACTACCCTTAAGAATTTCTACCACTGGGCGAACTCAAGCTTAACAAGTAGTTAGAATTAGAGCTGAAAGGAGAAGTTCAAGTTCATCTCAATTAATCTGATTAGTCCGACTTCAGAAGCGTTTTTTATTTTGTAAAATTGCAGCTTAAATTCAGTTAATATTGCTTGACAAATTTAACCATTTTTTGTGGCCTTATTGGTTATTGTGCTGGACTACTAAGCGAGGGGTTTCAAATTACACCTTTTCTTCCCCTGCGCCACCTTTTGCCAACGTCTGACAAGCATCCGAGGGTGTAACTGTCATAAACAGCTTAATTGAAGCAGTTCGGACTTGACATAAAAAATCCTTTCCATTTGTTCCGAAAATAAAAGAACTCTCACACATCGAATGGTCGTGAGAAAGTAGGCCTACTGTTCGCGAACTTATTGCCAACTATTTATTTATTTTTAAATTTAAAGGTATTTTTTGTAGACCATTTTCTCAAAGTGGCTCTAACGACTTAGACGAAGTTCCATACCTTCTATTCACCAGAGTGAAATGCAACCCTCACAATTTTCGAAATCACAACTTTATTTTAAAAGCAGGTCTAAGTTTGTGTTGTACTTTGTTCTATCTGGCGAGCTCAAGGGCTCTTGGCATACAAAGTACCATATAGCTCAAATAATAAAACTATGGCCTCTTGATTTGGTTCATTTAACAAGCTGTTAGAAGCCTGATAACATTATTAGACACAACTCAAACAAAGTAACCAAAAAAATGCACATTCGATATCTCTTTCATTGTGGTATTCATTTTGTTGGGTGCAGGAGAAAGTTTTTTTGCATTGAAATGTTCGCAATTAAACCACCCATCGCACATTTTTCGAGAGAGAACTTGTTATATTAGCTTTCCTCGTATAAATTACAACCCACATCGATGCCCTTCATGTCCATCAATACACCCAGTGTCTTCATTTGACGACTTGATCGTTTGCTATATAAAAGCTATCGGCCAGGATTTACAAATGTCCTTGTGTTTTTACGAACATCATCTGGACCGTGTGTCCTATTTGCCGATTAACAGATAATATCGCATAGAACCGATAACGTTCCCTACCCGAGACACATGCTACGGAATAAACCCTTAAGATTAATTGAGAATAACGATTAAGACGTCGCACGTTTATCAGCATCATTTCAACGCTGAGTATATGTTACAGAGAACATCGGCTTGCCATTAGCAGCAGCGGTCAATCACTTCAGAAGAATATTTGTCGTGGGAGTGTGATAACTAAAAAAAAAAGAGCAACATCTCACGTTCTTGGATGCAAAATTGTTCATATACCATGTAATTGGATGACATATAGGGGAAAAAATCTCACTTCCACTTCACTTTCAATCAACGAACAACCACGGAGGTAACTACGTAGAACCTTTACAGGTGTCGGGGATTTGGTAAAATAATTTGAGGTATGGGAGCTAGCCTCAGGTGGTTTCTGGTTTCTGGTTTCCATCCAATCCAGTTGTCACTACCCTGCAGGCCGTTTATTGCACACTTCATACATTCGGTGTTTTCCTGAAGGGATTAATTTACGACAGCAATTAAACGACCAACACACAACGCATAATAGACTCAATAAATTTCTTTGCTGGGATTAGGTTATTTGTGCCAAACCGACACAATGTATCGTCAGTTTTGATATGAAAAAGACGAACCTCAAATATTTGCCGATGTGCATCAAGTGTAGGGCATATTCACCCGCGAGTGGGTTGCCGACAATGTTAATACTGTTAGTAATGGTCGAGATTAGATATAGAAACGATTCCCCTGATTAGGCGAAACGCACACGGTTGATGTTGATGTATCTTTCATAACCCCGTTTTTGGCATAATAAAAATCTTATTTACGACCACACCTAAGCAATGAGGTTTGTGTGCCCGGAGAAGGGCATTTCAACTTTTTTTGTAAATTCAGGCTTATTTCGTTAAAATTATTGTCAGAGAGGATAGATGAAGTTGCAATGAATTTTTCAGCATAAACTCTAACTCTGAAAAGCCTGGGTTGGCATTCTGTAAGGCGAAACGTTTAAACGTTTTCGTGAGCACAAAGAGATTTTCTTGTGTAACATTAGGGTAGATCACTCGTGCGCACGAAAACGTTTGATCGTTTCGCCTTACAGAATCTGACCCCTTAATTTGCAATGGTACTGTGCTGTGTTTAATCGCGGATTTTCTGAGGCTATAGTCTCTGGTCTTTGGTGGGCGCAGTGGTGGTCTCAGTAACGATCCGCCGAAAAGCACACATTTCAGCTTAAGTTTTTTTTTTTCACGGCGCATGCTCTTGCGAACGTCTGACAAGCATCCGACAGTCAGAAAAGAATATCTAACTTATTCATTCGGACTCGACATAAAGTTGTAGATTCCTTTCATTCCTCCTTAAAATAAGAACCCACACAAAACGGGGGTCACCGCATCCCCTGCACCTAGCGCAACATCTACATTTCACCTCTGCAACTGGACACTTACCTTCTCAGTACTCACCCTTATGGTTTGGGTTGTAGTATATGCTATTTAATGTAAAAAAAAAGTGTTACCATATTACCAGACAATTTGTGTTCTTTGTAAAATAGAGCAGGAGCTACAAAGGCAGGTTATATTCACTTATGAATACTCACACAGATGAATAGATGAATAACTTTGGCGAAATTTGTCTTTTTATTCTCTAGAGTTAAAACAATTAGCTTCAGAGAATTTGAGAAAATAAAAGTTAAAAATCCGCGCGAATTTCTTACTTTTATTTTCTCAAATTCTCTGAAGCTAAAAGTCAATTTATTTTCTCAAAAAAACTTATTGTTTCAGCTTCAGATTTAAAAAAAATCAAATATTTACAGTCTTGAAATCTTATAAATCCATTCAGGTACAACAAACATAATGCGTTTCCCACCCTTATATCTTACATAAATTTAGTACCTACCTCCTTCCTTTCCCCATAGATTATTCCAAATTACACTAATATATACCTATTTTGAACTAGAGAAACTTAACCTAACACTCAACATAATACTAGTCTGCGGGTAACACTATCCACTAAGGCTGAGTAATGCGATTATTGGCAGTCAGTTGCGGAGTTAAGATGTAGATGGCGCTAGTTGCGAAATTTGGCTGCGGATGAGTTGTCCATACTTATGCAAATTGACTAGAAACCCAATTTCAATTAGCATAACGACGTCCACAGTTGATCAAGCTAAAAAGCTGTGTCCGACTCTCGTTATCCGTGAACGAGCAATTCGTTTGGCAATTCGGTCATACTAAATATGCAAATACTCACATATCTCCATAAAGAAAGTTCTGCATATGCATCAAAATAGCTGGTATTCCGAAGTGGAGGTTCTAAAAGCAGTTCACTCATATTAGGGGCAGTCTTTCTTGCCCCATTCGGACATACGTTGTCGTGATGAAAGATTACCCCATTCCTGTTGGTTCAAGGCGATCGTTTGAGTTGTTATGTTCAAAATAGCAAGTCGATTGGATACAATCACTGTCAGTGTTTGGCTCTTCAATTTGTGTACGCAACTCATAACCAACCGGATCCACGTGGACTCACCGACAACACTGCATAACTTCTGAGGCATAACATCTTTTGAATTTTATATACCAGAGCTGCTCTCCTTTTATTTATTTATTTATTTATTTATTTATTTATTTATTTATTTATTTATTTATTTATTTATTTATTTATTTATTTCATATCATCTACTAGCTAAGCTATACAGATTACGATATAAGTATACAATATAAGTATAAGTATAAAAATTATATAAAAACAATGTACTTAATACTAAGATAATGCTGCCAAATTGAGTATAATACTTTTGAAGCGATCGCGTGAATAATAAAGATCAATAAAAATATAAACATCGTTGAATGAAGCAATAGCTCTGGACATGGGCTCATTATGACCGTAATTAGTTCTATGAACAGGTCGAAGAAGAAGGTTTCTTTCCCTTAAAGGTCTGGTTGGGGCATAGATTGGCACTAAGGCTAAAAGAGATGGACATTTAATGTGATAACATAATAAATCCCTTATTAGCATGATGTCATGGGCTTTTCTTCTAGAGCATAAAGTTGATATGCTCAACAATTGACATCGAGTCCGGTAAGAAATTTCAAAATCCCAGCTCATTTTCCTGAAAATGTATTTTGTGAAACGCCTCTGGATTTTTTCAAGGCGGTCTGAGTGAATTTTATAGAATGGGGTCCATATAACATCAGCATATTCAAGCAGAGATCTAACCAACGCAATAAAAAGCGAAATAAGGGTATGAGGATCCGAAAATTCGCTGCTATTTCGTTTTATAAAACCACAAAGCTTATTTGCTTTGGCAATAATGTGGTCGATATGAGATGCGAAGGTGAACCTCGAATCAATTATAATGCCAAGATCTTTCACCACATCGACTCTGTTTAATCGAATAGTGTCGATTTCGTACTGAAACTCTAAATGATACGAACTTCTGTAGAAGGATATTATACAGCATTTATTAATATTCAAGTGTAGACAATTTTTGACGCACCAGA
Source organism: Cheilosia variabilis (assembly GCA_951230905.1). Taxonomy (NCBI): domain Eukaryota; kingdom Metazoa; phylum Arthropoda; class Insecta; order Diptera; family Syrphidae; genus Cheilosia; species Cheilosia variabilis. The sequence continues at coordinate 3,679,346 of OX579676.1, read as the reverse complement.
CAGATAAGTTTCTTAGATCATATTGTAAAAACTCACAGTCAAGTGAAGTTTTGATTTTAAGAAACAGCTTTAAGTCATCTGCATACATCAAGCAATGGCAATATTTTAATGCACACGATATGTCATTGATAAAAATTATAAACAGGAGCGGACCCAAATGACTACCTTGTGGTACTCCCGAGCTGCACCCAAACGATCGTGATAAGTAATTATCAATTTTCACTCTTTGAATCCTGCCAATCAAATAAGATCTTATCCACTCGAGAATTGCAGAGTGAAATCCAAAACTTTCAAGTTTTCTTAGCAAAATTAGATGATTGACGGAGTCAAATGCTTTACTGAAGTCAGTGTAAACACAGTCGACTTGATAACCATCTTCGATAGCATTGATGGTATAATGAGACAAGCAAGCCAAATTAGTGGTAGTGGACCTGCCGGTGACGAAGCCATGCTGTGTATCACAAATAAATTCTCTAACCGAAAATTCAATTTTTGATTTAACCATACTTTCGAAAAGCTTAGGCAAAGCGGATAATTTGCAAATTCCTCTGTAATTTTCAATATCGTTCTTGGAACCAGATTTAAAAATTGGAATAAGAAAAGACGACTTCCATTCATCAAGAAAAATACCAGAGGACAGAGACATGTTAAAAATATGATGGAGGGGATTGGAAAAAATCTAGTGTTGTATTAACATCTCTAGATTCAATGTTTTTATAAAGCATGGATTTCGGCAGACCAGTCGATTTTCTTTTGCTATTTATGAAGGTCCAGAAGCGTTTAGAGTCAGTTCTTATTTGATTTTCAATTTGAATTACATAATTTGCCTGTAGAAATTTGCTTAAGGCAAGAAAGTCCTTACGCAGTTTGTCAAAATGAACATAAGGTTCTTAAGGTGAGAGAGCCTTCTATTGTACCATGGAGGATATTATCTGTTAATCGGCAAATAGGACACACGGTCCAGATGATGTTCGTAAAAACACAAGGACATTTGTAAATCCTGGCCGATAGCTTTTATATAGCAAACGATCAAGTCGTCAAATGAAGACACTGGGTGTATTGATGGACATGAAGGGCATCGATGTGGGTTGTAATTTATACGAGGAATGCTAATAAAACAAGTTCTCTCTCGAAAAATGTGCAATGGGTGGTTTAATTGCGAACATTTCAATGCAAAAAAACTTTCTCCTGCACCCAACAAAATGAATACCACAATGAAAGAGATATCGAATGTGCATTTTTTTGGTTACTTTGTTTGAGTTGTGTCTAATAATGTTATCAGGCTTCTAACAGCTTGTTAAATGAACCAAATCAAGAGGCCATATAGGGCGAAGAAGAAGTTATCTAAGCCTCCATGGTACAATAGAAGGCTCTCTCACCTTAAGAACCTTAAAAACAAGGCTCATAAAAATTTCAAAATTTCCAATAGCCCGGTGGAGCTGCTCTCCTTTTCATCTAAGCTCTTCAAAAACGGCTCCCTATTGTGACGAGCAGGGTTTGAGATAAAAATGAGTAAATAGTTGGAACAAATGGTCCGTACAAGTTTTTAAGGCAATCCCAATCGTTTTCGTTTTACTCTTTTTAATCAACTTCAAACTTGACTGCAAAATCTGTGGCAGTTAATTTTAGGTTTTCGTAGACCATACGGCGCAACACTTAAGATGACCTTTCTTTTAAGAAAATACCATTCCAACGAATTTTTGAAAATAACTTTTGGCGTGGCATTACCAAAGCCTCCATCCAAAAAATCCACAGAAGTTTGTTTTTTCCTGTTTCAACGCGTTGCTGTCGTTTTGGGGCAAGAGTACATTTTCTTCACTTTTCAATACGGTCGAAGAGCTAAGCAAGGGCTGGCTGACATAATGCCTAACTTTATATTGTTGCTTTTTATAAACGATCTACTAAAAATGATTTTAAGGTTCACACTACTTACTACCGGTTTACAAAGCCAGAGAAGTGCATATGTTTTAAGTAAACGAAAAAAACCTTACCTTAGTTAAAAAAACAAACACACTTTTAGTAGATATTTTTGGTAGACAACTACCACTAAAAATACTTTAAGTAAAAACTTGTAAATATTCCTATAACGCAAAGTCGCCATATGATGTCCCTCCTTCGGTAACTCATACTAAGAACAATTTTCATGACGTACTTGTCCCGGGGCTCAGGTGAAACTATCATCCCTGGTCACGTGTGTGTGCATGAGGTTATACATGTTCAAGCGCGTTTTTCAAAGGCCAAGCATTTGTTTGGAGAGCAGAGAACGATTCCCGATGGACAGTGAAGAGCTGCGATTCAACTGAAAATCCAAAGAATTGCGGTCCAAACTGAAGTGTCGCACAAAGAAACGTCACTATTATTATTTTCTTTTTAAAAACAACTTCCATTACAACATGTCCTCACCTTAAAGTCTTAGTCTATTCTCCTGGGAGTTGGTTTGGTATTTAAGAACCCTTTTCGCTTTATCCTAGGCAAACATGATGACCGCAAAATCTCATGACATACGAGTGTGTGCCTACTCTGGCAGTCATTGTCACCTTAGAAACTAAGTGAAAAATGTGTGAAAGCCCAATGTATCCGTTATCCGAGCAAACGTTGTGGAATATATGAAAATTGGATGAGAAAAATTCTTTGGAAGCCCACCTGCTGGATAGGAGAATCGAACCACATTCTCTCGCCAACAATGGAAACGATTATCCCCGCTAGTGGGAGAGATGATCCCTTCCCGAGAATAGACGGAACCCAGGTGCTGCGCCTTCCATGGTTAAATAAGAAATTCCTTACCCTTTTAATTTACCAGATAAAGAGGAAGATTGCAACCGAATTTTATTTCGAAAAAGGTTTTATATTTCAATTAGAGAGAAAAATGCGGCTGAGAGCCAAACGCCCTCTGAATAGCATCCATGTTGATGTCCTAACACTCGCGGTTCCGCATCCATCAAAGAGCTGAGGTGGGAAGTGGAACTGAGTTCGCATGATTATCCTAATATTGCAATTTGTCATAATTTTTTCCACGAGGCGACACACGAGTGTGCAACAGTCCCATCAAGACCAAGAAACAGGGATATTACTCTTTCTTTATGTTTTTACGGACTCGTGTATGTGTACACATTTTGTTTCGAGTCAAAGTGTGTGCATTCAATATACCTACTCGTAAAAAAGAAGAAAATTTTCCATTAAGATGTTTTACCCACCAGGATACAACGCAACTTGAAGTCTCGATGATATGACCTTTTAAGCACTTAGCACGGACGAACTCCTTGCAAGACATTATTTTCGGTTTGGTCCAAAATTGGCAAACTTTGGGAACAGGAAAGAGTTCCGTATATCAGCAAACAGGATCAATTTGTATATCACTTCTCATTAATGTTTGGGAAAAGTTATTGCTTAACCTTTTTCCAAAAACCTGTTGTCTGCGGTTGTTTTTAATGCTAACAGATTTGTGAACTCGTAAGCTTTGGTTCATTGATATTTATGGCACCTCATCCTTTCAGTTCTACTTCGCATATAACATGGAAAGTAATTAATTGCGATTTGCATGTTTTTTTTTCTTGTTGTTGCAGGTTCCTGCCTCGAATATGGTCACTCGTGCTGGGGAGGTAATCAAGAAAGTTTTTCTTCTCCTTATGTGGGCGGTTGGTGTAATAAATTTTTATTTCTCAATTAATATAGCGCACGGCAAACGCTCTGGTGGGAAAATATATCGCTCGATAGATGGCAGTGAGAGTCAACAATCAGATGGGAACAGGGATGTGCCATTAACACCGGACAAAGTAAAGCCAAGTGAACTTCTCAGCATCCTAATGGATAGGGTAAGTCTCTCTATTTGAAGTTTCTCCATTAATGGGTGCGGATAGGATGTGAATTACAAGTCCCATCCCTCTTTCTGTTGTAGTGATTGCTGAAGTTATAGACAGGTGGCCCGTTTTTTGTTTTTATTGAATCCAATGAACTTTATTTACTGGTGCCACCTGATTTATGCACTTAGGTTAAACAGTATTCGAAGTCTAACTGAGTTTTATTTTTAGGACTGAAAGACTGAAACATTTACAATTCCTTCAAATTGTATCAGTTCTGTCTGTGAGCGAGACTGTTTAAATTTTGCAGGTATAGATTTAATGATATTTGGGGTGTCAATTCTTTGGGTTCCAAGGCTCTACTAGGACCTTAGGTATTTCATATTTTTGTTGGTCGCTTCGCTATTTTTACATCTTGCAACAACGTATTTTATTCGATCGCGTGGCTGGCTATTGAGCTGTCGCCTTTAATGTTACGAATCCATTGCCACTGTACAGTTATACAGTTGGGTTCCTGTCCCGTCCTCTGGTAAATACATCGGTAAATCCAAAAGAACCCTTTGTCAACACTTGCTGTCATTAAGTTGTGGTGCATCATTCTTATGCTTTTGCCAGGAATGTACCAAGGTTAGGTTAAGTTTAAGTGGCTTATAGCAGAAGTCTAGAACAAAGTTGTTCTAGATTAAGAACTAGCCTCGAACTGAAATGTATATTGAAAGCCGAAGTTCTATACTAACAGACTGTTTGTGTACTAGGATAACATGCTGCGAGGTTAGGTATCCCCGCTTGTCCTATTATACGTAACTATGCGCACCTAGTGCGATAAAACTACCGTCTCTGTGAGGTAACATAAAGAACGCTACGGATCATGACCATTCGGAATCCATTCATTTAAACGCAAATCCATTTGAAAAGCCTATTTTAACTGCAAAACAAAAATCAACCAAACTTTATTCTACAACAAAAGCCGGTAGAGCGTAGCAATGTGTGCGACAACATGAAATCAGTTTGCTTCCATGAGAGGGCAAGTTTTTCAAACATTGAATAATACTCCGTAAACTCTAGGGCAATCTGCACACGGACGTACTAAAAAGGAACTCAATTAGAAGTTATTTTTAGTTTCATTTTCGTCTTTAGACAGGCATTCCAATAGAAGCTCGCATGAAATGCTAGATATTCATCCATAATTGGTTTGTAAAATGACTAGCGAGTTGGTGACTTGTCATTTGCGAATTAGTAAGCTGACTGTGTGACGATAAAGTTGATTGCAGATTTTAATACAGAAATATATGTTTTAAAAATACATGGAACTAAAAATCTGGCGGCAAATGTTATCATTTCAAATACTAAATTACTGGATCAAAATAGTACCAAATAGTTCGATTACATTAATGTGTAGCCCAGTGTGCGAAAAGCCGAACTTCATTGCTAACAAAATAAACGAATTAACCCATTAATGTCTAGTTAACCTTGGCACACGCTGAATGAACGTCTACTTTATAGCCGATATTGCCAGTTCGCACACCCCGATTGATATGACTCCGATCGGTACTGTGGTTGTGCATATACGGCCCTATCGAGGTATCCGTTCGGAACGGAATTTTCTCAGATTTGTACGAAATCGGAGAAATTCCATTCGAGATATCCTTTCCGATACAACTTTCGGAAAAATTCTCCGATGACATATAACGCACCTTGTCGCATTGCGTGGAACCGCGTTATACCACTCACTTTCGACAGCTACACGGCACATTTTTTCCGAAGCTCTCCGACAACTAATTGCTGCGGAATATTTTATAATATTTTATGTCGTTTTCCATTGGTTTCACTCGGGAATCCACTCATTCTGAAATCCAATGGAACAACAAAACAGAAGAGTATTTTTTGTGCCAATGGAATGGTTTCAGGAGTGATTTTTTCGATTCCGGACTCTCCCGGACGCTTCTTTTTGCCCAATGGAAAACGACATTAATGTGAAATGAACGCGTTTATATGCTTCGAGACGGATACTTCGAACGCAATTTGGGTTCCGATCAGAATTCGCTTTCGTATCGGAATTTTTTCCGAACGGATACCTTACTCGATAGGGGTGATAGACTTACGTTTCTCCCTTCGGTTTGCCAAGTCTTCTTTTATTTTTTTTTCAAGTACATCCCCTTCAAGTACATCGCACTATTCACATTTGTCATGAATGTAGTAGTAGGCGGGTCTACTGTTCTAAAAATTACACAATACCAACATGATTATTAAATTCCAATCATTCCATTTACTTACAGAACGGCCGAGTGAATATAGATGACGCGATAAATCCGCACAAATTGAGTATGGGGAAAAATGAAAATGAAAACATGTTTGACTCCACCGCGCAAAGGCTTAGGAGGAAGCTAAAAGACGCATTTCGAAAAGATGTCTACTATCACTATTCACCAAAGGCAAACGACTACACCGGACTAAGGAGCACAACCCAAGCCAGCGCTTCGAGACGCAACCAAAGACCTTCTCTAACAGCTGGCAGCAGTACCGATTATTACCAAATCGAAAACTATCCATCCGCCAACATGGACATGGAGTATTTGGACTTGAAATGAGCTCCAACAAAGGAATCTAAATGACATACAATTTACGCTTACGATCATAACTATTTGAAAAGAAAAATCTAACTATATAAATAAAAGACATCTTAACACGACATCGCAACACTGAGCAGAAGGATATTTTTGATCATGATAAAATAATTTTACAAATTTACGTATTTATTTATTTATTAATTTCATTTCTTATGTTACGAGTATGCATGAATAAATAATGTTCAAATTTGTTTTGTTTATTATATTGGTGCAAGGCTGGATGTACCAATATTTTTTAAACAATTTGCTGAAATAAAATAAAATTTAAAGAAACAAAAATTGCAATAATTTTGTTGGATTTTATTTTTTTTTTGGCTTAAATCATTCTCTTTCCGATCGAAGCGGGTCGGATCGGATTTTAGAGTGAAATTTAACTTACGTACAACTTTTTATAGAATTTAGGTAGGCAATTAATGGCGTTTTTTATTGAAGATCAGAGGGAATTGCCCCGAAATTCAGAATTGCTCTTTTCAATAAAATTCGTTAAAGCACTTTTGCAATAGTGGTTCACACCATAGTCGCATTTTTTTTCTTACATTAGAAATAAATGTTTTGATAGCCCAAATCAATATATTTCACATGGCGCAAAAGTTGTTTCTAGCAACAAAACAAGCATTTCAATCTGTCATTTTGCTAGTTAAATGTGAGTATTGGTGAGAGTGAGCTCAGGGCAGTTCTTTAAAAATAACCCGCACCTGGAGGTGCACTTTTTTCAATGAAATATAGAAATCATAGGAAAAGCACTTTTAGATTTGCTCTTCTGATAAGAGTTCTTTTCTTTAATCGAAAACGCCATAAGTTTGACCTATATAGAAAATGTTAAGATAAATGCAGTTGATTTTAAATTTCTAGTTTGGGTATTCTGTCGATCTAAAAAAAAAAAAACAGTTTTCAAAACGTCATAGCTAGGTTCCAATACATTCGTTTTAGCAAATAATTGCTTGTAGCTTGAAAAATATGAAAGTGCTACACCAAACTCTGTCATGAATGAGAGAAACACAAGGTTATGACATTTGAATGCTTCCTTGCTTTGGTTGAAAAGTTAGACATTTTGGAGACTCCGAAATGTATGCTATGTTATACCTATATTCATATTGTGAAGTAATTCCGTTATGACCAAATGCAAATCGCTTTTAGCGAAATCGTGAGTACGTCATGCTTACGTTTTCTCTTTTTACGATAGGTATGTCTCATGTTATGCAAAAAACAAATGTCATAGTCTTATACTGGTTATACCTTCTTCATTCATGGCAGATAATCTTCAGTTTGGTAGGTATAGAACTTTTCCCCTATCCCAGAAATGCAGTTTGTGCGATGTCTGGCTTGTTCTCCGTGGCAATTACTACTAAACTGGCAACAAATGGTCATGCAATGAAAATACAGTTTTATTTTGAGTTACGTCTCTGACCGGAATCCGATTTATCATCTAAGGAAGTTCTGCAATGAATACGGTTAGCCAACAACGACCAAGAAATGCATGGCACGTAGAAACCTTAGAGAGTATCGAGAATAGGATTTCTTACTCCAAATGTTTCCAATTACATTGGAATTGAATGTAGTGAGAGGCGTGACCATAATACAAACGGTACACCATTTAAGGCACTTGACTGATAGTGGATTTTTGTACATTTTTAAGAGTAACTTAAATTTACTAAAGAGACTACAGAATGCATATAAGGAGAAACAGGATATGGGACGACTCTAGCGAATGCCGGAACCGTGTATATGCTTTCTTTTGTTACAGTTCCTTGTACTTGGTGCTCTATTTTTTAACAGATCAAGTCTCATCAGTAGATTTGCAGTAGATTATGCAGTACAAACTGTTTTGGTTGTTTTATTGAGACGAAACCCCGGTAAAAGCCTCGCAGGTACTGTAAATCTGAATATATATACCTTTTCCCCAGTTGAAATAAAGATTATACCAATAACTCCAAACCTTTCCATCCCGTTTTCAGCGAATTATAATATTTTCCTTCTTTAGTCAGTCCCGAGTAAGTCTTCGTTCAAATCCAAGCGTTGAGGAGTCGGGCGTACCTACGGTTTTTAGCATTTACTAAGATATACTTCGGATACTCTCAGCCCAATTGAATTTGTTGTTATAAGTACTTACACGTTGTACTAAGAACTAATAGCAATTTCACTCATATGTGTTGGAGTTTTCCCAAAGTACACATTTTTTTAATGGTCAAAATCTTAATATTATATAATCACTGAAAATACTTCCTTTAAGTAAACAAAACAGAACAAACAGTTCTTGACAACCTTATTGTCAGCTATTTACTACTAAATACATGTTACCTGTTATTTTGCATATCTAGTTTTATCAACTCGCCAGCAGAGTTTTGCAGAATATTTATATGGACTATTTTGTTTAAAACTATAATTCAAAATTAAAAAACCGAAATCGCTATAACAGAAACGATGTTGAAACATGCGATCCATATCTATCAGTATATTAAATCAGTTTAAGCTTCTGAAATCCAAGACTATCGTAGATCACTTAAACGCTGAAGAGTCACAAGACCTTAGATCAATAAGAGTTTTTCTTAACAATATACCTGAGTATCCGTATATCCATATCAGCAAAGTACCTACATAATTAAAAAATATAAAAACTTTGAACAGAATGCTAGAATACTATGTTGTCCAAGAAAGAATACACAAATTTCTTCTACTGACAAACGTGATGCAAAACTCATTATCACAATCTATATTCAAACTCAATGCCATTGCTTACTCAACAACACATCATTCTAAAAAAATGTACAAACGTTTTGCAAACCAACAGCCGACATGGCTGTGCCTAAATATAGAAAGAGTAGGTATACATATATGTACATGGATTTTGAGTAATAGTTTTTTAATATATAAACTGTAAAAATTAAAATTCATAACCCATTCAGTGACAAACATGTAAAAAAAAAAATAGCTCAAAACAATTACGAACAAATAGACGAAGGCGACTTACATAAATGGAACGGTATACAAGGTGTAAATTCAATAACGCATCACTGGCATCATGCTGCTCTGCAAAGTGTTCATTAATGTAACTAATGAGTATTTCAGCGCGGCGGAGGTAAATCTTTTAATAACGATAAGACTGAGGCATGAAAACAAATTTGTCGTCTTTTACAAAACTTCCATCTTGACATTTAAATGTTTGATGTGAACAATTCGTTCTAAAACTCAAGCGTCATATTCAATCAGCAACGCATCAGCATAAACTGTGCATCGCATCAGCATCGCAATAATAAGCAGTGATGCCGCATCACTGCGCAAATGTTTGACGTTTCTGATTTTACACTAATTACGGAGTTCTTGCAGTAAATCTCTAAGATGAAAACAATGTGCAGATGTGTATCAACAAAGCAGCTTAACTGTCTGAGCAGAGTAGGAGTAGGTATACTTCATTATGGCTGCGTCACATTGGTAGCAGTGTTTTTCCTATACCAGCAGCACAGAGTCAGGGACTCAATTCTCGTTTATGGACTCATGCAGAGCATACTATTCCTATTTCTTTTGCCCTGTCGAACTTTCCAACCTGCACATAGTTCCAATGCAACATACTCTGCTCAGATTTAGTTGAGTTTTTTTTTCCAGGATCTTAACTGAAATGAATGTTAACTTAAGGCTTGTGAGAGCTTAGGTACTGACAGTCTGCGATTTACCTTAACTATAAATTGTATCTAATTCACGAAAATAATATACCATATAAATAGAAATTGGTTCAAGTTTGGAAAGCAGATTATAACTATATATATATTTGGATTGCATGAAAAAGCAATGATAATTTTTCAGACTTACTGAACAAACCACTAACCGTAGAGCTATACGAAGTAGCCATAACTTCCTGCAGCGGAACCCACGAACAAATGACCCTTTTAAAATACAAGTTTATTAAACTTGTTTATATTGAAGTGTAGCATTCAGGTTTCAAGAAGATTGAATTCCAAATCTGCATAGCTTATCAGCAATTCCATGATTTTCTCCGATTGACGTATAAGTATACGTATACCTTTCATCAAAGATATTGAGTTAAGAAACTTGCGACATTGCATGAATAACAAACAACGTCGCAGCCAACTACCGACCTTCAACCCGATTTCACAACTCTTGTACCGCTCCCAAGCGAACAACTCTTAGCCGCATTGATTGACAAGCAAAAAAAAAAAGAAGCGAAAACAAAACACAACGCACAACAACTGAAAACACCATCGATTACCGTATAAAAAAAAAACGGTTTACTGACATTATATCACAAACCTATCCACTTAACATTAAATTAAGAAAATAACAAATTAACTACTTAATTCGGGCAGGAATTCGGAAACACGCCACATCCCCCTGCTTGTCACCCAGTCCCCAATGAATCTCCAAATTTACCGTCGGATAAATCGGCAAGATTTTAAAACTATTCTTGTAGACGTAGGTTTCACCAGCTTTCAATGGACAGCCGACCTTTTTAACACCCTCTGCGTCGAATATATTCGGACAAGCACTTGTCCCATAGACGCCAGGGAATGGCAGAGGAACATCCAAAATAATGCCCTGTATATCGGAGTTCAACTCCTCGAAATCTCTGGTCGGAACGATCTTCATTTCAATGCTCACATCTGTATTGCGTTTCAGCGTACACTTGTTCTTCGGACAACCGGAAATGGACACTTCATTTGCTTCAAGTTTTTTCGCTGAATCTGTAAGCGAAAAGTCGTTAGCTAATGGCTTTGTTTATCTTTAGAGCTCAACTCACTTTTGGGGCACTTTTTCACTTCTGTGGCTTGAATAGATGCCACTAAGGCCAACAGACAGACACTTTTCCAGAAATACATCGTTGCGTTGCGATTCTGAAAGTACATCACAAAACTATAAGTAACGGGCGACCAAATGGCACGGAAAATCAACATCAAATTAAAGTCAAATCAAATGAAATGCACGCAAAACCGCGATTGTTAGTTTGTCTGTCAAAATATTGCAGCGGGCATACAAAAACTTAACACTTGAGTCAGCGGCTCACAGCAGGCTTAACTGGTTTCGTTACGCCCAACAATCACCAAAAACCCGATAAGCGCTATGCAAGAAGACTGGACCAATTCAGATACTCATTTAGACAACTAAAGCTAAAAAAAGTATCTGAAACTATTTGAAATTTGACACATACCGAGGATAGAATAATTATTACGCTGGGCACCTGGCTTCCTTATTTCAAACGAATAAATCGATTCAACGCGGAAGGAACAGCTATCACGACCGTTGGAGGTTCGCGTCTGAGCAACTACAATGAAAGTGCCAAGCCGGTGGTATGGCGCACTGGATTTATATATGAGCTGCGCACCAACACAGCATTTAAAGTGAAGTTGACTCTAAATCTACTCTACAGCAGATGTACCTACTACGAGGTTTATTTCAATGCTTTCGAGAAGATACCTTTACCACTGTCGGTCGCGTAGTTGTCGCTCGATCGAATGGAGGTATCAGTGCTGTCGAATGTTCTGACAAGACAATGCGCAGTGTTCTTATTTTCTTTGTCATACCTTCAGTTTTACTTTGTGAAATTTGCAGAGTTTTTTTTGTTACTTGCCTAATGCTGCCGATATAGCTCTGGAGATAATATTAAAAATTTTATTGGATTATTAACATTTTTGCAATCAGGACAAAGCATTCGCAATGTTTACCGGCAAGTTCATCTGATAATAAAAGTCAAGAGCAGAGTCACCAATGGAAGAATCATCTTCGATTCGCAAAAACCGATCAGGTAGATCAAAATGCGAACACCTATCTAATGGAACTATAATAAAATCTGCGGGTGTGGATAATGAATTGAATTGAATTGTTTGTTAATATTTCAAACGACAGCACTGCTCTGTTGTTGTCTGTGGATCAGTGGGTCGGTAGTGGTAAACAGTGAAAACATGGGATTCATCGGCTACACTGGGCGGAATATTTCAATAGATTATTCCTACCTACTTGTGAAAATAGCCAATGATATAAACAAAACTAATAAGTTATGGGAACACAACGTACGAAACTGGTTTCAGTTTTGTTTATCCACACACTTGCAGTTGCTACGATCACCCCACAGCTCATCAGAAGTATTAACAGAAATTCACTTTCTGTGGATTGGTTTAGCAATAGGTACGAGTAGTTTTGCTTTTCTTTAGAACATAGACGCTTTCTTGAGACTTTCATTTATTCACGTATAGATATATTGAAGGTCGGACTTACGTATTTGCTATGTTTATTCTCATCGCTATTCTGTAATGTGATTGCTTGGTGTTGTCAATACTTCTTTATACAAATAAATGAGAGCAAACTTTAATGCATAAAACAATAGAAACTTGTTAACAATTCGCGAGACGTCAAAATACCCGTAAAAGATGGTGAAGGTTATTTTTCGAAATTCGATTGTCAATGTACTTATTCGCTGACTGGTTATAGACTGTTGGACCACCTTTATTTGTAAAAGAAAAAGAAATGGGACAAGGTTAAATAAGGTGGCTGTCTGTAAAGTCGTACTTGGACCCCATTGATAGGTTTTTTGTGATACCACATGAGTGAGGGGAAGAAGGATGGCCAGAGCTTTTTCTATACCTGACACACTAGTGGGAGCCGTGTTGTTGCTTAAATGCTTGGTGACGATTTATCTTTGGGTAGATGAAGGGTGACCGAAAAGTGTACCCCTCGCCCTTAACCCTCCGACATCTCGTCAAAAGAATCCAGATTGGTGCACACTTAAAATCTCAAACTTCCCGTTTAAGAGAAGAGAATGGTACAGGCAGGGCGTGCCTACCTATCAAACAGTTTCCTGGTAGTGCTCGCACTATGGAGCTGACTTTATTCCTACTTATAGAGAGAAGTTTTTGGATACTTTTGGCGTCTAATTTTGGCCAAATTTGCATGGACAGTTTACTGGAAAAAAATATGTTTTGTGGAATTTTTGCAATTTATCGTTGCTTGCAATATAAAAAAAAGAATCATATTATGTATTATATATTATAATTAATTGAATATTATACCCAAAGCAAAGTCCTTCAAGTTGGATTGGGTGGCTTGCTTTGCTCGCGCCAAAGGCTACAAACTGTAGTTGGTGTAGCTACCTCTCCTTTTTGAACATCAGATGTCGCTCATTTGAGCTAAAAAATTGATAGGACCTCGAGAGGAATTTTATAGAGATATGTACAAATTTCCATGCAAAATGTTTACAGGGCGTCTCGAAATTTCAAAAATCACACGTTAGCTGAATTGAGGCGCACTGTTAAATCGATACAATCGTGTAATTTCTGGAACCAATTTTTCTTAAAGCCTCAAACGACAACTATCAATCGCCTTTGTAGCATAAATACTTCACTAAGTATACATAACCTTGAAGAGAATTCTTGTATTGACTTGTTTATTTCATATATTAGCACATAGGCGTGAATCTCAATTAAAATAGTAGGTACCTAGTAAGCCCGTAATAACGAAATGCTTCCGCTTACTGATTACAATAAAAGCAATAAGTAGGAAGCTGTGCATATTTCCGGAAGCTTGCATTTCTTATGCCTATCTATAATTTATCAAAGAAGTTCTTCAGTAATAATCCGTTTGAAAATGGGGAAAATGCGAGTATTTTCATGCAAGTCATACGAACTTTGGTTAAAATGTAAATCTATTTGGACCAATTGGGGTTTTGTCCAATTACAAAATCATCCAGATCGGTTAATGCGCAATATCTCAAACAATGGTTGTCTCCTTAAAGCCTAACTCCAAACTTAATCCCATTGAAAAGCCTGTGGCCAGAATAAGTCGTTCTAAAGAACAATCTTCACATTATATGAGGGTTAAAGTTTAATTGTCAAAACAATTACATAGAACATGTATCTGAAGCAAGATACATAGAAATCGCATGCGATTGCCTCATTAAAGTCAACAAAAATACAGAGATTATTGTGTAAAAGTGCTTTCTCTCGCAATTACCGACAAAACGAAAATACTATGACTTGCGCACATAGACCAAGCCTAGCCACAAGTTCAATTATTAAGCGGTTGCTGAATTTCATACATACATAATTACAGCCTTTCAATTTAACAGCCTTTAAGATTTGCATAACTTTTTTGCATAGGCACAGTTAAAAGATTAAGATCAAAAGATTTCATTGCTTTGATCCCATGAATGACCCTTGATTCTTAGAAATTTGTTTTTATATTTTGTTTATTACTCACTGGCTTGCGCGTTGGGAAATAGGCTTGATTTGAACTAAGGATGAAAGAAAAATAACCCCGACTGAACATAAGACTGTTGGGCTTGTGTATTTCAAATACCTACGCTGTTCGGACAGCAATCGAGGAGAGCTGGAAAGTCAAATCAAATATTTAACTACAGATACTATGCTTCAATTTCATATTAAAATAATTTTTCGATAGATATTAACCATAGTTTTTGAGTTCAGGGAGAATCTATTAATAAATAGATTCTCCCTGAACTCAAAAACTTAGTCTTTGATGTCACTTTTGCCACGGCATGTAATCGTACAGTCAACAGAGTAATAACTTCTGAAATTCTTCAAAGATCAAATTGTTGCACAAAAAAGATATATAACACATTAGCGAATATTTTAAGTGTAGATGAAGTTTTACCTGAGCTGCCTTGGACAGTTTTTGATATTCCATTACCTCCCTATCCCTATTAATAAACATTTCAAAAGAGTACTCAACTAGTTACTCAGCAGTTACGTCAAATTGTTGTACGCTCTCTCACGTCTACTATCTAGCTTAAGGCACCAAGTGACAAAGAACAGAAACTGAAACAGAACAGAAAGTTTTTTTCGTTCTGTAGTAAAGTCTGGTTCTGTTTACGTTGCTCGTTCAGCTACACAAAACTGGAACAGAAACAGAAACAGACCCATAAAAAAAACATGTCGCTGTCGCGAAATATTGGGTGACGGTCATTATACATTATTTGGTGTTTTCTCACGAAATCTATTATACTCTCCTCTTCGTCTACTAAAAACTTTTTTTTCCATTTTTCGTGTGTTATTCATACGTGATCATCACAATATACAATAATACGATGCGAAACAAACAGCCAGATGACAGATGCAGAAAAATCCAAACAAAAAAAAAACTCTCCCCCACTATAAAATGGCATTTCTGTTGCTGACAGCAACAGAAACAATCAATGTAGATTTGTTTACGTTCTGTCGTCAAACAGCCATTTTTCTGTCGCTAAATTCTTTTGCTGAAAAAATTTCTTTTTCTTTCTAATTCTGTTTCTGTTGCAAATGTATGGGATTCTGTTTCTGTTTCTGTTCTTTGTCACTTGGTGCCTTTACTTGTGCACATTTGTTTTTGAATAAAAGGGTAATGTTCATTCATAAGTGAAATATTTACAATTTGCAATTACCGTAGGCAGAGCTCTGTAATCGCAATTTTGGCCACTTTCCACAGCTTATTTAATAGATACGAAGCTATTTTTGACAGTAACCGACAAGCACTTATTAGCAATTTATTCTACCACCATTTTGAATAATTGTTTGCTAAATCAACAAATCCGCTCTTTTGACAGGGTTTTTTTAGATGAATAAATCATTTCTATTGGTAACGTACTGTTATCAATTTATCTGATGTAGATAAAACAATAATTGGTCAGTCATAAATCAAACATACACTACACCACCTACAAATGGAAGTGTAAAGCGTGTAAAGTGCACAGAGCAATAAGAAATACTGTATTATAGACAAAGCAACTAGTTAGCAGTGTAATTAATTTTATATCAGAGAGTAGACTGGGTATAGTAATCCAATTTAAAAATAGCAGTAATTGTTAATTTGAAAACATTAAAAACACTGACGTTCAACTTTGCGCAAGCTCAATTATTATGAATAAGAAAGGTACATGCGCCGTAATTTGCTCCATTAGTTTACTCACAATCCCGATAAACATTTTGCAACTTCGGGAAGTTGTTAAACTGTGATAATTACCTATCCACAGATCAACTGCAACTCGACGCTCTCAGGATATGCGTCGCAATAAATAGCCGATACAATTCTTACGGAAGTAGATATAGGTGTTTATGACATTTCCGTACACAGTTTTGTATTCGTCATTATCAACTGAATAGGTGGCATTCATTGCGACGCGTATAGAATTACCCATGCGCAGTACCCGTGATAATTTAACTATAGGTACTAACTTGTTTGGAATCTGGTTAAATCAAATTGACAGTTGCTGGAGTCATAGATTTTTGTACAACACAAAAGGGTCGATAAAAAATGCAATGATAACAGTAAGCTAAACCTATTCTGACAACAATTTCTTAGCACACTTAAGTCATACCTACATCTGAATATTAATACATACACAGAGAGAGCTATAATAATTAATTGGTGATCATTATTCCTATCAAGTGCTACAAGTAAAACGTGATGCGTTCGTTTTTTCTTTATTACTCATATTCATGCCAGATCATTACTCAAATAAGCAGAATAATACATTATGTACCTACCTACCTTTATCCATTGCTCGTCACACTGAATAAAAAAATACACTTTTGACAGCGTGTGGCGAAATAAATTACAAAGAAAGTTAATGTGGTATGAAATGACGTTTTGAGGTCATGATCATGACATCCGTAGAGTTTGATGTTTTGAATATTACACGACTCTTTGAATAATATTCTACACTTTTTTTACGACAGTGTAGAACTGATAGGACAAAAGCTTTCTAAATTTTAACTTTTAACCTGAATACTACAAGATCAGTAATTGTCTATAAACGAATCCAATCTTTCATAGGATCGACTTGGCTCTTTGACACAAATTAATACCAGTTAATTGGGGCGGGACAGAAGTACCTAATTCGATTCGGGTCTTATGTCCCACCTAAGTTGATCTTAAGTCTCAAATTTGTATTTCCCTGCGCTTTGTAATTCAATAGAAAATATGATTTATGAAATATTTTTAAAGATACATATTGTTAAATTCAGACTTGGATTAGAAAAGATACCTACTCTTGTTCTTAAAACTATCTTTAATACTACAGGATTACTGTATTATTCTAGTAATTCACTTATAACCTAACAGAACAAATATTTTATACCTAATGTTTAATTTTCGGAACTACTTTTTAAATAGGTAGGTATTGCATTTTACAATCGATTATATTTCCAACTACTTATGGCTGATAAAACAAACTGTGAGCGTCTGCTTCCATAAGTCATCCATTCCGTTGCCTCTGAAACAAGCTCTAGCACATTCTGGTGTCTCGGCTACAACTGGGCTCAAGAATCAACTGGTAGGTATCTTCTGCTATAATTATTCAAAATTATCCAACTCCACGAATCAATTCAATGTTTAAAAGCCGCTGGATATTTTCTGTTCCCTAGATAAATAGCGACAAGGTATTGCGTCTTAAATTCTTTTTTAGCATATTGGAAATACCGAAATCAAATATTTAAATACCGACTAAAACCCTACGCACGTTAAACATGAAATTGACGTTGTCAACAACAAAGGATTTTTTTTTTGGGGTCGGAGCGGAACTCATTCCTAGACAACCCCCAGGTGGACTGGTTGCAACCTACATATTATAGGTATGTAATTGAATTCCAAATAATTGACTACGCCATCTGCAAGTCACTAACCTTCACATTTGAATATTGATTTGTAAGAAACCTCTTCGATATTTCTATCTGTCATAATCAGCTGCTGTGCACTAATTCAAAACTTTTGCAACTTTTTCACTTGTTTTTACGCAGTCAATCAATAAAGAACAAAAATATTGGGTGTAAAATGAATTTTGATATTAAGAGACAAACTCTTTTATTTTATATGACAGCCAATACTCCCATCACTCAGCTTTAATGGATAGTGATCGCATCAAACGAGTTTACGAGTATTATGTTGAGTGTTCGGTCCAGATACACACTGAGTTGCGTGTGCCAACGAATTTTTTAATTACACTGTTTCCTAACCTTCCATACACACTGTTCAGTGACTGCCATCTATATGCCACTCTCTGCACCTCCATGTTGCCCACACTTGATACCCAATCCAACTCAATAATTTTTTGACGTCTTTCAAGCGAATTTCGCATTCGCCAAGTTGGCAGCCCAGGTAAATGAGAAGAAGAGAGAAAGCGAAAATCGAAAAAAACAATGGAGTTTTCATAGTTGTTCTTGTATTGGCATTTGAGGTTTTGGAATATGGCGTTACGGTCAGAATACGAGGTGAGTTTTCTTTTCCAATTAGTTATTAATTAATTATAAACAAATTATTATTATTTTGTAGTAACTAAATTCAATAAACTAAGTGCAATTCGTAAAAACAGTAAAAAAGTGCTGAAAAGTGGGTTAATAAGTGATTTTTTTCGACAAAAATATTCTCTACTCGGTGTCAAACGGCGACGCCCTTTTGAAGCAGTCTCTATAGAATACTTCTTATAGATGAATACAGTTAATTAAACATTGCATAGTGTATGCCGATCTAGTGGATTATCTATTCTCGTTGAATCGTTTCTGTTGCCGCAGGTGTAGCAGGTTCCCATATCATTTGTGATAGTGAAAAAAAAATCTTATCGAAAATCTGGGACTCGCGTAGTTCATTGATTTTTCCACTGATGCATGGCGCACATGATCAATAAACTAGAAACGATTCTCCATGATTGTCATACTAACACAGAACCCCTACCCATTGTGCATTCGTGCTGGGGTAGTTATAGTAACTTTTGTTGCCTCTTTTTGGAGTTATGTAGTTATAAATGGAAAATTTTCGAAAATCTCTGACATTGGAATACGTATTTTGCTTGCAATAGATGTTCACCTGGTGCGGATGGGGACCTAGTAATAAGTTGATCCAGTTGTCAAGTGCTGGTTAATTGATTTTTCACTTTGAACTCTGGGTTGAAGAATTGGACACGGAAAGACACTGCGCCTGTTTTTTGACATCTCATTGAACGTGATTACTACCTACTTAGACTTGCTCGCAATATGTGAAACTAAACGACGCGGAAGAACCGGATGCATTAGTTTAAAATTATAGAGTCGGAGCATGAGCCAAGCTTCAATAGTATTGCTAGTTCACTTATCACGCGCCTAACTCCAAATTACTCTCCGCATATTTTCAAGCGAATGTCGACTCAACTTCACCCATCCTCTTAACTATTTTCGGCTAAATTTGTATACATATTTACTTATCATTCATGATTCATTTAGATGATTGTAAGAAAGTGTGTTTTCGGAAGTTGAAAAGCAAGTTGTTTTAGCTGCTCTTATTGCAAACATTTGAAAGTGTTCGAATCTGTAAACAAAATGGGATGCATACCTACGTATCACAAAATTCATCGGAAAAAGTGGCGTTAAGCTATTTGCAGGAATTCGGAAATCGAATGTGTTTACACACTAATTGCTACCCCGTCAAACTTGTGTTTTGAAATGACTTTCTAAGCGGCAATTAATATTGCAAATACGTCTTGAAATTAATTAGTTTTTCATTGAGTTAGGAAGGTGCTTGGTAACCGACCATTTGGTGAGACTTATGTTTGTTTGTTGTTCTTTCGAAATGAAATTAATTTCATATCTACCCACTTTTGTGATCCAGTCGTCAACACAAGAAGTTATTCACTCTACAAATAACATTTTGTTCAGATGGTGTCATCAACATTTCTTTGTGAATGGAAGCCCAAACAGCTAATTGTAGGACATCGAACATTCACCGGAAAAATAGTCTTTGATGGTAAATTGTCAGGAAAACAGACACTATGGGCATAGTCCTCTATTTATTATATCGGTGCTGCTTGCTGTTCTTATGAGAAAGTCTCGTATCGATCATCCCTCCCAAAGAAGCAATAGTTGACTTCCAAAGATTTAACTTTGTACGATGGATAATTTAACAATATAATTTCTAAAACAAATAAAAGTCTGAGACGCTCTGTGTCTTTCCTAATACAATTATTTGTTGTCTACTTTTGTTTGTCTCAATTGCCTTATCTATTTCAACAAATAAACAACTGGTCGCTCCCTCTCTTTAAAGCTATGATCTTGTTTATGCGCCTTGCGCATGTGAAGTGCCACAAGAAGTGTTGCGAAAAAGCTGCCTCAAGTTTGGCTGATTTGGTTGCGCGCGCTGACATCTATTGTAATTTTTCCGTTTGATTTTGTTTAGGTACGTTCATGATCAGAATTGCCAATGTGTTTATTAATAAATTTGACTTTAAACTCATTTGTTTCTGTTCACCTTTTCCTATAAATACAATGTTGAGCAGATGGTTGGGATATTATTCTTGTCAATTTAATTTTGCTATTAAAATATATACAATTTCGTTTAAGCACGATTTCGACTTAAAAATAAATGTGAAAATAATCACTCATTGTCTGTTAAATAGCAGAAGACGTAAAATTAAATGAGCCAGGTCTCCGGTGTAGGATAATTCCGCCAGTGGCTCTAAAGGCAATCGCCATTCGAGCAATTTGGGACATTTATTTTTTTGTAATAGATTAAAGCTGCCGATGAAATTGCAGTACACTACTACGAAGTCCTGTAACTTGTGGACACTGTTGCTTAAGTAATGTGTGAATGATGCAAGTATCAAGCCGAAGCTCAATCACCAATAATTAAAATTTTAAGAAAGTAGAGAAAACTTTGCTGCTTCGCTACTAGATCTTTTTAATGGATTTATTATACAGTATATACTTCTCTAAACCTATTTGTACATAATAATCTTTGCTGACTTATTCCTTTTTACAGAGCACGTACCTCTATTGGTATTTTCTGACAATCAGTCTGAAAGTGCTTCTTCCAGGGACTTGAAACAGTCCCATACAAGTTTTGCTTGTACTTTCTCACACGTGATCGTTCTCGTTCTCTATTTAAAGTTCATGCATGATTTCCAAATTTTTTAGATTAACCTTTCGATATCCAAATAAACTAAACGCTTCTAGAGTGGCATATTAGTCGTGTTTTTTGAGCTTCGATCTCAACACGCGATTACAACAACTACAACTGAGTCTCGAAGTGTCAAGTAGAGCGTAAGCTTATTGGGTTAGTTTGACGTCAATATTTATCAGCTACGGTTTCTTATTGCTGTCATCCTTGGCGAAATATCTGTCAAAACACCTTATCAAAGTGAGACTTCAGCTCTAAACGTGTACGCTACCCTAGTCTATATTTGAATCAATTATGATTTGCAGCTATCAGATTGGGAATACAATTTTTGACAAGCACTCTGTATTGCTATCATTTCGCTATCGATTAAAACTTGTTTTCGAACTAGAAAAATGCGATTCGTTTCTGCAAATCGATTTGATTTTTGATATACCGCAGATTATTCGATGGATTAACATAAAATAAATATCGAACAGTGGGATGGTTTCATAAAAGACGGATAATTGGCAGGGAGATGAAAGAAAAACCACTGTTCTGTTGTTTTATTCATTTATTTGTTGGCTATGTCATTATTTTCCAATTTGAAAAAAAGTGCAAAGTCGGCCTGCAGGACAGTACGAGATTAAAGCCCGAAACCGGTTGTTAATTGTTGTCTTACGATTTACTTCGGTTGTGAGTTATATACAGAATGTTGCTGTCAATCAGATTAATTATAGTTTAAAGCGATAGCAATGTATGTACTGAGCTGAAAGGTTAAAATCAGATACCATTGTCAATATCAGGTATGAACTACGTATTTCTAGAGATTAGATATATATATTAAACTCATGTCGATGGAGAGGTGCCGATTTAGTGATTGTGCTCGTAGTATCGTCCTATCACGTGCCTCGTGTTTGGCAGTATATTCCTTCTCTTGGCATCAGATACGAGGTGTATTTTGAGAGAAGATTATCTAGCTAATTGATATAGTTTTGACCAGATTATTATGTAACGATCTTTAAGAAATGACGTCAGTCTGTTGCTTGACTTTTGGAAAAACATCTTTTTAATTTTTAAATAAAGGAGTTATTTGCGGAAATCTATATGAGTACTTAGGGCCTTTTTTTAACTGATCTTTATGGTTATTAGGAAGCATTTTACTTGTGTTCCCAAAAAAAAAAACGTGCGTGTTGAGTGTTCGCTTGTGATGAGAGCCCCGATGAGATAAAGCAATATCCTGCCACTGTTCACAAGATGAACGACAAACTCAGAATTTGGAATCACCCAAAAATCGGATTTCGAGTGAAGTTGACAGCTCAAATACATGCTGTCAAGTTTTACAACGAAAACAAGGAATCATGCGAAAGATCCGTGAACTATTTTCTATTGTAAAAGTGCTTCTGAGGCACTTACTGAATGTAATGAATTTAATCTCTCGAAATAAACAAGAATATATTCATTCCTGATTCATTCCCTCTTTATGTTCATTTACGACTGTAAACACGGCGCATTTTTCAAATTCCTCGTCTTTTCCTGGCATATTATATCTACTCGATATTTTCACAACGTTTCTGGCATCAGTATTTGAGTTTTTAAATTCAGCAGGTGTGAGGGGATCTGAGCGCAGCATTTTATAGAAATGGAGGTGTGAAAACGGAAATACAACATTTTAGAAATATATGTAGAAAATAAAATACAGACACAGTTCCCGTTGGCATTGATTTGATATTTACTCTCGTGGAATCAAGTACAGAAATAGCATTTTATTTCACCCATTTAGATCCTCCCGAAAGCAATATGCATATTGGAGCAGAATTTATTGTAGATATGCCCAACATTATTGTCACTTCTACTGTTTATATAGGAGTATAAGATAGACACGTTATGGCGCAGATCCCCATACCCGGTTGAACCTAACCTTAGGTATTTATAAAATATATTTCTATGTCCGTTTCGCCTGGATTTTACAATTCAATTTGCGCTCCTCTGTGAGGATAAATCAACTATATATGGACAATGTTATCGTGTATAAAGGAAATAACTAAATAACCTAACTTTCAAGGTTTGGCGAATGATTTTTAGCCAGGGGTATTCCTATCAAATTTATGTATGGCTTGTGTGTATGCGGCGTGCCTGATTGATGGCATATTCTCACGTTTATCATACCAGAAAAGTTTTCGTCTAACAAAAGTGCTCTAGACACTATAATAGGCGTGTTTTTTTGAGCTTCGATCTCAGCAAAGCAAAGTAAAGTAGGATTTTCAGCGCGCGATTACAACAACTACGACTGAGTCTCGAAGTGTCAAGTAGAGCGTAGTTGTTGTATTTGCGTGATGAATATCCTACTTTACTTTGCTTTGCTGAGATCGAAGCTCAAAAAAACACGGCTAATATTGTAATTAATCGTAAAATTACACGAAAAATATGAGCCAATCCCATCAAGTGGGGCAGGCTGGCGAGCTATTCCGTTTCTTCCAACAGCGATACATAGTTCAAATACAATTTACTTGTACGGCGAAGTGTATTTTACTCGGATTGACTGAATATTTTGGCGTGACATTGGGCTAGCAATGGGTTTTAACTGTTGTTTGTTGCTGTGGCAAGTTGGAGAGTCAGAGGCACTCTTGACTCTGTCTTTTCCACTAACTAAGCATGTTCATAGATACACATTTAAAAGAATACCTTATCTACTAGCTGTCTCTTTTCATGTTTGGTAAATTAGAGGGTGGTAAACGACTTTAAAGTGTAATGCTTATCATAATTTTATGGGAGCTTGAGTATGATCAGCTTATTTTTGTTGCAAATAAAACTCACTTTTTATGTATATTTTGTAGTTCGCCTTTGCTTCGAACGATGGTATGCTGAGTTAATTGAAAACAATACCAAAATGTCTTTTGACCTCTATCCACCATGAGCAAATAATTTCTGTTAACAGGCACCCCACTTGAAGTCATCACCTACCATCGTCATGTATTGCCTCAAGTAAATGAGTTAGCCATCCACAGTTTCGTCATAATGCCAGTTTCTAATGTTAATCAATTTACATGTCTGTCTCCCTAAACTTATCTGCCTGCAAAATTTGATATGCAATCGATTGATGGTTGCCATGGCAATTAGCAATTCAAGTGGCGTTGCAAATACTGTGTAAATACCTACTATGAAAAGAGATGGCATCATTCTTTGTTATTGTTTTTGGTATCTTTTCGGGGGAGGGATCCTCAAGTGATTTTTTCTAAGGGGAAAATCTTCCTAGAAGTCAATCATATTTTCCTAGCAACGAAGGATGAGTATTTTCTGGGAAAGTTATTTATTTATTTCACGCGTCCTTAGGGGAGACATTCCGGTGATGGATTGCGGCATCCCTGCATTATCAGCCATTTGTAGGGAAGCGTGTCATCTTCGGACATGTAGACTTTATGTCTTAATTTTGATCCCTAAACATGCTTTTTGACTTACGTAAGTGGCGCTGGTGTGAATAGGGCCCCAGCAAACAATACTCCAGCCCCGACAACTTGTTAATTTCGAAGTACACAACCAATTCATCAGAAGACTGCTTTGGTTTTGGAAAGATATTATTATTCTTTTTTTCGCTTCGCCGTTGACAACAAATACAACTTTTACAGCAGGAGTAGCATGAATCAGACTGAAAACAGCGATATCAACTTTAAAAAGTTGGAAAACGACTCCAGGGTGTTTTTTATTAAAAGGTTGAAAGAACTGAAGCGCTTCACTTTTCCGATTTGTAACTTACTTAAGGTGTCACTACAGTTCGGGTTGGATCTGGGCCTCAACGGACTAGCGTCTCCATCCGCACGATCTTTAGGTAGCTGTCTGCAGTTTCGCACGCTAAGTTGGTTAGGGTCCCTTTCCACTTGCTGCGTCACCCGAGTTGCGGACTTCCTCTACTGCGCTGTCCCTCTCCCGATGATTCGAAGTTCTTGATGTTAGTTGCTGTTAATAAATATTCGACAGTTGTTTTTGAAATTTGTAGATAAAGTAATATATGATCTATGTATGTATGCAAATACTGATCTATGTATAGAAGTTCTTTCCAACTATTTTAATCAGGAACTTGACTGGCTAAAATATGTATCTTAAAAGCGCCTTTGATTATATATTACGTTTATCACCAGATATCGCCCCTACAAATATAAAAAGCGACTGATAAATCAGAAATCTAATGAAAATTCTATCATTCGGGCTACTTTCCCCGAAATAATATGACTTCATTTCTTATTTGAGTTTGAAGTTTGAGTTTTTAAGTAGGTCTCCTGTTGCTGTCAAAGATGTTTGCGATTGAATATCCCACCATCACCGACTTGGAATATCTCGCCGATGAAAAAAACCTTTCGTCAGTAGGTTAGGTTAGGTTAAAGTGGCTGTCGGCTAGCCGAAACACTTAGACCATTATAAGGTCCCTTGTGATAAGAAAAAATTATTTATTCCTGATGAACTCCGAAGTGTGGTCAGAGCCTAACATTTTGAGCAGAAATACAAAGTTACAAAATAAAATTTAACATTTTTGCAAAAGATTGATTGCCTGGCTGCCATTTAACCCATATATGTGTATACATATGCACAAACGGAGCAAGCTTTCCGGAAATAACCAACTAAAATACAGAACAACTTGCGTCACACCGGTATGTAGTATTAGACACTTGGAGAATGTAAAATTAGCAAATTAATTAAATCTGCACAGAGAGTTGCTAGGGCATTATCCGAGTCGATTCCAAATGTATATGCGTATATGATGAGTAACATATAAATAGATAAAAAAAGTAAATATACTCGCTTATGTGTTTCTACTCTCTTTGGGTGTGGTTAGCATGTGCTCAATGCATGTCCGCCTCCTCCTCCATCATCATCATCATCATCATCATCATTATTATCGTGGGCTCTCAAGACCGACTACTGTGCTGGACAAATCATTTCTACTTTGCCTGCAATGAAAATTCATGAAAATCGAATCATGAAAGTGAAACGTGCCATATATAACGTCAAGTGGAGGTCATTAAACCTTCATTTGGCAATATGTATGCGATAAATGCAAATAACATTTTTAAGGTATGATTCAGAATTTTTTTTGGACTAAAGTCGAAATGGAGCACTTTATAACATAATGGAGGGGCGTTAGGGAGGTGGCTGATATATTTTCAAACACATCCATCAATTTTCGAGAACATAAATGTATATTTCCAAATGTTCTGCCACTTATGAAGTTCTTATCAGAAAATTGATTTTAAATGGTTACCATTGACGGAAATTTTGACGTGGCAATGCCCTTTTGCACACAAAGTGGAGGATACTATGGTTAAATCAAATTTATTCAATTAGGACATTTCAAAAATACCAATGATTTAATACAAGTTGAGTTAACAAATTCAAAGAAAAATAAATACAAAGTTAAGTTACGACGATACATGCTGAAAATGGCGGCAAAAAGAACAAAGTGACAGATCGTATCGAGGTTAGGTTCGTCAGAGAACACAGCGATCGGTCTTCTATCTGATCGGTTGAACGATGTTGTGTTCAGACACAACACAAAGCTAATCTTAAATTTATCTCTGACATTCTATGAATCGATGGCTCGCTAACCCAAGGCCTATGGAACTTGCCACCCCTGTAGACGAACTCAAATAAGAGGCGAATTTAAGTGTTTTTCGAACATACCCCAAAGTGGTGAAAATTCATAAAAATAATCTTATACATAAATAGGCGAAGGGAAATAGTTAAGAACCACTTTCACTGCATTAAACACAAGATATTCGCTTTTTTTGTGTGGTTTTGCAAAATGTTGTGTATAAGGCAGGTCACTATAATGGTAGAATTTCCCCCGAACTCTAGTAGTATTGAAACTTCTCCGCGAATACACGGCCGTTTTTGTATTGCTAGAGATGTATTTGGTTTTTCACTTCAAATTACTCATTTGGAAGTGGGCATAGGTCTGCGGTTTCTTATTACAGTGAGAGAAATATTTTTAAATGCATAAACCCTATCGGGATTCTAAGCAAGAAAACTAAAGCTTCAATATGTCGCGTTCGGCATTGAAATGAAAGCGAGAGATGATCCTTTTCTGGTTGTATTCGTATTCACTTGATGCGGTTAGTTTCGTTTAATAAAGTTGCATTGACATAAGCAATTTGAAACCACAAACCAGTTCATAAATGTCAGACAATACAAGTGCATTTTACAAATTAACATAGTTATATCGCTCAACTAGTTGTCGCATCTCTTCGATTGTCATTATCGATTGAGCGACCCTCGGTAGTCTAGCCAATACAGCCTAGTATCTCTCACATACTCACTTTAATGTTACTGACTGTAACATTACTCAATAACTTGTCATCGACTAATTGCTCCTCGTGTACTTAACTACATGCTTGACTGGCTTCAAATTGCATTTCAATAAACAGGATCAAGTGCCAGAGAATGTCACAACATCTTCCCCAACGAGTTGGTCTTCATTGATCTGCTGTAACTGTGCGCTAAATGCGTTTTGCATACAAATTGCTGTATTAATAGGAATTGTTCTCTCTCACTCTATTGCCTTTCAGAGTGTTCGCTAATCAGCAGGGCAGAGCGGTATGATGCGCTCTTTAAAATGGCATTTAATTTAAATTCAATCGTCAAGCGAGCATTAGGTTGGCGCGAATCTCTTTAAATACCTATATTTGTGCATCCATAATCAACCGTTATAGAGTTTTTAACGAAAACTTTCTTGATCGATGGCAGTGGTCAATCAAATTTCGATAAGAATAATTCCTATGTCATGGGGTAAATATGCATCGGTAACAAAATAGCTTGTCCACAAACCACAACCTCGGTTGTGCAACATTTAAATGTAGCACACCTGATGTGTGGGAACCGACTTTTAGCACCATTTGTATGTTAAGTGCACAGAACAATTGGCACTAAACATAGGGGACCACTCAATACAAAATTTATGAGCTGCAGTTTGAACTATGTCAATGACCTTGAAAAATAAAATATTTCCCCCGGCAGATTAGTCAAGAGCAATTTTGAATATCAAGGGCTGCTATCTGCAATTATTCGCCTCACATAACAATCGGTATGACCACAATTTCCCTCTCTCAGCGATGCACCTATACTCGCTCAGCTTAGGATGCATCACCTAATTTAGTACTTAAATTCACTGTCACATCCCCCAGTCACAGAAAAAGAATTATACAGAAAAGCTCAGTGGTCCGTGCGCTCATTAACATAAACAACTTTGCAAATAACTTGTGGTATTATGCAAATGTTAATTAAGCCGCTGATGTGTAAATTAATTAACAAAAGCTAAATATTCAATAACGTTTCGATATGTAAATGTGAAGCGGCCGGTGTCGCTTCGCGCCCTCGAATCGAATATGCATCGAGACTGTGTGGTGAGAAGTTACCACTTTATACCTGTCAAATCGTATTGTACTCCAGTTATAATAGGGCCACCAGAGCAATCCGGTTAAACCAAGCTCTAACCAGAGGTTTGTCTATACTATACCGGTAGCAACTACCGCCGTTTAATTTTGTATTGATTTTGTTTTTTTAAACTCGCCATAGCTACTCATCTTTTTGCCACCGGTAAAACTGTGGAGTGCGATATTTGCCATGATAAAATTGCAACTGTCTGGGCGGCCATCACTTGATTTTCCATAAGTAGTTGATGTGTTTTATTTATTCAAGAAACGCTTTTGACTGGGATGCGTGCCCAAGGACATATGTCCGCTCCATAGTGGTTATATCAGTCAGCTATCTGATATTTATTTTAGAGTTGCGACTTGAAACAAGTATGACAGCCTATAGATAGTACAGTGAACATTGGAAAACGTGAACCCCCCAAAACGTGAACTACCCCAAAACGTGAACACTGTATTTTTTACATTGACTGCTCTAAAACGTGAACAAATCTAAAAGCTTTAAAACGTGAACAGAAATTTTTTCAACATTTCTACATAAAAATGCACTGAATTATTTAATTCGGGGAATCCCATAATATTGACAATGCGTAGTATGTATGTATTTGGTGCCACACGTGCGTGTGCGTATTGCATAGCTATCATCCCTCATTTGGTTGCTGTTTTTTGCTTGCATCAACGTCTTATTTTCTGTTTAAAAACTTACTTAGACGCCTAAGAGAAAATGCAGTTGTTCAAATGTTGGGAAAAATACAACAGAAAAAAATTACAGATTTTTTTTGTTAAATAAACCTTTTATGTATTTTCAAAACGTTCAAATGTAAAAAAAATCCAATAAATTTTGTTAATGAGCCGTACCAGTATGTGTAAATATGTAAAAAATATTCATGAATCTATACTTATACAAGCAAAAAGAAGATAAAATGGAAGAAAATGTGTTTTATTTTAAGAGCAGAATCATAAAATGTTACATTCCAAAACATGAACAATCTCGAAAGCATGAACACCCTCAGTTTTAATTAGTTCACGTTTTCCAATGTTCACTGTATGTGGACGAAAATCTATTCAAGTCGAACGCTTGAAATGTGTCATTAATCAATGTTCACGATATAATGTAATCGCACATTGGCTTAAGCTGGATTATGCTTCAAACCTACTGCAGCTGCCCGTTAGGTGACAGCAAACATTTGTCCCACTACCCGGTAATCATTTTAATTTCGAATAGGCCTATAGTGACCATTTTCAGATTCTGTAAAGAATCCAAAGTCTTACACTGGCTTAATCTGGATTACTCCTATGCATTCCTATTATAGTCCACCCTTTGAAGGTGTTGCATAATCACTTTCGTGCCATTTCACCTGCCCGATCAATTGGCAGAAGGTTCACTTTCGGGCAGGTGAAAATAACAATGGCTTTCTAAGAGAAATATGCTGATACATACGGATATACACGGGTTAACTCGTGTTTGTCACATATTAAGAAGGACCAAAAATAAGACTCGTTCGTAGGTTGAAAACGAGTTACCCGTGGAATTTTATACATTAGATTCTGAACCACCCACTTCATCTTCGAAACATAATTTTTTTTGAAGACTATTCTGCTGCGATCGGCCAATTTAACTATATCTATTTGAACGAGAAAGTGTGGTCCGCGGGAAAACATTGTGACGAATGGGAGTGTTATTTTCAACCCTAAGTCACGCCGCGATTGTCATTCAAAAAATGTAATTGTTGCAGAATTGCTTGCCCTATTGTCTAATTTGAACAGTTTTATTTTACATAGTTCCTTCGAAGAACTAAAGACAGAAGTTTTCAATACAACTGCAACTCCATAACATGCAACATCCGAACCGCAAAACTAAAGCAGCAACCTCTGCAACAATTAAAAGCACGTGCAAAAAACTCTCTGTATTGGATAGGCCACTCTAGATAACAACGCAACCAACTGATTAGCGGCAAACATCGTTTCTTTCGGTGCTAATTGATATTAGCACTGCGTTAAACAGACTCTATGAGAAAATTTCTGGTACACACTAGTGCCCTGAGTGGGCGCAGCACCATTGTTCAATCTTATCGAACCAATATCTTATTTTATTATTTTACCGCTTTTGAGTCGCAGTCTTTGTTGATGAAGTATTTATTTTTCAATTTAAAAAAATGCACCATGTTTTAGTTTTTTTATTATCAAGATAAGTTCAGCCTTTTATAATAGCTTAAAACAATTTTCGATTGAGCTATAGAATTTGCTCAGTTCATCAGACTGAGTGCAAATTATGTCAAAAAGTGCATTCGTGTACCGTGCTTCAATTTGTTCTCCGTCGAATCTAGACACAAACTTTAGGTTTTACTGAGAGCGGTAATTATTGGCAAAGCAATTTTCGTCACAAAGTCTGAGCATGATTTTTAGGCCTGCAAATCAAAAAGTAACTAGGCAGGAAGTCTAACAACTATTTCCTTGTCATTGGTCTTCCAAAAGCCCTGCTCCAAGCTCTTGGAGGGTTTTTCTATGAACATTTTAAGTATTTTGTATGTCGTCTTTAAAAGCGGCTAATCTGCCTCTTGTTTAAAAAATCGTATTTCTCATCGCTTCCAATCCACATAAAACTTCTAACCATACTATAACTAGAATATATGTTTACAGGTTATTCCTGAAGATCTAATTTATAAAGAAAAATATTGCGTCACCCCGAGCCTTCAGTTAACGTCAATACCTACACAATTAGAATATTCTTAAAATGCTCAGAAACTAATTTAAATGTACTCTAATTTTGTTTGTAACTAATTGGAAATAATGATCGCCCATGTGTCTATGGAATTGGTTGCCTATAGTAACATTTCATCGGACTTACCCCCATACGACAACGACTCCCAACCATACATCAATGCCAAACGCATGCCTGTCTGCGCTGAAACTACAAAAGTTCGACTCTCCAGAAATACTACATGTATATAATATTTTACAAAAGCGCATTAAGTCGAAAATAAACCATCGAATTGGAAATTCCCACTGAAATATTCTTGAAATAGAATGTTCTTTTAGACGTTTGCCGTGCGTCTATAGCCGAAATATACCTCAGCTGAACATCTCCGCCAGACACGGCAAATAAAAAATGACGTCAATGATACATCCACGCGTTAACACAAATAATTATGAAGGTATTTCTAAATAACTTATTACAAATCGGTTTAAGCAACCGTTTTCGCTGATTTTAAAGTGCTTTTAACGCTGATAAACTGATCACTGAGCACATCACAAGCGAGCACATAATTTCGCATCTGATTCTGCTTAAAGGAAACACTTTTCGCACAGATATGATAATGGTCGTGTTTCTCCTTCTTGAACGTGTGACGCTGACGACAATCACAGCCATTTTCTCGAGGCGTTCAATTTTCCAATTGTGAACTTTTTCACTTTAGCCCTCTCAAGACGTATCGTCGGTCGTCGTCAACAGCATTCGCATTCATTATTATTATGGCAGCATTAGCATCAATATGTGAAATGAAATGAAATCAAAGCCTGTCGCACGTTACTGAGATGTGACATGCAGCGAAGACAAACGAATAGAGATATCGCGAACACAGATACGCACACGCGAAGGCGGTGAACGCGCGGTGTGAGTCCAATCGCAGAACGGTGCTGACAACGAAACGTCCCCAAATGTGGGACATCGCACAGTGTCGGGAGAGAATTGCAAAGCAAGGTCGAGAATTTAATACACGAATTGAATACAAACGAACAACAAATTATAAATCAACACGAGATACGTGTACACATTGAAGAGCACACTTGGGGTATAGGTTTGAAGAGAAGACACACACTGTAGCCGACACGGACAATGTGCAAGTGCAAATGGGTCCGACCTACATTAAGGACGACTCACAAAGTAAACTTGCAATACGCATGCACAGCAGCATACACTGGCCGTCATTGGATCAGGAGAATCCGCAACTGTTTAAGGACTAAGGCAGCAATTTCCGTTGCAAGAATTACAATACTTTTTGATAAGTCCTTGGGTGGGGACAAGCAAGCTTTGGAACTCGCTTCCTGGAGATATTTTTAAAGGCTAAAGGGCTTTGGAACTGCCTTTAAATAATTCTTTTTAAAAATTATGCTAGTGTCTTATAAACTTCTCGAGGTTACTTTTATTTGCCCCTCAGTTTTCTGTGTAGGGACTTTACTTAAAAGGAAAATATTGTTAAAAATATGTATATCCATATTTGGGTTATACAGAGCTTTAAAATTTGCACTTGTCATGCACTTTTACACTTTTTAAGCCTGCCCACTTTCAGGCTTAATCGCCCAATCAATGAACTTGTGTTCACCACTGCTCTATCTCTTGTGAATGTCTGATATACGTCAAAAGTCAAATTTGCCAAGGAAAACTTTTAAATTCAGACGTTAGTGAGCAACACAGACATGATAGTCCTTCAGCTCGTCCCAAAATTGAACCCTCTCAAAAGCGAATGGGTAAGACATGCTGGGTCTAGGGTCCCATAGGCATATATAGGGTAAATTATTTCTCTTTGTTTCATTTTGAAATTATTTCACCATACACAAAGTCAGTGTAAAGCAAATTAACACTAGTACTCCACTATGAACACATTTTTTTTCTGAGTACGAATTAGTTTCTCCCTGAGTAGGTATTACAGAACATTTGCGTAGTTTGTTTTTTATGTGTTAAATACCTACCGCATTGCAAACTGTCGCATTGTATCCTTGAACAAGCCGCTAGTTTTCCTCTTTATTTTTACATGCGTTGCCTTTCATGTTGCCAGCTAATCGATAAAAGCCCATTTAATTGGGGGGAGGGGGGCTTTCATTCCCTATGCGTATGGTAAACAAATAGATTCCATAGGAATGGAAAATGCGTTAAAAGGTTCCCAAAATCCGTTAAATACGTAAGATGGTTAAATGCTGATCAGTGTTAATAACGATAACAAGTGGGGTGTGTTGTAAATAATTCAGATGTGAAAGTTCTTTGTACGCCACCCTGTGCAACAACGACGTATGAAACTCTATTAAACAATTAGCAAAATGTGGACGGAATAACAAATCGGGCGTGGCACCTTTTACCCAGTCAAAAAGGAAAAGCGTTTCTTATAAACTTGAAGTTGATAACAGCGCTAGATAGCATCAAGGTAACCAAAAGACGGGGAACGCCAGCCCTAAAACCGGCGGTATTTCCAAACAAATAAAATATAAATGTGAAACAAAATCAATGAACAAAATTGTTCTCGCCTCATAACAGGAAAAAAAAGAATGGAAACCCACACAATTCATTTATTTTCCCATAATAAGGGGCAAATCCCACGATCTTGCAACAGTCTTAACAGATTTGTTCGCTGCAATTGGTAAGCTTTATGTTTTAGTTTTAGGCTAAAATCTTAAAGTTATATGCATACAGGTGCCAGTCTTGTACAGGGCACTATGAAGCCTGTCGTGATCTTTACTCATTAAAACTACCTATCACCAACACCAATTTGCATCGTAATGTTCTCAATCATTTCTCTCTGTCTCTTAAACTGGAAAAAAGAACATGCCTTTATTGTAAAAATTCTCCTTTTTTTTACAATTTTTATCACTTGCCTGAAGCATTATATTCAAACGTCCGTCGTTCACTTGTCTAAATCTGTTTAGATAGACGATTGAGTATTGTATTGTGATCCGCAGCATTGAGTAGGGACCAACGCCCACTTTGCATAAGAATAGGCTATCACACCATCTGCTGTAGGCTTAGTGTAGCATTTCACTATGTGTTTTTCTTTTTTGTTCGACTAACTACGAGTATCAGTCGTACGTACACCAGCACATCAGCAAATGTGTACAATCAGCTTAAAACAATTTTTGTAGCTGTGGCTGTCATATTGACCTTTTCAAGCTCATTTCATATTTACCGCGTTCAAAAACAAATATAAGGCAAATGTCAAAGGCACGTGTCTTCTACACACAACTGAATGCAAAATACTTCAATAACCCATCTAAACACAATTTTCTAAAACAAATCCAATTAATTGTGTGTCGAAGATAAAGCACACCATATACGACATCTGTTATGCAACTTCGCTATGCATAAATTAATATAACAATCGACACGAAGATGTGTTATTGGATAAGAGCAATATTTTCCAACTACATGTGCAAGTACTGGTGTAACAATTTTTCTGTCTGAACTTTGGACATGCAGAAATGATGTTTACAAAATAAACCGTGCAGTGCATCTCCGTCTACTCGCTTCACTTGTGCGCACAATATTCTAATTTGAATTTTATCAGTTTTCGTGACCGTCATCGAAAAATTTCAGTGACGTCTGATGATTCACTGCTTGTCGTCGTCGATAAACAAGCTTTTCAATACAGGCGCCAAATTGTGTGGTTGG
The DNA here is from genome assembly GCA_951230905.1 of Cheilosia variabilis. Lineage (NCBI taxonomy): Eukaryota > Metazoa > Arthropoda > Insecta > Diptera > Syrphidae > Cheilosia > Cheilosia variabilis. The sequence goes on along the minus strand of OX579676.1, from coordinate 3,644,296 downwards.
CGCTCTGTCCGTTGATTAGATGATTACTCATCGAATTTAAATCTGGGCAAGTTATTATGTCTACGAACAGAAAGAGCCTGGTTCATTTTAATTTAATATTTTTGTTTGACCATTTTAATGGCAGAGCCATAAGTCGTTTTAGAAGTCAGCAAACTGGCACTGACTGGAAATTTGTTTTAACTCAACGTCAACATGAATTTAGTATTCATGTTCACATTTTTCGGAGCAGCTTTCGGTGGGAAGCTTATTTTTGAACAATCAATCAAATTGGCGTAACACAAAGGCGACAGACAAAATTGATGAGACTCGTTGTGATACACCACGTGGAAGTTTCCGTTTTCACTATCGATATTCCAAGGTAAATGGTTATCGATTTATAACAAAATAAAGTTGGGGTTGACTTTAACTGAAAAAGCCTACGACGATTCCAATCGAATTGAGAACGGCTGTCTTTGAAAATGTGGAAAATGTAATTTTTGTTACATATCCTTTAGAAAACGTCCTTCTTTAACAGACCTTGTAATTTCTTGAACATATAGGGCCTCTTGATTGGGCGGGGTTATGTGTTGTTTTTTGTACAGACATCATGGAGTTTAGAAACGGACAGCTCTTTAGCGCTCAAAAACTTACAGATACATAGGCACGTATATTTCGACTTTATTTAAATTTAAATTGTTTCCTAGTAAAATTTTGAATTCACACGCAATTTAATAAAGGCAAATGTATTTGCCACAGCTTAAACTTTATGTAGAGCATTTCAAAATATGTCCTCCTCAATGCTCCAGTATATTCATTTGACAGTGAACAACTTTACTTTGAAACTGAGAATGTAGACAGTTCATTCGAGTGAACGTTTTGAATTCCATGAATTTTGGTTGCTGTATTACCGAAACAGTGCGAATTTTTTAAAGAGATATCGGGCGAAAAAATGCATCAACCAAATTTTAGAAACAATATAAAATAAGCGAAAAACCAGTAAAAGTAAAAAGTCTCACAAACATTGGAGAGTATACGTCTCTTGAAACAGCTTTTCAATGCAACCGTTCGGAAGCGTCACACACTGTTAGGTCCCGAAAATATCTCTCACACAATCTCTCTATTGCCTGCGCGGCAATTTTTTATAACTTCATTGATAAACGCCGCAAAAGTGCCTAATTTACAAGGCAAATGCTTTTCGCTCGACCTCAGGTTATGTATTACCACGCAAAATTGTAGTAAAAAGTTGAACACTTTTTCAGCAAACATACTCGTCCCCATAATTTTTTTCAATATCCATTACAAGAATGCTCAAACTATACATTTATGACTCTGTGACTCTCTGCCCATCACCTCAATGTCATAAAGCGCTGTGTCCAATGTGTCATCTCGGATGTAAAACATTGTCTGACATTTTTTTTTTGCACTTTGCCGACAGCCTTTCTTCAGTTTAGTGTACAACGATTTATTTTGCCTGTAAATTGAGTATTTCCGAGTGATTAAAAATTCGTATTTTCTTGGGAAATGCCTTCGCACAGCATATCCCCATCAAGTGCACACGGCCCAGGGGTATGTTCCTGTTTCAGCTTTTTAAATGATATAATTGGAAACTATGCGTCTACTTCAGTTTAATTTACCAAAAGCAACATTTCATTAACAGCACAGATAGTAATTGCTGCATGTTGTTTGCGCGTGAAATACCCACAAGCGAAATGAATCATCTGCGGAGAAATACGCACAGGATGCATTAATTAACTTGTAGACATTCAAAGTTAAGATATTTGTAACAATAGTAACGCAACATAGCTTTAAATCTTTGCAAATATTACTACCTCCATAAAAGAGACAAAAAAACAAAACTTAAATTGAGAGCAGGGTTATCTTTGTGTTTTTTCTCTCCTTCTCATAAACCCCACATATCTGTGTTAAATGGAAGATAAAAGGCAATTTATATAGAGTTCCTAATTTAATAAATAAATACAATAAGAAGACAAGAGGAGGGCAGAGGAAAAAAAACGCACTCGTCGGATTCGGATTGCGTCAACGAGCACGCAGAGTGTTTCACACTTTCTGAAAAAAGCAATGAACGTGTCGATTTTAAGTCGATAAACCCTCTGTCAACCATCCAATTGTATGAGGTAAACATGAGAATTTTAACGCTCAATTTGACAGTGTCTGTCTGGCTGTCTGTCATGTCAAACCTGGCGAATTTTGGAAGTTTCTAGTTTCGAAATTCTCTAACTGAACTATGAAGTTATATCTAGTTTTTGAATCTCGTATATGACCCAGCAATGATTAGGTGAAATTATCGTCTAAATAAAGTGTCAAAATAGATAAAGCTAACAAACGAATGAATCGAAGAAGCAGCATACCAGTCGCAAGAATCCCGTGTCGCTGGGCACGATGATAATGGTTATAATTTTAAAATCTTTGTGCTCCTCTCTTTTACAAGCTATAAAGACAAATTGTCATCTTGATTGTAGCACATACGTATATACAAGGCACTCACTAGTTTAATAATCTAACATGTGGGGACAATATAATTCAAATAAATGTAGTCGCTTGCCGCCCCTTACTTAACCTCCCAACTTTACACGGCACGGGGTACACTATACACTACACCCTACACCTCTTCAAGTGCATACTTGTGCATGCACTACACTGTATCGATTTTTGTCATTAGTCTCTCTCTCTCTCGGTCGTCGGTTTCTCTATCGGCAGTCGGCACATCCCTTTTGCTGTGGTTTTCTTGGGGTAGTTGCATAACTTGCTCGCATTTGTCATACAACCGGAGGAGTGATTTGTAAAGCAGACAAGTGAAACACTATGTGGATTATAATTCCTAATGATGCGGGGAAAGCAAATTAAACGCACTACAATTGGTTTTTTCCGGGCTTGAATTTATTCTAGCTTTGCTCGGGCTGCTTTATACTGTGCTGTTGCTCTTCTTAACCCAGCCGACAATGGTAACCGCAGCAGAGCTTGACTAGGCTAGGTTTAGGTACTACATCGACAGAGCAATATAACTTGTGCTGGTAGTATGCTCAAGTTTATCGCCTCCCACGAGCTATCACAAATTGTTATTCTGGAATTTGTTTGTTCTGTTGTTCCTTTTTGGTATGTCATCGGTATGGAAAGAAATCAGATAATTACCAGGGCAGACAGAAAAGATTTCTTGCTTCGGTCTCAATTGGTGTTAATTAATAAAAATCATAAATAATTTAAATTCACGGTTACACTTTTCTATATCACAGTTTCGAGTGCTTGTTGTCAGTTGAGATAAGCGAGATACGATGACAGAAATACACCGTCAATATGACGTGTGGCGTGACACTGTACAGTTACTGGGGCCAGCGAAAAAGCTTACCATGATTAAAATTTAAAATAACTCTTCATTACGCGAGTATGTTGCTTTCTAATTACGTAACAACAATGTATGATATCACTATTCTGGCTCAACGTAAATCGATATCAAAATGTGCTATTATTGGATTCCGGTTCTGCTTGCACTCCAAATTTGTTGAGACATATCCGTTGGAAAAAAGGGCACACACGCATGAAAAACATTTCAAATCACAAAATTGTATAGAGATATAATTGCTCACGCATTTGATTAGCTCTGATTAGAGTGGAATGATTTTGTTTTATTTTTCATTAATTAACATATAAATTTCTGTTTAAATATGAAACGATACCATGAACCAAATTTCATTGGTATGGGCTTCTGTAGTCGGATTTGTACTGACGGCATGACTCAAATTTGATTTGATAGACCATTTAGACAGCTTTAGATGAACGCCCATTGGAACGAGTAAATTTTGTTGCCAAAGTAATTTACTCGTTTGTTATCCTTTGACTTTTACGATAGTTCTTTAGCTTTCAGGTTTCATTGGTTTCTACGGTTTTATTAAGCTGATTTTTAGGGGGTTTCGAACCAAAAGCGTTCCACATGAGTTCCTAATTTTTTCTAAGGTTTTTGAGGCTGTTTTAAAAATTAACTGGTGTTAATTATTTTGAATCCGTAAAAAAAAAAAGTCTTTCCGGTTTTCCAAACTAATTGTTTAAACCGAGTACGTTTTCTACCTTCAGAGCGCACACGCATAGCAGGGTCTCGATATTCCAAACAGCAGAAATAAAAATAATCTTTCTTCCAGCTGAAAATTTGTATTTTTACCCGACTGGACACAGGGGGTGTTATGTGTTTCGCGCGTATCCTATGTACGTTCCTACGGGACGCCCTGTAACCTAAACGGCTTGACCGATTTTGAAGAGTGAGGTCCCAAGTAACAATTTGACTTCGGTAAGGCGCTATCGAAGCTATTTCACCTCCCGCAATATTAACTGCATAAGGTCTAAAGGAAACGCATTTGGCGCACTTTAATGCAAGTATTTACTTATTTAAGACTTCCTGAACAGCTTGGATAGACCTTACCGAAACTTTATGGAAGCTTTATAGAGGCTCCAAAATGAACAAGAAAAATATTTATTTTTTTTATTACATTTTTCAATTTCCATTTTCTTATTTTTTATTTTTTTTATCTTCTTAATAAACATTTTCAAAGACTTTTTGCAATTTTCATGGAGTTTACATTTACGTACTCGTTATAATTTACATTTTACTTACATGCGCCGCACTGAGAATCGAACATCGGTCCTGTTGCGTAGTAGTCCAATACACTACCCCCTAGGCTAATTCGTCATAATGCTGTAGCAGTGCTAAATCTGAACTACTTGGTACATTTTAGAGTTTGGTTAAGATTTGCAATAAACTTGCAGCTTACCCATACCGAAGTTGTAAGCAAGACATTTAGTGTTACCCTTATTTATTCATGGGCGAAAAGTGTTTATTTAAAATCACATTACTGACATATTTTTCAATGTGCTAGAAGTATTTTATTTCTTGTAATTTTTCCCCGATTTATTAATTATGGTTTCTTTAGATAGCTTTGATTCATTTCATATGAAATTAATTTTTACCTCTATAAAGCCTCCGTATGTAAGTTAGGAGGAAGTACGAGTAAGTGCTTCTGTACAGCTTCCAATCGCAAGCGGTTGACTGCATGACAGTTCATTGCTTCTATAATGCCTTCGGCCAGAAGCTCTAAAGAAGCTTCTAGGAAGCGCTTCGAACCACAAGCTTTATCGAAGCAATCTTCAGATGTCTAATAGAGATCTTATCGAAGCTTAATTCCATATCCCTCTATAAAGCCTATGTATATGCTTCGTAAAGGTCTTACTTAAGTTATTATCGAAACAATTGCTTCGAAATAGATCAACTTCGTTTAACAAAGACTATAGAAGCTCTATCGAAGCTGTTGCCTACAGAAATTACAAATTTGAACCTTACCGAAGTCAAATTGTTACTTGGGGTGTCATATACTTCCCCGGAGTGTCATAGGCTAAAAAGATAAAAATAAAAAAAGTCTATTTTAAAAACCAAAAAACCCGACTGACTGTAAAAAAAAAGAATTAAAAATATATGAACAAGACGCATTTAAGTACCTATAACTACCTACTAGTTAACCCTTATTAAATTTAACAAAAGAAAAGCGGCGTCAACTTTGTACCACATGAAGTCCTAAATTGCATTTGTCAAAAAGAATGCATTTGTCACGTGGTTCGCTTTGTCAGCTATCAACTAATTTTCTTTCATTTACTATTCCTATTTCCGTATTTAAAAATGGCCGCAGACTTTGGTAGTCAGCGCTCCCTTTTAAAAATATGAAATATTCAATCAAAATGAAAGGTGTAAATTTCCTAAAAAATTAAAAAAAAAGAAAAGATTTACAAAATATATAAACATCTTGAATTTTTGAATATGTCCTCTTTTTATAGGCGTTTTCCTCACAGAGCAAATATAAAATAATGGCATTGATACCGTGATTAAATTTCGCAACTTAATTCTTTTCAAAAACAAAGACGATTATTTTACTGCGTTTCAGTGGCCTGCTGTCACCGGATGGCCTTAGAACCTTAGTGGTTCATCAATCACGCTTGTAGCTTTATCCAAAATTGAAGAGATTGTTTGCACTTCATGCTCGTTTAGAAAATCAATGAATTCGACTTCTACAAACAACAACGAAACTTAATGTTCCGACAAGCTTGCCTAGCCTACCTTATCTTGTCTAGCTTTCGATTTGATCTTTATAGCTTTCTTACCTAAGTCTAGTACCACATAAACTCTACTATTATTGTTCTTTCGGTTAAGTTAGACGATGGGGTTTATGTCATTCCACAATCTATTCGCATCTATGGTTGAAAGTCTTAATGTTCTGGCGTGCTTTTTCAAGACACGAGACAGGATTCCTATTTTCATATTTACCCTGCTTAGTACAAGGGTTTTCTTGCTCCACAGCTACTTTAGTAGTTTGACATTACAAATTCATTTCTAGTGGACAAGCTGACAACTAAACACTTTTCGTTCGATAATCTTCGATGACAGTCTTTGCACTTGCAGAGCAGCAGTTGATATTCTACCTTCTTTATATGCGGTTCGATTTGCAAAATGCTGTCAGTTTTGTAGAATAATCTGTTATATTTTCCAATGTCAAGTTTTCGATTTTCATCCATTTACATATTTTTTACATTATTCTTTTAATAACCTTGATGAAAGCTATCATGCTGTCAATGAATTGGCATGACAATTACCTAAGAGTTACTCGTAGTTTCTTAAACTATCAACAAATTTTATGATAGAAATGATAATGTAATCTTGAAATCACTTACACAAGTGATCTGGTGGAAACAGTTAGCATTCTTTTCCATTCTATTATCTTTATCCATAACCTAATAATAACAAAATCTTTTAAGACAACATATAATATACAGTTACCAAATCTTTTAAGACCACTGGCTATTAAAATGACTGCAGATTAAGGCAAATATAACAATCTCCGGCCACAAACAGTACCTCACCTACATACTACGAAACGTGATAAGCACAACAAAAAAAAAGAAAACACTCATGTTATGCATCTAGTACAAACTGGATCTCCTGAGAATATCTAGATCGGTATAACTAGTCTTTTTTTTGTAGGCAGTAATAGAAACGTCACACACAAAAATAATTTTCACACTTTGGCCAGAATAATTGGGTACGAGTCTATTAATTGAATCCATTTAACTGTTGAAAATCTGATATGTTTTAAGGATATCAAAACAAATCCAATTCGCAGTAACGATGATTTAATTGATTGTATTCGAGTGTTATCTATCGCCATCAGTTTCTATGCAATTGAAAGTCTGTTTTGTCTGCTCCTGCTTTGAAAATGTTGGTTTTGATATCTGTGTCGGATAAGGTGTTGCAAAAATTTAATTTGTTTTATGGGGCACGCCGCCAAAATTAGTTATAACCACATGTTTAGCCTTTTGATGTTAAATTTAGCAGTCTCAGATTTTTTTTGTGTAAGCAAACTTGATAACCTGTACAGTATTTTAGGTCTCGCGGAGTCAAAGCTTATGATTGTTGTACACATTCAGTTATTTCTGGATTAAAGAATTATGGCGATATGTCTGGGTTGAGTGATACGGACATTGGTGTTGGTTTTCAGATGTCTTATAATTATGATGGAGTTTTCCATTAGATACGATTTTCTTTATGCATTATTAATTACATAAAATTCGGGAAAGTTTAGCTTAAATTTTATGGTCAAAAGAAATAAATTACAAGAAGGGTAACTGCAATAGAAAGTCATGTTAAAAGCTTTTTATGTCAATTGTAATTTTTAACGGCTAAAAACATTTGGTTGAAAAATTGTTTTATGAAATTAACGTTACAGCTACAGGTTTTTCAGGTCTTACAACTGTCTATAAAGGGCAAGAGTTTTTTGAGATATTTTCTATCAAATTCCACGTTTATGAGTTTTACCCTTCAAAGTTTATTCGATATTGTGAGCATGTAACGTTTCTCCTAACTTACAAAAATAAACCAAAACCTGACGTTTTAATATTTCAGACTTTCATGTCGAAGAAGTGAATATTTGGTTTAAAATGTCATGTTTTGTTTAATTTAAAGTACATTTTGGATACTGGATATTATCTCCTGTTTCCTCTTCTTTATGTTAGATAATGCATTGAGGCGGTTGAATAAGTTTTTCCCATCTTATGGTTGGACGGGACTATTTAGTCCAAACTTTTTGAATGTGATTTAGGTACAAAGTTTACAATTTTACACTATTTTCGATAACCTTCTCCATCTTTTTTCTCCACATGCAACTGAATACAACTGAACCCTATTACGTTTTTCAAAGGTTTTTAACAGACGAGACATGTGTCTCAAACGGAAAAAAAATTTCATACGGTCATGTTTCCTAATGGAATTGTATAATTTAACAATATTAATGGAGAGCGGATTGAACTGATTCTTTGTTTCAACCTGTTTTGGGAAGCATCTTCTGATTCTGAAATAATTCACATCTCGTTGGGAGATTTGGGGGTGCAGTTGGCCTACAATTCAACAAGTCGATGACTAAAGTCTTCCAGCACCACTTGGACTTCTAGTTGTCTTTAAAATTAATCACAACACTTGAAGTGCAAACACCTTCCATTCCAATTCAAATCACCAAGCACTCTTAATCCTCGCATTATCTGGGGCAAGAAATTCATTATTCAAATGCAAAGGGGTTAACACACTTAGACTGCCATGTCATAGGTGGTTCTTAAAATTGCGCCCGCTAATTGCTGCACGCCATAAAAAAATCGTTACTTTTTTGCATGACCTATCCCATACAATTGCGTTAACTCTATTATTCTTTTACACTTAAAGTGGCTACCACTTGGTTGTTCGTCATTGTTACGACCATAACTTAAAAATAACCCGGAAAAAATAAGAACCAACTTCAGTCCCGTAATGAATACAAGTTATGCAACTCTATCCAGTTACATATATGTTATAATGTCCTCGTGAGCCAGACTCTTTGGAGACATTTTCATTTGTTCGCTTCCAGGATCAATATAAGCGAATGCAAAAAGAAAAAAAGCAGAAAAAAGTTCGTTCTAGTACACAGTTCACCAACCCTGTCTCTTCTAATATTTTCTCCAAAATCTGTGTTACATAAGGACGAGGCCGGTCCCATGCTTTTACGTAACCATATTTCCACCACCATCACCACCACCAGCTTTATCCTTGCCTAAGAGAGTCATAAGCATATATTTCAGAATTTGCGAGGATTTCAACGTGGTTCTGATGACAATTGCGATCAGGGTTGGTACACCTTCATTCTTTGCCTTTTGTGTCAGAATGTGTGTATATATACATACAGAATAGTCAGGTTAAAATATAGGTTAGGTCTCCTTCGGATATACTAAATTATTCTTCATTTTTTCTTCTTCCACTTACAAGCTTTTTCCATTTTCGGGGTGGATGAAGATGGTATGCGCAATTCAGACTCGATAATTATATAACTTCTGATGGGTGGTGGAGAAAACTATTCTGGACATTTCTTTGCAAAGAGATTGCGGGTGAAAATTGCCCTAATATTTGGGCAGAGTTAATAAAATTGTTGGATGTAGTTTCAAGGAAATGCGTTTTTTAGTTTTCGTTTTTTATCGACTTTATATGGAAATGAAAAGAAGAAAGCTTTTCGCCCGCACATATATATGGTAGCCTGTCCTACTTCTTTGTGGAAATGCATGTACATGCGCCACAATTCCCACCCCCTCCCCCAATAATGTGGCTCGCCGCCTGGCCGTGGTGGGTAGGTATGTGTGCGGCATCGAAAGGACCATCGAACGAACGACGAAAAGCAAGAAGTACATCATTATTATTTCCGTTTTGACAAAATGCCATTATTGATGGATTTTTGGCCTTGCACGAGGGGGTGCTGGAAAGTGTTCAACATTCGTATGACACTAATGCTATTTTTAAAATCGTCTCCCCCCATTGCCAATTATGACGCATTGTGACGTCATTTTTACAGCGCAATCGCATGCAGCATAGAACTAAGCATGCTCTTTCCAAAAACAAGACAAAAAAAAATCAACAAAACCCATCCTCATCGACATTTGAATAAAAACATGACAATAAATAAGAAAATATCAAGTTTTTTGTTGTTGTTAATTGAAATGAAATAGATGTGCCAGTGCAATCGGTAAATAGTTTTTTTTCCTTCTTTCGATTAAAAGATATACCCCATAGATACATAGAGATCCGTTGTGAGCTTTTTTTTTTTGCAAATTCGCTTCGTTTAGATTTTGTTATACAACTAGTACTAGACGAGTAATTTTCTCACCCTTACGACTGTGGAATTGAAATTGTGTGGCAACGAAAAGCTCGCGCATGGGGGAGCCGTAGCGTAGCACAAGAATTCTGTGTGTTATCAGCGCTTATACCTATACCGGCACACTCTTGTGTCACACACAAGGCACAAACCAGAGCAATCAATTTATACAACCGTTGTTGGTTGTTTTTGCTTTTACGATTGGGCACTTGGGGTGGTGGAAAATTTCTTGGAAAGCTTTGTACGAATTTCACGGCGAAAAGCTTAGTACTACCGACATCTAGAACTTCAGTCAGTCGAGCGCTGATCCCGAAGTGAAAAGGTCGCGCGTTGTGGTCGTTGATACGGTTAGTTATTCAGATTGTCTCTTGTGAACATATAGAAAAAGAAAAAGAAAATAGTTTTCATACTCTTAAGCTTTAGAACGAAGCTTATAGAGAAGTACAACTAAATTTATTTATTTTTCATTTCTATTTTAGAAAAAGAGTCGAAAAGAGCAACTAAAAACCAAATAAGAATTCCGTATATCCGTGAATTTAAAGGGGTGTTTCAACCCCTCTAATATAGAATTAATTTCTTCTGTGAACTTATTGTGTAACAGTGCAAAGTAGTATTAAAAGGTATCCTTCTTCTCCGAATCATTCTTTTCTACAACATTCATGCCATTTGATGTTTTCTATTAATTAAATTTTTTTGTTATTTGCTAATTCTACTGGGAAAATGCCATGTGAAGTGAACAATTACAAAAAAGAAAAAGTGTTTGTGCTGAAAATAAATAGAATCAAGGATTAACTACATACAATACAACGCTTCGAGTGGATACACCAAGTGTTCTTAAGACTCTTTATTCTCTGTATTAAGATTTGTTTAAAAGGCGAAAGAAAGAAAGAAAACTGTACATATGCATTTAAAATGAAAATTATTAGGTGGTACCTATTTATTACAAGTAGATACACACAAAGCTCGACAGACATCTATGTATTCCTTTTCCTGTTCGGTATTGCAGTATACCTTTGTGTATATTTGAGAAATATCTCAAATGCACAGGTTGCGTAATATCGTCCCTTCGATAGTCGCTCCTGCCTTACACCAGCAGGAAAGCCAGTTAAACAATTTTCAAAAGTCATGCCTTTTTCTGTTTTAGTTCTAGCCACATACGGGTTCACCACCAATTGGTACAAGTAAAATATTTATTTTGTGTGCATCTGCTAATTAAAATTTCAAGTATTGGAATATGAGTAACCAGGTAGGTTGTGCTTGCCAAAACATTTTTTTTTGTTTGCCTTTACAATAACTAATTGAAATTGTCAACGAAAACTTCTTTGCAACAGCTATGTAATTTTTCATACAAAAAATAAAATCGATAATCAGCAGTTTCCCTATAGTGAATAGAGAGAGGGGTAGGTGACGGTTTTCTCCCTTCGCCCGATGAAAAGTAGGTGCGGCGGCGAATTGGATTTTTTCCAAGTGATTACGTTATTCGTTCCTTGTAGGCGCTTTGAAGGACCAAACCTTTTCTTCGAATATTCGCTTCAACTCCTGAATATCTGACTACACGAGTACATATAGTTTTCTTCTTGATGGGATTTTTTTTCGAATTTTCACAGAAGGCGAAGTGTAACTCCTCTGCGCGCATGATAGTTGTCTGCGGTTAACCTACACACAAACAAATAATATTTTTGTGACAACAAAACCCACAAGGGGGATTCCTAACCACATTTCCATTCCCCGAATCGATCATATATAAATTAGAATAATTCACTCTTTGCAGTTTATATTGAGAAAAATATCCATTTGCGATTATAAAACCAGTTTCCACCACCTGATCACGTTGATTACCTGTGATGTGTGTTGTATTCTGACAAACCAGAACTGCCATTTATTGCAAAAGGTGTTTGTTTGCATTTAAAACGAGTTCTAATGAATTCGGTAACGAGACACAGAAAACAACAAAATCAGCTGCAGTTAAAATTTCTGTTAAAAGTCTCGATTTGTCGAACAGGTTTTCCACTTTCAAGTTCAATGCGACTTGTGAATTTGCTGCCAAATTGTCACACACAACAGAAACAGATTCATCTGTGTGATTCAAAACTGAACCGCTGAACCATGAATATCAAGATCAAACTGTTGCCGGCAAATGTAACTAGTTTTTGCGAAGCGATCGAGGGAGAAACCGTGTGCGGCTATTGTGCGAAATAAATTAGTTTGCACCCCAGTTACACAGGGTACTAAGCATACAACATACACCCATACGCTCTTGTAATTAGAGAGGAAGTGAGAACTCATCCTTGTTTTTGTTAAGTTTCGCAATCTGTGTGCGCTACATTTGTTTCGCTTCATTAAGCGCATCACACACTTGCTGAGGATGGCCCTCGTCGTTGTATAGTTCCATTCATGTTCCAGGGGGGTCATGAATAAAACGAACAAATGATAAAAAAAAATCTCTGTTTAACTAGTCCAAGCGCAAGTGAGTTAATTGATGTGTTGAATCCCCAGCTTATTGAAGCTATCAATACAAATTAAATTGTTTTATACTGACATTGACGGGGAAGCACGTTTTTATCAGCTGCCCGCAAATATTGTACATTTTTCGTTTTTTCTTTTAATCGAATTGCACTTTGTTACCAACTCTTATTGAATTTAGTTACACATGTGTATTTAATTATTACTATTATCAGATTGAATGTGTGCTACAGTGTATGTGTTTTCTTTCGTATGTATATAGGTTGTATAGAGAAGACCAATTACCAACAGGAAAAATCAAGAAAAAAAAAATCAATTCTTGTACGCCACTATTAAATCGATAGTTTCTCCTATACAAATTGTGTATCTCATCAAGGGCCAACTGAACCCATGTAAGAACAAAGAGAATGCATATTAGAATGGTGAAATTTGTTTTATGAAAAGATTTATAGATTCAGTCGCGGTGCTCCTCACTTACACCAGGTTTGCCATCATAAACAAAAATGTATTGTTCCTGCGCCCTTTTTTTTTTGATCGCTCATCGTCATAATTTTTTTTTGCATTTATTTATGTATAATGCATTTTGAGTTTATACTTTAAAGAGAGATTACACACTGTAGTTGGTTATTTAAGAGCGAGAGAGGTGTTGCATAACATGTACAGTGTACACTTGACATTTTACACACGCTATATGACAAAACCTACATTCGATTCATAACGCTGCTGTCGCCTATGTTTCTGAGTTCTATATTTAAGCCGCAAAATAAAAAATCAATACAAGAAGGAAATTCCTCCTCTCTTGCTAAGGTTATAGGTATATGAAATGAGTACACACACGGTTTTGTGGCGTGTGCTAGAATAGTGGAAAGAAAAACAAGCGTACGACGAGTACTCGTGCAAATTGAGACAAAAGTCGAAGAAAAAACTCTGCTGACAAGCGTAATATGCGCTGTTTTGAATTTAATTGCATCTTAATTTTTAATTTACATCGTTTCCAATGCCATATAGGCATGCTTCCGTTTGGCGAAAAGATGCGAACTATCGGAAATGTTCGAGCATGCGCCGGGCCAATTTTCGTGTTCGGTTCATTCGAATGAAAGCAAAACCATGGTTGTTTGCACTTTAAAAAGTTAAAAATAAAAGAACACGAAAATGTTGTATATAATTGCTTTCGATTTTTCTTTTTTGTTAAGTGCTTTTGAACTCATTTGCCGAACAATTATGTGACCTCTTTGTCCTGATGGTTGTTTTCAATTTTGTACTCCATCTGTTTGGAGATTGTGGGTACCTACATAATTTGTTCCTTGGCAGAAATATTGAGTCCTTTTCAGCCAGTCAACGGCGGAGAGTGTCAGTTGTTACTCAGTTTCAGGAAAGGCAACAAATAGAACTTCTTGCGAATGTTGCTTGATTTTTATTTAAAAATGTGTATTGACCGCAACCATCAAGAAAAATCACCGAAAAGGTGTCAAGTCATCTTCCTGACAGAGGCAGGAGCTAAAGTGATTGACTGTGGGCTTGACACTTTTATTTCAAATTCAAATGCGTTTCTTCGAGGCTTGTTTGACTTACGAGTATTATCAGGAATACTCGATTGGGTAAAAAATGAATAAAACGTTTCTTTAGTTGGCACTACATGTTTTTTGAGAACATAATAGAGTACTACAAATATCTCTAATCTAAAGTATTATTCAATTTCATCAGTTTTGACTCACAACATGTACCTAAAGATTCTTCCACTCAATTCGAAGGCGTTGCCTTTTTGCTCTGTCTTTGAAAAATGGCCTACAAGCTAGAATCCAACACAAATCTAACTATAATCATGACCATGTGCCATTGACTGTTAATCAAACCAATGCTCGCAATTGTAAAATTGACTACGTTAGTAAAACTCCATCGAATCCAGTCGGATCCAGAAAAAGAAATTCAAAGCCATAAGTAATCGTATTAATTTTTCCGATTAGTTGGCATTAACATCTAAGCCAATTAGCACCAATATCATGGCGTTTATCAAGATCCATCTGTAGTTGAGCTAATTAGATGTTGTTGCCTTTACTTTTTATCTTTCTCTAAGTGCATTACTTCTGCACTAAAAATAGACATCAAGTTTTGTTTACCCGGTCACACTCAAGTAAGTAGTACTCGACTATCAACTACTTGTCACACAATTTTATTATCCAATTCAGCCTTTAAGCTCTTGATTGATCTTTATGGATGAATGGTAAGATTCTGAAGTTAAGACCAAGCTAAATCAGTGGCAAGATAAGCCGACATTATTTATAAATATTGACACGAGCTTAACTTAAACCAACATACCACTTGGCGGATGAACAACTATGAGGAAACTTGAGTTGACTTCCCGAATATTTGTTTACAAAATTCCGCAGAAATTCCTGATGAGATATTTCAGCAAAAAACCCTTAAATTGTCAAATAAAAAACATGTGACCGGTATTCGCAAGTTCTGCTATCCCTTCACCTAAACCTACCAACAGTCCTGAAAATTCAAATTTATACGGCAATCTAGTGGTTTTGTGTATAGTGCTGAAATTAATTCGACAAAAACTATATTGGTCGTTAACTTCACTTTCCTGCATATGCCACGAATTTCTTGACTAGATTCGTCGGCTAGCCCTGTTCGTGTTCATGCTGTCCATTTGACCGATCTAGGCTATTAAAAACTGAGAAACATCAAGTCAGTCAGCTGTCAGACTTACTAAACTAAGTACTTGAATGTCCCCATGGTATCGTTCATGTACTTAAATGTAATAACTGCGATTTAAAAAATAGCTTGCCTTAACCCTGCCAGTTGCCCAAACTGATGATGATTCTTCCTATTGCTTGCGTTTTATTGAATACTTTGTGACTGTAGTGACAGTTCAACTCCATGTAAAATGATTTGTACCTACATCAAGCAACGTTCTAGCTCGATTTTTACATGAAGTTTGCAATTGTGTTAGCACCCAAAGGTATCCAGCCATTACTCGTATTTTCAACATTATTACTTGTATTACCTACAAAAAAAATACTAGCGCTAAAGTTAGCTGAACGAACTCAAACTCATTTTGCGCTTTATATTATTAAGTATCACAGCCGTCGTCTATTTGAAGTCAACATTAGGTGTTTCTTATTTTACCCATATGATCTATATAGACCATTCATTTCAATGGTTTGCAACAATTGGATCTCGTATTATTGTTGTAAGCCGTGAAAATCAATGATCTATTTGGATCATGTGGGCAAAATGAAAAACGCATAGTCGAACCCGCATAATGTCACATGAAACGTCATTATCAGGGTTCGACTGTATATACTTCTGGATGCTTGTTTCTGGCAAATTATATTCATACTTTTGACTGTCACTTTCATTCCGTATATCCCCAAGAACTTTTCCAATTATTCAGTGCTGTCATTTCTATTATATGTGATATATTGTTGATTTCCACATTCAAGTAGAAATTCCTTACTTCCAACTAATGCTGTCAGCACAAAAGCTTTATAGCTTCTTTCGTCTCGTCTTCTTTAAGACTGCTCTTTAACAATAACAAAACTCCCTCACTGTTTGTTTCACTCAAAGTGCGATTCATAATTTACAACGCGGTAAATTCAAAAGATCGCAAAAAATATAGACTTCATGGAATAACTTTAAGATTTCGATATGGGATTTGACAAGATCTCATTTTATGTGCTTGTGCAAACAAAACACTGTTCATGTGACTTATATTTATTCACTACAAAGATTAAATGGGATTTAAGTGCTTATAAATATTAAACAAAAACGCAACACCTATCTCCGTAAAGCATTTAAAGTTCTAATAGGAGGCATAAAACTCTTTGTAGTCCCTCAATTATTATTAGTACTCTCAACTAAACTTTAAAAACGCTCATCTTGTAGAACGTCAGCCGGCTTATGCAACGTCAGACGTCAGTAGTACAACCTACTGCCTTAGGATATAGAATAAATAGTTTTTTTTTTTTACCAACCCGCCTTACACCCAGAACCAGAACCTTTCATTCGTTTTTATTTTGTTGTTGTTCGGCTCTCATAATCGCTAATGGAACATTGCTGTTGTTTTTGTATTGAAGTTTTCAGTTTATTTATTGTCATTGTTGCTGTGTCGTTTGTTATGAAATGATCATTGTTTGTTATTTTTTTAAGTATTATTGTTATGCTTGCTGTTTTTTGTGTTTGTTTTGTTATTTTGTATATTTTTTTTCTTTCATTCACATTTTTACTATTAGCATGGGAGAGCTGACTCTTATAGAGTCGCCACAGTCATACCAACTGAAGATGATAATATCACAGCGGATGGTCAGTACAAGGTAAGGTTTTTTTTTGCCCATTAATTGTTCCTGTTTATGTTTTTTGTTGTTGTTATTCATTCATGCTTATCACTAAACCATCTAACTCACATATAAATATACATTATACTCGATTCATTCAAAATGAGAACTCGATTCATTTACGTAAGAAGAGAGTCGCACACCACTCTACTATTATTATCGATGGCGATTATGGTTTATCCGCTTTTCCCAGAACAGTATTAGTGAGTAAATTCACGAAGTCGTGCATTTCTGTTCTCTCGTCAAAGAGTGCGTAATCGATTCATTGCCTGGCGACGACATTGGATACATTTCGAATTAGTCCATTCAACTTTGGCAACGACATCGAGCAAACGTCGCCAATGAGTCCGAAAAGAAAACATTTTTACCTCTTGCAAGCCAATCGAGTTTGAAAAGAATTTCGCTTAACTTCATGGCAATGCAAATATAAACAACGCAGAATAGAGTGATCTCTTACAAATAGTTTCGCCGCATTTTAGCAGAGAATTTTTGTTTTGACGAAATTGTCTGCTCAGATGTTGTTGTTTGTATTCTAAATATAGCGTCAGACAAAAAGAATGATCCATCATCAAATGAAGCGACCACAATTATTTTACATTTCTTAATGGAAAGAAACACACACCTACCACCTACCTACGTAGTCAGAAAGTGTGTTACTATGCAAAATTGGAATTTCCATTGATCATTTTGTGTGATGTCGTCAGATTTTGCCCTCGCTCTCATTCATTGCTTTGTTTTCGTTTTGAATTTTGTTTTTTTTTTTTCAATGTTTTGCTAAACAATTTCGCAACATGATGCTTTAGTCTAACAAAAAGGTAAAGTACATTTAAATATTTGGTAAGTGAATACGTACGCATATATAAAAAGTTTATTAGGGAATACATTGTATTCTGAGAATATAAATCAAATGGCATGGAGGTGGTTAAGTAAAAGCGCGATTATAACTGAACAATAAAATTTACACCCAAATGTAAAACTCATCATCTCAGTCAACAATTACGTTGATAAGATACGAGTAACACTGAGCAGCGACAAGCTTAAGTTGATATTTTCTCAGATTATATATTCGTGTTTTAATCACTGCTTACGCGAAAGATCAACGAAATTTGTTATAATGAGTTTTGCATGAAGGTGCCTTTAACTTTACACGTTATCTCACAGAAACATTTTATTAATGGGATTTCCTTCTTTTTTTTTTGTTATTTATACAATTAGTCAAAACGCAAAATGCCGCCTAAAAAACAAACAGCTGCTGCCAAGAAGGAGAACTTGGATGACTTGAAACAGGAGTTAGATATTGATTATCATAAAATCTCACCGGAGGAACTGTATCAGCGATTTCAGACGCACCCGGAAAATGTAAGTACACAACACGAGATTGTATGGTATTTTAATTAAAAATATTTGAATGAGATTCGGTCAAACTAAATTCGCCATTTTGAACTCGTTTGATGACGTTTGACATTCCATAAAAATTGTATCTTATTTATCACATGTGCCGAGATTGTTTTGTGCGTCCAATAATGGCATTGACAAACATTTAAAACATTTTCTTAGCACATTTCGATGATTAAATTGTTCTAAATAAAATATAAGTATCTCTTGGATGTTCCTCTTAAATGTGTGCCAATGCAAATTGTTCAAAATTTGATCTGTAAAAAAAAAAAATGTTGGTGATAACATATTTTTATGGTCCTTAAAAAAGTTGTCGAGTCATGTGATGTCAACTATGGCATGACGCGGAGATCTGACTACACGGGATTTGAGCATCAAACGGCCGAAGGTCGTTCACAAAACTCGGATAGTCTGCTGCGCGATACAACAAAGGCTAGATCGCATAAAGATGATCGTCATTGAAACCTGGCAAAATCTACTCAATTTTTCACAAATCATGAAACCTGTGAAATATTGAAACAAAATTGTTTGCTTTTGCGATCTTTTTTAAAAATAACGATACATTTTTAAATCTATACAATGCAACAGTGTGATGTATGTGTTTGGAAAAAAAAGTTTTACGTTTTCTTGAATAGAAGCGCACTGTAAACGCACTGTATTCTTAAAAACAGTTTCCAAGTGGAGCTGTATGTTATTAATTGTAAAAGATGTGATATCACTGTCCAATTACTTTCTACACTGTTTTTGCAGCCGAGCTGAGTTACACTTTTGGTTCTGCCTCATTTAATGTTAAAAGTCAAGTGCTATTCCTCAAAAGTTATTCTAGTTCCTGAAGATTCCATTTTGCAAAAACAAAATTCGGTTTGATATTCATAAATCCATAAACAGAGGTCTGGCTGTTAGACACCGAGACAGATTGTGGTTTCTGTCTGATTAGCAGACCTACAAGCTGTAAAACACTCGGTCATTCCATGCTCAACCAAACCCTATCGTATATGTGCATTGTTTTGACTTTCAAATACGATGATGAATTTGTTATTCATTTTTGGATAAATTCATATCAGCAATAAAAATAAACTCCGGTCCGTCGTTCGCTTTTATTTTGCTTAAACTCATTTAAAATCTCAGAGACTTTCATTCCATGTTCGCAACGCTGATAGGGAAACCCGAAGGGGTTTTCCAAACCATCTCTCCATTTGTATATATAGCTCCAACTGGCATACGGTGGACAGGTGTTTGCTGTTATCTTAAATCACTGCAGTGAATATTCCCGCGCAATGTCTTCGAGAAATGCTGTTTCACTCTCAGAAGAATTTATATTTTGTCGGAAATTCCTTACACTACTAATAACAAAATCTTAATCATGAATTGTTTATTTACTTGATCAATCCATTCATACAAAGATTTCACTACAAATTCGAGAATGTAAATATAAATATTTTATCAGTCGAAAACTCTAAACTGTTATTGACCATGTGGATTTCATTCGTACAATAGGCGTTGGCCACTTAGTTGGTTTATTTTGTACGTGTTATTGAGCCTCGCTCTCGATGTGTGGTGGATTCTACGACTCAAATGGAAAATGGTATTCTGGTGAATGCAAATTGTATTTATCAATGAACCCATGCAATTTTGTCAACAATGAATTTCCACCAGTTCAAGGTGATTTCGCGGATCTTCCGACTGATCTCATTCATATATTATGTATTTTTCTTTCCTCACTTTACCTAATTGTATTGCTTTTCTTTCTGCATTTAGGGTCTCAGCCACGCTAAGGCCAAGGAAAATCTCGAACGAGATGGACCTAACGCTTTAACACCGCCAAAACAAACACCCGAATGGGTGAAATTTTGTAAAAATCTGTTTGGCGGTTTCGCCTTACTGTTGTGGATCGGTGCTGTTCTTTGTTTCGTTGCCTATTCGATTCAAGCCAGTACAAGCGAAGAACCATCCGACGATAACTTATACTTGGGTATTGTACTTGCTGCTGTAGTCATAGTTACTGGCATTTTCTCATACTATCAGGTAAGGCTAACTTTGACATGCACATAAATAGCAATCACTCACCACTCTGTTGGGTCTCGTTTTAGGAATCGAAAAGTTCCAAAATTATGGAATCTTTCAAGAACATGGTGCCGCAATTCGCTACTGTGATCCGCGAAGGCGAAAAACTAACTCTGCGTGCTGAAGATCTAGTGTTGGGCGATGTGGTCGAAGTGAAGTTTGGTGATCGTATTCCCGCCGATATACGTATCATTGAGGCGCGTAACTTCAAGGTGGACAACTCGTCGTTGACTGGTGAATCTGAGCCACAATCGCGAGGACCCGAATTTACACATGAGAACCCCCTGGAAACGAAGAATTTGGCCTTTTTCTCTACCAACGCTGTGGAAGGTACCGCCAAGGGTGTTGTCATCAGCTGTGGCGATCACACTGTGATGGGTCGTATTGCCGGGTTGGCCTCTGGCTTGGACACTGGAGAGACTCCCATCGCTAAGGAAATCCACCATTTCATCCATTTGATTACCGGTGTTGCTGTGTTCTTGGGTGTGACATTCTTCGTGATTGCCTTCATCTTGGGCTACCATTGGTTGGATGCTGTGATCTTCTTGATTGGAATCATTGTCGCTAACGTACCTGAGGGTCTGCTGGCCACCGTAACTGTGTGCTTGACTCTGACTGCCAAGCGAATGGCATCGAAGAACTGTTTGGTCAAGAATTTGGAAGCTGTGGAAACTTTGGGCTCAACATCGACTATTTGCTCTGATAAGACCGGTACACTCACCCAAAATCGTATGACTGTCGCTCACATGTGGTTTGATAATCAGATCATCGAAGCCGATACTACTGAGGATCAGTCGGGTGTACAATACGACAGGACCAGCCCTGGATTCAAAGCTCTGTCCCGCATCGCGACTCTGTGCAACCGTGCCGAATTCAAGGGAGGTCAAGATGGTGTTCCAATTTTGAAGAAGGAAGTCAGTGGTGATGCTTCTGAGGCTGCTCTATTGAAGTGTATGGAACTGGCTTTGGGCGATGTGATGAACATCCGCAAGAGGAACAAGAAGATTGCCGAGGTGCCATTCAACTCTACCAACAAATACCAGGTGTCTATCCATGAGACCGAGGATCCCAGCGACCCACGTTACCTTTTGGTAATGAAGGGTGCCCCCGAACGTATCTTGGAACGTTGCTCGAGCATTTTCCTGAACGGCAAGGAGAAGGTTTTGGACGAAGAAATGAAGGAAGCTTTCAACAACGCCTACATGGAACTGGGAGGCTTGGGCGAACGTGTCTTGGGATTCTGTGACTTTATGCTGCCCTCCGATAAATACCCCACTGGCTACAAATTCAACACCGACGATGTCAACTTCCCCATCGATAATCTCCGATTTGTTGGTCTCATGTCCATGATTGATCCTCCCCGTGCTGCTGTGCCAGATGCCGTCGCTAAGTGCCGTTCTGCCGGTATTAAGGTAATCATGGTTACTGGTGATCATCCAATCACCGCCAAAGCTATTGCCAAGAGTGTGGGAATCATCTCCGAAGGAAACGAAACTGTTGAGGATATTGCCCAGCGCTTGAACATCCCCGTCTCTGAAGTCAACCCCCGTGAAGCTAAGGCCGCCGTTGTTCATGGTGCTGAATTGAGGGATGTTTCCTCCGACCAGTTGGATGAAATCTTGAGATACCACACCGAAATTGTATTTGCCCGTACCTCACCCCAGCAGAAACTGATCATTGTTGAGGGTTGTCAACGTATGGGTGCTATTGTGGCTGTGACTGGTGATGGTGTGAACGACTCGCCTGCTCTGAAGAAGGCTGATATTGGTGTTGCTATGGGTATTGCTGGCTCTGATGTCTCCAAACAGGTATGAACAACATTTAGGTTGTGCTGGGTGTCACAGATCTTGAATATTTATCCTATAGGCTGCTGACATGATCTTGCTTGACGATAACTTCGCCTCAATCGTTACTGGTGTCGAGGAGGGTCGTCTGATTTTCGATAACTTGAAGAAATCCATTGCATACACACTCACATCGAACATTCCTGAAATCTCCCCATTCTTGGCCTTCATCCTGTGTGATATTCCATTGCCCCTGGGAACAGTTACAATTCTCTGCATCGATTTAGGAACTGACATGGTAAGTATTAGTCTTAGTGGACAGTCCTACCAACCTGATTAGGAGACTAAACATACTTTTTCAACGACATCCAGGAGTCTAGACTTTTTGTATTTATTTGTTTTGACAAAAAATATATATATACATATATTTAAATTATTCTTCGTGCAAACGATCGATAGATACCAGCTATTTCGCTTGCATACGAGGGTTCCGAGTCTGATATCATGAAGCGAAGACCCAGAAATCCCAACTACGATAACCTCGTAAATGAAAGGTAATCCATACGACGTATGGTAACAGGCGACTATGGCTAGCTCCCATCAATATAGGCGTATTTACATTTTAAGCTAATTTAACTTAACTTGCTAGACATCCTCTTTCCAATTTATATTATTAGTCTTCCGAATAAACTCAGGTATCTATGTATGGATTTAGAAACGTAAATTGCTATGAATATGTTATAAACTAGCCGTAAGAATTAATTGGTTGCTAAACTAAAAAACAAAAATTCCTTCACAAAATCAACAATCTAGGTGCCCGCCATTTCCTTGGCCTATGAAGCCGCCGAATCCGATATCATGAAACGTCCGCCCAGAAATCCGTTCAGCGATAAATTAGTAAACTCAAGGTGCACACAAAAATTCACAATACGATGAATTATTTCTACTTATTATCTATATGTAAACGTACTTAATATAGTTTGTAAGGTTTTATTGCAAAAAAAAAAAAACAAACAAAAAACGCATTAACAAAACAAATTCACATTCGTAAATGTGTGTCTTACAAATTAAAATTTGGGTTTTGTTCTTACATATTTATTTTATGCATCTTTCATCAGTTCATCTCAAAACTAACTCTTCATCAAATTTTTCATTTCCTTTCGTTCACCGGTGTGTGCAAAGTGTGAACCGAAAGGGGGCTTTATTTTGTTTTTATCTGTTTTTCAAAACCAACAACATCATACGGTACATGGATTTCAATTATTTTCTTCCTAATCAATGGTGTGTGGAGTGAAAGTTAATTATAAGCATCTTATTTACATTTAATGGATGATACTAATATTTTTGTTAAAGAAACCATTTGACTATAAGTAGTGGAGGGTTGATAGGAATACTGCTATGAAAATACATTGTAAAAACTGCAGCTTACCAGCAGTATGTTACACAGGCACAATAGCACTGCGTGAATGTTGCCACTCGATGCAAAGTGCTTGCGAAGCGAAATGCAAACTGAAAATAAAAGAAAATCGAAAAGCCTGGCTGCCTTTAAAAGATTACCATTGCCTTCTGCGGAAGATGTTGGCTAAAAGCCATCTCCGCTTCCGTGCTGCAACTTCCCGGTATCCTCCAGTCAGAAGATGATTTATGTTTGTTCAAATGTGTCGCGGTCCTAATGTCGAACACACACCGTTCATTAATCTGTTCATATATTTACAACATGTATTTTGAACTGCGGATGGTCTATGCACGTGCCAAGCTTTGTGCTACTATGCTCTGCTGGGGCTACTCAACTGGTGGCATTCTGTTTAGTATAGATCGCAGCTACTCAAAGACACTGAAGAAGTCACGGCTGACAAATTATTGAATAAGAATTTCTTATTTTTTAGGAATAATATGTTTTGAATGGTTCAAAACCGAATCGATCTCGAGCCGACCAACTTTTCCGAATCATACTATAAACGAATATAAGTTTCCATCTGCGAGTACCTCTGTACCACGCTGTACTCAAGTTTCAAATGGTTTCAATTTAACGCATTAATTAAACGCGCCGTCACCGCCACCGCGAACACCTTCCCTTTATGCAATTGAAATTCTGTTGGTTATGTCGTTGCGCGACCATCACTCATCATCGTGTCATCCACAAGCATCCATTATATTATTCATTCATTCATCCATTTCATTTGTTGGATGTGTATCATACACAAAAAGATATGTGAAGTTTCTAAGTGGTGTAATACTTGTCGCATTTTTAATTAAACTATTATAACTGTTTTGTTGATTTGATATTCTTCCTTTTCGGTTTCTTTCGTAATCTCCATCCTTTTTCCTTTCATTTAATTTTGAACTACTCCTGTTTTTATTATTTTCTGTACCTTCCGCGTTATATCTGAGAGAGAAATCGAGTGCCAACAATATAACAAATACCTTATCTCGTTCACTGGCACTGAGTGTTGTATCCGCCTTCACACATGACAAAATAACTTGAAAGTGGACATTTTTTGTCGTCTAGGATCGTATATATACATAACCTACAAACCACCACCTTATATTCTATGTATTAAACACCAAATTAAATTTCCCTTTGATATTTCTTTCGTTTGATTTTAACTAACATGTGCTCGTGTATGATTTTTGTCCATCCATGCAAAAAAAAAAAAAAAACGCAATAATGTAAATATAGGTACCAGCTATTTCATTAGCCTATGAGGAAGCTGAATCCGATATTATGAAACGTCAGCCAAGGAATCCTTTTTGCGACAAACTGGTCAATGAAAGGTAAAGTTATCGTTTATTTCCTCCACGATCTACTACTGCATCAGCAACTTAAATAGAAAAACAAAAATGTACAACACATCGACCGCAAAGGGAATATCGTTAGCAAATAATTATTCATTTTTAAAATCCTTTTTCCGCTATCTCCTATATATTCAAGAGAATAATTGTTGTGCCTATAAAATATCGAAAGCAAAGTACATACACTTTTTTTATAAATCTTTAGTCTTCTTATATTTAATTTAATTTTTTAACTTCGTCTCACTATATATATTTAAATATTTATACGTATATTCAAATATTTGCTTTAAATTTCCGGCAATCATTTTTCTTATATATTTATTCTTCGAAATATAATCATATTTCTCTAGAATCAAAATTCAAAATTATTTAACACTCATGCGAGATTCCTTTGCGCTGTGTGATTCGATAAACTATTCGATTATCAACTTTTTTTCGTCTACTTCTACTACTCTATAATAATTAATTACTTTGCGCCAGCAAGCAGAGATCGTATATATTTTTTGAGTTTCTTTGATTTTGTGTTTAAACTGTAGCCTACAGTGTTATAGTATATCTTATATATAATCAAATTGTGTGATTTTGATGTCTTTGAAATGGATTCTATACCATATGTCCTCGTGTCCTTGATCCCCTGTTACTTGTTTGCATCGAGTATACTATTCATTGTTTTGTTTTTTAGTTAGATTTTGTTGCGAGTCGGATTTGTTTATATTTTTGAACTTTAGCAGGAAAGCTTTTTTTTAAATATGTATGTTCTTTTTTGTATTTTATTTGATGTAGATAGGGACTACGACGATGAGTGAATGTAGTAAGTCGGAATGAGGTTTGGTGGAAATTGTGCGCTGAACTCTGAATCATATTGAGAAGAATTGAACGCTTAGCATCACCGCACTGTATCGGAATTAATCTTTGTAGCCTAGTTTTACAGCCCACAATTTCTATTGACAGGTGGTTGAAGATGCAAGCGATGATCTCTAAACTCTTAAGGGGGAAACATGATATGACTCCATTGGAGGTTAAGAAAACATATTCCTATGATGGTTGCCTCTAACAGGCAATCATCTTCATTTGGCAACTAGGTTAGACCACTTAAGCGTTACGACGATGCTATCAGAAAGTGCATTTAAACATCCTTCTTCTCAATCTTGCATCATTCAAGCTAGGCATGCAACTACAAAGAGAAAAGCAGGAGCGTCTAATATTTTGGACAGTAGTAAGTAAGTGAAACATCGAAACTCATCAAAACCTTGGACAGCTTTGTTCTCCTCTTCCTCTAATAGATGTTTCACTATTTTATTCAGCTTTTGCGCTTGTTGTGAACCCCCTTTCAAACCTCTGTCATAACGGCGGCGCAGCTTTAACCTTTTTCTAAAATTTTGAAGTTCTGTAATATGACTACGTTAACGGACTCCGCTTACTGGAGATACCATTCTCCGTCCAAGTATTTTATCGTCGCGGCTTACTCTTTTATAGCCCAAGTGGTTGCATAAACTTGAACAGGACACAGATACCATTCAAATGTCCATCACCGAAGCACTGAACGCCTCAATTTTAGATCACCAAATTCTCTGATAAACAAACGTTGGGCAGTCACAACAACAAGACTGCGACGGCACAATATTCACTCATTCAGTAGGCTTTATTTATTTTGATCCAAATGCTTATTACCCGGCTTAAAACAGAAATTCTAAATCAAAATCAGTGAAAAGGTACCTACCAAAATTGATATAACGTTTCGACGTCAACTTTTCGGCCAAGCCAATATACCACCCCTCCAAATATTTAGTTGTATAAATTTCTCTCTTCAATCGTAGTAAAGAAATATAACACACTTAATCTTTAAATCCCGATTTTTCTCTCGTACTTTTCCCAACAGTTTCTTTTTTTTTTATTATTATTTTTATAGTCCTTACACATTTATTTACGAACTTATTTCCAAACATCTTTACCTACTTGCAACTTACTTTTTTGTATTGTTTTCTATAAAAAAAAGAACAAAATAATAAATAAACGTACCTATGTATAGACATGTCTAAATAGGATTTGCACCCGTGTGTATGTGTATACCAAAATCTAAAAAAAAAAAGAAAAAAAAAAAAGGTAAGTTCTGTGTCTATTCTCTGAGCGGGATTAATCGTTCCGTTCTCTTACTGCATTATGAATTCTCCAAAACACATTTCATGCTCCTCCTTAAATACATATATCAGCCTGAACAATATTCTACATTTCCATTGAATGTCCCGAAAGTACATAGTAGGATTTGTGCTCGACTATAATATTGATAAAGTAATTCTTAATCTTAAAACTGTGGAACTTCTATATTTCAGTTTTTATGTGTGTGATTTTCTTTCTTGCTAGTGACTGCGATTTGTTACCACAAATAAGTTCTGAAAAAAACAATAAAATCAAAATACGTACTCTTAAAATTAGAATTTAATTAGTTTACAGTAGTTACAATTTTTTTTGTCGTTACTTTAAAGTAATTACTTCTACTACAACTATACACATCGACGGTTCATTTACATATCGATCCAATCATTCACTTTTATTCATTTATTTATTTCATTCATTATTGTTTTTTTTTCTGCGATAAGTTTCCTTTGTTTGTCGCCGTTGAAGATGACTTCTCGACTCTGTCTATTCTTCTAGGATGCATACACTAGCACATTGCATTTTGTATACAATTTTGAACAACTTCATAGCTTAGATGGTTAAGTGAATTTAAAGCTCCCAGATGTGTAGACTGTATGCGAGTGCGTGTGTGTGTGCTAGTTGAAATACTAACTCTTTGATTCTATTGAATGTGCTTGAACATTGCCCTTTGGTAGATCCTAAGAAGAAGAGTCTATCAATCTATAGTATTTAAGACTTTTTTTTATTTTCCTAAATAATAAATAAACATAATATTTTTCTATATAAGTAATTTAATAGTAAACAAACATAATTATTTATCGCCTACCACTAAGTAGTACTAGAACATGTAATCCAAACTACAGAAAAATACCGACACAGTCAAACAGGCAGTGGAAAACACCATCGATCAGCAGTTAAAAAACGATGTTCCATCATTTAGTTTTATTTTATTTTTTATCTAACAAATATATATATTTTTTTGTTTTTTTACTAAACAAAATGACAAGTCAAACAAGCGTAACCGTTTATAATTAATCCTTTAAAAAGGTACCGGCCATTTCTCTGGCTTATGAGGCACCAGAGAGTGACATTATGAAACGGCAGCCCAGAGATCCATACCGCGACAACTTGGTAAATCGCAGGTCAGGAAAACAACAAAATTTAGAATGCAAACAAAAACAAAAAAAATCAAAACATTTTACAAATTGCATTAAGAAAAAAACAAAAAAAAAAACAAATCCATTTTCAAAACATTAATGTTCGATTGTTTATTTCAATTATTTTTGTTTCGAAACCAATATTCGATGTTTAAAACTAAATTCGTTATTTTTTTAGTTCAGAGTTTTCTTTTTATATTGATTACATGTTTACCTACACACATTTTTAACAGAAATGTCTTGTTGTTGTTATTTTACATTATCGAATGTATAGAACAGAAAAAAAAAACATGTTACAAACAAAATTCAGTTAACAACAAAAAATCCTCCACCCTTTACACTTATGGTCTTCATATAGAACATTTGGTTGATTTGTTTTATGATTTTGCAGGCGTAGTGGTTTATATTTGTTAGAAATATTAATTGTTCAAAAAGCGGACACACAGCACTTGAGAGGTTATTGCGTTAACTAGAAAATTTAAATACTAGAAAAAATTTTACGGAAGCTAAATTCAGGCGTTGGATAAGATAAGTTGTGCATGTTTTGGCTGTTTGGGAAAAAGCTCAGCTGGGAAAGCTTCAACTCCCAGCAGCCTCAATAAACTGAAGTGTGGATTTTACCCATCTTACTTCTTGTTTGTCTGTTGTGGACTATCATCATTTAATGGATCGTTCTGCCCAAAAGTGGATTGTTGGGTTTCTCCGCTCCTAAACAGTCAGCTATAGATTTGCTAAAAGCTTGTAAAATCTACCTGTTGCACTTTCAGATACAGATTAGGAAAGCCGAAAAATCTGCTTTAGCACTCGCCGTATAAACGTCACATTCTTTCATTTCCCGTATTGTACTATTTCAACACCGTAATTGGTGCTTGAGAGCATACAACGCACTCAGCTGTAAATACAATGTAAGAGTGCTAGGGGTTCGTCGCTCCTCGGAACATTCGGCTTGATGTATTTAAACTAAACTATCTGTTAACAACAACCACTCAAGTGCTTTGTAAATAATTCATATTAGTTGGTTTAGCTCAAAATAGATTAGTAGAACTGCATCATAAAGTGGAATACACACTACACACATTGTACGACTACATTGTTCTGTCTTGAAAATTTGTTAATTTCCTGTTAAAAGACACGAAGTTAACTGTGCGCGCTCACTCAGTTTTGTTTTGCTTGTCAAACTGTTTGTCGAACAAAATTTTCCTAATATTTACGATTAAATGTCACACACAATACCGAATTAACACAACTTAAAGCGTAGAGTAGTTAGTGCGAATCGCACACGCAAAGCGCTGCGCGACAATCAATTCCTACTCCAATAAAAACTTTTAAATAAAAACACACACACTCAGAAACAGAAAATACTCCCGATTCAAATAAATATTATACAAACAGACAGACAGCTTTAAATGTTATTTAGTTGATCTTATGTTGGTAGATAGTTTGTTCCTGTATTATTTTTTGCCTTCAATCGAGAACGAGTAGTTTATAGTGTTGTTAATCTAGATAGATCTTCTCAATTAAATGAATGTCACATGGAAGGAATGTTTGTTTGAATTGGTATATATGTAGAGGAGGCAGCAAAATTCTTTCTCTAAAATCTTCTCTATCCCATGTGGCACACATGTTAATACTATGACACCCTATCCCCAGTGCTCCTATCCCGTGATTCTATCTGTCCCACTAAATATGTATTTTAATTTTATACTCGAAGAGAACAAGACTTTGTTTGGAAGTTATCCAAGTGGAACTCACACTCACAGACACAGCTCCTAGTTCGTAAGGTATGGCTTTGAGTTTCTTCTTTCCTTATTTTCTTCCTTCTTGACACTCCATTGCTCCTATCAGTCTTAACAAACACACCCGACAATACCCCGAAGAAGGCAAGTAAGTATGCGGACTGTAAGCTTTATTGTAGATCGACTAGATGTAGACACGTCATTGACACACTCTTGCATGGTTTGCTTTATGGAACTTTATACTGTGCTTTCTAACGTGCTTTGCTTTTATGTATAACATGCGTGCTATGTGGCATTGTGCGCTCATCATGCTAAGCGGGCTTTCTAAATCGTAATTTGCTTCTCTACTATACATGTACATGTTTCTCTCTAGATGGTTTTGTGTAAAATAAGTTTATACTAACACTTTGTGTACATACAAAATAATGTCGACTAATTATTTCGATTGCATAAGGAACTTTGAAGAGAGATAAAAAGTACAAGACTGTGTAAAGGAAGAGGTCCTTCAAAGTTCCAACTGCAATATGCTTGTTTTGTTACCCTTGTACTCGACTTGATGTAAGTTTTTTACTAATGCAAAACCATTTTCTTTCTGGGCAAATACAGATTGATTTCTATGGCTTATGGACAAATCGGCATGATTCAAGCAGCTGCTGGATTCTTTGTGTACTTTGTCATCATGGCTGAGAATGGTTTCTTGCCAATGAAACTGTTTGGCATTCGTAAGATGTGGGATTCCAAGGCCGTCAACGATCTAACTGACTCCTATGGTCAAGAATGGGTAAGTCTTTTACTCGCTTATTTTTTGGAGCCGATATTGAATTTTGTTTGATTGCAGACTTATCGCGACCGTAAGACACTCGAATTCACCTGCCATACTGCCTTCTTCGTTTCAATTGTTGTTGTTCAATGGGCCGATTTGATTATTTGCAAGACCCGCCGAAACTCTCTCTTCCATCAAGGCATGAGGAATTGGGCTTTGAACTTTGGGCTTGTATTCGAAACATTGTTAGCTGCATTCCTATCCTACTGTCCTGGCATGGACAAGGGTCTTCGTATGTACCCACTCAAGTAAGTATTTTCCATCAATCATTTTAGAATCAAAAAGAAAGGCGTTTCGAAGAAAACATCTAGTTGATCTTCCAGTCAGCATACACCAAAAACTTTATATCGGATGATTGAGCATCTGTCTATTTCTCAGATAGATGATCAATAAAACAAACTTAATACCGAACAAAAATGTAGAAGAAACACAGTCATGCAAAATGATTGAAAATAACTGATAGGAAGATTTAACTTGCGAATTTCAGAAACGACAGGCCTTTTTGCATGCTTACCCTTTGAAGACATTTTCAAGTTAAAGCTGACCAGATAAAAAACAATAGGGAAATAAATTTAAATAAAACAACAACGGTGTGAGATATAAAATTGATTCTGGCACATTATTTAAATGACCGCCTCAGCTTCACTTGGATTTTCGCAATCTCCAATTTTGTCCAAAATGTGCGGCGTTTTTCTGTCTCTGGCCACAGAAAGTCGGTTAACATTGCTCTGTACCTGATACCATTGACGATAGTGGTGTCTTCTTCCTCAAACTTTAAATTTTCTGCAAACTGAAGCCGAAATTCACGTTGCTTATTTACAACTAAGCCGGAATTTCGATCACATTTTTATAATTTTCGCACTTTCGGCATGCGAGAAACGGGGCAAAATGAAATGGCAAACCTTACGGAATATTTTGACAGCTGGATGTCACTGGTTACTTCGACAGCTTCTGAAACATAACAAATGGAAAAAGCAACACTGAGCTATCTGGTCAGCCTTAAGCAGTTTTTAACAGTTTTCTTTTCCTCAACTTATAAACACCTCAACAAATTCTAACCATAATTTTTCTCTCCTCTTCAACAGATTCGTCTGGTGGTTGCCAGCCCTTCCATTCATGTTGTCCATCTTCATCTATGATGAAATACGTCGATTCTACTTGCGTCGCAATCCAGGTGGTTGGTTGGAACAAGAGACATATTATTAAACACACCAACACAGCAACAACAAAAAAATATTATTTTTTATTTTTAAATATTTAATAAAAGATCATTATTTAAACGTTTAAGAAGAAAAAGAATAAATTATAAAAAAAAAAACAGCCCCAAACACACAATAAGCAAACAAAGAAGAAAATTAATACATTCATAGTGAGTAAAATTTAAATATTACAAAGCTAAATAAAATTTATTTGTGAAAAAATAATGCAAGCTTAAAGAGTGCAAAAAAACCAACAACTTTTAATTAAAAAATAAGTAAATCATTAAACGATAAACATGTAAGAGAACATGAAAATAATTTTAGAAAAATTACCGAAAGAAAAACAAATGAAAATTATAGTGTAGTTAATGAAAAAAATAGTTTATATATATATATATAAAA
Source organism: Cheilosia variabilis (assembly GCA_951230905.1). NCBI lineage: Eukaryota > Metazoa > Arthropoda > Insecta > Diptera > Syrphidae > Cheilosia > Cheilosia variabilis. The sequence goes on along the minus strand of OX579676.1, from coordinate 3,611,808 downwards.
AGAAGAAAACAAAAAAACAGAAAACACATGAAAAAAGAGAAAAAATAAGGAACAAATGAGTTCACACATTATTTTGTACTTTTGTTTGGTTCCGAATATACTTCTATAAATGTAATAACAGAACACACTACCACCAACCACCACCACCACCAATTTATTTTGGCTTCAGTTGCATTTTATAAATTTTTTTTATCTAATTTTTTTTTGTTTGTCTTTAGTTTGATCGAAAAAAGTGTAATTTTTCTTTTATTTAATAATTCTTTCTCACTGAGAATACTATGTAGCGAGCTGATGATGATGTAACAATGATATTCCGTAATTCGACTATTTTCTTTTGTACAATTTTTCATTTTCGTTTATAAATAATACTAAATACGTCTTCATGTCATGTTCATTTCTCTATATTTTCCTTTTTAGTTGATAAACTGTTGCTAACGTTTTGTTTTTTGTATTTTACTAAAACAATGAGCGCAAATGTTATATGAAGAGTTACGCAACGGCATTATTATTATTATTATTTTTTTTAGTTAGATTTGTTTTTTGTTTTTTTTTTTTTTTTAAATTATAAAACATCTAAATGAGAGAGAGAATTAAAATAATTAGTAATATTAATTATTTTAATTGTATTTTAAAATTAAATAGGGAATACATTTTTGTTCTTTCGCCCTCCGCTGTAAATGTATTGTAGAATTAAATAAAAAGTAAATAAAAACATTGAAAATAAGGTAAAACAAAAAAAAAACGACAACAAAACTAAGAAGAACGTATTTTTATTTACCCATTGTAGATCTGTAGATGGTTGAGTCATGCTGTTTTTATGTAAATCTGCGTCTTTCTTTGCATCGGCATTCATCAGATTAGCACCGCATTTCGCGTCCGCCATTCACACCTGACAAGGAGTACTTATTATTATTTTCTTGCTTGTATCTATCACATCGCTCTTTCAATCAGCGCTCTCATATCATCCATAGAATTTTGAATTTCCGAAACAAGAAGAAGAAGTATTCGGTTTTCTTCTTACAATTTTTTTTTTAGCCAAGTCGAGAACCAAACGATTTTGCTTTTGTTGTGTGTAAAATACTACTGCCTGATGTTTACGTATATATAAATGTGTATATATAAGATAAAACTTTCGTACTTCTTAAAACGAAATTTCTAGAACATTAACTATACATATATCAGTTTCTGGTATAAAAGCAACGAACAAAATAAAAAATGATTTGACATTTTAGTTTTTAACATTAAATTCGACAATTAAGTAGAAGCAAACAATTTAAATACACCGGATCCTTGCGGGGTCGATAGAAAATATCAATAGAGCGAATTTGTTAAAATTTTCTTTGTTCTTCAATAAAAACAAAAATTAATAAAATGCGTTGGCGGTTCTTATTTGATATTTCATGCGGACATCTCCTGTGTGGTTTTAAACCTAGCAAACTGCCCTCTGCCCGATTAAAAAAGCTTTCTTTCCTAAAACAAATACTACTACCTATAAGAGATGTGCTACGTCTAGTTTTTTTCTACAGATAAAAGAGAAAGTGGAAAGTGGCCATGTTATGTGAGTCCAAATTGTAATTGTAAGGTTTGTTTAACACTTCTTGCCTCATGCTGACATCTGAATGTGTCACATGTGAAATAGGCAATATTTGACAGCTTGCAAAGCTCTCGAAAAAGAAACGTCGATTTTACAACTGTTGAGTATTCGTAAATGCTAAATTCATCTTCAAAAGACTTTATACGTAGTAAATGGATTACACCAATTATTAAACGACCAGCAGCAAAGCAGGGGAGATCCTATCGCACCAACTGGAACAAACATCCGCTATGCGACGCAACAATGCCTATTGGAACGGCTTAATTCAAAAGGACCCTCCAGTTTTGCACTCACGACTGCTTTTTGGACACTCGCAAATGTTAGGGAGGTTGGCACACTAGTCACTGCTACGGGCAGTGCGACCATTCTGCGACTATAGTTGCAATTTGACACTTTTTTTGAGAGCCTGCCACAATTTTGCTATTTTTGCCCTTTTTTACTTGGAGAGGAATCTTTAAAATTGTTTCAAATGCTGTTATTTCCAAATGAAACCCTTTTTAAATGTAACGCAGTTGCCCATCACAACACTATTATAGTGTTAAGCGAACGAATACGTGTTAAATATCGTTCAAAAATTCAAAATACGCTTTAGAAATGACACTTTTTGTTCTCATTGTACAGATCTCCACGCAAACCATTTTTATTCAGAAATTTCATATTCAATTATAGCAACATTTAAACTTATTGCATCAGGCAACTTGCACAGTTTCTCGTGTGACGTAGTAGAGAGTCAGCAGCGCATATCTGTAAATATGGAGTTTGTACTACGACGTAAATCATATTCCGCATTTTTCAATTGCTTTTACTTTGGGAAGACAAAATATTCAAAGAAATAACCAACAAAACCTTATTTAAGTCATTTTCTACAACTCAAACATGTACCTCATCATAATCGAGAATGGAGATTAGGTTGGGGTTGCAGGCCACAGCAAGTGCACCCTCACTTATGTGAGTGTAGACCCCATAGGATCAAATGATCTCAAAACTACCCTTTGAACTAACATGAATAAAGCGTTGGAGGCATCTGATGCTTATAAATAGCGGGTTCGCCGTGATTGTCGAAGAAGTGTTCACCGAGATGTATGTTTCAACAAGATGAGTGGGCTGGGCACGTGCTAGTAGGTGAAGAAAAATGTCCTCCTCCTCCTCCTCGTCCATGAAGATTCTAGAAAAATGGTTTGTAGGGAGGCCCAACCTGAGAATACGCCTCCCAATGATGCAGTGTCCCGTAATGACACCTACTATGTACAGCGAAACTAAGATGTGCATATCGGGAACTTAAAGTGGGCGGGATGAATGAATGGGTTGAATGCCAATATTTAAGCAACCCCGCGAAAAGGCAAAAGGAAGGACCCATTCATATATGACACAGTTTGTGTAAGCATGCAATGGTTTTTCTGTATCGATACTTACATGCCAACAACCTTGTAGATTTCAATAAATCGCACATTACTCTTTTGACAAAACACTGATTTAATAAAATACTACACCTAAAATAAAAAAAACAGCGTTTCCAATGGCAGAAAAACAAAATTATAGTGAAATTAAAGTAAGCGCATCTACAGCCCGACGAAGAGCTATCCTGCCTGCATTATCAAGAATCCTAAAGAATCAGACATCTTCATTCCAACACAGGGCAAGTCCGATTGTCAAACGGAAAACTTCCGGAGGAATTAAAATGTTTCTATTCAAAGGCATAATCGGATGTGGGGCAATTTACTTGAGTGCCCTACTGGGTGTTTGGGGTGAAGCCGATGAAAGCGCCAAAGTTATGTCAAAGATAAAAAGCGCTATCACTCACATCAACAATGAGGTTTTGTATTCCGAAGAATTGCTTTCCATTATATGCTTTTATTTATTTTTATTACAGAAACTAATATCGGAAAATGTCGCAGCCGATTTTATGGATAAAATCAATAAATCGACAGATTTTCTCAAGGGCCAGTTGGAGGGCATTCCGGAAGAGCTGAAGGCGTGCTACGATAAGTCGGAACAATATATCAACGATCTAATAAAGGGGAAAAAATCGTAAAATTTAGTTCGAATCGCACAATAAACTGAAATTAAAGTCGCTGAGCATTGACAGCTTGGCAGTTGGGAAAATTTGTCTGTTTTTGATGGCATCATGTATTGGGCGTAATGGTTAGCGAACAACTAAATTTGGGGGTTAAGGTTGAATCGTAAATTCTCTGACACGGCTGGATTCCCGAGTCAGATTTGTTGATGGGATAATGATTATTGTTGATGGTCTATTGGTTGCTCATATTCCTATATCGTTATAGGTAGTTCGAAAATTAAATTGAAATCTAAAGCGCTGAATAAATAAGTTTTTAACAACTACTGTCAGTTGAAGAAGTGTGAGCCATGCAATACTATCTTGTCATCATTCTTTCGTCGTTTATGTATTGCACTCAATAGATCAAAGCCAAAATACTGTTCGGATATACAGGAATGTCAGACATTCCCGAAGTACGCAGCAATAATTTTTGTCATTCCATCAACAATATCGGCGATCCAATCATACTTATTGTGACAATGAAATCATACCTTAAATTCTCATATGCGAAATGCAGACCGGGGACAAAAGAATGCTTATCACTTATACAGGATGGGCCAAATACAAGTTTCTATTTAGAAATGCAATAATATGAACAAAATGAATTTTTTTCCATGTATTATGGCTTTATCAGTAAGAGCAAACATTCCCATTAATTATGGAACGCAACGTCGTTCAAGTGACTGCCTTGGTTGGCCTCGCAGTAGCGCATTCTATCAATCCGAGTGAATAATCCGAGATCTTTGTGCAGAATTCTCCTCAGGCTAGTGCGTGAAATGTTGAGCTGTTGAGATCGATGGCGAGTTGATGTTCGTCAATTAAGTCTCACGTTCTCGGTTGCAGCAGCCATATTCTCGTCTGTGCGCACCGTACGACGACGGGGAACATGAGTGGTGTCCACTAGCATACCAGTCTCACGAATTTTTTGCACAAACTTGAGTACATCAGGCGTGGTGGGTGCTTCATTTCGGCCAAAACTTCTTTTAAAAAAACGCACTGTTTGGGCTACACAGTACTCAATTTGGAAATAAGTTATAAATATTTCCCAACGTTGTTCAAGCGTAAAGCGACTCATTTCGTTCCGTGGAGGTATGACGCTGACTTTCTGTCAAGATTTCGAGCGGGAAACAGCTGTCAGTGTCAAAATAACTTATGATTTAAGAAGAAACCACTATATGGCCCACCCTTTAGTTTCAAAACATGTCAAAGCATGGGCTGATGGGATGCAGATAATGGAAAACTATAGAGTAACACATTTGGAATCAAAACGGAGCTCTATTTTCATGCCAAATGAACTTCTTTAAAAAAAAGAGTAATTTGTCAGACAATCAGCGGCAGCAAGCAACTTGAATTGTGTGCAGTTGGATTTGTGTCCTACTTTGGTGCTAAATTAAATTAAATCATTTATGGATCTATTTCTTTTTTCATGTGTTTGAGCGGCTGAGTTAAGAAATTTTCTCAGGATTGGTACACTCTTCCGGTTTTGTCAAATCTGCAAGCGTAGTCGGTTCGGCATCATTTAACATTTCCTATTCTATTTATACAGGTTCCTAGAACGCAGCGATCTTTGACAAAAAAGAACGAGATCTATTTTAAGGGATCCGATGACAATAATTGGAACAACATTTTCCCCTTCCAGCCAAATAGAACTTCTCACATTCTTACTCGCATGGAACAGATGGCAGAACCAAATTCACACAAGCTCATAATCCTATCAGATTTAAGACGGTCAATTAAAGCCTCAGGACGTGTCCTTCACATTATCTTGTTGACGATGATACTCCTTGCCATAAGCATCAACTTTGATTTGCCACACACATAAATATCATATGACATTTTCTTTAGTATAGCCGGAACAAAGACACCGTCTTCCAGAAGACAAATCGCTTTTGTTTTAATACCATCTGCCGTTGAAGTACAATGGGCAAGAAATGTAAGTAGACTCAGTTGAATCCGAATCCATTATCTATGGCTAATCCCACCCCTCACGAACACATAAAGTAGCCATTCAAGTATTTTGCGTTTAATTATCTTTGCATTACCCTAGCGATCCGAAAATTTCGCATCAAAATTGAACTCAACGGCATTTATGCAAATTCGGTTTTCATCCTGCTGATTGCCATGTACGTATGGCTACGTATTCCTTTGATTGTAACTTTGTTCTTTTTTCTCCTTCACTTTCGGGAGGATGATATGAAATAAAACACAGACCCGAAGTCGAGTAGTTTGCGAAGATCTCCCCCCAAAGACACATGGCACAGGATGATTTATTCATGTGGCAGTAAGTCTTAAACTTTCTCTTAGGGTATATTTCGCATTCTACTCACATTCCTTGAGAGTGCCTAGTGCTATTTAATATTTGGTTCTTGTTTGTCTCCCTTTTATAAGTAAGTATGTAGCTAATGTGGAGATTTAATAAGGTGCATCGTTACAGAGTGAAGTGTCCTCACTCGCAGAAGAAGCTCAACGGCAGACGCTGCTGAGAAATGAGGCCGTTCCGCAGGTGAGGCAAACTCTTCATCCCCCAGTGAGCTACAGTGAAAGTGTCCACACCTTGAAAGGGCCGACGTCTGACCACATTTAGCACATTTCTGTGGAGCATGTGAGTGCTTCATGCTGACCGCATTCTATATACAAGCTTTACACATATTCTGTAAATCGTACCGTAGGTGGTTTGTCAGCAATTATGGAAATCGATAAGAGTCTGCTTTGTTGGGCTGAAGCCTTGAAGACGCTAAGTTGCAAAAATTACATTGCCAACACACCCCCACTGAAGTATTGTTTAGTTACTGGAGTGATGGGACTGAAATGGGAGTTGTATGTGCGTTTGCCAGCACAACTGATAAGTGTTGCTGATTGGGAATTTGATTGCTTTCTGATAGAGCATTATTTAATGAGCTTAAATTCCATCGGCACCATATTGTTGGTAACTTCATTAAGTAGAGCAGATTAATCATTGCAAATTTGGCCTGTTTGCAGATCTATTGCTACATTAGATTTGCTTCGATAAGCACCACAATAATAATTAAAGCTGTTGATTGTTCGGGGGCAAAATGTTACGTATACGCCCTACGCATGGTATTTAACTGAAATCGCAAATTCAAGAGTCAACATAAATAGAACGGATCGTGGCAGGTTTTGTTTCAAATTGGATGAATAATTTTCCATGGGAAAGAGACGGCTTCACGATTTGCTTGAATGTGCGTGGCAATGTGTGCAGCATGTTTGTTTTGGAGTACCATTATTTGTTTTTTTCTTACCCTCACTCACTCACTGACTAATTTTCAAACTTAGCCCCAGAATATCCTTCCTAGCTGCTTTGTTTGGCCTACAACAGTAGCGTAGAGTAAAATGCCAAAAACAGTTTGAATGTTAAAACGATCTTGATGAATTCAATAATTGTTTTTTTAAAGTTAAGAGTGCTGAAATTAATGACTCTGCTTGTGAAGGCGTTTTACCTTTCATTTTGAAAAATGATTTTACGGTTTACATTTTGCCAAATACCGAAAGAAGTTGCTTACGCTACATTTATACCAGTTGCCTTTTGAAATGTATTAAAAAATAAATAGTTGGCGCAACAGGTTTGTAGGAACCCAGGCCTAGCTTCTCACAACCATTCGTATGCGTGAGTTTTTCAAACGGCTAATTGAGAAGCTCCTTCATGACAGTTATACTCTCGGATGTGTGTCAAACGTTCGGGAAAGGTGGCGCAGCGGAAAAAAAAACATTAGTTGGAATTTTGGGTTTTTTCGGGATTCGAACCTGGGACCCCTCGTTTAGTAGTCCAACACACTAACCACTAAGCGCTGCGCCTTTTGAAATGTATTAGAGAAACCTATACGAAAATACGAGCTCATTAACGTCTATGCTCAAGGTAAACTTCATGAACAGCAATCTGGTGGTTTCAAAGCATAAAAACATAGTTCCATCGCTTATTATGAACATATTTGAAGGCGTTTCAATAAAGGATAAACAACCCACTAATGATTTCTGCAAAGCATTCGGCAATGTTGACCACATTTGCTAAAAATTTAATAGTTATTTAGGTTTGTCAACTGCGAGTTTAGCTTTTAAACACCTTTTTAGGTTAGAGACTTCAAAGAGCTATCACTTCTGAACACTCTTCATCGCTTTTTCTTATTTTAAAAAAAAAGCAGTCCCGTAAGGCCCCTGGCCTAGCTTTTCACTAACTAAGCAGGATGTAAATACCCTTAAGATTGGTTCTTGGTTCAATTCTGTATTGCATATTCGTGAATGACTCTGTCTGTTAACACTTCTCGGTCTTTGCAATTAAATTTGGAAACTCTTCAAAAAAAAAAAAAAAATTATTAAACCTAGCTTCATCAAAGTCAGTAGGCGCTGTGAATTTTTGACTTACAAATAATGTTTTCTCAATTTAATGTGTGTGTGTCGTAGGTGAAGTAGGTACTTGCGCATATATTTGTAATTCTTTGTTCGGTTCGTTCGGAAACGTTTAAGAAAAATCCATGAAATCAAGTAAATTATAATGAGGATATTTCTTAACAACCTGGAGATATGTGGGACAGTAGCCAACTGTCATATTTTTTCTGATGTTACGTAAGTACTTTCTCTTTCTAAACTTAATTTTTTTAATACATTTCGAAGGAATAATAAAGCTCTCTCACCTGGTTCACACCGGCTAGTCTTGAACAGAGACAATACTGAGACCACCAACTCCGGCCGATTTCCCGTTACTTGCCTACAAGCTATATTTTCATGGGGTGGCAAACGCTAAGTGCGTTAGTATTGTTGCATAGAAATTCGTATTGACAACTGTCACGTAACTTCAAAAATTCCGGCTCACCAACACACTCGCACCTTGCATATGTCACTTCCGCTATGGGCAAAGCTGCTGACAGAGTTCATAGAATTTTATCCGTTTAATTTGAAATTGTTCGTTACGTGTGGATAATATTTTTTTTTAGGAATAAGTGTACATTTGCTTAAAATATTTATGAAAAATTGTCAATGCATAATGGTTGCATGAAAATAAAAACATTTTGAGCAAGTTTTCTTCAGTTATTAAAGAAAAATTCACACAATAAATCGATCTTAATGATATCGAAAAGAGGTAAATACACAACCATGTTTGTCCTAATATGTTTTAGTATACATAAAACATATATTTTTGATAATTTTACTAACCAACCAAATCAAATTATTCGCCTTTTAACAATTTATAATAACTAACCAATGGCATTCAGTAATATAAAAATGTGGAATTCCCGAACTCTTTCACATTTCCCCACGGTTGCCGCGGTTGGCAGCATTTATTTTTGTAGTTTTTGTGTGTTTTTCCATGTCACACTGATTCTTTTTTGACATAACACCGATAGGAATACAAAATGGCGAATTTGAAAAAAAATTGAGGGGCCCAGCGGCAAGAGATTGTGAGTTGGCGGTCTCAGTATGGTTTGTCTATGGTCTTGAATTTAGATATCGCTATAATCACTTTACTTCGGTAGAATAAACGAAAATCTTACCTTTCAAGTTGAAGCATTCGTTCTGCCTGACAGCAACATTTGGAACGTCTTCACTGCTTGTGTGCATGAGTAGTTTTTGCATCACTACAGCATCAACTGGGGCTATTGCTTCCCCTGCTCATCTATTAGGGTCTCCGTTCAGGTATTGTTGCCCTAACAATGTCTCTCTCTATGTCTTCCATTGCGCGCTTCTCGTGCTCTTTCTTTTCCAACTGTGAACCCAATTTTATTTTCACCTTTTACTTGTCAACCTTCCTTCTCTGCAGCGCCGCATTGTAAGCGAGTTGTTTCCCTCATTTGTTGGTTGGAACTTGAAACTATTAACCAAATTAAGAGTTTTCTGGTGTTCGCCAAGTAAAACTGAGTCCGAATAAGAAACATTCAAACAACTAGTATTGATTCGACGACATCGCTGAGTCAATTTTGCAAATTACTCCGCCGAATTTCCTCCTTTTATCTATGGTGCTTTAACATGAGTTCTATAAAAGTCCACATATGTAGACTATAACCAAGCGAATCAAATCTGTTACTATTTACTTCGTGTCCAACTTCCAACACCCTCATAGTTTGGCAAGGGGTCGTGTTCCGCTAAATAAAATCAGTAGCCGGTGTCTACCACTTGGGGGTAAAATTAGCACAATTGATGTCTGAAACAGTTACAATGTACCGCCAATCAGAGCCCTTACGAAATATTCTTCTTATAGCAATGAAAAGTTAACAAATATGGCCGACCATTTTAAATTTTCGTTTAATAGCAAGTAAAAATATTGACAGGACAGGAAAATAGATGTGAACCATTTGCAAATTAAAAAAGACTCAAAGCTATACAATTTATACTAGCGAAATGGCGGGCAATCATTTTTGCTGATTTCTTGCTGATTATCTACATATCAAAAAAAGATTTTTGCAAGCCTTTTATCATGCATTTATAATTGCTAATTATTTGTATTGTATGTAAAGTTTGCTCCATACCTTCAACAACAAATTGGGAACACTTTTACATAGAGCGAAAGCTTCGTATCTCGTAAAAGCCATTTCCCCATCCATCACACAGAAGAGCTCTGCTCTCTTCCATCTTCATCAGCTACGTATACGATATTACTATGCCGCTGCATGCCGGGATACTGTGATATGTGATAACAGCGCAGTACGCCAGAACTTTTCCACTTGCCACCGGCATGCTAGTCTGTCTCTATTGGGGCAGCCATTATATATTTGGCCTTCCAGTGAAAGCAATTTATTTACAGTTTAATTGCAGTTCCGTTTTATTTATTTAATTTCCTCTAGAATGAGCGTGGAAACCCAAAGACCCCCACAAACTGCATTTTTAGCACAAATTCGGCAAGAATTTGAAATTCACTGCCTTCCGGCCAACCTCCTAGCAATTTACTTGAAAACCACATGCGCGTTTTGTCCGCTTATCTCTCTCTCTCTCTCTCTCGGGGAGCAGTCGCTGGTGGTGAGGTCTGAAACTCTGAAGTGATAAAGAAAATCCACTTCTGCAAATTTTACCCAAAGTTCCCTTTATCATTTAACTAAAATCGCTTGTTAACAATTTGCCATCGTTGTTGCTGCCACTGGTGGTTGTTGTTGCCAGTTGTTTATAATTCGTTTGATGTTGTTGTTAACGTGTTGTATTAGGAGAGGTTTTTCTTTCGCACTTTTCCGCTTTTTCTTCGATTCTTCGTGGTGGATATTTGTCGTCGTTGGTTTTTCTTTGCTCATTTTTCGGGGTTGGTTGGTAGGTTGGCCTCTGCCTCTATGGTCTGGTGGAAAGCAATTTGCAGGTTGTTCTAGTGCGACTACAGTTCAGTATATCCTTCCTCAGTCGTCGAGCTCGTATCGCGCGGTTCGGTGGAATTTATTTTTTTAGTCCACAAAAAATAAACACTTACTTTTTTCAGTTCTTTCTCCTTACTCTCTACATCTCTCTCTGTTTCTCTCTCTACGTATAGATGCATAGATACTACACCTAAAAAAAAATAACCACAACAACACGGATTAACACCATGCATTCTTTTCGCTCGGCTCTCCATAAGAACTGCTATCCCGCTGATACCGATACCGACCGTATCCTTGATTTAAACTAAAGTTGCTTAGGTTTGTTGTTGTTTCACCTAGTTTCCAGTTCGTCGCGAGTGTAAATAACCTTTAGAATTTAATCGTGTTTTTTTTTTTTAGTCCAAAAGACACCCAAAAAATGCTCGGTTTCCGTGTATCGTTAGTGTTGCATACTAATAATAGTCTCGACAATATGTGCTAGAGTGTAAGAAATTCAAATCGAATTTGGCCTCCCCGAATTGCCCCAAGCATATGCTTATAGTGTGAATCATTAGAAAGTATAGAACAAGGAAACTTCCTCGAAGGACATTTTGCCCTACAGGCGAAGAAACAGTTCCTTTTGAGGCTCCCAAATTTACGACGCGCCGTTTGTTGCTCCGATTGCTGCTGCTGCTGCTACTGTTCGGTTGTGGTGGCGTGCTTTTACAAGACAATATGCGTGCCGAAAATAATTGTAAATAGAAATAGACGGTGGAAGCGATCTAAGTAAATTGCCTCCGTGCCACGCGAAGCCTAAAAAGGAACGCGAATTCCCCCTACGTAAAATGTGACCTACTTGAAATCGCAAAACGAAAAATTAATTTCTGATACAATTGGTGGAATATGATTTATTTGAATAGATAAAAAGACTGGTACTATCAGCACTTGACAAGCCCACACAAAGGAATGTGGGACGTGATTGAATCCATCGAAAAAATGTGTCCCAAACAACGTCACAAGTACCTACTGATAGTGATCCGACAATACAATTCCCATTTATGATAGCTAAATGACGAAGTTGGCCACTTAAATGACGACAGTGCTCACCTTGTGTAATGCACCTACACCTGCGATTGAATATAATTAATGGTGCGGGCATGTGATTGTTGTCTATTCAATCGTAAATCGACGTCACTCAATGTGCGTAACGAAAACAGTTGGCCTTCTTCTTCTTTCTGTGAACAAGCTTTTTTGTCTTTAATTCGATACACTTGCCGAGGGTACAAGTGCATCCCGAGTACGATATATAAGTTTTTGGCGTTGGCAAGAATATTTGCCAATGTCTTTGCAGGTAGCTATCTCTTTCGAATCTATTATTTTGAGCATGTCACTCAAAAGACAAGAGGCAACAAGACAAAAGAATAAACATGTTAAATACACGGCGATAAATTTTGATGACTGTTTTTTTTTTTTGTAAATTTGATTTTGCAATGGCTCCGCTCTTATTTTTCTTTTGTTTCAAAATTAGTTCACATGATTTATATACGAACATAACTAACTGTTGGGAATTTGGCATACCTTACGATACGAAACATCTGTATGGCTAGAGCAGCGGCTAATAGAGTGATTCAGTTACATTTGATTGTTTTCATCTCCTAGAGTGAAATCACCCCATAAACTGTAGCTGACAAGGGGCAGTTGTTAACAATCAAAGTGTTGACGGATTACAGTAAGCAAATTTACGATGCTAATGATGATGTGTATCCTTGCAGCGGTCCTACTCGAAGGGTTTATTCCTTTTCGTTGTGGATTCACTCTCCCATAGATTTATGTTTTCTGGCCGAACAGTTTTAAGATTCCTTAATTAAGCAGCGCAATAAGGGCCGAAAGAAGAATTGGTTGGGTTTTCATTTTTCCGTTAATTTGGTGCCGTGAAAGAAAAGGGCTATGCCTCATCCAAACTCACTCACAATGGACAGGATTCACGACTCTCTATCCGCAGTGAAATTCAATTTATTTTCAAAGCTATAAATTCGTTTCAGCTCTTCAAGCTCTGAATAGTTCGCCAAATGCTTTAAATTCTAGGTGGCATTTTATGCAAGCACGAAAAGGTACATCCCAAGTACCTGAACTGAATCTCAAGATTATGGTATAGAGAGAGGAGGTCACGTATGCCAAAGAAATAAACTTTCCAATAGTTTTACCAGCTTTATCCAGAACGGTGGAGGAAACTACCTCAAAACTAAGGTGGTGGCTGAAATCTGACAGTTTTACGGTGCCAAATATCCTTTTTAGTTTGTTTTTTTTTATTTCTTCTAATTAAGATCGCAAATAATTTTGTGCAAAAAGAGCAAATTCTGTTAAAGTTTTGGGAAACTTTTGAAAATGACTGCGATAGAGCACAAAGTTGGGTGGATTTTGGTTATTAACCGAACTGTTTTAGGGGTTAAATGTAGCCTTAGGGTTCGTATAAAAATAAATCTGCAAGGGGATGTCATATATATCTTATCTATGAGAGGGAAAACTATAAGTGATCAAATGGTTGAGATAGTGTGGTATTTCTCTCTATTTTTTTTCTAATTCTCTGTCCGAAAAACTTTTGTGGGAGAAGGGAAAAGCAAGAAGACTGTGGGTTTTTGAGCAAACTGATAAAATAATGTTGATTACTTATTAAAACCCCTACAAGTCACCATAATTAAACAACAAAATATCCGAATGAGGTTAACGAAGAATAGTTATCTGTGCATATTGCTCGAAGCTTACTTAAAAAAGTACTTTTTTAATATAAAAATAAATGTCACCCACACTTCTTTTGAAATTGTTAGATATACCCAAATCCTTGATTTAAAAATAAACGCCAGTGGTTCTCATGCAGAAGTTCGATTTGAACTAAGGGAACTTAAGGAAGTTACGAACATTTCATGTCTTTATATAATGCTTATTGACTGTCAAATATGAGCTGAAAAATGGCATTCAAACTAAAATAACAGTCGATCTGAGTCATAAGAATCACCGCGTATGAAGTAAACAGATGACATCTATGAGAAGACTATTTTGCTTCTTAAACTGATGTCTCAAGATGGAAAAATTGCCCAACCTAATGTCGAAAAAAGTACTTACCTTGACACAGCACATATTTATTATGAAAATACGAACGAAATTCGTGACTTCATATCATAGGTAACACATTACCTGAGGCACTGGTGAAGTACCATAATATATTCTTTCCTTCATTTAGGGCTCTTCTAGGACAGATTTATATTTTATGCAATCACAAGGCGTATTAATAATAAAATATTAGAAATGTGGAACAACTTTTTATGGTAAACATTTTATCATTAGCCTGTATAATGAAGTAGAAGAATTCTCCCGTATTTGAGTTTTACTTTATTGTACAGCGTGTCGCATAAGTAACTTACTGATTTACTTAAAGAATAATTTTTTCTTTCTGATTTTTTTTTTAAAAATTCAGCTTCTAGTTTGGAAATATATTCACACCAAGAATTTATCTTTCAAATGGTGCCCATTATTTGCTTCGACCCAACGTGATCTATCCAGAGCATTTGCAGTCAGTTTTCTTGGAATTTCGGGCTGCAGCGCCCTCGCTTCTTCTCGAATATTAGCTCAAAACTTTTCTTGGCTTATTGACATACAGTTAACGCCCCTGCTTCTCTATGTTTTGCTTAAGTTCAAAAATGGTTCATTTCTCGTACACTCTATACTCTTAAGATATTCCATCAAAAATAATCCATCGCAATAGACTCAAGGATATGCTCCTCGAAGGACTTTATATTTATATATATTAGGAAACATTTCTTCCACCAAGGTTATAGACACAAATGGGGTATGGCAGGTAGTCTTTTCGTTATTCCTCAAGGGTCTGTTTCTATGGCGTGAAAATTTCATCCTCACAGCATCTTCAGCCGAATAAACACTTACATTATTTCTGCGAAAATTGTCGATGAAATAAGGACCAATTACGCCTTTAGCAGAGATGGCCGCCTACAATGTGAACTTCGAGGAATCAAAATCGATGATGGTAGGATAGCTCCATTTGTAAAACTCAGCAACCCACCCTGTACTTCAGTGCAAATGTGCTTAGACAATTCGTTAGATTAAAAATAGCTCCGTACTTGATAAATAATGCCATCAAAGTACTTTTAAGCTCATTGTCAATAAAGACTTAATCAATCAAAATAATCCATATCTGGAAATAGATGGATCCTAAATTTATTAAAACCAGATACCTATGCGCAAAAGTCACCCCATGGAAAGGTGTCTAAAAAAAAGTAAGATGGTAATAATGCGATAATTCTTCTGCTTTAAAAATAACCTTTAATTTGGTGAACTGATTTTATTTATAATCTTATATTTGGATAGATACCCTCAGTTGGAAATAGCAGTGATTAGCAAAATTTACTGGAATCCCTGAAAACTATCTCTTAATCAATATTAATATTCCGATGTATAATTTCGTATATCTTGTATCAAAGATGGGTATCGAAAAGACTGTTATATGAGGTTCCAACCGGAGTTGCGATCATGGATTTCAATCTTTTTAATTAAGTTCAAAAGTCCATTTAAATGCGAATGGTAAAGTATGTTTATCTCTGTATGAAATCCAAGTGAGCTCCCTGTCATTTGACGTAATTCTAACCATTTTTTTGTTGTATTTTTTACGGTCCAAATTACCATATTCTCGAGATCGCGTAATTTTTTTCGCTGACTCCACTGTTTCGGTTAACTGCTTAATTTGCCTTAATTTGGTTTCTTCCTTCAACAATTATTATAAGTAAAAGATTGATAGCGGGATAAAATGAATGGGTACTTCATCTCGCACCTAACACCTTCCCAAATTTCTCATTCTTTCTCGGTTTGTACTGTGCAATCCCATCTAAGCGGATTTTTTTGAAACAGAGCTTACCTTATGTAAAATGTAAAATGCCAAAGGACCTAAAGATTTCCTGGTCTAATCTCCTCCGTTTGTCTTTCGCACAATATCAAACTCGACACCTTCGTCTATGCGAGTACTGTGGGCATGATTTCAGTGTGGGTAGGGTTTCTGCCACAAGTCCATTACCAACGAAATAGACTGCGGTAGCCATCCTTAGTGTAAAGCGAGAACAATTCGGAATCCAACAGATTAATTATTTACATTTAACCACCGCATAGTACACGAATCACAGTCAGAGCAAAAATAGTTGCCAGTACCTTCTTAATTACTCGTACATACATACCTAATTTCTGTCTCACTTAATAGGCTCCCAGCGGTAGATTATCTTCAACTTAGGTACCATAGCCTTCGTTGCTCGAAAGCGGAGACTAATTGGATAACTGATAGCCGTAATCCCATTACCGGATGCGAGAGCCGCCGATGGTACATACAACATTCATCCTCCATCATCTCATCCTTTCTTTGAATCACAGTGTTAACTCCAGAGCTTTATGCTCTGCCTTGCATATTGCCGAAATCAATTTGGCAGGCACAATTAAAAATTACAAAAGAAGTTGTCTTCAATTGAAGGGAAATTTCGATGCGATCGAAAGGATATCAAAGCCGAAGTAATCATTTGGTTCACCTTAATGGACCTCAGATTTAGAAATATTTCAGAGCTGTTTCTCCCAAATGGTCAGCTTTGACGGGATATTTTGGATCGATATCCTAATTCCATGCAACTAGTTCATTCATCAAATTAAAGGGAGTCGTTTTGTTATATAAGTTTTTGTCTATGGTTGGGGTGCTGTTATGTCTTTGGACTTAAAAACGATTTAAGTGACTAAGAATGATAGCCAGGTAATCAGAAAATTGGCGAACTCTATTTCGGGCCTTTAAAAAAAATCTGATAAATACAAACACTTTGTCAAATCTCCATTAGACAGCCAACATCATTTTTGTTCGCTTTATGTATGGAGATGTCCGTCCAAATCACCGGTGTTTGCTTTACAAAACAGGCTAAAAGTTCCGAGAAACAAATTAGTCGTTTTTTTTTTCAAAATTCGAAACAGTCTTCGCCAAATTAGTGATAAAACGAACTTGCTGTTATAAATACCTTACGAATTGCGACTCACTTTTATTAAATCATTTACTACTATCGCAATCCTGTTAGGGAAGTGTACCTCTTCAGGGGATCTAAAATGTTTGAAATCTAAAAAAATCTTTTTAGGTAAATGTCGTCATTTATATCACCGTCTTAGACAACAACTGTCCGCAATAGGATATTGCCCTAGTCATAAATTACTTTCCAACAAAAAAATCAAGAACTGATAGGTGACTGGGGCAAAGTCATAAAAATTCTCTAAGGATGTATATAGCTCCTAAAGGAAAGAAATAAACAGGTTTAATTGCGAATGAAAATATTTTTTACATAATTTTTTTTTCCCCTTTGGATACGGAACCTTAAAAATGACAAAATTATTACTCTGACATTTGTTCCCATTAGAGAATATGGTAAGAATTTCTTTTGTACGAATAAAATCATGAATCAACACACCTTTACTAACTAAAAAATAATAATAATAATAATAATAGTTAGAACAACAGTTCGTGAGCTTCTCACAACCATTCGTTTTGTGTGTGTTTCTTTACTTTTGGTACTAATGGAAGAGACCTACAAATTTATGCCGAATCTGTACGACTAGTTGGAAATCTCTTTCATGGCTGTTGTACTCTCGGATGTTTGTTGGGCGGAAAAAACCGGAGAACTGGAGATCCCTCGCTCAGTATTCCAGCACACTAACCACTGGCTCACTGCGCTCACAATAATCTTTACTAAGAGCTTCAACAGCATGGAAGTACAGATTTGGCTACATCTGTACTATTATTTTCAAGCATTTTCAATAGAGTCTTAAGCCCGCCCTAATTCGAAGTAGGTGGGTGTTAAAATAAAGTACTTTTGATTGCAATTTAGGAAATGCAATTCAGCCAAAAGGAGGTTATTTTTGCAATCCTTTCTTCGGCTAATGCAGGCGATTATTGTATCAAAAGGCGAACCGAATGAAATAGAATGAATAGCTGCTTTACAGTTTTATAGTCGGAGTTTAATACTTTGTTAAGGGCCACTCACAATGAGCCTATACTTTCCCAAACTGTCTCTGTTTAGGCCATTTTTCATTGAGTGGTATTTGACACTTCGATAAACTCTCAAATGTGCAGTTGTTTTATACGCGTTCAATGGCAATGAAAAAGGAGTCAAAGCTACGATTCAGAATATAATGGGCTTTCTGTTAAAAAATCCAACTCTGTTGCGACTGTTAACAACGATAAGACTGGCTATAGCTAAAATTGTTTCAATGCATTTCAAATTTTCACTAAATAAGGTTCTTGCTACTTCAGCAGCTCTTTAAATATCATAAAACTCTATAGTCACAGCTTAACCAGCACTGCAATAAACCACTTTTTGAGTGGAAGGGATACAAGGCTTGAAAGCACTGAAATCCGAGGCCAAAAAATTCGGAACTTCGTTGATTTGTGATGGCTGATACGTGATTCGTTGTTTTTTTTAGTGATTTCAAAGATCATTTAAGCAAGTTTGAGTCCAAATATTTTAATTATTTCCGAAAGCTTGATCATGTTATGTTTTTTGAAAGCTGCCTCGCTGTGAACTGCTCTTCGACACTTTTTTTTAAGAATACCACCACTGTTCAAAAATGTACGGAAGAAGGCTTTGCCCATACCCAAGAATTGCATCGTTTAATTATGTTCTTGTCTATCACATCCTAAAGAAGGATGTGCCTGAATTTCCGCTTTAGTTTAATTTATTCCTTGGCAATGGTCCCCGCTGAGGGAAAACTATTGGCAATGATTTGATGAAATGAAGTGACGTGTGAGACCAGCAGGTAAATCTTCAAAGTCATATATTTTCTGAATGAGGTGGCCAACTGCGATGAAAAAATAGTTGTTGCTCCATTGAGCCCTTAGCAATGCCAGGTAAATCCTTACAGTTTAGGTGAGTAGTTTAAACGGGATTTTGAATTTCCTAAGGCCAATTTGTGTGCCTTTATATGAAGGTTAGGGGATTGTATGAAAGAAAAAGAGCCCATAAAAGCTTTGTAGAGTCGCAATTAGTGAATTCATTTGGACTTTGATATATAATGCAGAAAGTGAAATGATTTGATTATAAAAAATGAGTCTAAATTATCAACAATCTGTGTGTGATTGTGTTCTTGCTTCTCTTTCTCATCAAATCTCGCAGATTTCCACAGAGTATTCGGTTGGATATGCGAACATTTAGACTTCCATGTCGCAACCATTTACGGTTGGGTATTATTCCCTCAGAGATCTACATACTTCTACCCTATTCGATTTGAATATACTGCTACCAAATTGATTTTAACACACCGCCATATCTTGGAGTTGCGACTTCATGACTGTTTTTACGCATCACTCTGAAGTTTAAAGAGTTATTCGTCATTGCTCGTGGTTTCGAAATTAACCATTCTACCACACATGTAAAGGAATACATATTCTGATCTACGTGCACCCGCATCGTTATTCACATCATAAAGTTAAACTGCAACAACATTTCATATCATACAATGCAAAGGAGAGCTGGAATTTGGACAACTGTCTGTTGGTATGCTACAAAAAAAATTTAACTCGTAACACTCATAAAACTGAATGACACCGTAAAAAGGACATCATTGCCAAATTGTTTTGCCACAGGAAGGGCTTCACTTTGTCACTTAATCGCTCTTACTCTTTTCATTAAAAGTAGTTAAAAAATCGGCACACTTAGACCAATTTAAGGTGTCTTGTTTTATTGGCTGAAGCGAGAGTTTCCAGTTCAACTCCCGAAAAAAAAAAGTTTTAACTGCCCCACTTCTCACGAGCAAGTGACAGTGCACATTGCCACAAGGAAGTCTGTAATTCAGCCATTCAAATACGGCAGACAGTTATATTGCAATTTGTTTTATTTCATTAAAAGAGCACCTTTCAAGTTTTTTCTTAAAAACTTGGAATGCAAAACAGACAATCTTTGAGAGTAATCGACATTTTCTGAATGGCCGGGTAAGAAGTCGATACTCATGTTTCCACTGTACTGTACTCTAAACGGCTATATTTGCACATAAAGTCGGTATTTGCACACAGAGACAAGTTATGAAGGTTCTCTGCATTTATGGGATGTCGAAAATGTTTTTATTAAAAGAGGCCTTATTTTTGCCATCAAAAGCTTCACGCGTGGTCTTCAAAGCCAACCGAATTTCAAGACCCCTCGTGGGATCAAAAATACTTCTATATATGAAGCTGTAGTCAAAGTTAGAGTTTATGTCAGACGTTTTTTTTTTGCTCGACAACAGCAACAGAACAACAAAAGAATGCAGTTGACTTCACTTCCTAACCTTCTTATAGATGCTGCCCGGAAATCCCGATGTCCTCAAAAATCTGTTAGAATCAGACATGTTCATGTAAGTCATGGAAGTAATAGGTTTCAAGTGTTCTGTTTCTCAAGTGACAGAGTGACATACATACAAACCTCACCACATACCTTTACTGTGCAACGTGCAAAGCTCTCCATATGTCATCCAATCGAAGGCTTTCTCAAATTCTATGGGCAGTAGCTGAAGTGGAGTTCAGTAATGATCCGCAAATGTGTTGATATATTGAATGTGTAGGGGCAGAACTTGGGCTGCAATCTGCAATCAGGCAGACTCAACTGTAGATATACTGCTTGTTTGTTCATTTGGACAACAACAGTCTGCAAAATTACGTGATTACTAAGCACGTTTCCAGAGCTAAAAACCTACAAAGGCTTCAATAAGCGGTTTTTAAGTCTAAAGGCTGCCCCCTCGTATTTCAGAAGACTTACAACACTGAGTTTAAGCTATAACAATTTCTTTGAACTGATCCCATTTAACAATGATAACTACCCAGTTTTCTCCTCCATTCCCGAGCATGCCAACAGCAAAAGCACCTACCGGGGTTTTGTAGATTTCAAACTTCTCAGGCAGTGGGTATTACTCTTATCTACAACTGCTCAGCTCTGCGTGCTTGTAGCACTTCTTCCTTTCACGTCATCGTCAATGCTTTGCCTTGCTATAGACCTTAGCTCGTAAGCTATTGGCGGCAGTATTTATGAAACACAACCACTCACAGACCATTAAGAAGACTGTTATAGGGCTGGTCCTGATCGCAATAAGCATTCAGAGTACCCTGGCTTGCTGTTTTTATTTACATGTTTTCTGTTTATGTGGCCTTAGAGTTAAGTGTTAATAAAACTCTCATCAAACAAGCCTTAACAGAATAACTATTTATGTATAGTTAAATTGGATCATGTTCACATTTTCTGACAGTCTTTTACACACGGTGAACCGATCAATCTAAGCTGTCCCTTGCCACAACCTAGCTTAATCGTTTGTATGTTTCCTTAAACGGATCTTGATTGAAATCTAGATCCTTCATCTGTCAAAAGCGTCACTTGGCACGTGTCACCCAAAGGGCCCTCTCAAGTTGTCATTCAGAATAAAAATACAAACGACTTCTACGTAAGAGCACTTTAGACGCCCCCTGCACCTACCTTACTAAGTTGCCTTCAAAAACACTGATACAAAAATGAAATCCACTTGAATGTGTGCTGTCAAATCGACCGACGCACAGCACACGTTCCGGCACAGTTTACAAAAAGTCTACACACAAAGTTAGGAATGCAAACAATAAAAATTAGATAATTAGATACATTTTCCCAATAGGTCTACAAAAGAGAAAACTAATAGATCGCTACACGGTATACCTACCAACCGATGTCAGTGATCGTCGAGGCATGACGCATTACTCATTGTATATACACACACGCCTATATCAATTATATTGACGCTCCACCGTTGATCATACACAAAATTATTACCACACAAGATAGATTTGCCAACCCACACACTCTAGTCTAGCACACTCTGCACTTTGCATATTTTCTGCATACTGCATCAGAATCGAAAACTAAAAACAAAACGAGAGAAAGAAAACCTTGCAGCAGAATTCCCCCCAATTTTCCGAATAATGCATATATCGTAAAACCGTTAAAACTACCCCACATCACCAGTGTGAGGTACTTTTGTCGGCTACTACAGTCTGGCTGCAGCCGAGAACCGACTGCGTCTAGGTATGTGTTTATCGTTTAGAGTACGGTTTTGTTGACGCGCTACGAACAGCGACGAGCGAGCAGCAAAAGCAACGGCAACAAGCGTTCTACACACGAGTGCTCGTAGTTATGGCGATGATTAGATATTGTTCCACAGCGCTTCCCAACAAAAACAGAAACGATCGATTAGTGTACCGAGCAGTAGTGTATTGTGGATCGACATTGGCGCGACGGCAGCTAAAACGGTGCGCGTTTTCCGAAATAATTACAAAATTCTCTTAATTGTAACTAAAAAATATTTCTTTTGCTTATAAGTTATAACAAAAATTAAATATAAACAACAAATTTATTTAATCCCCTGAAAGTGCTTTTACATATTTTGGAATAAATTTAAAAAAAATCTTCGCTGTCAAAATAAAAATAAAAATCTTAAGGAATAAATTTTTAAAATATCTCCCCTACTTGTGCGGCGCATACCGACGTCGTCTCCTTCGGTTCGGTCGAAGATCGTCAACCAGACGTGTGTTGTGCAAACTTGTCGCCGCCGCCACCGGGCGCGGACGGAACTGTGCGGTTGACCGTCAAACATTGTAGCCACCTTGCTGGCCGAGACTTCGGCTGAAAATTCTATTTTTACGCTCGTGCGGCACACAAACTAAATATGGATCCGTGATGCACCTGAGACAAACTTCAAGTACTTTTTCGATCGATAAATGCGCGCCGTGAACCCATGTGCCATGTTATCGAAACATTTTCGAAATTCCTCAATAGAGAGAAATTTCGAAAATCTTTTCAATGGTTTTCCCATCCGTTTCCTTTCAGATTTGTAAATTCCTTGCGCGTGAAATTCTAAGTCACAACTAACACTAAGCTGATATTTTTTTATTTATTTATTTTTATTTTTGAAATAAACATGAGATAGCAAACAGTTTGGAGAACTTAACGAAAGCGATTGTCGTCTACGTCACTACGTCTATCTGTTTCCCCCCCGCTAGAGTAGAGCTAAATAAAAGGAAAACCACAACACCAACATCGACTGACAACAACTATTGACTGAATGTCACCATCACCTTCATCGGAATAAAGCAATGATAATGCAACTAACAACGAAACCCGTCAGCACCAGAAATAACGATAGCACCGACACCACCAACATGGGATCAATATACCGAAGGACGAGTAGAAAACTGAAAAAATGCACCCTCTCATCGACAGCACTTGCAATGGGAGTAGTGGCGATCGTGCTGCTGTTGCAGGCGCCGCAGGGTTCGTGTCAGTCGGAGGAACCCTCCACAGAGTCGTCGGCAAACACAACCGTTGCCGATCGTCTGGAGTCTGGCGGCGTTATCAAATGCCAGGATGGCCTGATGCTGAGCGTGTGGCAGCCACAGGACGATTTGACATTCGGAGATCGGTTCTCCAGAGGTCTGGTGTATTTCTTGGCTCTTGTCTATCTCTTTATAGGAGTTTCAATTGTCTCCGATCGCTTTATGGCAGCGATTGAAGTGATCACGTCCAAGGAGAAGGAGGTTATCATCAAAAAGCCAAATGGCGAGACACAAATCGTAGTGGTGCGCGTGTGGAACGAAACCGTGGCCAATCTGACGCTGATGGCGCTGGGCTCGAGTGCGCCCGAGATTCTGCTGTCGGTCATCGAGATGTTCGCAAAGAAGTTCCAGGCCGGTGACTTGGGGCCTGGTACAATTGTTGGATCGGCCGCCTATAATTTGTTTGTGATCATTGCACTGTGCGTTGTCGTGATCCCGAATGGAGAGGTCCGAAAGATCAAGCATTTGCGTGTGTTCTTTGTTACGGCCACTTGGTCGGTGTTTGCCTACATATGGTTGTACCTAATATTGTCGAGAATATCACCAGGACGCGTTGAGGTGTGGGAAGGCCTGTTGACGTTCATGTTCTTCCCTGCCACAGTGCTCACCGCCTACATCGCCGACAGACGTATGCTGATCTACAAGTATCTAGACAAGAACTATAGAATGAATAAACGCGGCGTTATTGTCAGCGCTGAGGGCGATGCCGTCCTGGAGATGAACAATCGCGAACATGACATCAAGACGCTCGAAGAGAACGGCGGAGTGGTCAGCGAGGAGACGAAGGAGTTCGAGGAGGCACGACGTGAGTACATTTCAACGCTAAGAGAACTGCGCAAAAAGTACCCACAAAGTGATCTGGAGCAATTAGAACTGATGGCGCAGGAACAGCTGATTAATAGAGGTCCCAAGACGAGGGCCTTCTATCGAGTGCAGGCGACCCGCAAGATGGTGGGCAGTGGTAATATTGTGAAAAAGATTCAAGAACGCGCCCAAAGCGACCTCAGCGAGGTCAAGGCCGAACTGCAAAAGGTCGATGTGCAAGGCGATGACGATGATTCGGTGTGTAGGTTTTTCTTCGAACCAGGTCACTACACGGTCATGGAGAGTTGTGGGTCATTTGATGTACGAGTTGTGCGACGTGGAGACATTTCAACACACATGACAATTGAGTATGAAACCGAAGACGGCTCAGCTGAAGCTGGGTCGGACTACATTGGCAAGAAGGGCGTTTTGAACTTCCCCCCGGGGGTCGATGAGCAACGTTTCAAGATCGAGGTGATAGACGATGAGGTGTTCGAGCAGGATGAGCATTTCTATGTGCGGCTTAGCAATCCGTCGGAGCCGGCGGTTTTGGTGACACCGAAGGTGGCAACTGTCATGATCCTCGATGATGATCATTGCGGTATATTTGCCTTCTCGAGCAAGGATCATGAGATTGTCGAATCGATTGGGTCGTATGAGATCAAGGTGCAACGGTACTCGGGTGCCCGTGGTAAGGTGGTGGTACCGTACTGGACCGAGGATGGCACGGCGAAAGCGGGCAAGGATTACGAGCCGCTGCAGGGAGAGCTGGTATTCGAGAATAATGAAAGCGAGTGAGTATAGCAATTTGTTTACTTTTAGTCTTTTTTTTTGTTGAATTTAAGTTCCTTTTAGAAGGGTTTGAAAATTTTTTTTGCGGTTTTCTCAGCAGAGAACAGCTTGGGGTGTTGCTTGAGATTGTCTGAATTATTGTTCGGGACAGCAGTTCGCTTTGTAAAATTATTTGAAAAATGTTTTGTCTCACGAGAAAAATCCGCAAGAGGTGTATGTCTGAAAAGTTGCTGCATGAAAGTGGCCAATTTAATAGAATCTGCATCAAGACTTTCATTTTCAACAGAACTTGTGATCTTTTCCAGTCAAAGCATCGATTGTGATGCCAGCATTTGACTCTCCTGAAACTTTGCATTGAATCATGACAACTAACTTTTTGTAATCTAATTGCTTATAAATCATTTGGAACTTTATTTGTAAGCTCGATCAAGAAGTTATCGAAAAAAGATTTTGGTCACTTTGCTGTCAAAACTTGTCCGCCAACACCACTATACATGGATTGTACTGTGGATTAGATTGTCAAAGGATTTATCTACTTAAACTTGTCAGTTGCTTATGCACTTTCCTCCCACCAGCAGAGCATTAGCAGTCCACGTGTTCTATACAATGTAGCTCTTTAGCGCTGCGAGCACAACAGCAATAATCAATTTGTTAAGTCAATCAATTACGAATTACCAAGAAGCAACATAAAAGTTTGCGAATTACAAAGGTGGCGGAGACGCTAGCAACGACAATGTACTCGTTCTGGAAATAAAACCTTTGATCAGAGGCAGGAAAGAAACCAAAAAGAAGCAAAAACTTAAAGGCTTGCGAAGGCAATACAATTTAGCATGGAATTTTAAGGAAGGTGTAGTATGCCCTTCGGGGTTTTGTCAGCACAAAGTGCCATCTAGGTTGACAGAATTCCTCTACAGAAATTATATTTCTTTGAATACGCATTTCAATTCATTAAAATTAAAACCCGGCTCTCACCCGAGGGGGGAGATTTAAGTTGAAAGGTATATGATTGAAGTTTATTAAGTTTGCATGCTGGCATACTGCATACATGAGACGGGAATTCATAAGAGCCAGGCCAGAGCTGAATCAAATTTGCTGTAGCAATGCACAAGTGCGTATATATTTACTGCCGACTGATTATAGAATTTCAAAGCCATCTGGAAACTGATTTTGCTTGCATTATCTACTGTGACGAGTTTGACTTCTAAGATTAAATTGTCAGTTCACTTCGTTGTAAGATTTTGTACCAGTTTCTTACGATTTCACTGTCATTTAAAATTTTTTTTTATCTGGCAACGTGCTTTTTTAAATAACGTTAAAAAAAATGTTAGGGTAGCCGCCTGTTAATACACAATAGGTCCATTCGCGTACTTTCACGAGCCAAGCACTAAAAATCTGTCAAACTCGAAAAATTGAGCGAAACTCTCTCAGAAAGCTGAACATTTACTCCAAAGTACGTGGATACACTTCGAGCTACTTTGAGCCACTTACATCTTTGAAATCTAATCCATATCACGAATAAATTTATAACTTTCCTTTTGCAACATATGAAACGTTCTAGGAGAACACTCGACCACCACCGAATTTTCTTTATTTTCAGATATTTTATTTTTGTGTACAATTGATTTTTAAAACGGACTTTGAATTTGTTTCCTGTCAATTTTGTGCATTTGACATTTTTATCAGTACTTGCCGGCTGAAATTCTCCGAGCTGTTTCGAGCCAAGAGAGGAACTGCTCGTTACTCGTTACTTTGCTAATATTCTCTTTTTCTGTCATTTTTTATGAGTACGTGTATAGACTTTGTGCGATTGCGATCGATTTATATCGATTGCGTTCGATTCAAACCGCGTACGCGAACGAACCTAGCAACCCTGACATATTTTTAAAACAAAGTTGCCGGATAAAAAATGCTAGGAAAGCTGTCTGACAATGAAATCTTAAGAAACACATTCGATGGATTACTCTGTACAGGGCTAAATGGCTGACCTATCGCTAGAAGTTGTTGCTTTTGATTGACAGACCTTTCATATTTTTGCTGTGTTTTATTGAACAGTCTGAAAATATGTAAAATATTTAAAAACGAGACGCTTGCGATAGTTTTGGTCACGTACGTATTAGAAAGTAGCGGCGATAAAGACGAATAACGTCGAGATTGCCATAGTGCTTGGACAGTTGGAGAGGACCATAGGGACCATGTTAAATAATATATTCATGTAAACATGCACAATAAGTATATATATGTGCGTTAGAATGTAACAAGTCCCCAAAACCAAGTCAGTTCATGGCAAACATTTGGGATGAGCAGCATTGGTTCACTTCCATAACTAAAACCATAATTATCATAATTTCTGCTGCGGGGCATCCGAAAATGATGTGACCTGCACAGCTTTAACACGCCGTGTTGATTCTCGCATCAATTATTCACAACATACGCCTATCGGATATGCAAATCAAGGATGAAACCTATCATCGGGCCGATTGTTATTTAGATGTCATTACGCTGATAGATATTTAGTGATTTTCGAAACTATGCATTAGTGGCTCGACAGGAAAATCACAAAACATCGCAGTAGGTACTCTGCGAGTTGAAGCAGCCTTTTGTGTGCACATGGAGGTGTGTTATTGATCATCATTATTGGATAGTTGCTCCACATATCATGTGCTACGCTAACAAAAATATATTGCTGAGTCAGTGGAAGGACACTCAGTTTGTTGAGAGGGAATGCAATTAGTTTCCATGGGTGCAATGAACAGATGTTGCCGTTCAATCTTTGGGGCGTATTCTATGAATATTTGGTAGCTCGGCAGCTATTATTTGGAATCATCATTTATATTTAAGCAGTCCTTGAGCATAAGGATGTCTTTGAACTGAGGAAAAACTGCATGAAATAACATATTCATTTGAAATTCATTATTAATAAGTTATTCACTTAAAAAATTAAAGAAAAGCGATTTGTCCCTGGGTATTTCACAAATCGATCCCTACTAATTTGAATATGTGGGCTCATTAGTTTGAGCAATTATACAATAATAATAGTACCTACTCAACGAATTGAAGGACCGACACCAAACTTTTGTGTTTTTCTTTCTTGATGTTCACACAGAAACAGAATCCCATACATTTGCAACAGAAACAGAATTAGAAACAGAACATATTTTAGCAACAGAATTTAGCGACAGAAGAATGGCTGTTTGACGACAGAACGTAAACAAGTCTACATTGATTGTTTCTGTTGCTGCCAACAACATAAATGCCAATTTATAGTTTGCATTTTTCTGCATCTGTCATCTGGCTGTTTGTTTCGCATCGTACTATTGTATATTGTGATGACCACGTATGAATAACAAACGAAAAATGGAAAAAGAAAGTTTTTAGTAGACGAAGAGGAGAGTATAATAGATTTCGTGAGAAATCACCAAATAATGTATAATGACCGTCACCCTATATTTCGCGATAGCGACATGTTTTTATGGGTCTGTTTCTGTTTCAGTTTTGTGTAGCTGAGCGAGCAACGTTAACAGAACCCGAATTTACTACAGAACGAAAAAATGTTGTGTTCTGTTCCAGTTTCGTTCCTGTTTCTGTTCTTTGTCACTTGGTGCCTTAAGCAATAAAACTGACTACAGAAATAAATAAAAAGTTGGCGCAACTGGTCTCTATAGGTATATTTTAGGTACGTACCATTGGTTTGGGTGAGTTTCTACTAATGGCAGAGACCAACAACTTTGTGCTGAGCTCGAACGTCTGAATTGAGAATCTTTTCCAGGGCAGTTATATTGTCAGAACTTTTTCCGACCTTAGCAAGGTGTGGCGCAGTGGAAAAAAACTTAAGACGATAACTGCGTTTTTCCAGGAATCGAACCTGAGACCCCGCGCTTAGAAGTCTAGCACGCTAAAGACTGAGCTACTGCGACGATGGAAAGAATATTGACAATCCGCGATACTAATACTCATTTTTAGTGTCCAGGCTACATTTTTCGAACTCACAATGGCGACATTTTCCTGACAAAATTGCGTATTGTGAGCTAGAAAATATTCAGTGTGAAGGTTAAAAATGACAATTAATAAGGCCCAATGTCTTTTGAAATACAGGGTGGCGCAAATAAAATGTATTATAAAAAAATAGATAAATAGTTGGCACAACAGCTTCTCACAAACGTTCGTTTTTTTGTAAAGTTTTTAATTTTTTTTCGAGCGAAGAGGGCTACCTGCCGCAAACTAATACCATTCTGGTCTTTAGTTGTCCGAACTCTTATTTTCCTATCTGTTGTATTACAGCTTTTCGAAATATGCATTTGTAAGCAGACTTTCTGGTTTCATTCAAATGCTCCAAAAATAAAATCTGCTTTTATTTAAACATGTGTTACATTATTCGGCACGCTTCTCATTTCACGCTGTAAAAGAAGAACCGCAAAGCGTGTGCAGAGATCTGTTTAAACTATCATATTCAAATTAAAGTTTGTACTGAACTTCTCTCACTAGAAAGCAACAACGTTTGAACCCAACGAATAACATTTTCTCTATTACCAAGCCAAATATTTACATTGACACAGTATTCGAAGGAAATCGCCCCCCTTGAACGACAAGACCTATCTCGCTCACCCTCTATCCTCTTTCCGTGCATTTAACCTTTCGCGGAAACCATAGAGTGTTCCTCATAGAAATTACAAGAAGAAGGAACAAAAAAAAGCAGAAGTGGAACCATGAAGAATTGTTTTTCCTCTACAAAAATCGATATTAGAAAATTGATAGATTCCACCACAGAGAAAACTTAAGAAGCACAAGAGAAACTGGAAAAATTACAGCGATAGGGTGACGTACTTTAATATGCGCACGAGTGCTGGCAAAATTAATTGGAAAATTATGACAGCGAAGGTCGTCAGAAGCTCCTCGATGAAGTCATTTTTTATCTCCTCAACTATCCTGGCGGAGGACGATTTTTTTCCATTGAATTCAATTATTTCACCGGTTCATGGCTACAAACTACATCTGCCCAGATCCATACCGCTGGCCGTGTCATTGATATCGCAAAACCATTTAAACCAGAATATCACTGTAAATACAAAGTACCTACATATCGTTTACGTTTGCTTGTGGAATGCTCAATTGAAAGCAATTAAGCGGGAACCGGGCTGGTCCAAGCCATATGGAATAGCTGATGAGACGAGTTGAACGGTACACGCCATCGGAGCCGTTTACCGGTGACATACTCGCTCGCAGTGACTAATACATAATTTGTTGGTGTGTACGCGGCACGGTCTCACCCGCGTGGGTGTGTACAAAATGCAGGATGTGTATGACATGGCATGACATTGAACTCAATCTGCATGGAAAATGAATCGAATTATAAGTGAAATTGATTTTGAATATATTACCAGCGCATTTCCGGTGTAGTACTGTCGGCCGGAGGGATATCCTTTTTTTGTCCGTAACGCGCGTGGCTAAGTATGCGTTCGAATGATTCCAAGAGAACTTCATTTCCATTGCTGCTGCATAATGGAAGCGTTCTCATTTTTTTTTAATTTCCTCCCATCCATACGCTCTATGAGTTGCTCTAAAAATGGAATCAAATCAAATTTGCATGCAAATTGTGTAATTTCATGGGAATTTCTAAAGCCTCTGCCTCCCCTGCGACTGCTTCGTCCCCATGCAAGTGGACAATAAAAACTTGCCAGGCACCTGGTGTGTTGGCTGCAGCCGGTGGGAGTCAGTTGATGTGACGGTGTGGTCAGGAGCATGGTATTCCCCCGCCCGATGGTTGTGATTGTGAATGGTAGCTTTTCGGAAAAAGATCGAGGATTTAAGTGGAATTGTAAATATTCAATAAAACCTTTTTTCGAATTCAATTGTTCGACTGAGAGAGATGTGGGCTTCGGATTTTTTTGGTGAAAGGATTTTGCTTGTTGTTGTTTCTTTTTTTTTGTGGAGGTTTTAGTGTAAAATATAATTTTAGTTTAACACGTTTTTGCGGGGGCTTTAGTGAGATTATGTCTGCCTGGGGAAACAAACTTTTTATTTAACTTTACTACATGTGCTTGTTTGCGGAGAGTGTGTTTTTTATTGTTGATATAATCCTTCTCTGGCTGGGAGATACCAATTGCAAGCTTATAAATCATGTAGGTAGTAAATACCTGGCATCTTGATTTATTGGCATTGATTTATGTGTATGGGGTGTGTACGCAGATTGAGGAGGGGAGATACGCATATGGAAGGTATCTGCGGAATGTGTAGTACATTCCTCGCAAATGGTTGTAATTATTCATTTTCCACACAGGTAATGGAATTTAAATCATTTTGTTATAGGATATGATCTGATATGGAATTGAGTTATCGATTATAGCTATATAGATGGAGTTTGCGGTAAAGCTTTCCACAGATTGTTAGTGACTCTCGGGGCAACATGTGAGTTATGTAATCAGCAAAAAACCCCTAGCCAACAGCATTCAACAGCGCGAAGAAAGTCGGTTATTTGGGATTGTCATCTTACGAGAGGTCTTGTTAAGTACATTTTATTGAGCTGTAAACCTCATATAAAGTGGGGTTTACTTGAGACTTTATACATTCCCTTGACGCTGTTATTTGTGGTATATATGTGTATACTTGGTTTAAGCAGGGTGGCGACACATACCAAACTAAAGACTGTATTGAAAGACAGATAAGTTCCGCGAAAAGAACCCGTTTGAACACCAAGATCTTGCAATTAGTCGCCCCGTTATGCCCTGTATTCTGCATCAAAAATCAATACCGATAGAGTGAGCAGCTCTAACGTGATGAGTTTACAAATCCACATGCAAACATGCAATCGATTTTGTTGTGTAGGTACATTGTGATTGTGAGTGTTTTTTCAGATCCATACTCTTTACGATTATTTTTGTTTGTGTTGCCTCTTGAGCTGGTTCGTTGCCTTAAAGACATCGTTCCACTATCTATCTGTGTAGTTTGTTCCAGAACTCTAACCCCCGGTAGGCAAACTTCAATGACAACCAACCGCATTTCTTCTTGCTACCAAACTATCTCGTTCTTAATGGACAACTTTACATTCATTACATTTGCATTTACATACTTTACCCATTCACTGATCTGAAATAAATCATCCTCACTAGTGGTGGCGCCCAATTTACTCGAAGTTCTTTCGCCCTTCTTCAAATTTTTCCCTATTTTTCGACCTTCCTGCGAATAACCTGTCAGTGGAAACGAAAATGTATCACAGAATAAGAATTACCTCTGAAACCAGTTGATTTGATGCTGATACGCCTTTTCGTTTTGGGCGTTGACTGTAAGGATCCCAGAAATCATCCCTTCACTATAAATGGTTTACGTCTCCTCGGTGGCATGTTATCATCGATTTGTCGACGGCCTTCCCAACCGAATATAGAACACGAACCTTGAAAATATGTATTCCTCCCTGAAACATCGTTTAATCGAATTCAAATGTACATTCCCAAGACATATCGCAGTCGTTTGAATCTCCTCAATCCTCCGTATACTTCATAGGAACGCAAGAATTTTGTTCTTCATTCTTGGTCGGGTCGTCGAAATGACTAAAGACTCGGTAGGTATCTGGGCGGATGATGTAATCTTACAAGCGGACGCGGAGAAATGTTGCCGAGAGCTGAAATCTCTTAATCAATGTCCAGAGAATGGGAATCGTGTGGGTGGTAGTGATTCTTTGTTTCTGTGGTTGGGATTATTCTTTCACTACTTTTGGATTCATTTGACGGATACTTAGTAATCAATTTGTAAATAACAGAAAGTCTCAATTTTCTTATCTATTACCCTTGTGTTATTGATGTTTTAATTTTGTATTTACATATTCATTATAAATTTTCAAGAAATAAATAATCCATCTACCTACTATTGACTCATACGTAGTCTGAGTTCAAAAATATGACACCAAGGCTGTTGATTTGACTAAGATTGCCATTGCGATTCGAAACAAGTGATTTTTTGGCATCACAAACAAACATTCTACCTACTCCAGCAGATGAAGCGCAGTCTCACAAGAACTCATCGAAAAGTGGTTTCTTTTGTGAAATAGAAGCACTGCCTTACCACAATATCTACCCCGTACTGACCTTAGTTATGTTAAACATTCTCGATTACGTAAGAGTAAGAGAAAGATATTGTACTCCGTCTGTCTGCCAGTCTATGTCCCAAGGCCTACAGCCTCAATGTCTGCCCGGACTTCGTTCAAACTTCGGATTTGGAATTTGGGGGCTAAAGGTACTTTTGAAATTTAGACATATCTCGAAAACGGTCCATACGATTGTAACAAAAAATAATTTCTAAGGTAATATTGTCATTTCTAAGTTAATGGCAAGCTCATTTTTTCTCTGTATTATCGTAAAATAGATTTTTGAAAAATAAATTTTTTTTTTAGTTTGCCTGAAAACGGCAATAACGATTTTAACTAAAATTTAAACTTAGAGTAAAATTTATGTTTTCAAAATTATTGCGTCGTTAATTTCCAATTCAAATTACCGAAAACGTTAATTTTTTAAAATTAATTACTTGCTCATATCTCGAAAATTCCATTTTCGATTTCGAGAAAACTTTTAAAACCATGTAATGCTTACATCCTGAAAAATAACTTGCACTCGGTTTTCAAATATTTTTTTTTCAAACTTAACATTGCAATATTTGGTACCTACTGTTTTGTCTGCCAAATTTTACAAAAACCGCTCTAAATATTTTGATCAAAATGCTTACTAAGGGTAATAAAAGTATTCCTAATAACATCCCGTACTTAGTTTTTCTCAAAAAATTCTAATATTGACGTGTTATAAATATTTCTCAAAAATGAGTACCCAAATCTCGATCTGTGCTCACGGTATATTTTTGAAATAATTACAATGACCCAATGGCAATGAAAGTAGAATAACAGCTACGCAAAGCTTCTTTTTAACTAATACTACCAATTTCTTTTTTAATCATATTGAATATGCACCCTAAAAATAAATCCAAAAAATAAAAAGATTCACTTCAAAAGAGGTTCGCAGAGCGTATCTCATTGCATCTGCCAAACTTCTTCAAAAATACTACACTCCTTTATCATAAATGTACCTCAATGCCACTGAGACGACAACACTTGCAATGAAGGCCAGTACCTACACTCAGAGACGACTTCTTTTATATGGGCACAGCGCGATGACGGAATCTTCTAACCAAGCCCGTCGATTAATGTGCTGTGATAGCTTGTTATTTGTAGAATGAGTCTTCCAGCGATGTTCATTTCTTTCGCCTCCTTGTTCTTCTACAAAGCACTTAGAACAAATACAAAACCAAGCGAGACGAGGCGGAGACACGGGGGCTGTACAAGCAAAGACTATACTAAAACACACTTCCATGTTAATTGCTTGATGCATATTCGGTGTTCGTAGGAATTAATTGGAGCTGACCCGCATCGCCACATAAAACGCGTCGTGTCATCGCCTAGAGTTCTTCTGAGGGGGGGGGGGGGGGGCTTTAACCCTTATTTGCTGCTGTGTCAGCATCAGCACTAAGCATAATGAATTGATAATTATCATCGTGTCTTTTCTAGTGGTATATTTTTTGTCTTGGGTGTGCCGTGCGCGGTACCTTACGTAGGCACGTCACAAGGTATTGCCTTCTTTGATTTATGTACCTACTTGCTGAATGGAATCCGAGAAATGTGATTACGGACATGGGGCGGAAATAAATTGTCTTTGCTAATTCTCACGTCATTACCTCTGACTTCTGTGTGGTTGGTATTTGGAGGGATCTGTCTGAACCCAAGGTGGAAGAAGTGGCGGACCTGGGCATAGGTTAAAACTGACCTACTTTAAAGATTCAGATTAATGATTTGTGCAGTTAAGGCTCTGTAAAAGGTTCCCCTTTATTGCTGCATAATACGTTTGACCTGACTTGACTGAGCTAGGAAAATATTGTAGGATCAATAAATAGTCTGATTTTATCATATGAAACGAGCCGAAAAAAAGACACCCAGGTTTAACAGGTCTTAAGACATTTGTGGCAAAAGTAGGCTATTTTCGCTGAGGTGACTATCCCTTGGCTCTCGAAGATGGGCTCCTGAATGTTGTTGGATTCCGCCAAAAAGTCTCCTGGAGGTCGAAGTTCATCACTATAGGTATACGCCAATTGCTCGGGTAAGTGCGTCTTCGATGTACGACGTGATCGCTCCACATTTGGCTGTATTAAGTACGCGCGAAGTATTTAATTGTTAGTTGGCAGCGTGACCAACACTAGACCCCACTCTACGAGTTTGAGTTCACACTTGTCTCCTACCTAAGGCCGATTTCATTAAAAATCAGAAGCCAATTTCCGTTTCCTTCAAAACAGCTCAAATTTTCATTTGTGCGCACACCATCTGACGACGAGTAGGTAAATGAGTATCCAATATTTCTTCAGTTCATGGGCTAATCCTTTATTCAATGTGTGCTCCTTCATGACACCGTATGGGAAGCATTTACTTTCGAAACCATTTCTTTTTTGGTCGAAAACAAAGTAAAAACAACTCGATGCACAAGACCTAGCTCATGCCTCACCTTGAAGGCGATTTAAACGAACCATATGGATGTACTTGAACGCAGGAAAGGAAAGGAGAAAGTTAGCTGAACGAACATTATGTCAATGGGTGTTCTGTTCACTTGGACTTAGATCCAACCTGGTATCTACTCACAAATGCATGCATGGCTTCAGTTGTACGATTAAAAATTCTTAATGACCACACGTCCCACCTTTAGCCTTAACTTCTTTTTCCATTTTTCCAATATTGGACATACACTATGCAATACTATCTTAATCTCGTGTTTGGTTCCCTCCGCTGGAGGGATTGTTCGCATAAATCAAATGCAAATAAAGTAAACCTCTTCACGTGCAGAAACAGACTACATACACGGATTCCATTCCGAAAACCACTAAGGTCGTTAGCTATTGAGAAGCACAAGTTACATATGGTGTGGGGTGGGCGGGCAATGTGTGTGGGTCAGATTTGTCAGAATTTCAACCAGCACGATGTGTGTGGGGGATTTTTATACTTCGTACCTCCCGTGGGGACAGATTCAAAAATTCCTTTTGAGAATCTCTTCCAAGGAGTTCCATCGAAAAGTTCTGAATTGGTATGGGATTTAACGCAGCACACTACACCGATGATACAACTTTTTTATGGCAAAGAGGAGAAAGAAAAAAGTATCTAATATCTATGAAGTGGTTTTCGACCATTTTTAGCTTGTTCGATGGGAATTTAAACAAAAAATATGAGAACCATGTTTTTAGCAGCTCAAGGGGGTGTGTCGATGGGCGGCCAGTTTATATTCCAATCACGTTCGACGTTAACACAATTTCCTTGTTCAACAGGGCAAGCTCTGTGCAGGGGACAAGCCGACGTGGGATTACTAAGGGTTCCCTTGAATATTGATGATGCGGATGCAACACTACACAGTGTGTGGTTGTAAATAGTTTCTGTTGTCATCGAGAGGAATGAACTTCGAAATTTATCGCATTTTCGTGCACTTTTTGACGTGCATTGTACGAGCTTTTGGCGCATATTCCTGGTTATGCTTAAGCGCGAATGAAAAGGGGATCTCTGTCGATTCAAAGGGTTAAGTGATTAGATTATGCATTTTAAATACCACTTGCGCAGACCAATCTTCATTTGACGTGTCAACTTGACAACAGGAGAAGAAAAGCACATTCACATACAGTTGAATGTACATTTTTGTTAGCGAAGCTCTTTTCGTACAGTCACTCATTTTAAAAGCCCGCAGAGTTTCGTTTTGTAAAAGGAGGTTTCCAAGCCGCTAGATGTGAGGTTTGTAGTTCTCCGTCGATATTTTGCTTGGAATTACTGGAGATGAGATGCTTGATGTAATTTTTTTTCATACCTGAGGGTCAATTCTGGTTCTATGAAAGAGTGATTCGATTAAATCGTTTTCACATTCATTCATTTTTTTTTATTCATTCGGTATTAGAATGCGGTTCTTGTTAATGAGTCGAAACTGCTGTGTTGAATTCAATATTTTACGTTGTGGTGTAATAAGGTTCTCAATTTTCAAATTTTCGCTAAGAACATTCACTATCAAATGCGGACGTGGAAAAAAATTACTCATATGAACATTTTTATAGTTTGGTTTTACAGTTTCGTAGAAAGGGTGAGAACATTTTCATTTAACTTTTTCACAGAAAGAGAATGAATGGTTATATTTACAAGGGCTATATTTTAAAATCGATCTCTGAAAACTCTGTGGCTTTAAACGCTTAAGGATGTCATTTTCATACCCTTTCTGACCTCGATAGCCCTTATTGAATCTGTACCTTTTTTCCTATTTCTTTTGACAACGTATGCCGGATCAAAATATTATTTGCGATTCCAAGCAGCGCTGATACTCTCAGTTCACTTTTCCTAAGTTATGTATTCAGTGAACGAAAATGAGTGTGAGGTTTTAATTACACTTCTTACGTAATGCGTAGGTGTACCCCAACGAACGGTTAATAAAACAATGGCGTAAGTTTATGCTCTTGTCGGCTCAGTGGCTTAGTGGCTATTGTGTTGGACTACTAAGCGAGGGGTCCCTGGCTCGAGTCCCGAGAAAAATCCCAATTCCGTGTTGAAGTTTTTTCCAAGCCGCCACCTCTCGCGAAGGTCTGACAAACAGCCGAGAGTATAACTGTCATGAAAGAGCTTGTCACTTGGACGTTTGGACTCGGCATAAAATTGTAGTTCCCTTCCATTCGTCCCAAAAAAAAAAAATAAAAAAAAAAAAAACATAAGGCGAATGGTTGTGAGAAGCTAGTCCTACGGACCTGTTGCGCCAACTATTTTCTTTTTTTTAAAGATTAGACTCAGTGAAGCCCACCGAATATGAAAAACCTTCTACTTTTGTACTTCTGAACCTTGGTCTTGGGTAGTTCAGAAATTTGTACCTTCTGATCAAGAGTTACTCTGGTTTTGATGTGTTGTGGTCCAGTTCCCCAAAGTTTGATGACTAAAGTTTCCCATTTTCTTCGAATTTAAGGATATGCAGAAAAAATCATTTAAAAATAAGGAACCATTATTTTACTTTGTGGTACCAAGAGTTTTTGTTGTCCATTATGCCATACTAAACATTATAAATCAGAAGTAGTAGTAGTAACGCACATACATTTGTGTTATATCGGCGAAATAATTGTGCGTCTATTTACTGCGTATAAAGCAGATACCTTAACAAATAACTACAGACGAGTCCCTCTAGGTCGAATTTTCACGGGAGATAAAAATTAGTTCGAGTTAGAGGGATTTCTGGAAAAATTCGAGTTAGGAGGAATTTACTATATGTTTTTTTTTTAAGCGAATTTATTTAAGGTAAAAAATAGGAAAAATTTGAACAAAATTAGTTATTGTTGATTCTATTTTAAAAAGGCAATAACAAACAACACAAATGTTGGGCACCTGCAATTTTTTTACTTTTTTCCTATCACTCTAACTAGAACAACAACACAAGTGCTGCGTATATAATTTTTTAAGTAGAATATGTATGTACATGTACATATCTAAATGCATATACATATTGTATGTAGAAACACAACGTATCGTCATAGACATACCATACTGAGACCCCCAACTCACAACCATCTTGCCGCTGGCCCCCTCAATTTCTTTTCTAATTCGCCATTTTGTTTTCCTATCGGTGTTATGTCAATTAAGAATCCGTGTGACATGCAAAACCATACAAAAAATACAAAAATAAATGCTGCCAACCGCGGCAACCGTGGGGAAATGTGAATGAGTTCGGTAATTCCACATTTTTATATTACTGAATGTCATTGGTTAGTTATTATAAATTGTTAAAAGGCGAATAATTTGATTTGTTTGGTTAATTAAACTACCTAAAGAAGATGTTCTAAATACTAGAAACATATTAGGACAAACATGGTTGTGTATTTTCCGCTTTTGGATATCATTAACTTCGATCTCGTGTGTAAATTTTGCTTACATAATGAAGAAAATTTGCGCAAAATGTTTTTATTTTTCCTCAACTAATCTACATTCTTAATTTTTCGTGAATATTTTAAGCAAATGTGCACTTATTCCTAAAAAAAAATATTATCCACACGCAACGAACAATTTCAAATTAAATGGATAAAATTCTATGAACGCTGGCAGCAACTTTGCCCAAAGCGGAAGTGTCTCATACCTCCTGGGAGTGTGTTGGTGAGCCGGAATTTTTGAAGTTTCGTGACATTTGTCAATACGATTTTCTATGTAAGAATACTAGCGCACCAAACGTGAACACTCCATAAAAATATAGCTTGTAGGCAAAGTAACGGGATATCGGCCGGAGTTGGTGGTCTCAGTATTGTCTCTGGTATCGTCGCGACGCAACACTTGCGGGAGGGAGATTTTTTTTTTTTTGATTTTGTTTTCTTCAGACGAAAAATTTAACTTAGAGGAATATTGTAATAGGTCAAGAACCAAAAGAATATGTTCGAGTTAGAGGGATTTTGGACTTATAGGGATTTCGACTTAGAGGATGACTTTTCTATGCAGAATTGAAGAGAATGCAAAAGTTGGGTCGAAAAATTCGAGTTAGAGGGAAATTCGAGTTAAAGGAGGTTCGACTTAGAGGTATTCGACTGCATTTAAATTTTGCCCAGAATGCGGTCAAATTTTGGCTCTAGGCTCTCATAGTGTCAACGAATTTACTGAGACATCAGGACAATATGATAGCGAAAGCTATCATTCTATACTTGTAATTTGCGTTCTATGAAGCGCGCATTAATGATTGATATTTCAAACGCCTTACCGATTGGTAAACTAATCAATTAATTAATAGATTGACTGTATTCAAAGGGTGTCCATCGATTTTGATAAATTAAACAAATGAAATAATATTAAAACGAATCGAAAAACTCTAATTCACTCTCTTCAAAGCAAATCGATTGATGTACATCCGTATTATACTCGAAAGACTTATTTTAAACACAAAAAAAATGATTTGTAAAATACTCCCTGAATTGAATTAACTCTATACCTGTATCAGCGAAAATCCCAGACATTTGTCTGCACTCGAAAAGCAATTTCCTCGAAGCTGTTGTGAGAAAAAATCTAATTGCACACACTTGTTTCCTTTCCAAGAATAAACTCACATGCACCTCCGGCTCTGACTGCAATTAGTGCAATTATTCCCTGCAAATGCGGTGGCCAAGCTGTGAAAAGCATTGGGAAAATCTCAAATAAAGTTTATTTTCATTCGGTGAATATTTTTCGCTGTGCAAAATATGAAACTATGATAAACGGACGAAGTTAATTTATTTTCCAACTGTTGCAAAACATATTTTCTGCTGATTTACCTAAAGCCAACGTGGCGATCGGATAAACATCTCGTTGTGCAACAAGCTACACTGCTGAACAACGTGTTTGATTTGGCCAGTGCATGTATTTGATTACTCAAGTTAATAAATTTGCAAAAGCATAACAAACAGACACACAGTGCTACATCGCTGTGTTCAATTTTAAATACGCGACGCGGGTGATTTAGAAGTTCTTGGTGGGGGGATGGGACTACACATCTAACCCACCTGTCGGATATGGCCACCGAAATCAAATTCATTTGCATCGCACGTAGGTTTATTTTTAAATAGCCAATGCACGTGATTCACTGCTAGAAGATAACTTTGGTCATCTTCTCTCAGCTCATCGAATGAGAGTTTCAGATTTCACTTTCTTTGCACACAGATCGGCTCCATTTGGCAATACATAGAGTTTTCAAGAAGGCATTCAAGGTATTCAACCCTTTCGTTGAAACACATAACTCGATCGACTGGCAGCTGTGATTGGGTGCCGAAAACGGACTCTATCAATACCAAAATACTGTACGGCGTCTATTAATAGAACATTCAAGCTATGCTGGTTTTATTTTTAAAAGATAAACAGTGATAGAAAAAAAGATGAGGTTGAGGCGGCAGGTGCTGCTGTCCGACCACAATTAGAAATCAGAAACATTCAATTGAGGTTTCGAAATGCTTGAATGCTGTTGTTTTTTATCGGTTCAACGTAGCTGGATTGTTTACGAAAGATCAAAGCAATTATTGTATGGGGGCTGTTAACGTGTAGCTAATTGAGTGAACGATTCTTGTTCGTGTTATGGAGTGAGCATTCTTGTTTAAAACTTGTTGGATTCAAGCATATGATTGATGGTTTCAGCTGATTTATTTATTAATGTTATGATTCTTCTATAAGGTGTCTAAATATAACACTATCGGTAAAGAAGATTTCAGCACATTGACCAATGAGACCCCAAATAGTCTAGAATCTGGGGCAATATTTTTAAGAAGCTTGAGATGAGCCTTTCTGAAAAGCAGTCAATGCGACAGGACTCTACTAAATCCTTCATTGAATAGCATCTAGGAAAAATTGACCATGAAAATACCAGTGAACAACGGAACACGACACATTGACTACCTCACACTCCTCAAAGGGCTCCTTATGCTTTCTTCATTTCGCACAAATCGCTGGTTGGTGGCTAAAGGTCCAAAGGAGTGTACTCACTCTCAAACTTTTCCACGGTGCGACAAATTGCGTGCCCATGGAAGCCATGATGACGACCCACCTCACGACGAAATTCACTTTAAGTATTTACAACTTAGCCAGATTTTCGATTAATTTTTTTCTTAAATTTCCGCACGTTCGACAATGTTAAATAATGCACGATGAAATGGCAAACCTTTCTGAATATTTTGACAGCTGGATGTCATTCGTAGCTTTGACAGCTGCTAAAACATGACAAATGGAAAAGTATTAGATCTGTTCCTTTTCTGTTAAATCTTACGAATTTTTGCTAAGAGTAATTCTTACGAATTTTTGCTCGATGCCGTTCCTTAACTCGAAATATTCGTAAAAGAGAGCGTCGTCGAGAGAGCTAGATATTACCCCTCCACTGAGAATCTTACGAATTTTAACTCAACAAATTGGTGTAAGAATTGAAAAATCTGTCTACAATTTAATTTTGTCGTCCGCTAATTTGAAATTTGTCGTCCAATTTGACATATGAATGGTATCAAAAGGCGGGAAAATAAAATTAAATGTTCTGCTTAGATTCTTTTCGAAAGTGGCGACGAAATTCTTCCTCGCTGTAATTTTTAATGCCGCGTCTCCTCTTCTCGAATGCTTGTAGTTCAATCAGTACAAACTCTTCCATATACTCGGATTCATGACGAAGAAGATTGATTAATTCTGAATCACTTTCATCGCTAGGTAGATCAATCAACTAATTTTGTTCGTAAATTAGCAAATTATACGAGTTCATACGATATTTTGACGACTTTTCGTAGCAGTTTTTTTAATTATGTATCTCTCATTTTCATAGATTACTACAAAAGCTTTCCCTAACTTTTTCGTAAGTGTCTGGTGTCTCTCTCTGTGAGAGAACTTATCCCCATCACTGCCATTTTGACAGTCTTTTCCATTCTAATCAGTGCTATCGTTTTCAAAATTTACATTTTGGGTATCATTTCTAAGCAAAGAGTATCCAAAATATACTAGTATGAAGTATACATTTTTTTCTATTAGAATTGCTACTATAGCTATCCCATTTCCACTGCAAACAGTTGAAAGAGTAAAGCAGGTTGAAGGGCTACAAAGCTAAGACAATGAAAGCTATGCGAACAGATAGATAATTATAAAATTAAATTATTTGTAAGACCTAGAGATGTGCAATTTATTCGTTAAATAGGGATGTGGTAAAATTACATTTTCTACAAAACTATTTTGCGTAATAAATTGTGAAAACAATGGTATTATTTTAGAATGTCGGATATCACAGTATCCAGAACTCTGCAAGAGTACCCAAATGATACCAT
The DNA here is from genome assembly GCA_951230905.1 of Cheilosia variabilis. Classification (NCBI taxonomy): domain Eukaryota; kingdom Metazoa; phylum Arthropoda; class Insecta; order Diptera; family Syrphidae; genus Cheilosia; species Cheilosia variabilis. The sequence goes on along the minus strand of OX579676.1, from coordinate 3,569,080 downwards.
AGTATCCATTTCGACAGCAGTGTTCATAATACAAAAGTAAAGGAACAGACCTAATATGAAATATCGTTGATGGCAGTATTTTTCATGTAGATATCTCTGCTATAATCCAAGAAGTCGAATATTCTCAATTTCTTCGGTACAATCCTCACCTTATGCAATGGTAACCGTGCAAAAATCCGTGGAGTAAGCAAAGCAGGGGATGTAGATCTTTTCTTTATCGTGCATGATACATAAAGGAAAAAAATAAACGTTTTGAAATAGAACAGCGCCAGTGTTGTTATATCGTTTGATTTATCCCTTTTTGTGGGAATTTCGATGTCCGAAAAGCCTTCTGTGGGATAAAGGGATAAAGCACCAAATCGTGGGAATTTCAGAAATCTGACAAAAAACATTCAAACTATGAAATTTTTGGTGAAATTCTATCAAAACACCTGTATTTCACCACGATTAACAACACACTGAATGTCCATAAAAAAACAGCTCATGTAAATCGTCTTTTATCAAAATTTTCTAGTACCAACAAATAATCATAGCAGTGTTACAAACTGCGGTTTTTATACTAAAGGTTAATTTAACGTGATTTTCTTTCCGTGTAATACAAATTTTACTTTAAAAAACTGGATTTTGACGCAAAAAAGTATCGTGGGGATATATATCTTAGAGAATTTTTGTTTGTAAAATACTTCACTACATAAAGAATAACATGCATCAACTAGGCATGTTTACTGACTTGTACCTTATGTAGGAAATCAGTAAATTCTCCATATGTTCGTTGGCTGAAAGTCTCGTCTGCCTTAAGCCGTGGGAACTGCGAAGTAGGTAACGCAAACACATTGTCAGCAAGTGTGCTCTGAATCAAGTAGGATTTTATTAGCTCAGTCATTGCAGCCTTGTGTATCCTGGGTAAATATTGTTTTCTGTTTCATGTCCCATATTCAGTACGCTATTCTACAGCAATAGTCCTGCAGATACATTTTGTATACAATTTGGAATGAAATTGCGGCAAAGCATCGCATCGCAATGTCGCAGAAAATTCGCCGTAGCACATACATGCGTAGCTGAAAAATAAAAATCCTTTCGCAAACTAAGAATCGCTGTCTGCGTCATAGATGTTTGTATGCCTAAAAGCATTTTACGCCACAAATGTACACAATCAACTGCATTGTGAGAGCTTCACTTGACAGGAATCAGCGTTTCGCTTTAGGGTAAACAATCCCAATTAAGACTAGCATAGCGATTGTTATAATGACGCATTCTGCATTTGCACTCACTCCAATCAGCTAATCAAGTCATAATTGTTCATCTGCTTAGAGGTTTTCATGTATTTCAGCCTTGGAATAAAACCAAGGCAACCTTTTTGCCTTATTTTCGTGAAGAAAATAAATTTTTTCTTTTCATATCACATGACTTGTAGGACACTAAAAGGAGGGGCTATGATGTGATAAAGATGGATCAAATCATCCTAATAAACTACACACTACAATCACTTCATCGCGGCTTACAAGACGTGTCATCAGATACATTAACCCGGGATCGACTTGAATTTTCATTTCCAAGCCAAAGTTTCTTAACTTTAAAACGCACTGTAGCCTGTAGCGTACTCGATCAATTTGTTTTCAACAACAAAGCAAGAGATCTACTACAATTGCAGTGAAGTCCAAGCCTTTCATTCCAAACCTTGGACGTTTTTATAGCTGCAGCCATTGACTTATTATATATGAACTGCTAGTGAAATGTCACAATCTCTGCTCAGAAAATGACTCCAACATAACTAGCGCTCGTAGTTCTATGCGAAAAATAAGTGAAACAAAATGACAACCATCTTGGATTTCTCAAGAATGCTAGAGCCACCTATTGGGCATGAGTGGATTTGCCAAGTGAAACGGTTGAAATTCAAATTGTTGCGGCATTGTTTACAATAGATGTCATCTCGAAATTGTGCTAGTTTAAATAAAATCGTTTTTCATTGTCCCATAAATTGCACAATTTTCGTATATTTATTGCGAATTAGTTTTCTATGTTGTTTTTCATTATTAATTTTAGAAATATAATGTAATAACACTTTAGCGTATATTCCAATCACATTTCTGATCAATTAATACTTATGATTGTCCAGAATATCACATTCAAATAAATGAGAATTTAATTCACCATATAAATTGTTTACATCTATATTTCTTAAAGTACTTATATCTGCAACGAAATAAAAACGTCAGATGTGAGTTTCCAATTTATTCCGCTCCGAACCACGAGAGCTAGCGCTTATGTTGGAACCAACGCGAAGTTGTCTACTAGCAGTCCATATATAATAAGTCAATGGCTGCAGCGTAGCAAGAACTCCTAAAAACACTGCAGGCGAGGTTTTAGGAAGAAAGCTGTTTGGCTTAGTGGCCGTTTCAGGGTTTTTCTAAAAGCACAGTGGCTATTTCAGATGCCAGCCCACAGCTGTTTTAAAATTTCCGTTAGTATTAAGTGAGAAAAGCTCGTCCTGTTCAAATATGTGTCACGCGAATTCTTGTGAGGTTCCGGATTCATTTTCTCTCTGTGACATTTTTGAGCTCATTGAGGGTGGTTTTTATTTTCACATCACTTTCACTTCTGATGTACTTGAGATAGGTCATGAATGTCAGGCAATGCTTTTAAGTTTCCCACTCATGATGAATTGGCATTTGATCTCTCCCTCAAAGAAGCTATTAATAACCTAAAATAAGAGGAGACACTTCAGAATTTCCCCTCAGGAGTAAGGACAACTTCGAGACGTTACATCATCTTCAATACATCATGTTGGTTTACATAATTCTCCGTTGGGGAGAGTCACAACCAAGTGAGTATATCCCGTGAGTGGCCACAATAATTGAGTAGAAAAAAAAACGATCAAAAGTCAATTTCAATCGCTGTTTTAATTGACATACGTAGTTAGTTGACAACGACCTTAAGGGAAATGAGAAAATGCTGCCAACATCTAAGGATATGCCCTCAAAAATATTTGCGACATATTTTCCATTTGTTGCCTAAAATGTGGATCAAAGTGGGGGATCTTACGATGCCAGCACAGTGACCGTAAAGTCAGAGAAAGCTGCTCTTGACATGCAACTTGATGTTAGGCGACTGCTTCATTTGTCTTTCTCTCAGAGCACCCAAGTCCCCCATTCGCTTCCAACACAAGAACTCATTCCATGAGACGAATATTAGGTTCCTTATTTGGACAGCTAGTGAAAGTCCTGTACAAATGTGGCAAAATCAAGGAATTCATCGCCCATCCCTGTTACGAAACAAATTTGCTGCACAACGAAGCATGCAAAAAAAATAGCCTTAGAAACTAGTTTCATCTCCAGACATTGGATACTTTTCAACTGTCACGCACACTGCAGATGGTAAACTGCAGCTGCACTGATACTGTCCCTTAAAGTCAACAGTTTGACTTCATTATATTGGAACACACTCCATTCTCGCCTAAAATCCGACCACGCTGCAACAGTCAGCAAGAAAAAAAATTTCCATCGAAACCAAAGTGGATGAAAAAGAAAACCCCAACTTTCCGGTCGCATACGTAACGTAACACCTTCAAATCATTTCCAAGTAACTCCAAAGTACTCGATATCTGTGTGTGTGCGACTGTATGTGTGCTCTACTACTTGGCAAGCATCCTAAATTCCAAGGGACTTTGACCCGGTTCCATCAGCATCGTCTCCTTGCGGTTCGGTTGAGAACTTTAAAATGACTTTTATTTTTCATTCACTAGATTTCCTGCCAACCGGGATGCAACAAAAAGAAAACAAAACCTGCCGACCCACCAGAACAGAGGAATAGTACAACTCAGCACTTGGAGTAGTAGTAGTACATTTTTTCCGCCGTCGTATCGTCATCATCGTCGTCACGGATTGTGGCTACGAAAGATGCCATTTAACGTCTGCCTCTGTGTGCAACCGATTGTCTAGTTATCTAGCGCCACACATTTTGGATAAGTGGAAACTTGATGACTACGTGTGCCAAAAAGTCTGTAACAAATAAAAATACGAATCAATTCTTGACTCCTGTCTCCGTATCTGCGAACAGATTTATCCGTACCAGGGGAAAATATATGTGTCACAGAGAGATATTGGTTCGCAAGGTATTTTAGTTTCCCGCCACGATAATTATTTCGCTAATAATACTTGACAGGGTGTAAGTGTGTGTGTGAGTGTTTGCACCGTCAATTGAGTAATTGCGAACATCTACAATTACACAATTAAGTTAGAAAAGAAATTGAAAGGGGAAAAGTCGTGTACGAAGAAAATTCAATTTTGTGCACAATTTCGTGCATAAAACCCACTCATACATACATCTGCTCGTTCACCCTTAAGCTCTGCGGTGATGTTGTTAATTTTTAGAATTTCTAATTTTGGCTGCATGTGCAAACCGACGCGACGACGAGGGGCGAACAAATAAATTTGGTTGATTTCATTCGAAATCGTAAATTCGTTGTTCGCTTCCTTTATGCCGCGCTTCTTCCTAATGAAATGAAATGCTTTCAGAGCTTACAAAAGGTGTATGGGTATGTGCGTGCCAGCGTTAGATAACAAGTAGAGAAAATGTCAAAATGAATTTGAACTTCGGGAGTGGAGCAAGGACGCCAAAGTTATAGGCAAGTGAACATTTAATTGTGGACACTAATTGAGATTTACCTTGTTTAGTCGCAGCTAATGCGTGTACGTGGTGTCTACTATTTGCTTGTACAAATCGAATATACAAACAGAGCAGATGAAAGCCGTAATCGGTAGTGATAGTGAACCTTGTGAGTACAAGTTTTATTATGCCTTGCAGAGGGAGCGAATGACCTTTACTTTGGCATGAACTCTAAAAATAGTCGAAGGTAGTGGGGAGGCCATTAATATTCTCCCAACTATTCCCCTATTATTATACCGGCCGCCCTACTTACAAGTGAATGGTGGACGACCCACTGTCCCTTCGAATTGATTGTGTGGGTCTTTGTGTGTTCTTGTAGACCACACCTTTCACGTCTGCATAGTGATATATAAACTGGCCTGTTCTCGCATTGAGCCCTACATTTGGGACAAGATTGGACTATATTGTTGTGGGACTGCAATTAATTATAATTAAGAATTTTTGTTGCCGCATTAGTTGTCACTTTCGCATGGCTTCATCTTGTAGAACTAATGGATCGTGTGCTTTGGTGGTTGAGTTGAATGATCCATCTGCGCCCAAGCCACCTAGCTAGCACAATTCATATAAATTACCAATTCTTCAACCGGAAGTGAGGGGGAAGTAGCAGTTCGGTTGGATAAATGACTTTCTGTGTTTGGAGTCACCCGGAAGAAGTGCCTTCAGGAGCGGTTGCTGGTTGCTATAGTTATATACCCAACAGTTGGTATCCTTGTAGCCCATGACTTTGATGATAGGGCAGAAGTTTGGCCGAGTGGTCATTTTAGTTACTGTTGTTTTCTTCTTTAGAGTGAAATATGAAATATTTGCAACAGCTTAATAAGGTTTTTAAACAAATCTAAAGTATAGCGACGGGATCAATCAACGCGGAAAGATGAGACATAATCTGCCACAAATACAAACATTTGTTGCTCCAAAAGCTCCTAGTTCAACGTTATCTCCCTAAAGCTACAAGGATACCCAACCAAGCATCTTTGTCCACGAGCAATGTGCAATTGATGGTGCCAGCCAAATGTTATTCCCTCCATCGCACATCACTTATTTTTGTGGATAAAATTTTGAAAATTGATTTCATTAATTTGAAGAAAATCCTTTTGACAGCCCTAACCAGTTGACTTACTTCTTTGATGCTACATCGTCATCATTGGATTTATTCGTGTGCATTTGAATATTCTTTTCAACAGAACAAACGAATTAAATTTTTTTCTCACTGAACATTTCATACCTTAAGTTGAACGGCGTTGGTAGTCCTCTTCGATGTTATCTTGTTGGAAAGTTCAGAAAAAGTTTTTACGGTGCACAGGATGATTGATGTGAAATTAAAGTTTCAACATGCTGTGAGAGGTACAGATAAAAATGCTGACGACATTTTTTTTCTCTTTACAAGGTAGTGGCCCCACTATAAAATATATTTTTAAGTGATAACAAAAGATAACAAAACAAAATTACGATGTGATTTCTGAAATGAGTTTCAACGAGCTAAACATTCAAAGAGCAACAAAACTATTAATGGGAAATGACCTGAAAAACCAATTAGAAGATGGCTACGCGTACTTATTCTGAAGGAAGATTCCTGAATGGACTGTGCTTATGCCAAGTCCATACTTATGTTAATTACGTGTGAAGGGTTTGAAGAGGCTATGAAGATTGTGCGCGATATGTGTGCTGCAAGTCGTTGTAAAAGTGCAAAGTACACGAAGAATGTTTTGAATGACAAGTTGACAAGTGACGCAAGGATGGAGGCATTGTGCAGCAACAAAAGGGTCGAATTTAGGTACTTGATGGTTGGAATGGTCCTCCACTAATAAGAGCAACAACATCATTTATTCGAAAGATTTACATGTGGCGCCAACATTTTAAATTGATTGGCATAGAAAAATATTCTGGGTGACAAGTTTTCGGTATGGGATATGAAAAATGGAAATTCATTTAAGGAATCAAAAGAAACCAACTTACAGGTTTATGTTTTGTCCAATCTCAATGAGCAATTAGAATTTTTTTTTAGACAGCACGCTATTCAGATCAGATTCGCCCACCTAGTGTTTGTTTTTAAAGAAAATTGCAGGACATATTTCCATCTTAGATTATTCTCCGCAGATGATTCGCTTAGAGCGGAGCTACATCTGCGGTTCATTGGCTCTCTTATTCCTTATATACGTTGTTCATATGGCCGGGAACTCCGGCGTTAGTAATCTCTCTCAAATGCCAAATGACTGTCAACTAATCATGCTCTGACGCAATTAAAAAGCCAAGAACAGGCTTATAATGTCTACGTACCAGTTTTTAAGCCGAAATTCAAGGATTTTCGTGCGCTAGTCGGTTCCAATTTTACGTGTCATTTAAAAGGCATGAAAAGAAGGAACAGAAAATATCGAAAGTAACCACAAATTATGAATTATTCAAGTCCATGCGTGACCTGTACGCCAACAAGTATGTTGATCCATGATATTTTTTTGTTCACGCTTCTGATTCTTTGAGCTTAAAATTTCATCATCGGCAATTCCCACTGTACTGTCCATAGACAATTGCAGGAGCTTCCTCCTTCTCCAGAGGACACTTTTCGAAATCCGTCACAAGGTTAGAATGCATGCCTGTTTCAATATAAAATGTGAATCGGTGCTGGGTTGGTCAATGTGAAGGTGACCTGCAGACGATTTGTCTTCGGGTGGACGAAGAATAACCGAAGATGTCCCAGACTGTAAAAACCGTTTTCCCCTTTTTTTATCAGCAAAGGCAATGGGGACGTTCAAGTATCTAGTTTAATAAGTCTGACAGCTCTCTCACTAGATGAAACTCGGCTCTGATTGGGGGAAATCGGTCATATGAGCAGCTGTTTCAGTTGACGTTTATGGAGAGGTAGCCGACGAATCTAGTTAAGAAATTCGTAACTGGGTACTAAGTTGACAGCTCTCATATGTGGCTGACGTAGAAAAAGTGACGTTCCCGACCAATCAAATTTTTGCGTTCAGGTTACATCTCATCCAGACCAATCTAGTCGACTTAAGATAACTAGATTCTTGAATGTGCCCAATAATTTTCCCCTAAATGCGAAAAAGTTTCCCCTTTTTTCCCCTTAGTCAAAGTTGCCTAATTTTTGCATTAAATTTTAATTTGAAATGATTTTCTTTTTTATTTGACAAAACGTCAAATCGTTCGATGGGCTGTTTGCTTTCATATTTAGTGTGAACATTTCATTCTGAGTAAACTTTGAAATTTATTTGTAATGGAAATGAGTTTAAATTTTACTTTTAAGCAATTTAAGTTTCAAAGAGATTTTTGTCTTTTTTCTCTTTTTTTAAGCTTTCCCCTCGTTTTCCCCCCAATCTGGGACCACTGGTCCACGCCCAGCTTTTAATCTCTAACATCCCGTCTAAAGTAGGAGAATGGCGCAGGCAGAAACGAGTGACCAAATCAATGAGACCTACTGATGACGACGAGTTTCGATTGTTGCTCATTGAAGGCATTTAGACTTTTCAATCCCTTCCATCCATGCATAGTATTCTTAAACAATTTCCTTTCTGGCTTTTATAGATGGGACACACAATTTGTTTTCATATCCTAAGCCTGGATTCCTATTTATCATACAGCGTACATCCAGTAACCAACATCAAGTCCACTGATCTAATATTCCCTTATCGGTCAGACATCAGTTCCAGATCTATCCGGTTTTAAGTACCCGTTCGCAGTACGCACGCACATCAATTTCAACTTTATAGCACGTCAACTTTAGCACGAGCTGAATGAAAATAGCATTTTCTCGTAAAAAAAGTCCTCAATTTGAATATTGTTAGGATTTAGCAATCATTGACCCCGGGGCCAAGCACGTTGGTCTAAGATACCGCGTGGCCCACGCCCATTCAACACGTTCGACTTTAACACAAAATGAGGGAAAGTTAATATCCTTTGTAATCCCGCCCCTAGTGCGGTTGCCACCACAATAGCTTAAAGTTTCGGTTTGCAATTTACCACCAACATCCTTTAGCCATTAACTCCCACTTTCGACTTTTATTTTTACCACCAATATAAAAGAGAAAAAAACCCTCCATCAGATTAGCGCTGCGTTCATAAACTTTGCAGCAAAATGTCAAACACGTCAACAACGGTTTGCCTCGATCAGAATAATGTTGAAAATTTATACAATCTCCAACAGAGCTCGGTGTAAATTGGATAAATTTAAAATAGAACCGAGTGATTGATGAGTCCTTAATCACAACCAAACGGCGTTTGGACATTTGTGGTTATCGAAATCGAAATTGGTACTGTGGATGTGTTGCACGCTTGAAACTCACTCAAATGAACTCAATTTTGCAGCTGTTAATAGTGACCGATAAAAAAGCGTTCGCTGAAAGTAGAAAAAATAAATTCAAAGCTTTGAGAAATCTAAAAAAAACTGCGTTTGGATTTATCTCTGTAAACCTTTAGCCAAGTAACGCTGTGAATAATTTAAAACGGTTCACCTTCGTTTTCTATTTAACGAGGATTCTATGTTTTTTGTAGGCAAGCATTTTATTCTGAGAATCTACCTTATAAGCGGTTGGTGAACCCTCTTCAAAACAGTGATATACGGTGATAGGTGGTGAATTTATCTGTCAAGATGGGCTATGTGTGGAATACACTGACTGAGCAATTTATTTGCTGAATTAGTGGCATTCGCATACATATTTCAGGGCGATGTCCCTTGTTAGATTAGAAGTAAAATACAAATCCTGTTCGGTTCATTTTTTTCCTACGCTTCAGGTACGAAGGGTAGGTTTAGGCTTTTGAATATTTAATGACAATTACCTTTATTATAATGGGCGCGACGGATCTATTTGCATATGCGTGATGAGAACGGTTTTTCGTCTGCAAATAGACTATTGACCTGAAAAAAATAAAGTGGTAGGTATGTACTTGAGTGTCGCCATCGATCAGTGCCGACTGGTGCTAGTACAGGAAATCCATAAATGTGTTAACGGATTATTTAATCACAGATAAGTATGCGCTAGTAAAAAAAGTTAAATTTCCAATAAGCTTGTAAAACATTTTTCAAGTCGCACTATATATACCTACCTAATTCCGGCACAATAGATCTTCTAGGTCGACGCACCTATTCTTCGCCTTGGCGAGTCAGAAGATTTAAATGTTTACATACTTTTTTGTTCTGAAAGACATTTTGAGCATATAATGTCCTTGTTTGGGGGATTCAAAGTAGCATATGAATGAAAATCCGAGTTAGGCCCAGGGTTGCCAGAATTTTGTTTGCTTTAATCGCCCAAACTTTAAAAAAATGTAGCCCAAAGTCGTTGCCCAGGAAGAAGCCCAAAAGTCGTTGAAAATGTTCCCGATTCCTTAAGTAATTTTTTTTTTGTATTTTTCCCAATACCTTCTGCAAGTGGCCTTTGAGGCCTGCAAAATAAATTTTTGTGCCTGCAAGATATCCGACTGTTCGATATCACTTGACTGCAAAAGTGCCAAGTTTTAAAATGGCGGGTTTGTTCGAAAATATTTTTTTTTTGTAGTTTTACACAAAACTTGTAGCCCACATTTGTGTTGGGCGCTCATAGAAGAAATTTCTATCGTTTTTTAAGAAAAAAGATAGCCCAAAATACGACAAAGCGCCCAATCTGTCAACACTGGTTATGCCAAGGCCACGCACTGAGCGGCAAGTGGCAAAAAAAAGTCTAAAACATATCAAATTGTATGGTTGTGGCCATGCGGTCGCTGAGCGGCAAGCGGCGTTTCTGAGCGGCAGAGCGGCGTCGCTCAGCTTTCAATTCTGTTCTATTATTTTAGTGTAGTGTTGAGCGGCAAGAAATCATCATGGCAAAGTTTATTACCTTTTACGGAAAAATTTAATGAAATCGAAAAACTTGAGCCCAGAGGAGAGTTTATATAATATAAACGGTTTTTTTTTAAATTTACCTAAATGTAAACAAGCCTCTGTTCTGCAGAAATAGCTTTTTTTCATTTTGTAATTTTGGTACGAACTTTTTCTAGCAGCAAATCAATCAAATGATTGTATTGACATACGTAGAATATTGCCTGAATCAGTCTTCATGTTGTCGAAGATTTTTATACAAATGGTAGAATTCGCCATAACCTGATCTTTTTCGGTTTATTGGATGAACACCAAATCTTCTTTGTTTTTAACTTAAAGTAATTCTATAATTGTTGAAACGACTTTCTTGTAAAAGACTGCGGCACTCGACAACGACATTTTCACAACTAATCGCTCAAGAATTGCCGCTCAATAAATGGCCACTTGCGGCTCAGCTTTTGCCGCTCTGCCGCTTGCCGCTCAGTGCGTGGCCTTGGCCTTAAAGGACATTTTTGAAAGTCAAATTTTCAAAAACCGTATTTTAATTGTTTTATGCAACGCCCTTTATAAATACTTATCTTCACGTCTTGGAGGTAGTCTTTCTATATTTTTCAAAAGAATATGTTCTAATTAATCGTCTCCAAATGAGTCCAACATAGGGTTGCTCTGCTTTATGTGACATTTATTAGATCCCCGACTTTGTCCCCAATAGCTTGGGATATCAGGCTTAGGCAAGTGTATTTTTTATGTCAATCAAATGGATGATTCGTCAAACTTTCCCAATGTCTTCTCGAATAGGGTGGAAGGAAAAATATTGAATAATGATAGTTAGAACATCTTTTTGTTAATCACTTTATCGCTTTCCGCCCTGCTAAGCTATTGTTAGCCCATTCACTGCGACAACATGTCAATTAATTCAAATTATCCGATATAGAGCTGCAGAGATTTACGCCCTCATTAAGTCAACTTATCCGACAGTATCATCTCCCCCTTTTGAACAAAAGGGAAAAAAAAAAAGAAAAAATCCTGTGAAAAGATTTCTTTTGTGACATCCAAATTATGATTAATGAGCATGATAAATGAATGAGCTAATTAATGTTGCGAAGACCACAAAGCACTTGACATTGACAACTAAATGGCTACTTAAGATTTCTTTTCAACAAACCCAGTCCACCGCTTGTCCCTTGTTACCCGAAAAGGTTGCCAATTTAATCTCGAGTTGGAAATAAGTTTTCCCCCGAGTTTATTTAGGATCTATACAACTAAATAAAGACTTATTTATTCGTCTATTCTACAAGTGGATGCAATTATGGCCAAGTATTCGATTCAAAGGGAAGGTCAGAATAAAGTTGAATTATTATCTGCTTTTATTTGCAGATTTTATTTGTATCCCTTTTATTACCTGTTAAGTACGAGGTCCGTGCACCGTAAATAGGATGTCCTTTGGAGCGTAAACCGTTATATCTAGAAATTTTGAATTTATTGCAAAAGAGATCACATTTCTATCTACTTAAACAATAATTTAATACAACAGAAATACTCGCATAAACACACGAAGAGGAAACAAATGTGTTTATCTTATCCGTTTGGTATTGGTGGGTGAATTAATATCCTTAAGCCTGCGTGACTCATAAATTTTGTTGAGCTCCATTTTATTCTCTCATTGAATTATAGAAAAAGTCGCATGCGAATGGTTCGCTAGTAAAAGTTATCCCATCATAAAATTCAGGTTTGCGGCCTATTAAAGTTTTTAAATTATTCAATCACGCTCATGAATGACAGTTGAAAGTTCAACTTGTTGCAATGCAATATTGCATATATTAAATTGGGCATGCAATATATGGCAAAATGCTGACTCTTTTGATGAACGAAAATAAATAAATAAATAAATTGTTGGCCCAACAGGTTCGTATATGATGATGATGAATGAAATTAAGTTAAAAATTACTCCCACTTTTTCATAACCCATGTGGAGAGGTTGCAAGGCTTAGATAGGAAGACAAGAATTCCAAAATATAAATCGAACCTTTTCCACTAATATTTGTCCTATTTTCATATTTTACGCTCCCTTTCACTTGTGCCAAAAACAGATTTTAATGCAAATTAAGATAAACTACGCCCACGAGATGACGGAGGATATTGGCAGGGATGGACTGTTTCAGACACCCTTCACCCATCCAATGGCAAATAGTCACGCTGGTAAAAGGCTTCCTAGAACGACCGGTCTCGAAATTCCTCTGGCCATCCCTTCCCACCACCCATGTGGTATCACAATGAACCTATTAATCTGGTCTAAGTGAGTCCCTCGAGACAGACACCCAACCTAACCTTACCAAATATATACGCCGATCTGTTGGTAGATCCACGATTTTAAGCACTTGGGCCTCCAAAGCTTAGCTCGTTGTACAATGAAAAGGAAAACGTGAAACCGCGTTCAGTGGTTCTCGATATTAGTTCAATCATACAACTAAAAGGTGTAGACACTGTAAAATCAGTTATCTGTAGCACCCCCTATCGGATTTCATTCAAACCGCTCTCTTAACAGTGTTGGTAGAAAATAGAACAAATCGCCTTGTTTTCATCGCAGTCGGTTCAGTGTGCGGTTGAGTATATACGTACAGACGAACATAAGCACTTATTTACACAGATTTCATGTGATCTAAAATTGTATTCTACACACTTTATGGGATATGCATGGCATGGATAAGCGAGTATTTTTAAAAGCCTATAAATCGCTGCTACAAAAATATAAATACTTCACCTGTTAGCTTTTGTTGGGATCGAGTTAAATGTAAACTCGTAATGTGCTATACCTAGCACCTGAGCTAGTTATAATTTGTTTAAAAAACACATGTTGTTTCTAAAGAACAGTAAAAAAATAATGATAGTTCTAAAAAAAATGCGAATAGCTATAGCATTACAAGGTTGAGTTGCGAGAGTGAGAAATATAAATATGGATATGGAAAGAGTGTTGCTCGATGAGCTCTATTGAAAGTACTGGTACTTAAATATTTGTTAGCTATGGAAGCAGTTAAAGCGATTCGAAAAACGTATATTTAAAATAGCTGCTTGCATTTTTTACAATCTATAAACAAAAACATTAAAACTATCGAAAATAGTCCTTGGAGCCGCATTTTAAGTTGGGAAAGTTATATTTGTTTCTCCTTGAAAAACTAAATTATTACACGGAAAGAATTTTAAGATCAAATGAAGAAAAAAAGGCGCAGAATCACGAAAAGTTTGTCTAGTTTTAGAGCTTAGCTAAGGATTTAGTAATTCATGACTTTTTATTCGCAATTCTAGAAATTGTACGAAGTGAAGATATTGACCCATCCAATGGCAAATAGTCACGCTGGTAAAAGGCTTCCTAGAACGACCGGTCTCGAAATTCCTCTGGCCATCCCTTACCATCACCCATGTGGTATCACAATGAACCTATTAATCTGGTCTAAGTGAGTCCCTCGAGACAGACACCCAACCTAACCTTACCAAATATATACGCCGATCTGTTGGTAGATCCACGATTTTAAGCACTTGGGCCTCCAAAGCTTAGCTCGTTGTACAATGAAAAGGAAAACGTGAAACCGCGTTCAGTGGTTCTCGATATTAGTTCAATCATACAACTAAAAGGTGTAGACACTGTAAAATCAGTTATCTGTAGCACCCCCTATCGGATTTCATTCAAACCGCTCTCTTAACAGTGTTGGTAGAAAATAGAACAAATCGCCTTGTTTTCATCGCAGTCGGTTCAGTGTGCGGTTGAGTATATACGTACAGACGAACATAAGCACTTATTTACACAGATTTCATGTGATCTAAAATTGTATTCTACACACTTTATGGGATATGCATGGCATGGATAAGCGAGTATTTTTAAAAGCCTATAAATCGCTGCTACAAAAATATAAATACTTCACCTGTTAGCTTTTGTTGGGATCGAGTTAAATGTAAACTCGTAATGTGCTATACCTAGCACCTGAGCTAGTTATAATTTGTTTAAAAAACACATGTTGTTTCTAAAGAACAGTAAAAAAATAATGATAGTTCTAAAAAAAATGCGAATAGCTATAGCATTACAAGGTTGAGTTGCGAGAGTGAGAAATATAAATATGGATATGGAAAGAGTGTTGCTCGATGAGCTCTATTGAAAGTACTGGTACTTAAATATTTGTTAGCTATGGAAGCAGTTAAAGCGATTCGAAAAACGTATATTTAAAATAGCTGCTTGCATTTTTTACAATCTATAAACAAAAACATTAAAACTATCGAAAATAGTCCTTGGAGCCGCATTTTAAGTTGGGAAAGTTATATTTGTTTCTCCTTGAAAAACTAAATTATTACACGGAAAGAATTTTAAGATCAAATGAAGAAAAAAAGGCGCAGAATCACGAAAAGTTTGTCTAGTTTTAGAGCTTAGCTAAGGATTTAGTAATTCATGACTTTTTATTCGCAATTCTAGAAATTGTACGAAGTGAAGATATTGACCCTCAAAAGTCGTGAATCAACACTTTTCATTATCAATAATGCGATCAAACGAGGAAAACATATTGCCATAACCGATCGCAATTTGACACAAATAGTTATCAATTTGATATTACACGGATTGTAAATTGCAAAAACAATTCGTAAATTACCACTTTTCTGTTGTAAATTACGATTTCGTCCCTTAGCAAATTACAACCATTTAGTCTTGAATTGCAACTCAATAGTGTTGATTTGCGAACTAACAGGAGTAGATTTGCAATTACAAATTCAGAAGTTGCAACTTACAAATTTTCAATCGTAAATTGCTACTTATTTTTATCATTTTGCAATTCATATTTTACAATTTACGATTCTCGAGTGGTGATTTGAGGCATCACCATATTAAATTGAAAATGTTTTATCGTGAAATTAGAAACTTTAGTCTCAATTTGCAACTTATATCTTGTGATTTACAAATCAAAATTCATAGTTTTATTAATTAGGTTATTTTCGAATACATATTTTGAGTCGTATTTTATTATTCTTTTTCCTCCTGATATCCAAGAAAATCATACGGCGCCATATCGTCCGGAGACAACGGGATTTGTCTGGGATGGTTTTTTGGTCTATGCTAAAATTCAAAATACAAACAAAATATTCAGATGAACAATATTAATAAGAACCTTTACAATTCTTCTCGAATACATATTTTAGAATCCATTCCAATTTATACTTCCTTCCTAATTGCGAGATGTATGTACATTCTGAAAAAAATACAGATCTATATGCATACTTCGGCGTTTTTGGAATTATTCAATAGGTACTTACAATATATATTCCAGAATGCTTTATAATTAGTAGTACACTCACGATCAATACGAATTAGTTATACTTAAACAACTTTAACTCGACTGCTTTAAGGAAAGATTGAATACCGACTGCCTGTCTCTGCAACGACGTGCAACGTGCACAATGAAGATTTGGCTTCATGATAGCAGCTGTCTATTGATTCCATGGAAATTACAAAAAATATTTTGCAATTTACGACTTCTTTACGTCAATATATGTTTTCAGTTTCAAGTGTTAAATTATTACAAGATTTTATTGATTCATCATTCAGTGTTGGTAAATCACCAAATATTTTTCGCAATTTGAAATTGTGAAGTGGTGTTTGAGAAATTGACCTATTAGAGTGGTAAATTGCGCCAAACAATCTCGCAAATCACTATAAATAAAAGAAGCTCGAATTGATACTTCTAATCGTAAATTACAACAAACAGAATTTGGTATTCTCCGCCGTTTTCAATGTCAAATTACCAATTTCTGTATCAATCCATGAAAACTTCGTTGTGATTTGCGAGAAATATAGAAATCGTAAATTGCAACTCAAAATTTTGCAATTGGTGATTTTCAATTCTTTCCGTGTAGTCATTGACTGACATCACACGGACTACTACTACTAGTGCGATTGCCAGAAATCACTGATGTCAGTCTTTGATAGATCTGTAAAAATGGATATAGACTTTCCTTTCTTGGCCTCATTTCATCTGCGCATCCAATTACTAAAAATCGTTTGTATTATATTTTCGTTAGTAAATATTTCTTTAACGTGGGGACTGAAAGTAAAAGCAAATGACAACTTTTTGTGGTATATCTCTGTCAGGAACATATGACTACGCTGCCAGTTGGATTGTCCATCATGTAATTGTCAAATTTGCATGTGTGCATTCCGATTTTTAAGTACTCGGATGAGTTATCCGTATGGATTTCTCAGAATAGCAGAGGACTTCCCATGAACTTACCCATGACTTTTGGTAATTTGGTAATTTTTAGGAGGAGCACGAAAAATACGAGCTCGATATCAATTCATTTAAATGCTGCCTTACTGTTTCTGAGCGAACGCATTGCATTTGCATATGCGTCAGCACCACTCATGTAAACCTGGGTCGGCATTCTGTAAGGCGAAACGTTAAAACGTTTTCGTGCGCACGAATGATTTGCCCTACGTTACACAAGCAAATTTCTTCGTGCAAATTACAAATTACTGAATGCACTCATTTTCTTCTTTTGACTTCGAAATATTTTCTGTTTCTGTTTATAACTACATCCATATAGATATGGATAGGTTAGTTAATCATATTATTTATTTTCAAACATAAAAGTCTTATTTGTTAAAGGTTTGTTTTAAGAAAAAATTCTCGGAAATAGTAGATGATCCAATGCCTTCTAAGAGTTGGTATTATTTTGTGCTCGTTGTTTAAAGACTGACAAAGTTCCTACTACGTTCCTTACTGAATTAAAAAGTCTTATGTTTTATAAATGGTTTTTAAAAAAGCAAATTTAAAAAACCAGATGAAATAATTTGAGTTTAGAAAATCATGCTCTTGGTCAGCAAACCTACATGTACCTAATTGAATATTTTAAAAGACTTATGTTTTTTTATGCTTTAAAAATGCGTGTTATAATAAATAAAAATAAAGTGCCAAGAATTCTACACTTTTCTTTTAGTTTCTCTGAAGACTAAGCAAATGGACGTTTTTACACTGCCATGCCGTTTTTTTTATATAATGTTCGTAAATCAGAGAAAAGTCTTAGGATAGTGATATGGCATTTTCACATTGGCTCAAGACTATAATATATATGCTATTTAATCTCTTTGTGTTTTAAATCGTCTCCAGATTTTTGGTAAATTTTATCTTGGTTTGGTAACTTTTTTCTTCAATTTTGGTAGCTAATATTGTTTGCAAGTGGCAACCGTGCCCATGAAGCAGTATCTCGCTTTCATTTTATCGCGAACGGCTAACTAATTGACGAGATATAAAAATGAACAATTTTTTCCCAGATGCTTCTGTCGGTCGTCCAGGGTATACACAATTTCGATGCAAACTTTTCAGTTCTAAATGTCCGCTCGCAGGTGTCTTTGACTGATAAATGTTTTGCACATTGATAATGGCGGGAAATGTTTATCGGGGGTCTCTTTGTGTTTGTTCGTTTGTTGCTTTCTTTTTGGCGACATTAAGTTAGTATTGGAACAATTGAAGTCTAAGTATATAGAACTTTTTTTTTAAATCGTCAGAAGAGCTTTTTTTAGGAGGAAACTTCATTTTACCGAATCTACAAAGACATAACAGTGCGAAAAAATGCATGTTTGGCTAGGCATCCGATTTCCTGTCTACTAAAAAGAAACATATAGCACAGAGTTTTTGTTTTTATTAATACACACTTAGTAGGCGCAGTGGCTTAGTGGTTAGTGTGTTGGACTACTAAGCGAGGGGTCCCAGGTTCGAATCCCAAAAAAACCCAAATTCCAACTTATGGTTTTTTCCGCTGCGCCATCTCTCGCGAACGTCTGACAAACATCCGAGAGAGTATAAATGTCATGAAGGAGCTTCTCAATTAACCGTTTGGACCCGGCATAAAATTGTAAATCCCTTCCATTCGTCCCAAAAATGAGAAACGCACACAAACGAATGGTTGTGAGAAGCTAGGCCTTGGGTCCCTATAGACCTGTTGCGCCAACTATTTTTTTTTTTTTTTTTACTTAGAACACGAACTAATTTTGGATAATTACGGTGGATGTGACCAATTTCTATTCCATATTTCAAATGGAATTAAATTGAGAACAGAGCTTCTGACTTTTTTCCGCTTCAATTTGTAAACTCCATTAAAATTTCTCATCAAATGAAGTCTTCTCCGTAGTCAATTGGTTGCTATCACAATGAAGGATCGGGTGAAATTTTCAATTAACTTCTTTCCCATGGTGGTATTACTTTTCTCTCGTAGTCTACCTTTCTTCGTGAAGAAAGTAATCCTTTCATCACAGCACAGAATTTCTAACTACAAGTACGCGTACACCAGAGTAACCTGTCTGATTAAAAAAAAAATGCAACTTAATCTCCTCTGTTTAATTTAAAATAAAAACGATGTTAGGAGGAAAATTCCCACGGAGTGCAGTCTCTTGGGTAAAACCTCAAAATGGCCAGGGGCTAATCAACCTGCCACCTTGTAAGCTAACAATGATAACCGTCCACATTGAAACGCGTCAGCCTGCGTTAAAAATACAGAAAACCTGACGTGGTTGAGTGCAATAAAGTTCAATTAAGTAAGCAATTCATAATATAAAATCCCCATCGATTTCTGATTAAAAAGAAATTACGAACAGCGTCGCTGCACATTTTCTTTGCACACTGCTTGCACCACTATCCACTTTTCTGGTGCGCTATCCGTCCATTATATGGCGCACTTTGCCAATAGATTTCGAGCTCAAAGCAAAGAGGGAAACGGTAGACAGAGAGAGCGGTAGAGCGAGACGGTGCAACCATCTTCTTCTGAGCAATTTCATTGATTGTGCGTTCACTTTACTCTCTTCGGTCTATAGTCGTGTCTAATACTAGTATTGCCATTCTAGTACTATCTATAGTATCTATGACCAACCCCAACTTTGTGTGGAGGTAAACAAAACCCCCCTTCGCCCCACTCGGGGGTTATGTAAAAAGTGGTTCATCACAAATAAAATCGATGCCTTTCGCGTGTGAGATTAGCTGGTGGTGTAGTCAAGGTGCTGTACTGCTGGTCGGCATTGAGTTGGGCGTCACACCCCGGAAATATTACAAGCGAAATACACAAATTAATCTCTGGGCTGACGACGATCGACCATCATTATATACTCGTACCGACTCAAAGAGTGGGGTGGCAAATTTCGCGCAGAAAAATCAACTGGCACAGCCGATATGTCACTTGGTATCGGTTCAAAAAAACCCACCATATTGGGATCCTAACTAAGGTTGAACAGAACGCGAGTTTGGGGGGACTTGGTGGCCAAATATTTATTCAGTTCCGTGGCAGTGGGGTAAAATCAATTGAAATTGCCTCGTAATTTGTTTGTTTGACTTTTCGGGCTTCAAGAATGGGTCGCCCCACTGCCTCGACTGCAGATGGCAATATAGACGGTTTATTGACATGTTCCCCATAAACATTCCACAGGTTGAGAGTAAACATCTCGTTGCTTGCACGACAGACAAGCGAATGTTCATTTTGATTTAATTTCCTTGAAATTTTATCTAAATTGGGTTTGCCTCTCTTTTTCTCGTACCGACTGTTTGTACATTGTATTGCAATATAAGGCTGTCGATTATGTAGTCGGCTGGCGCTATAGAGAGGACTCAGTAATTCAATTCCAGACGTTTCCGAATGGAATAGCAGATGTAGATAAGAGTAGGTACTCGAGGTATAATTGAGTAATGAAAAGGTGTACCTATTGTGCAGTTTATGGCACTTGAACTCTGCACAGCCAGACAAGTTCAGAACGACCCGGCGTTTTCGTAGATGTCATTTAAAATTTACGAGCCATTTATTTTAAACAACAGTTCCGCGGTATCCATTGTTGCGTGCTCAGAAATTAATGGTCACAATGACTTGCCGTTGCCAGGGTAGATATTCGTAAATAATTAGAGCTTGTCAATATCGTAAATTATCGTCCCGTAATTGGTGAATTAAAAGTGGGCTGCAGTTAAGAGGGATCCTTTCACACAACCAGCAAAACAAACGTACGTTCTTGTACAAATGTCTGCTAGACAAAATGAAGCCATAAATTAGAGATAACTGAGTCGAATATAACATTCTGGCTATATTGACCCAAGAAATCTGGGATAGACCTCATGTCTCATATGTCACCCCCTCTTCTTCAATGAAGTACGCACATCGCAATAAAAATACACGCGCTATTCGGCGTACAATAATAAAGTATAGAATCAATGTAGAGGCATAAAACACTCTACAGAGAGATGTTAACACTTCAAATAAACAGACTGTGTTTGTTTTACAAAACTATAAGTCGCAATTTACATTTACGTTTAAAAAAAAGTCTAGACTTGTAAGTCCCGACGATAAAGAATGATGATATCATGAATGATGAATTCATTGTTCTGCAGGCGATTTGAAATATATGCGATTTTCACTTAAATACACCAGTACAAAATAAATTTATTTAAATAAGCTCTATCCGTCCTGTAATTTATTTTTAATTTATTTAGTTTAATTTATTTATTTTATTTATTTTGAAGGTTTAATTTCGGCAAAAGTAAAATAGAAATGTATGAAAAACATTTTTAAATGGTAAACCTTGTTGTGTTTTTAAAAACTGTCACAAAATTCAATTCATTATTAACTGAGAAATATGTACTGTCAAAAATAGTTCTCATGACATACTGCGGACGTTCGGATTTCTCGTTTAGTAAGTCTGACAGCTGACTGACTTGATGTACTTCAGTTTTTATTGGCCTTGATTGGTCAAGTGAGTAATTTTTTCAGGGAAACCGACAAATCTAGTCAAGAAAACCCTGCCTGCATACTCAGTTGGCATTTCGAAGTGTCAAAATTCAAAAGAAACCGCGAGAGTATAAAATCAATTTTAATACCGTTCGTATACCTAGACCAGACAAATCTAGTTGACGTTTTGCATGAACTAGGTATCCGGTCGCAGATTTGTTGAGCTAAAATTGAAACAAATTTACAACTCTTTTCGAGAAACATTAAGTCTTAGCATTACGGCGCAGCTGATGACAGTTGAATTCATTCAGCAAGCATATACCTGTAGAATTGTATATTAAGCCTGCTTTTTTGAGCTTTGATCTCAGCAAAGCAAAGCAAAGTAGGATTTTCAACACGCAATTATAACAACTACGCTCTACTTAACACTTTGAGACTCATAGTAGTTGTTGTAATCGAGTGCTGAAAATCTAACTTTACTTTGCTTCACTGAGATCGGAGCTCAAAAAAATTCTCCTATTGTTACTTTCATTTGTAGTATTTGTGAAAAAAAAAAAAAAGTTGGAGAGGATAATTATGCAGCTTCTGTCAGTAATGGCAAACCTGATGTCTCTTTTGGAAAATAAAAGCTCGACAAAACCAACCGAAAAAGAAAAATGGAAAACGGTTTTTAAGGTTAGTTTAATGCACTTGAAAAACAAGCTTAATTTAAGCCATTTTTAAATTAAAAATTAAAAGTACATGAATTGCAGCAGTTTGTTCTTGTTAGCCCCAATTAGCAATCGGAACACTCAGAAAAAACAAATTGTAATGCCAACAATTTTCGTTGGTTAAAATGTACCAAATATCAAAATCTTTGATTTAAGAATGAAATTGTTGGAAATGATGTAATAAAATACTTATGGAGAGTATGTTATTCTTGCGCTGAATACCTGATTCTTGAAAACTTAAAAACGAGTTCTTGTTAACAAAAATAATATTTAAACCAAGAACTTTCAACTTACATTTTTTTTAAAAATCTCAACATTCTTTTTTTCTGAGTGAGGCAGTAGCACAATACCGACCAATATGAATTTTTTTAAATTTTGAATAGTGCCTTCCCTCGAGTACTCTTCGGTTAGATATTTTTCGTTGGAGAACCGAATGTTTTGCGATTTGCATTAAAGCAACAGAGCTTCTGAAAATAAAATAAAAAGTAGCATTTCTTAGAGTAGTTCGTCGAAATCCTATACATTTGGTCTGTCAGCGATAAGGTCATGCAGTTTTTAGTTAGCTGCAAGTCTTTGTTTCAAGATGCAAATGGATTAATTTTAAAGTCTTTCTTTAGAATAGAAAATTTACTTTAATCTTTATTCACTTTATAATGTTAAAACGCAAGTTCGTAAATGAAAAGCCTCTGATCTGTGCCAAGGTAAAAGTCCTTGATCAAAGATTTAGGTTGGACAAATGAAGTGGTACATTTGGCAGTCTTAGGGTGAATGTGGACAGCTACGGCAAAAATCCAGCTGAATCGCATCTTTGCATAGATTTTAAGACAACATACGACGTTATTTATGAAGGCGAGCTATATAAAGCTGAAGGCATTATAGGGAAATATTATTTGATTTCAGTCAATATTACTGTATGTATTTACAAGATTAAGTGGACCTCTTACTATCGTAGCGACAACAAATAAACTTTTTGCTCGCATTGCTAGAGTTTATGTCGAATAATTTCGCTCTCGTTACTGTCAAACCAAAGCTGAGGAACCAATCAATCTCGAAAACCAATAAACTGCCAAAAGTACAATCATTTCATGACTCAAATTGCGGTCAACGAACGAGCTTTGTCAAGCCCTCCACCAGGAAACCATCTCAAATCGATGCTCTGCTCTAAACCATAGATTTTAGTGTAAGCAGAGTACCCGACCCATGTTCCCACCCGCAGCGCCCGAAGGAGAAATTCTTCTGTCTCGTGTGTACACAATTTATTGCTGTTCCGAATTGCATCGTTAAACACACGTTGATAGAGCGAATTATAAAACAACAAACATACCTAAAATTATGGAGGCGATTGACCCTTCACCTCATCTGCCCGATGTACGTACGGAATGTACACCGACTACTCCCAAAAGGGACATTAAAAACGTGTAATGGCGAATATTTATTTATAGCTGCTCGACTCACCTATCTATGACCAGCATATGGGTGTAGGCTGGCTTACACCGTTCGATCACGTGAACGTAAAACGTGACACGTGATACGTACTTGAAGCATGTGTGTGTCACTTGTTGTGGAAACAAACTGTCGTCCGTCGTTTATTTTACTCTGCCGAGGAATCGAGGTGTTAATCGATTAATTAAAAACACGCGCGCACATCAGTGCTACCCAATTAGGTTTCAGAACAGATTTGATCGCTTTTATCCCCTCGGTGAGGTGTTTGTTTGTTGTCTTTAGTATTCTTTAGTACCCGCGCAAACACATGTTTAACACAAAACCATTTTTATTCCCCAGTTTTGTCTGTTCTGTGCTGTGCTGTTGGCTTAACATAACTTTTATAATGCCCTCAATCGATTGCCTACATGAGCATATTATTCCTTCAATGGCTTCCAAATCGCTAATTAATATGCTGTTACGGTTACGGTCGTGTTGCATTGCCTACGCTCTACTTCCGGATTAGGAAACTCTCCACTAAACACTCGACTCTCCGATGCGACTAAACACTTTCACTGAAAACTTTAATTAAACGCATACCAGATGGGGTGCGATACATAAAAAAACATTTTTTCACCGGCAGGTGGTAGCACAAGATGTAAAAGTTTAACTAAGCCCCCGCACCGACACCACGCACTCTTTACTCATTAAATAGCCAAAGCCGAAATGTGTCAGAGAGGGTGCAATCGGTATCACACCTCGCCCGGCCGACGCAACAGCACCACCTTGGTGTTTTGTTTTCAATTTCTTTTCATTACGTTAATGTTAATTTTGCTTAGGCCATTTGTTTCGTTGGTTATTGCCCCAAAAATAGTATTCACGATGTTAACGCCGCCCGCAGCGGGGCCATTAAGGTTTTCCTATCATTATTGCGTATCTATAGTCGCACAACGGATCGATACATGTCCGACATTGTTCCAAATCAATTGGCGCTGACATCAAGGGACTGACTTAAGGCGGTTTATACTCCTGCCTGGGTATAGGTATGGGAAATGGGTGCGAATCGATTTATGGAGGACACCCATCACCCACGACAAAAAGACGAGTGCGAAATACCCAGAAAAAGTAATTAGATATTTATGAATGAAAATATTATGGAAAGTTGTTGCTGTCGTGTTGATATTTTCGCCAGTAAGCAGATGATTTGCCACGCAAATAAGCTTTATTTTCGTTCTTAATTAGTGCTTTGAAGAAGTGCTTATTTGAAGTATTTTTATATTAATTTGCTTGCGGTAATTAGCGTGAAGGGCCTAATAGCGCATTCCGGCGATCATTAATTTATAATGTTTGCGTGCAGGCACTTAGTGGCAACTGAATTTTAAGCAGGGCTCTTATACTGTTGGAATAGATGTGCGCACATTTTGATGCCCTGATTCTTACGGACTATTATTTACCCTCAAAGGTCCTTAACAACTGTCCCGCTTCATTTACATCCCCGTCAAAAAGCTTGTCTTTTCTCTCTTCTTCAATTGCAAAGCTAAAGCTGTCAAAGACGATAGGTGAACACCTTCCCTCCCTTCTACTTCAGTATGTGTTATGACAATGTACCTACAAATCTGGAATATGTGTCTTTTAGGACAGCAACTATCTAGAAATACCACAATCATTATCGACAGCCAGCCAAGATATAATAGCTTTTAAAGAAATGACTGCAACAGAAATAAAAGCCAAGCTTCTAAAGTGCTTTCTTAAAAATATCAGGGTTCATAAAACACTTTACAAAGTATTGCTCTGCGGGGTCACTGGGCAAGAAAGCATTTTCCAGGCAATAAGAACGCAAATTAACTAGACAGCAGCAGCTTTTAAAAAGCAAGCGGTCCTTCTGTGAATATCTCGTCTTTCATGTTCAAGCTTGAACAATGGAAAAGCCACATAAAAGTCAAACAACAGAAAAACTTGTATCATCATAACAAAACTATTACTGTCCTTTAACGTACACAGATCAATCAGTTACCGTCCTCGAAGGTCACAATACTCTGAAGATAAATGCGCCTGATGAAAGGAGAGTAGGTACATATCCTGTTGCAAAAATTTAGCTCAATGCCAGATCGTTTCAAATGCTCTAACTACAACATATATCATCTTTTTATTTGAATTAAACATGACAAAGTTTTCCCCACGCGTTGACTACTGTTCCATGTTCCAGTAGGTCCTTTACTGATCGCCTGACATATTATTTGATTACTTCCTTTTTTATTGTTTGTTATACTTAGATTGAAGCTTCTTCTTCATAACGCGTTTATATCAACGAGCACGTTTAGGTACTAGCAAAAAGAAGGCCAGTTGCGTGACAAATAGTTGCTTATCTGCTCTGTTCGATTCTTGTTTACCTAAAAGTGAAAAGTCAGTTAGGAAAAGGGCTCGATTTTTGTGTACCAGCATATCTATGACGTCATTCAGATATAATAGTTTAACAGCCGTATTTATTAGATTCCATTACGCTTCTACGATGTTGTTTAGTTAAACATCGCGTAGAAATTTACGCAGGCTCTATGTGGCTTTGCTAAAATTGTTATTTATAAACAAATGTCCACTGACTGTTTACTACGCAAGATTGGTGTCTAAATAAGTACGAAACTATTACAAAAAACCGAAATCTCTTACTTTTGTCCCCGCGGAATGATATCAGCTGTTTCTGTGAAATAAAACAGACATCTCTCTTGTGAGATTTATTTTGTTTGTAAACAAAAATGAAGCAGCAAAAAATAAATTTCCTCTGACAAGGTGATGAATATTAAATTAAGTCGATCATATCAATGTCGTTAACAAGATTCATGAAGCTGAATGGCATTTTTAATTCAATTTTTAGTTTCATTTTCAATTTTCAAATCTACCCCGAAAAAATGTAAACAAAACTACATTTCAAAAACGAAAAAAAAAAATGTTTGCGTTTAAAGTTACGCAGGCTTAAAGCAAAGTGCTTTTTGTTTATGAATCACGTTTTCCTGCGTAAGGACATTTTAGAGGGTGCGTAAAGATAAGGAGACGCTACGGTGAGTTTATAAATAAGGCTGTAAATGTTTATTATTGTCAACGCCCCCACAATAAATACAAATAAAAAAAATCTATATTTGGCAGGTCCGGACTCCGGAGGGACCCTAGGTCTTTTTTGGGACAAATGGAAAGGATCTACAATTTTATGACGATACCAAACGTCTCGTTAAGAAGCTCTTTCATAACAGTAATAGTCTCGGATATTTTTCAGGCATTCGCGATAGGTGGCGCAGTGGAAAACAAATTTAAGATGGAATTTTTTTGTCTTTCGGGGATCGAACGTTTAGTACGAGTAGTCCAACACACTGCGCACTAAGCCACTGCTCCTACCCCCACAGTAACTGAAAATCTATTTAATCGATGTCATCAAACGTTAAACTCGAATGCGAAGTCGAACTTTCAAGAACTTCATTCGTGTGAATTTGTCTCAAAAGAACATCTTTTAAATTGCAAATTTTGCGGCTGCCTAAGCCAACAGTTCAATTAATCCTACTGTTAAGAAGGAGATCAATCGAGATGCAAAACCTTATTGCAAATCACAAAGCTCTCAATGCTAAACCCAACAGCGAGTCATGAATACTGATATGCACTGATGAATGTAGTAGATGCTAATACTGGCCGAATTATTCCCGAAAAATGTAAATTGGAATGAATCACTAAGTAAAATTCATTACCCCAATACCGACCGACGAAATTGCGATCCCCTCCTGTATGTTGTCTATGCTACTTTCATTTTACACCGCACGACGCTGACGCAGCCAGTGTAGGTCTAGGTATATCATGAGAATAATTAAAGAATGCATAGAACTTTTGAATATTTATTTTGTTGAAAGTGATAGAGTCTCTTATTCCTCCGGAATGTTGGAAGCTACATGCTTCGAATTAAAGCACCCATTCTTCGGATGACTGAATCTAGTATTATCTACCCTGAGTAGGATCTACTTACCCATAGCAGCACCCAACTCTATTGTGGATGTATCATCCCCAAAAATGTCTTTTCCAGTTATTTATCGCAATGTCCTAGAAGACGTAAATCATAATCATTTCTCGTAAATATTGTAGCTAATTGAAATCTTACAAAACCTCCCTCGCAATACGCCTTCATAAAATATATCTGAAAAAAAAATATTTCTTCCTTTTATTTCCTGAAGCGAACAATATTTTCTGTTTGCTTACACTCCCCATAAGAATAATAATTGTAAAGCTGGAACGTCTAAGAGCCTTACTGGGACTAACTTTGGCTGTTTATCTTATTAACATTTAAATTTAAATTTGTTTTGCCTATAGCTTAACGATGATGGCACACCAACAAACAGAAAACACTAATTTTACTAAGCCAGTTGATAGCTATTTTCGTTTAACTTTTTTCCCCCTACATAATGAGGGTGGAGGACTAAATTTTAAGTTAAAAAAATAATATTTAATTAAAATTTGATCGATATAAAAATTGACTGAGAGTGTTATTTTTGCGTGCACATTTTCTTATCCCGTTGAGTCGGTTTGTTTGGTGTTGTCTCTTAACCTTTTGAGGATATAAATCGTAGAGTGGTAAATTGAAAAATAAACATCCCCGAAAGCATTCACATGTCCTGTGAAAGAATCGGTTTTACCGACATCAAAATAAGAGAAATTTGTCACATTCCATTTGTTCAAGAATACATTAACAATGTTACAGTGATAAACGACCGAAAAGGGTATAATGGCTTCTATGTACACAGGAAGATTAGACAAGATAAATGTATAGTAATGGCAGAAGGAATTGACATTTTTTCTTGACCACATACGATACGAATATAGAGATGTACTATTTTTTTTTGCAAGCTTCTCAGAGCTTTTTATAGTTCAAAAACTTATATGCATCCATATGATTTTCTGTTCTAGTTAACTGTGATTAATATTCCCGTGGAGCTTTAATCTAACTCATTGTTAAGTGAAGCAGAAAATCACTCCATGGGTTCTTATTCAACTGATTGTACGAGGTGACGCAAAAGTCATCACCGTATCGGAAAATGCTAGAATTTCTTTCAAATGGCGGCAAATCTCACATGGAAAGTAAACAGATACAAAAGACACATCAACGAGGTAGGAATCGCTCTTAAGGAACGCAGAATAATTGATTCAATTCGAATATTCGCCGTGTTGGCGCATCGTGAACTTTTGCGCATATTTCCTGGTCGTCCGGCACAAATTGGATAAGCGTTACTACGTTTATCTGCTCGCCTTGAAAAGAAAGAGACAACACTAGATGCTGCCAGAGGACTGGTCAGCTTCGGAGCAGACGTTCTGTTGAGAATATAGCAAATGTGGACCTGAGTATCGACCAGACAATGTGCCACGCAATCTGGCATCAATCGGCGGTCTTTACAGAGAATTTTGGTGAAAGACTTCAAGATGCTCCCTTACAAAGTGCAGACAGCGCATTAGCAGTTAGCTGCTGAAACGAAGCCTAGTCCCTTAAGCATAATCTCTCGTTTTGGCCATTTGCGCCTGATTTACCCGTTCCAGACATCTTTTTGTGTTTTTTTTGAAGGAGTTTATGTCAACAAATCTCTCACTCTTGAAGCCCTCCAAGAAAATATCCGACCCATCGCGAGAGGTTCTGGCAAGAGTGAGATAAAATGCCACAAATCGAGCCCAAATGGTCGTCAATTTCAGTGTTTTTATATCGATTCCGAGATTTATCCCTTTTTGTGGGAATTTCGATGTCCGAAAAGCCTTCTGTGGGATAAAGGGATAAAACACCGAATTTGAGAAATCTGACAAAAAACATTCAAACTATGAATTTTTGGTGAAATTATATCAAAACAGCTGTATTTCACCACGATCATCAACACACTGAATGTCCATAAAAAACAGTTCATGTTAATCGTCTTTTATCAAAATTTTCTAGTACCAACAAATAATCATAGCAGGGTTACAAACTGCGGTTTTTATACTAAAGGTTAATTTAACGTGATTTTCTTTCCGTGTAATACAAATTTTACCTTAAAATATTGGATTTTGACGCAAAAAAAATGGAATTTGAGTATGGTGAAAAGGGAAAATTACCACACTTCGTGGGATAAATGAAGAGAGAGTGCTAACAACACTGGGCGATATCATTTTCTCGACTTAACTTAAATTTAAGGAAATAAAAAACAAAAACACATAATCCAACAGCAGAGCCAGCGTTTTTTATTCAGAAATAAATTACAGCCAAAAAAGAACATCGGGTGGCAATTTTTGCGCCACCTTGTATTTGAATGCAATTTCTTGCAGAAGATTCGAAAATCTTTAAGACGATAAAAAGCGATATTATTAATTTATTATTAATTATTAGTTCCTTAAAAGATAAAAAAAAATAAAAGTACTAAACTAGTAAATGCAACCATAACTTTAAGGATTGTGAGTCAATTTATACGACTAAACCCACGGAAAGACACAAAGAGAGTTTTAATATGGAACGTGCTGTTTTAAGCACTGCAAGCACAATCCTAAATTGACGATGAATTTCTTACTTAGGACTCTAATTTGGAATTAACTCAGTAGGACGGATGTGCTTCTCCGCAAGTATGAAAGGGACAATTTAAATTAAACCAGCTTTGAAAACTTTCCTTTGTAAAAAAGTACTTTTTTAAGATCTTAGATTAATCTCAGGAAATCCTAAGGAACTATGTACTGGGAGGGTAACTGCATTAAACAATAAACATCACCTTCTCCTAAGTCCGACAAAAGGTGTGTGTAATATCAAAAATATTCAACGTAGCATACATCTATCACAGTTGTCCAATAGCCTCCCTCCTTCTGTATGAGGTGCATCACGTTAAACCTTTTAAATTCCAACGACATCTGCTTCATAACAGCCTATTGCACACGTTAGTTGTTTGCTGGCACGTGGGCAGCTAAGGGTGCGAACATTCTACGTGTGTATCCGAATTGTCTTTCCACATCCGGTTCCGTCAGTACAACTCGCATTCCATCGGCCCAATGCTGCTACCGTTTGCATTCATCACTCGATGTGGTAAGTGAAACCAGTGTCATGCGGTACGTTTGTATGACACCTGTCTTTCTCGACTCGTCCGCTGTTTTCACACCATTTCTCAGGCGATTAGCTACGACTCTCACTAAAAAATTAATAAAATCACGACCACTGTTTTTTCCGCCATAAAAGTATACCAAAAGCTCTTCATCCTACATTTCAGTGACAATGATATCATTGATTTAAAGTGCACACAAGGATATTTCCAACAAGGTTACCAACCGCATAAAACCCAGAATATATCGAATAGCATTCCTTAATTTGCAAAACGAGTCGACTGTCTCTCGGTTAACCAAATATTGTATCCCCAAACAAAGAGCCAACCGTCTACTAACCATGCCAATACATAAAATAGAATTCCTCCCTTCAACACTGTGCTCTTGCTAACAAGGCATTGCGGAAAAAGGAAACGAGCAAAAGCAACAAAAAGGTACAAACAAATTTCCTTAATGTAGACTAGGCCTGTGGGGTGAATCAGGTTAGGGGTAACATATAATTCATCCCCATCACTTTGTTTAGCCTTTTTATATACCCGAAGTATAGGTATCCCATGTTTATCACGGCATAAAAAAAGTGTGTTGTCATCTAGGTCCAAATAAGGGGAAAAAAAATACATTTTCCGAACGTACGCCTTAATGGAATGTATATGGCATCGTTAGGAAATATGACAGCAAGGAAAAATAAAAGCCAGCCTTCCTTAACTTTAAGGAAAAACATGAACCGCCAACGGCTTTAAGTCATCTTTTGGTTAGTAGCAGGGGAACGGGGGAGTGACCTGGCCAGACCACCATAAAAAGGTAGCGAAACACAAAAAGCCCTGTTCGCCATTCGTTCCTCTATATGGGATGATTGGTGGCGGTGCAGGTGGCTCTCGCTGGAGTACCTGTGCAATTGCGACAACTTTGCAAATTATAATAGATACTTTGTTTAAGTGTTTTCATACTCTTCCTTTTTGTTGTCCTTCTTTTCAATTTTATTGCTGTGTGTGTATATTTTTTTGTGCTGATTGTGAAGTTTTGTGCGCGCGCGAAGAAAGCAAGTTTCACTGTTGGCTGTATATTAGTTGTGTGCTGTCCGCTAAACAAGGCCAAGGCCGAAGGAAGCAAGCCAACACCACCACAATTCGTATTCAAACCACCACCACCCACTTTGGCAGTGGCAAAGTGTTAAAAAGTTCCTTAGCCAATTTTCCGTATATGTACTGTGATAGATACACGACTGAGAGCGTCTTGCTGGCGCTTGAAATCGATACGCTGTCGGCGTCTTTTATGCTTCGTAGACAAATAGACATTCGTTTAATAGAATCGCACTCTCATTGGTATCCGTTCTGTATCTGCGGCTGTGGCGTCAATGTCGGCGATTCGATTTGTCCGCCCTGTTGACTGCACTCACTCGTTTATTGAGGGCTTTCAATTAAGAACATTTAGCTGCCAAATTGAATTTCCAATTTCTGATGCCATCACCAAAGAGGCATTTCATTTAACGAACTGAGAAGCCCAAAAATAAATTGATTAATTCCATGGAAGTATAGGGGAGACCGGGGACAAAAGTCACATTTTTTACTTTTGGGGTTCCTTCTCTTGCGTTTTTTGGAATAACAAAAATCAAAATATGCCATCTATGAGATGGTTTATTTATCTAGAAAAGGATGCAGTTAAATTTTAATAAATTGATAATCATTTTTCTAAGAGTCCTTCCTTGTTACTTTCGACCTATATGTCCTGGACGAAAGTAACACCCTTTGGGGACAAAAGTAACGCTATGATTAAAAACATAGTTAAGCGAAATAATGAAATTATTCGTTCATTACATTTATTAGACTTTAACCTTCATTTTTCGGAAAAACCTAAATAATTCACTCAGATTCTTAAATTTATTTAAAATGTTGAGCAGGGATCGAGTAGCAATATGTTAAATAGCGCTTGAGAAAAAACTTACCTTAAAATATCGAGATTTTATGTTGTTTTTATTGAAAAAACCTGCAGGCAAAAAAATGTCAAATGATGGACTTTTTTCTATTTTTTAATGTGGCACGTGCTCATCACACTACCGCTCGAGAACAATTGATTAGTTAAGAGAAGAGTTGAATTGTTTACAAAATTGCATACAAGGAATTTTACGAACACGTTCATTCACGCTGTAAATGGGCTTGTTACTTTCAGACGTGTAACTTTGGAGAGAGAATATTTTGCGTGATTTTACTGCGAATATAGTTGATATTTACGTGCATTTCATGTTTGACAGTCTAAACATGTTGCCCAAGTATATTGCAGCTTTCGATGTCATCCCACGGATGTCTCTCATTGAGAAAAGAGTGAGCAAGGACTGGGAAAGTCTTGGTGATTTCATTTGTTTTTAGCTTCTTTTTTATCAAGATTAGAGTAGGTTGACAGAGAAATAACACAAAACAACTGCAAAACGAGTCTGCGAATACAAAATTGCGGGCATAGATAATTTTTATCAAGCCAAAACGATGAGTTCTCAAGAATACAAGAAAGACTGTTTGTGCACTATGTTCCTTATCGACGATTTTTAGCAAAACTAAGAAACTATGTATAATGGCTTTGCTATGTTTTGGTGGCTCTACGAATTAAGATGACCAGAAGCCTTAACTTAGAAGTCTCTGTCACGGTTGCCGTTTTAGTGACTTTGTCGCTATATCTAGTGGAATTTTCAAAAGTTTAGTGACAAAAATTTATTTTTGTTACGCCCTGGTGATGTTACATCCCTGGTATTCGAGTTTGACACATGCAAATTGCAATATTCAATTTGATTTTTTGCGTGTTCTTGTTTGTTGATTTATTTCGGCTGGGGTGCAGATTTTTGCTTTGCGAGAAATAAACTTTTGCTTAACTTAAAAAGTCTGCGTTTTTAATTCGTTTTCCTTTCTTTGAAATGTGAATCTTAGAAATATATTGCAGATTTTCTAAGGAAGTAAAAAAATACGATACGGCATCATCATCTTCTCAGTATCGTAGTAAATCCGACCTTATGAAATAGAGCTCTGATCTGGATCGCTATCAATCGCTTATTATTGTGATATGAGCTTAAAACTTGTTCCCCCAATCTTGCGAAGAACAGCATCTAAACAGCAGATGCATGTGCTCTTGGTAGCAGTCACAATGGTAGATGTTGCAGGTACTTTCTTTTCAGATACCCGGTCCATTACAACGCGCTTCAATGAGAGGCATTACCCGTTTTGTAGATTCGAGGGTATTTGCTAATTTTTATCTGCATGCATGGTGTTCGCACGACCATTTCATTCAACTAGTTAAATTTGTCTTCATCTACAGTTTGCTGCAAAGTGTTCCAGCGACAACTGACGTGACTTTGGACCGTTTTTTCATTGGCGGTCTTTTAGTATTCTTAACTTCGGAGCGATTAGTCCCCTTTTCCATTCTATCGGCTTTTTGTTCTTCCTTAGGGACATCACAAGAAAACTATTGTTGTTCTATTGTACACAATCTGAAAATCTACATACTCTACATACTCGTAAACATCAACAAATAACTTTGCTGCTGTTCTATTTCTAAACATTGATTGCGTCAAAGGTACACAGATAACACTACCTGTAAAGTACGCCCCTATTACACAAATTACTGACTTTATTGTTGCGATAAGAGGTAGGTGGACACTGGACAAACGGTATACGAGTCCGGCAGGACACCAATTACGCCATAATACAAATTTTACACGTGATAGACTGCGCGTACATTCAGACCCCATGTCGTGACTATAAATACCGCGATATTTACCCAAATGACGCTCATTGTCACAATTAAACGGAATTCGAGTGGCCCTTTCGAATCGACAGCCGAAATAATTGAAATAATCTAATTTACCCTTCTCTCTTTTATTGCACGGAAACTGAAATTGAGCAGGAAGAGTCCTGATATATTTGAAATAGATACGAAGACGATCGAAATTGGGGGCACTTCTTGGTAATCAACTAGTCCTGGGGGATATCGATTGAGCGAGATGATGTCACTGACTTGAAGGAGAACAGATAAATATCCAACATTTGAAAGTTTTTGCTCCGCTTTTGGGCGAAGGATATGCGGCGGAGGCTATTTTTCTGTATTTGTCTAAGTACAATTCTGCTAAGCATACATGCCGTGATTGGTATGTGAAATAGCTTTCCGATATTGACTGAAAATTAACTCAAAAACTGATTCAGCAGAAGAGGCATACAGCTGAGAAAGGACTTGGATTTCAAAAATATCCAAAATTGCCAGAGACTCAAATCTACGTCATTGTGTAAAATTACTTTTTAAAAACGAAAATAAATGATGTGCTAAATAAAAAGTCATCAAATGTATTTTCATCGTTGGAGATATGTAAAAAAAAAATATTGTAGTAGACAAAAGACGAATAGAAATTGCATTCTCGAATATTTACAACGGGATTGTGTAAAACACCACAATTGGACAAGCGCCAAATTTTGCAGTGACGGACATTTATTTGAACCTAAGAGCGGAAAGCTTTTTCTATTACTAAATATTGCATATATAGCTGACGCAGTCTCACTCAAATAGAAACCTCAATCAGCACACGTTTCGGCGGAACAAATTTGAGAATTTATTAAATTTGACAAAAATATCAAAATAACTGCCATTTAAATGGTTTCGCGTCAACATATTTAACTCCAATTGATACATTATTATGCTCTGACAAACAGGCGTGTCGAAAGCACATTCACAATCTGACAACCAAAACAAAATTCTTTTTGTTTAATTTCTTACAGCACGCAACCTTTCCATAAATTTTGTTCCGACACATGTTTGGCGGCGCCCCAATGGGAGGCGGAGGAGTGGCGTGTTGCTGATTAGGATCTTTTAAACTTTTCAGATTTGAATACGTTCAAATGTCAAGAGCGTTTACAACATCAAATGAATACAGTAGTTTTTGCATATCAATCACATTTGGAGATTTGTTTATAGGGGAATTGATTTAGTGGATTGGGAAACGACTGAAGTGATTTGGAGTTTTTATTCGATCAGATATTCCAGATTTATATTTGTTTTCTGTGAGAAGCTCTACTAAGTCTGTTGAAATTTGAGCAGTAGTCGGCTAAACTTTGAATTGGAATACTTAGAGTCTTGTAAAATATTTCCGAAAGGGGGCCTTAATTCTAAGTCTGAAGAAACATTGGCAAGAGTTCTCCGCTGAACGTACATATGTCCTAATGTCGTTTTGCGATGTAATTTCGGTTAGAAAAAGTCTTTGACCACTTATAAGTTATATCTGAGAGCCCTTTCTTGAGCGTATTATTAGTGTGTTCTAGGTAAACCGATTTTTCACCGCCACCGTTTCAATACTAATGCGCTACTGACAGCTCCGATAATGCCGATAGGTGTTTTTTTATCTTACCATGGATACAAATTATCTATATAATTCTTGTGGGTAATTAAAAAAAAGCTTAATATTTTCAGTTCAATAAATTTAAGAAATAAATGTTCCTACTTCGGTGGTTGGGTTGCGAGTTTCGTGCACTGGTTTGAAGAGTGTCGTAAGGAAGTTACATGATAGCGAGACGGCTTTCCCTTAATTTGTTTCGATGTAACTGGGTTCGGCGGTGCTCTTGCCAACTTTGATTGAGCTGCGCTATTTGTCAATTGTTATTTTGCACAGGCGATCGAGTTTGACAGTGATGCCGAAACTTGAAAATAGATTTACCGGAGTGCGCAGATTTGATTGAAGGGTGCGACTTTCATCAATTAGGACCGCAATTATATGGACCGGTCATGTGATTCGTGAAAGGCTTTAGGCGTTAACAAAGTATAGCCAGTAGTATCTTATGCGTGACAGCGTCAGAAAGAGTGTTCGTCAGGTCTTTCAATTTACATCTCAATAGCCTTCCGTTCAAACCTTGTATTCTTGGGGGGATCGTTTTACACTATGGTATAATCTCGGAACATTGTCTCCGAGCTTGTTTCTGGTTTTACTCGCCATTCGAAGTAGGACACAGATTTTCTTAATTTTTTGGATGGCTTCCATTATTTTGGTTTTGTACCTATCCAGAATCTCTATGAAAAATCCTATCAAGAAGGGTAAAGCTTGTACCGGTCTTATAGCACCCAGAGATGCTTGAATAAATGATAGTTCTACACTTAAATTGGTGTTAGTTATAGTCCTCTGAAAATGTGTCTTAGGATATATTGTCATTGATAACCCGAGGTCCACACCAGACTGTAGCACCACCCTATGTTAGAAATTGACGTTATTTTGTGGTAAAAAATCCGCCAAAAGGGCTTTGAAATTTCATTTACTACTCTACCTTACAATAAAACTACCCCAACTTGTCGGTGTCGGCAAGATGCCTTCCTTTTAACAAAAACAAGAAATCATTCTAAAGCCGTAATCTATTTCGAATCACAATTTTTTCCCAAGTATGTATTTGTATATGTAAGTTGGTCCTGTAACCTAATTGTATAAAGAAGTATTTTTCTAACAGCATGATCATTGGCATCTGCATAGATTTTCTGATCTTTTATTCTTGCTAAGCAGTGCTCACTTATATGGGAAAGTAATTCCAATGTCTTTATCAGGAAGTAGAGCAGACCTGTAGGTCATGTGCTTAGCCTACATCAACTCAGTCGCAACTCTCACCACGCGTATTTTCTTCTTAACCTTACATTTTGAGCCAACTAATAGAAATATGTGCATTTGTTTCGCTCATTTTAACTTTAAGGCAGTGGTAGCCATGTATATCCACTTTTTCTTACCATACATTTTTTTATACTGTTACTGTCTACATATCCACATGGGACTTTGTAGCTCCTAATGAGAGCTAGCAAAATAAATCAAACAACAATCCTGGCAAGAATGTCTCAGATATGCCGTCAATCACAAGCTGTCTTGTGAAAAACAATCGCTTAACAATTCGTATTTACGAAGTAAGACATATATTTATTAGAATTTCCCATGCATAAGTCCGTTAGAAGACCTTGCGACAATTGGCTAGGTTGGTATTTGAACATTCAACACTTTACAATCACTTGCAAACAACGCATGAGCAAAAGACGACTTATTTTTTACTTGGATATAAAATTTATAAAATAAATTTTAACTCCAAGGTATTTAATTATATATATTTTTTTTAACTTTCAGAAAATATATCAACCTAGGAATAATTGAAGAGGGCAGCTACGAGAAGGATGTTCTATTCTACGTGAATATCGGCGAGCCACAGATTGCAGCAGGTAAAAAGAATAAATTTTATTTGTTTCCCTTCTTCATTTTAATATATATTTGTAAGATTAAAAAAAAAAATACATTGATTATCTTCGTATCTAAAGTAAAAACAATTGTTCTTATATTTTGCTTCTAGTTTCTACCACAAATTTCAGTAAAAATTAAATTTTTATTAACTTTATATAAAACAAAATACCAAAATTAGAATAAGAGGAATAATTAAAAAAAAAAACACTACACTGTTACACAAAAAAATTGAGTACGACCTAAAAGTGCAAAAAAGTGGTGTTGATTTAAAGATTATTTTATTTCAATTGTATTTTTATTTTTATTTATTTTTTTTTAGTTTTTAGAATGAGCTTTGTTTTTTTTATCAACAGTAGATAATTTTGATATAAAGAGTAACTACCTACCTAAACGTGAAGTGATTGTGTTTTTTACACGTAGACGTTTGTAGTAGTTCGGTTATTTTTTTGGTATTTTCCCCAGTCACTAATTTGTATGTTTGTTTTATTTGGGCAGAATATTTGTTTTATTGGATTTATTTTTTTATTTATTTGAGTATGATTTTTGTCATGATCACATGTCATTTTCCGTATTTTGAAGGTAAGGAAGACTATTTAAAGGTCCTTGTGATATTTTATTGTAAGAATTTCGAAATTATATGCAAAATAGGTATTGATGCTCAGAGAGCCGCTTTTAAGTTTTCAAGTTCAGTGAGACAAGCTTATTAAATTTAATTGAAAAGTGTTCAAGTCCTTTCAGCATTGGTGCAAATGCAATTACATCACAGAAAATTTCGAAAAGGAAATCTGCAATTTATTTTTGTCGTTCTCTACTCGGTTGTTTTGAAAGCAATTAAATGAGAAAACTTTGTAAATGGAAAATTTTTGTTTGCATTATGCCGCCTGTCGTTGTCCCTGGACCATGATAATTGAGGTGGTTCACAATTTCTTTATCTCGCACACAGCTAAATTATTAAATGGGAAAATCCAGAGGGTACCTTTCCCAAAATCAATGAATAGCAGATGAAGTGGCAAATGTATTCAAGGAAAATACGTATATACCTACACGACCAAATCATTCTGACACTCAAATCAGTGCATAGTGAAGACAGTATTGATTTGAATGTCGCAATCGTTCAGGGTGTATAATATAAATATGTTGGCGAATTGTGTCTGGAATTAGTTCACCAGGTCTCCAACAGAAGCAATTCTATTAACTCTATTAATTCCTAGAGGAGTTTAAAATGACCTAAAAAAAACTCAGAAGCGCCGATAACTCAACCGCTCTCAGCAGGTCTATGACTCCAGGTTGCTCGTTTTTACTTTGATGTACCTGGCTACGTCTGACAAAGTTGAAACAAAATTCAAAAGGAACTTTTAGATGAAGGCATTGATTTTGTGTCTGTACGTCATTTACAAATAAATTTTAATGACTTCCCATGTCTATGAACCTAAAACACCTCAATGAGAAGTAGAGAAGCAAGTTCCTTTCAAAACAGCACAAGTAATATAAAAGGTTCAAGTGATTGACAGAATAAATACTGAAGCAGAAGCCTTGATGAGTGGACCCAACTTCAAAGTCTATAAATAAATGGGGAATGGTTTTCAGAAATATGTTAGCATCACCCACCCAGTCCCTTCAGACCGTAATGAATTCAAAGATGTCTGCACTGCTTCAACATCTTTCAATATCTACATAGATAAAATTAAATAAAGTTCCGGAAAGCGCCTGGTCATAAGGTCTTTGAAAGCATCAAAAAGAGCCGATAAAGTAGCATGAAAGGTCTCTACCCAGGTTTTTACTGATCCGGAACTTTTCAATTGCTTCTTGAACTCAGCCCTAAAAAACCGCAATCAAAAGTTTGGAGAAAAATGTATGCCTTTCTTTCCAGTGTACCATCTTCAACAACGAGGCCGCTATAAAGGCTCTCAAATTAACCACGGCTGACTGTGTTTGAGCTCGACGTGGCCTGAATGAAGACATTTTCATTTGGGTTTCGAGGTACTGAAACAGAAAGGAGTACAACCGAGCTTATAGGCGCAGTTGCTTAGTGGTTAGTATGTTGGACTACTAAGCGAGCGGTCCCAGGTTCGAATCCCGAAAAAATCCAAATTCCAACTTATGGTTTTTTTCCCCTGCGCCACCTCTCGCGAACGTCTGACAAACATCCGAGAGTATAACTCTCATGAAGAAGCTTCCCAATTAGCCGTTTGGATAAAATTGTAGATCCCTTCCATTCGTCCCAAAAATTAAAAACTTACACAAACGAATGGTTGTGAGAAGCTAGGCCTAGGGTCCCTACAGACCTGTTGCGCCAACTATTTAACCCAGCTTATAAACTGTCCTGACGTTCCTCTTACCTATTTGCTTATCATTCGCGAAGCAAGAATATCCACTAAGGGATACTGAATGCTTGCACTTTTCCATCAAGTGGTGACTAGTTGGACGAAAGTGATAAAGTTTCCTCATATATAACAATATTTTATATTCCTCCTCAATGTCCGCTCTAGCCAAAACTAGTAGTTCTTTGGCGACCTCTTGGTCATCCCGGTCATTAAATTAAATGAAAAATGCTAGTTTGAACTCCGCTTTTATCTTCTTCCCATTATATGTGGATCTTGAAAGTTCTTGCTTGGGAACATTCCCCTAGAACCAGTTCCATTTCCTAGCAGGAAGCTGGGAATCAGCCACTAAAAGAATCGTATTAAACTTGGGCCTCACTAACATTTTAGAGTATCTATCGAACCATTTGTATTTGACATACAGTTTTAAGTTAATTCCACTCGTCCCAAAAATGAAGGTTCGCACAAATGAACCCGTTGAGGTCACTATTTTTTCCAAATAATTTAGTAAGTATCTGAGCATTTTTCAAACTTCGACTACTGCTGAGCAAAAGAAACGAAAAAGACTGAAATCAATAATTTAAGTAAAAGTTGCTTTTAGAAAACGCAACAAATTTAGAAATCACCTTTCTAGTTTATTCAAGCACGTATCACCTCTAGGTATATCTAAGTAAAAGATAGTTTAAACGCACAAATTAATGTAAGGCTTTGCTTCTTTTTGCTAAAATTGGCCTTTTTATTTGAAGAGAATCTAAAGTTAAAATTGCTTAAACTATTTTTTGCAATAAAATAAAAAAAAATTTTATGAAAATTTCTTTAAACGGTGACGGTAATTTAAATAAGATCTTTTCTAAATAATCTCTGTTTAAATAAAACAATCAAATTAAAAATCAAAACTTTAAACCCCACAGACGCGTCAAAAAAATCGGATCCATTTCAGTTTTTGACTAAATATTTTGGTACGTAACGGTCACCATCCAATAAAAAGTACAAAAATTCATAAACTATATTACTGTTACTATTTGTATATTCAAACTTGTGTTGTACCTGTGTGTTTACATTTATAAATGTCTATATGGAAAAGGCAAAACAAAAAGTAACATCAAGCAATACCAAAAAGACAATATTTGATAAATTATTTAAACTAAATCAATCGCTTTACATGTATACTCGTACACCACCATTTCGTTGTTTTTTCTTTTTACTCCTCCTCACCTATTCATTTTACATCTTTATTCTTAAATTCAAAATGTCTTCTTACGTTTTTTTTAATTAATTTTCGTTCATTTTCTTTTTTTTTTAAATACGTTTCATTTGTATCTTCTATTGCATTGCGCTTTTTCGTCTTTTTTATCAAACCAAAAAAAAATTGGATAAATTCCAATCCAGCTTTTAAATGAACTTTTTTAAATTTATCTAAGAAAACCAAAAAAAAAATATTTCTTTAGTAAAAAAAAACATTTAATTTTTTAACTGAAATTTAACATTTTTGGAACATTTTCGGACTGTGAATGCTTGTTGCGCTTGTTTCACTATGGGCTTCCGACTATACTCGTATACATATAAAACAAAACAAAATAAATACAAATTTACTCATCGTAATGGTTTAATATTATTGATCTCTATCTATCTGTTTGGCACTATGTAATAATTGCGTCTCGATTGTATCTACCTACGAACATAATTTGTATATTTTGAAACAATATATACATCAACTTGTATCACAAACAATAATAAAAACAAACAAAAAATAAATAAACCTATACAAAACGCAATTTTCCATCTACGCTTCTATTGCGAATAAATTTGTAAGTAAATTTCATCGAAAACTTAATATTAACTAGAGTTTTCCTTTTATTTATCGTTAGTGATACGTTTCATCGTCAGACACACTCATTTATTAAAACAGAAAGATTATCTAACTACTATATATATTTATATACTGAAAACAAAGTTTGTTGTTGTTGGCTTTTTATTTATTTTGTTTTCATCAAACTAACATTATAGTTTCATCGTCGTTTTTAGTTTTGGGATTTTGTTTTTAGAACTAAAATCCCCGTATAAATGTGTGAGTAAATAGTGCGAATTATATCGCAACAACAGAAAGGTCGGAGAACAGGTAATAGATTAAGTGACTGCATTGTACAAATTTGCATTTCTACTGTCAACTGTCAATACTGATAAATCGTCTAAGTCGGCATTCAAAGTTGGTTTACTTTGAAACTTCACTCTCTGTTTGCCTTATGATTTAGCTGCCTAAAATTGATTTAGTTGCACTTAGTGAAAGTATCCAGAAATATTATAAATAGAAACAATTTAAATGAAATACACTTCGCCCATGAAACGCTTTAATGTAGATTAAGCAAGCACCAAGTAATTTCTAAAAACCTTAAGCCGTGTCTGGGATCACCTACTTTTGTGTGGCACTAGTAGA
The DNA here is from genome assembly GCA_951230905.1 of Cheilosia variabilis. Taxonomy (NCBI): domain Eukaryota; kingdom Metazoa; phylum Arthropoda; class Insecta; order Diptera; family Syrphidae; genus Cheilosia; species Cheilosia variabilis. The sequence continues at coordinate 3,526,710 of OX579676.1, read as the reverse complement.
GCCTTTTGTCCATACCTGTAGTTAGGCGGTATTGCATGACAGTCCGTTTACAGCATTTTGTCCCAAAACAACAAGTCATTGCTTTTTAACTTACCGAACATTTAGAAAACACTCTTGAGTATATTTTTAGAGCTACCGCTGCTTTGCAGATGGATCTAGGCCTTACCACTTACTCGCAATAACAAGCAATCTTAAATTTGGTAATAATCCCAAACTATCGACCTTATATTATTATATCAGTCCTTACGTTTAAGATGAAGCAATTTTTTTGATGTCTCAAAGATTGGGGTAGTTAGCCCGTGATTATTTTCTACTTATGACTCCGCTGGCGAATTTTAAAACCTTACATACCTACATTCGGCCATTTTTAATAAAAGTGTCAAATCTGCCTTTTTTGGTAAGATCTACCTTGCCTGTACATCAGTAGAGGCCATTTTCTTTACAAAACAGGCACATATGGGAATAATAAAAGTGTTTAGAAAAGGCAAACGCTTAACCTTACCAGCTCAAAAGCATTGCACGTTTTATAAATTGTGGGACTATTATTTATGATGCTGCCGGAAGCATCGGAATCTTTCGGAATTTTACAACAAACCCATTCTCCTTTAATGAGTGTTAAAACATCGAAAACTTTGCCTCGGTTGAGCCCCTAATTGTAGGTTTTAGGATTTTAGTTCAGCATTTTATGTTTTCTCAATTTTTTTTTATTTAACGTTTTATGCAAAGGGTTCCACTTTTCGATGACTGCAGTTGTTTTAAGCGAGTCTTCTTGATTATCCAATATCTGTATGCTCCTTAGTAGTACAGTGCCCAATAAACCAGGGGGCAGATCAATTAAGACGATGATCGCCTGGACGACATCGTTTTTGAAACCTTGATGACGACAATAAGTTTTTTTCAAGCCGATTTATTTTTGATTATCGAAAGTTTTCAATACATTTGTGAAGAATGAACTAGAAGTTCTCCAACCCTTAAGTTTTACACCTAGTTGCTAATTTTGGAGGTCTATCGTTTTTACGATAGTCGTTTCAAAATGTTCGTGATTAGGACTCAGGGCACTCATTCTGTAACTCTTCAGATGATTGTCGTCCAAGCAATAGACCTCCGAATCCAGTAACAAAGTGCAGAAAGTACGAGCTTAAAGGCAGAAAACAGTTTATTTTCCAAAAATATAATGGAAGCTGACTATAGTCAGACTAATTTAAACTTGAATTGGTTGGCTGGCTTATGTGGATGGTTTCCATCATTAGCGCCATTTTGAGACCTCTACCTAAGAGACCAGTAAATCAGAAAAATATCAAGTGGAGCTCAAGCTGTTCTTTCCTTTTGGCATCCCACTTATTAAAATTATTCGACTCTAAATGCCAGAAAGGGAATCTTTCCCAGTAAATTCTCAACGTCAAAGATATACCTGTAGTTCGATTTGCAAAAATGTTCCATTCGCTTTTAATATGAAGCAAGTTCAAAGCGCCATAAACTTTGAGCCTTCTCATCTTACGGAAAGTGTTTTTCTTAAATCATTCCTCAAAATTGCTCTATTCAATTGTGAGAAATGTGCAAATTCAATCCCATTCTAGGTCAACTGAAAATCCAATTCCCCGTGCATTTAAAATGTATGATTTCATCCCAAGACGAGCAGACAGGAGACGAACTCTGCATCAATTATTGTGTGGATGATCACACACGACTTGTGCTTTTAGTTTATCTGTCTGTCAAAATCATTTCACTCACTTATCGTTGCAATAAATGTTCAGCACGTTATGTCCGCATGCAAATGACTTCATTTCCCCTATTAATACACACAACTCATCTAAGTGTCTGCCATGTGTTGCATTGTTGTTTGTGTTGATGTTTCGCCAGCTTTGTTCATAAAACGCGTTGCGATTAGAATTGTTAAATACAGCTTAAAGTATAACGCAGCATACATATCGGGAGTTTCGATGTCCTAAAATGCGGATAATCCCATTACACGCACGTGCTTACGGCATTAGAGCAAAATATTCACTGCGATTTCTTTTGTACAACTTAGCAAATCACATGATGTTTTCTTTTTATCGCAAAATAAAATATTCACAAATGTTTCGATGGTGATTCTTAATTTTGGGAATTTTTGTTTTTCATTTTTAATTTACAAAAAAAAAAAATAAACTTGAACATCGAAATACCAATAGACGATGAACTGGCAGGACTCATACAAGCGGCCGAAGCCAAAGCCCCCGAAGAACTGACAGAAGAGGATAAATTGGCTTTATTAGGACGTCCGAAACCGGGAGATGTTGTACGAGCACAATTGCGCATCAAAGAAAGTAAGGAGTTTAAGGTACGTAACAAAAGGATATTTGCTTGCTAAACTAAATTACCTTACTTGAGAGCTACTTGTATATACTGAAAATTTCGTATCTTACCAAAGCTTATAGTTATAAAAAAGTGGACACAATCCAAAAGGGTGAGCAATATTGAAGAGAGATTTTTTTTTTTCATTATTTTTGTTTGTGTGTTACTGACCAGTGATGTCGTAAAGCACCACTTTCCACAATAAATGGTTCGGTTTTCATCGGAGTCAGGTTGCAATGGGGTGGAAATAATTTATGAACTTTAACCGTGACACTGCGATACATTCTCATCAAAGTTGGCGACGTTAAGGGCACCTCCATTGCATTTATTCAAGGAGCAAAGGTTCAACATGCACCCGTTGTTAAATTGTGGCCATTAGTTGTTGTTGTATATAGATATATGTGTAGGAACATCATTTTGGGGTAATGACAAATTTAAATAAATTGTTTTATGGCAAATCCTTTTACTTAAGTGCATATTTCTAGCAACGTCAAAATTATCATAAAAGTGTTCACGAAAGAAATTCTATGCACACTCCTATTTGCAAAGCACTCCAGAGAATTCAACTGCCGGCAGTGGAGGTGGAATATTCTCCGAAAAATAAATGAAAGATATTGTCACTGCGGTGAATTGTTTTGGCAGGTTTATTGCAATGTACACTTTTTCTTTATGGCGGTGGAAAACTACTTTCGGGGGCGGTATAACTGAATACATTTTGGACGCCCTTTCAATTGATTGTAATTAGGTGATTTAATTGCATGAGTTCCGAATATCTGTTAAATGGTTTGAAAGAGATTCCTTATTTTTAAGGAGCTGTGTGCTTGGTAAATTAACTGCCGTTGAGGCTTGAAAAACCACTTAATTCTCGGTTTATTTTAATATAATTTGACGTTGATTTAAGTTAAGCTTAATCGCAATTTAACTCAGTTTATAAATTTCCGTATACTCGTTAAGAAAAATAGAACAGCGAAAGGTATGAAAACAGGAATCGCACTTTTATCCAAGGACTGCAGAGCTCCTATTGCCCAGATAACAATAAATTTGAAAAATATATATATATACATGCTAGGCCTTAAACTAAAAGTATATGCAAAGCAGATGAAGGCATCTCTGAAATGCTAATCAAAGCTCTGAAGAAATTAGGAACCTTCAAGACAAGGAAGACATAGAAAATCTCTTTTACTGAACTGAAACTAAAAAATAAATAAATATTCGGTGCAAAGGCTTTAAAAAATGTCTCTTACGATATCTTCCAAACAACTATCGCCATATGTGACTTGTCCAAAGTATAATATTAGGGAAGGAACTTGAAAACTTTTATGCTGCTGAGGCTCCATAAATATTTGGTCTAGCTCAGGAAATTTAAGTGGAGTTGCGTTTTATGAGTGAAATCAAGTTTATGGCAAAAACCTTTGATGAGATTTTCCGCAGATTATATTTCACCTTCAACCCTGCAGATTCCATTTGAAAGGCTTCCCGGACTTTTGGCCATGCTTAAAATAATGCAGTGTCCGGTTATAAAATTATTATCTGTCTGAATAACTCTGCAGTGATTTGTCAGTCGGTATGACTGACTGATACTTAGTTCTTCCTAGACGATCCCTCCTCCGTTCCATTCTCCGTCCTTGAGCGAGAAGTCAGAATTGGTCCTACAATCGCGGATTGTCTACTTCCCTTTTTGACATTAAAGGTCTCGGTGAGATTGTCCACTTTCTTAATGGAGTAACGAGCGTTGCCAATCGTCACTCGGTACAACCTAAAGAAGTCCACGCGAATGCCAAAAGTAGACATGGATCTGTGTCGGTGGAAGTAAAGGGTGTTTCATTAACGACTTGACAACTTCTTTTTTAAATCAAATGCAAACCACTTGAGATATATCAAAAAAAGATGTATTGGCTTGAATTACTATCAAAACATTTATGAATGGAATTCGACTTCATTCATATGTCCACCACGGGAACGTATGCAGCGGTCGACACGTTGAACGCAATTTTCGATAGCTCGGCCGAACATTTCGACCGATACGGCCGCTATTTCTCATTCAATATTGGCTCTGAAGTCCTCTTACGTCGCTGGCTTGTTGGAATAGACCAATGATTCAATGTAGCCCCATAAAAAAAAATTTCGAGACGTTAAATCACACGATCCGTTCTAGAGATAACACGTTCACCGAACTGAGACTTCAATACCTCGATAACCAGCGGTGTGGCTTGTGGCACCGTCTTGTTGGAACCACATATCACTGTTGTCCAATTCATACAATTGCTCAAAGAAATAACGTTCCAACATGTCTCTGTAGCGAATACCATCGATGAAAAAAAATACGGCGAAATGACGCCACCGGCATGAAAATCATACCAAAAGTGACTTTTTCGGATGAAGTGCTGTTTCATGAAGCACACGAGGGTTCTCACCTATCCAGTGACGCATATTTTATGCTTATTGATGAAGCCCTTTAACCAAAAATACGCTTCATCGCTGAAGAAGAATTTGCGATGAAAATTGACGTTCGTTCTTAAAGTTGCGACCACCGACTCGGATTTCGGTAGTAAATTTTAATTATTTGTAGACGTTGTTCCTTCGTGTACTTCACAATGACAATTTCGATTTTACTGAATATTTCGACATTGACAGTTCGGTAATCGGTTTAAGGTTGCGTTCACACTGAGAGTTTGAAGTTGTCAAGTCGCTAATGAAATACCCTTCATTATCTGTAAATTCTGTATTAACAGATGGAACATTTTCATCGATACTTCTTGGGTTATCACGAGTGTGTCTGTCGAACTGTGCAATATTTGGTCGGTTGTGGACATCCCCACCTGTTAGGGGCCCATTAATTTGGTGACAAAAGGCATAAGGTAAACATGATCTTGGAGGGAATATTAGCAAGCTATACTTGGCTTTTATCCTCTATGGCAGTTAAAAGTGGTAGTTCCTTTTTCTAAAAATCACGTTTACCGGATAGAAAATTGGATGGTTTTGAATAGGGCACCTCTTTCTCTGTTATTGCACAATGTTAAAAGTTCTTGCACTTCACAATCACTTCATCAACTTCAGCGTTAAAGCAATCTGAACATTTCATCCACTTTTGCCTAGGCAAGGAAAACCCCCTTAGAAGGACGTGTCATTCTCCTTTCTATTTTTGTGGTGACAAATCATATTTTATCTTTTTATCTCTACCGGAATTAAGAAATGTTTCTGTACCCGGGAAAGCTAAGTCTCTCCGCAGTTCATATATATTTCGCTTTATCAATCAAATTGTAAGTTCTTTCGAGATCTGTAAATGAAAAACAACCAAAGTTACTTTCCCTCGGCAGTTGCTTACTGCTTGATATGCAGTTGACACTTGCGTAAATCCCAAAAAAAAGTCCTTTCTCTCACAGTATAATCGTAATCGTAAATCAGACGGGGATTACCATTAATTGACACTTTGTTGAAGGAACCCGCACACTGCTGTTGACACTTCAAGTTTTCATTTGTATTATATCCTTAAAGACTGTTTAATGCTTCCACTCATACGTTCCCGCATATGAAATTAAAACTACAATCATCTCTGGGCGTAAACATGCAATAAAAGCATTTAAAGTTTTAAATTTCCCTAGCCCCCATTATGTGTACAACATAGCTCGTTGGATGACGTGCTTAAGGGCTCATCTTACAATAAAGGGGTGACTGCTACTAGTTGAACGCTTAGAATATTTTCACACTAACACCAAAGAAACTTGCAGTAACTGGAGTGTGATTTCAGTTGCACATATATATACAAAAACATATATGAAGGAATTTGGCCTTTAAGACCATCCTGCCTTCGTCAAATTGTTCTGTTTCTAGTTGGAATTAGTTTAAAATTTGCTCTCCCTCCTGCACACACACACACCATCATGATCGATAAAGGGAACGCGCGTTCACTCCTCATCATCGCCAGTAATCAAAAGTTAGTTCAGAGATTTCAAACGAAATCCTTCTCATAATCTGGGATCGAGGATTCTCCTTTCGTGTGTCAATACATTTTTCTTCTTATTTTTCCAGAATACTGTAGATAAACTTGTCCAGAAAGCAAATGCGTCGCTTCTCCTCGGAACATCAAGTTGGAGGGAACAATTTACGGAAGCACTTACAGTCAGTGCGGGTAGGACAGCGACGATTTTTTTGTAATCACCTTCCACCGACAAGAAGTAATTTTCAATATATTTTCAGGTGACGAGGATGGTGACGGGGAGGAGGGCGAAGAATCCTCACCAAGTTGCGGCGATTATATTATGCATTTTCTTACAGTTTTCTGGAAGCTGCTTTTTGCATTCATCCCACCAACAGGTAAGATTACACTTGTATCCTGTGGTTAGTGATCCAACGACAAAAAAGAGCTCAATCGCAAGCATCACTTTGAGTTTTTGTTCTTTAACAAGCATGACAGACTTAAACAGAAAGTGTCACTTTTTTTCGTTTTAGATTATGCCGGAGGTTATTTATGCTTTGGCATATCTATTACGTGCATAGGTCTGGTGACAGCCGTTATCGGTGACGTGGCGTCACACTTCGGCTGTACATTGGGAATTAAGGACGCCGTCACTGCCATATGTTTTGTTGCTCTGGGAACAAGTATACCTGGTAAGTTGTTTTTTTTTAGGTAGCAAACAAATTTCTGCAACTGCTACGTAGCACAAAAACTAAATAGAACTTTGGATGCATTTTTATCGTGTAATTTGAAGATCATCAGGTTTCATCTCATAGTTTCTTCCACACGATGGAGTTGTTCGCTGAAAAAGATCTTTCAAATCGTATTCAAAGCAAAGACATGTTGAGTCAGTTGTTGAGCTTTTACTTTAGACTCAGTTAAGACCAGCATCGACCTATAGATTCACAAAGTCTGTTACAAAAGTCTGTTGTTAACACGCTTCTGTTGGTCTCCGTGTTTTTTGATCTCGAAAGAAGTTAAAGCAAATCTATATTATAGATATGCAAAGTCTGTTCAAAATCTGGACAATGGGATGCAGTTTTGAAATGGAAATAATTTCCTTGATTGTAATAGGAAAAACCCTCGTAACAACATGCAATTTCCTTTTAGATACATTTGCAAGTAAAGTAGCAGCTATACAAGACAAACACGCCGACGCAAGTGTCGGCAATGTAACCGGAAGTAATGCTGTCAATGTTTTCCTGGGCATTGGTGTGGCGTGGACTATCGCTGCGATATACCATGAATCGAATGGTGACACTTTCGAGGTCGATCCTGGAAGGTAAACCAAACAAATAAATGTTACCCCATTCAGTGAGAAAACTTTCATCTCTGTCTGTCGTTTTCTATTTACAGCTTAGCATTTTCCGTGACACTATTCTGCACAGAAGCTCTGATTGCGATCGCGGTGCTCATGATAAGACGTAGTAACGCCTTTGGCGGCGAACTTGGCGGACCAACGAAATGTAAATACATTAGCGGCGGCATACTCTTCTCCCTGTGGATCATTTATGTAGTTGTAAGCAGTTTAGAGGCGTACGGAATCATAGCTGGATTTTAAGGATGTGCAAATCCGTCAACAAACAACGAAACAGACTACAAAAAGCGTTAATATTACGTTGCTTACAACAACAACCCTTCGATTTTGTATTATTTAATTTTAGTTTTGCTTTCGTTTACGAAACACGTACTTTAATTGTAAGTTTTTAATTCAAGTTTTTTTTTTTTTTGCCTATTTTTTGTTTAATATTTGATTAGTTAAACATATTAATTTCGACTTAAAATAAAAATCGAAGCAGCTAGCAAATGCAAAAGGATATAGAAAAAAGTACCCTTATTCAATCCTTTCTTAATCTATAAGAATTTTGTACACATAACTTAGGTAAAGAACAAAACAAATACAAAAAGGGAAAAAAAAATTAATTTCCTGAACTTGTAAAACCAAACAAAAAAGTTCTGAGACGAGACATTTTTAATACAAAGTGTATAAACATAAACGCAAGAGAATGCATTAAAAATTTAAGTAACTTAATATAAAGGAGAAACAAAACTAAACAAATTGTATTTTTATATAATGCCGTTTTAATATTCGAGAGTATTTATTTTTTATTATTATTTTTAATTGTTATGTTGGCTTTTTTTGTTGGTGAAAATTATTTTTTTTATTTTAGCAGAATTTAGATCGAAATAGTGTTGCATTACTAACAAAAATTATCCTACCAAATAGAGATACATTTCGCGCCCAATTGGTTTGTTAGAGGTCAGCTGCAGTGAGTTGAAGTTTATTTATAAAAAAAACTAAACACCTAAGTATTCATTTTGAAGGCAAGATAAATATATAACGCAGGGTATTTGGTTTCGATGTGAGTGATTGTTACATCCCCCACTGAGTGGCAATAACTTTTGATTTACCCCCGTGCAACATATTAGGAACTTCACAATTTAATGAAAAAAATTCCAAATTATCCGAGTCTTGAAAAAATTCTTTGATTAGGAGTTTTTAGGCCAAAGAAATACATTGGGGTTTTTTAATCGTGACATACAAATTTTGTATATTAATACGTTTGCACCCTTAAACTTTCTTACGATCTGTCAGAACCAAAAACGTCAGTCAGTCAGTCAAAGTTTACTTTTTTAGCATGGAGGAGGTTACGAACGAGGAACGCGTCGCAATTTTAAAAACACCCATTTTCGGTCGTAATAATTGACTCACTATCCAATCGAATGGCCACCTCGTTCTTAACGCCGTTGGGTTTATTTTAATTTGGTTGGTCATGAGCCAACAACGCTAGAGGAGCTCAGGAACAGTATCGAATCCGAAATTGCCAACGTTCTGTCCGATATAATATGTGGAAGAGTGCTGAAAAATCGACTCCAAAGATTCGATGGCTGCAAATGTGCTCACGGTAGTCATATGAACGAGATCGAAGTCCGTACTTAAATTTACCAAAGAATAAAATTTCATCTCGATATCTCAATTGTTGTGTCTTTTATTTTATAGCACTGTAAACTAAGAGAACTTCTGTTCGCACTGATATTGTTCAGATAAATTATTGTTAGAAATTGGTCGCCTGATTCATTAAAGACTTGTTCTCAAAACGTTTCGTCTCTGGTATTGCCCAGGAAGTAGTATGAGCAAAGGAAAATCACAATCGTTCCTACATCAGGATATCTCCAAAGGGGAATGCGGAAATGATGATTACAAGTTTTAGTTGTCAAGACTTGTTCATTAGTAGCTTTCGTCGGAAATGTATGCAGAGGCAAATTAAACAAAGAAACCATCATTATAGTTGGTAGATGTGGAGCATACTACATTCAATAGGTCACGTCCATGAAGGACATATATTAAGGAACAACTTTTTATCAAAATTCATTCAAAAGCATTCACTATAATTGAAATTCATTCGAAAGCATTCACTGAAAATGCTCAGCGATTAAGCCAACTGCCGAAATATGACTGGAAAGGCTTTCAACTGAGTTACTTGGGCGCTGACCACCTGTCCGTCAGTTTTAGAATACTGCAGAGAGATCAACAACAGGATTCCATTTTGTTGTAGCTAACGAAGCTTTGTCTCTCAAGTAGGTATATTTGTCACACCGACTCGCAAGTAATTTTCTGGTTTTCATCAAAAAGTATTTTATGCCCAAACCTAAAAATATAACAATTTTATTTAATCCCAATAAATAACAAGTTCGGTTCAAGTTTGAAATCATTACCATCTTGTTCTTATCAGGTGTGTGATTTCTATACCACTTCGCATAAGAGTAAACTTTAAAAAAAAACAGTTTTTTTTTTTTTATCTTAAAGCCGATCGGTTTTTCCCCAAGTCTAAACTCACTGTTGTCTAACTGACAAAAAGAAATAGGTCATAGTTTCAAAACAATCATGTAAATATCATTCTATTCGTATAAACGTTTAACACTAACAGAGCCAAAGTTGATCAAGTCTAAGGAAAAAGCAAAAATAAATGCATAGTATATGTATTAAACCTAAATTTAAATCTAAATGTAATGTGTAAAATTTCCAAAAAAAAACAAAAAACAAACTAAGGTGAGTGTGTTCCTTAAATATATGTATCTACCCATAATTTTCGTTTCACATCTCCTAGCAAGGTGAAAAAATATAAAATCCCAGTTAAATCTTGTCATACATTATCTAAGAGAATTTTTCATTAAAGTCTGACTCATTAAAAAATTGTTAAATTTAAAAATATTTATGTGTGTAAAAATACAATGTTTCATCTTGCTATAAATGTATACTCATAAAAACGCCCACTTTTGTAAATATAAAATATATAGAAAGAATAGTTTAACTTGAACGGAAAAGACAATACTAAGCAAAATGGCCCTCTGGTGGTCAAACAAAAAAAAAAAACATAAATAGAGAAACTTAAACAAAAAACACATCCGTGAGATAAAAATCGGTCATCGGATTTAACAAAATATATTCAATTGTATAAGTTTCTAGTTTAATTTAAATTAAATTATTACTTTAAGTTAAATTCTAGTCAAATAAGTAACGAGAACATGTTATTTTATTTAAGATTGTTGTATTTGTTTTAAGAAAAACCAAATTCAAGTCTTCGAGCATAAGTTATATAGTGAAATTTGTTGGAAAAAAGTTATAATGTCGTACCAAAGAATATATTATATTTTGGAATGTTAGATAGAGCTTCCAATTGTTGTCATTGTATACGTTATTTAAAAAGATTGCCGGTTTTAATTTACTTATTTTTTCTACCCCTGGAAACCTATAGACAAAAATACATATAAACTAAACAAAACCTTTTAATCGCTACATACATTTGAAGGCAACCCGAAGGTATAGCATAATTGGTATTTAAAATAAAACTAGCCAGCAATGTATGCATACATATGAGGAAATTAGGAGGAAAATAAAAAAGTTCTATCAGTGTCATGAATCAAATATAAAATTGAATTGTGACCGTGAGAAGTAACGTTCAACACAGCGCTTGCGTCATTAACTATAAACTAAAAAAAGAAAAAAATAGGAAAGATTATAACAAAGAAAAAATACTGCATCAATAGATAAAAAGATAAAAATATAAAAACGTCCTAAACCAGCCATATATAAGCATAGATATTGTACTAATTGATATATATATATTTTTTTTTTTTTGTAATTAAGCGAAACAGAATATATTTTTGATCTGGAAAATCTATATAGTATCGTTATATATATACATGTAGATTTATAAATTTCATATATGTATAGGTATGTATGTGAATTTATTTAACATATAAGTACCTACATACAGAGTCCGTGTATAATTGGAAATGAGGAAACCTACATTAAAATAACTGTTTTTGTTTCAAAAATCGAGAACGAATGTTGTTTTATTTTAGAATTTTCAGAAAGAATTTCCGTTCCAAAGTCAGGTCTTGTTTCTACTTACATCTTCTTTTTTTGACGAGTTTTTCTTGCTGAGTACAGATATATACAACTGTAGGTCTGTATGCACCTTTCCCATGAATATGAGGCTTTTCGTTATTTGAACAACGCGTCAGTGAAGAGCCAGACTAAGCTCCATGTCAGAAGATCATCATCAGGGAGGAATTGTGCACTGATTTATGACTCAGCAGTGGGACAATGAATTGCTCCAAACCTTTCAGAAACTTGGAGTGCCTTGTTTCTGGTATATTTCAGAGTGGTTTTTGTTTTCATTTTGTATGTTGGTGCTGAATGCTGGTAACATTTTTGGTGCTTGATTACAGCTGTTGCACTTATCTTCATTCGTATTTTCGTTTTGTCATTTGACATACTTTATTCTAAGGAACCTCAAATCGTAGCCCATCTAAATGCCCGATTCCAATTTTAGTACACTCTAGCAAATCAGCGACTCGAAATTCTTTCGCAGTATAAGTTCTCCAACGAGTTTATCTGAGAATCCCAGACGTTACATGTCTTGTGAGAGATAATTGACGTCACGACAGATGTCTATAGAAATACTGACCAAAAGTGACATTTAAATATCTGCAGGAAGCTTGTGTAGGTAGGCACACGGAAAGGTTATGCTAGTTTTTTTGTAAATGATATCCAATTTTACAGGAGCATGATGCAAGTTCACAGGAAAAGAAAATCCAGGGTATGCGTGACAGCTCTTTTCTGGAAGGATTTTTAATATACCTACATGAACAGGATGGAATATTTTGAGATTATGTAGGTAAGAAGTGAACTTGCATAGGTCTAGTGGGATTTTTTATTTGGCGGTATTTTGAGTTAGATTCTCCTTGAAGTTGCAACATTGCAAGCGATGTGAGTTAATGTGCAAGAAATAATTCAGCACAGTTGTGATGGATGTTGTATTTTGGGCTTATTTGAACAAGCTTTTGGTTTAAAATGCAAATGGCAAGATTTGTTCGCGCAAGATAAAATTAATTTTTCTTTCCCAATAATGCGCCCCCAGAACTTGGCGCCCTGTGCATTTGCACCTATGGTTGGTCCGGCCCTGTATCCATCACATTTAACGCGAAAAAAAGTTTACGCTCGTTTACAATTTGAAAGACTTACGTACTAGGGATCGTCTTACTGATAACAACAAGAACTATTATTTTATGAGGGACGATGATGACCAAATTATGTTACCAATTGTCACAAATTTATTATTAAAAGCTGCATACGTTTAGGGTCATATTGGATGCTGAACAAAGTCACAGCAAACCCTAGAAGAAATTATATTGCAGTGCGTTAACATTCCTGGTCTTCCTTCTCTTCGAATCTGATTGCATTGCCTGTGATTCGCTTTAGTTCTCATCAATCTAAGGCCCAAAAGCACAAACTTGCAAAGTGATTTTTAGTCAATAAAGGACTCCTACATCTTCCCAACTTAGCATCAGAAAAATAACATAGCTACACCCCTATGGGAATGGAGCAAATTTAATGAAACCATTAAAGTGTGCCAGATCCGCAATCTCATTGAGTGAATTAATTAAACGAGTAAATCCTTTTATTAGATTACCATATACCTTTCTGCCAAAAGCCCACTAATTGCCAGCATTAACACAATCAACCTCCGCGCGTGTCGCCACCTCACCCAACTCAACACCACTCATATGTTATCGTGTAAACAAAATGGAAATGCGAAAATGTTCCCAAACATCTGCTTTATGCAAGAATCATAACCAAAAGAAGAAGAGGTCCCGACGACACGACAAAACCGAGCACTCGCAAGGCATTAGAATTTCCAATTAGCAACTCGTCGACACAGGGCGCACATGGCTGTCGATTGTCATATACTAGCCTGTGGGAAAATGTCAAAAGTTTCGTCTTCAGGTCGTTCCATATTCTCCAAATGTGTATACATTCAATCTGAGGACAGGGTTGCTCTTCCTTCCGGAAATTTGTTTATGTAGATGAGCTATCAAATATACAAGGAATTTCCTCGTGCCGTTATCAGTTTCATCGCACTTCGATAAAGAACAGCCCGCTGACGACGAGCGTGTGTTATGTATAGGTATACATCTGCGGCAGACTGCTCTATTGTTTCTCGGTTCGCTGTCGGTATGCGGTATAATGTTGTACACAGTGTACGTACAGTCGTACATATTCAGAGCCACGCACAGATAAGGTTGTTTACCAGGAATTAAAATCACAAAACGACACTTCAAACTGACACGAGGCACAGCAAAAGCAAAAGACGAGCGAACATATCCCTCGTGAAAGGGTATTTAAAGAGTTGATGCTCCCACGCCTTGCTAAAGTATCAGTGTTTGGATGAAACGATTCGGGTTAAGGCAGAAGATACTTGAACAAGTCAAGTGCCAGCTCTTTTGCAGTTTAATCGTTTTATCGTATTATCACATCGTGTTATTAAGCCGTACAGCGAGTGTATCTACAGCCAGCGTTAGTATATGTGATAATGAGAACAATCTACCAGATCAACAAAGACACCAGAAAGATATTAATTTCTCGAGAAATTCTTCGGAGCGATAAGACGTAGCGTTCAGTTGGGGTCGCTGTTTTGCAAGTGAAATTGAATCGTAGCCATACTGTTGGAAACTTGTTAATCATCACCAGCCAAAGGAGAAGGGGGTGATGATGGCCACTGAAACCACAGGACTTTTGTCAGGTTGTGTTGTCGACATGCCGAGGGACAAGAACGAGTACGAAGTTTTGGGCGAATGCCAGTAAGTTAAATAAGTTTGAAATATTTTTCGGTTATTGTAACAGTTGACCTCTGTGTGTGCACCCGTAGTAGATATGTGTTTGTACCCGAAGCCTTGCTGTTAAATGTGTTTCATTTTTGCATTGATCTCAGGTCGAGCATACAACAACTCTTCAACAGATGTAAATATATTTCGTTGACCGCAGTAATTTGAAGTTCTGTTCACAAAGGAGAACAGGTGTTTAATGTTCCCTAAGGAGGAACAACTTCTAGATGGTCAACAAAAACTGAACCGTGATGGACCACCAACGATGTGAACTTTGTGTATCCTTAAGTCCGAAGTCGCGCTTTTTTAAAACCATAAGTGATTCGTGTCGAGGCAGCATTTAGTGTGACGTGGTTTCACGTTCTTGAGGCACAGTTCTCATCCTTTTACGGATTCTAATAATTTAATTGCGTGAGAAATCAATGACCTGAGGTCAAATCGCCACTTCCGTGAACGAGCTATACGTTCACGGAATTAGGTTGATTTGTCATGTGAAGCAAAAACAAATTCCGTCATGTGCTTGTTCAAGGACGACGCGATTCGACCCCTGATCTCTGACGATCTGGTCACTCATTCCGTAACTTTTCAGACGATTATCGTCGAAACGATAGACCTCCAAAACTACTAACTAAATGCTAAAATTACAAGTTTGAGATCTAAATCCAGTTCATTTTGCAAAAATATAATGAAAGCTGACGTTTGTCAAAAAAATTCGAGCAGAATATGACTTATTTGGTGATCAAAGTTTCAAAAACGATATCGTTTAGACGATCGTCGATATACGGAATCTGCCGCCTGGTCTATAGTCGGGATGTATTAAAAATAATACTCCGTCCATCAATTACTCTAAAGTTAAGCTAGTAAATTCCATATGGATACTGCCGTCCTCTGTTTTGGAATCGATGGACCGCTGGTAAAGATATTATTGCCAGTCAATTCTACTCAATAATGATCTGCTTTGATCTGATCTCATCTAGTCCTAGCAATAATTTTCGTCTTTTCGAAGCGGTCGCCGAGTCAACCGTATATTGAAAAATAAGAGGAAGCCGATTTCAGGAACTAAAAAAATTGGTATTAAGGTCTTACATTAAAAAGCTATTGCGTTTACCATTGAAAACCATTAACCAAGCCTTGATGCTTTGAGACTAAACCTTCTTCATGGAAGGCAAAACTCTATACCAGTTGATTGCAGAAGACGCAGTAATCTCTGATGCAGTGATTCCTAACGCAGTGACTTCTGATTGCAGCAATGGATCTCAGCTTCAAAAAAAAAGTTAAGGGAGGCACTGCATCTCATGAAGCTGAGATCCACTGCTGCAATCAACGGGTATGTTGTTTTATCTTCCATGGTGATTTATTTATAGTCAACTGAATAAAAAAAAAAGCATCTGTTAGAAAGAGTAGCTGTGGCTGTCAAAGCCACTGTTCATGTTGCCGTGCCAATCTGTTTTTCGCAATTGACTTTTTTAAAAGATCAACTTCTCTCCATCATATCTCGTTTCCAACCTCCGATTTCAGGTTTCATTAAAATCCATTGATTATATCCCAAATCAGTGATCAAAATAATAGCCTGCCTTTCTTTTCAGGAAAACAAAAAGTCTTAGTCTTGAAGAGCTAATGCCATTCCAAGATGACCCCTGGTGGCAGAGCTTGCGACGAGCATTCATTTTATCATTCTGGATAACACTGATACTCATATTTGCCAGTGCGTGCGCACTGTCGATTTTGCACAACGGATCGTGTTTAACTATGCAAAGCACCATTTCAACAACAGTAACAATAGACTCTGTTGCAACAAAATCGACTTAAATTAACAACGAGATGCCCAAATAAAGTTAATGCAGTGTAATTTTTTAAAAGTAAAAAAAAGAATGTGATAATTCCAACAATTAAAAAAAATAAATTGTATATTTTAAAAGCGGAAAAGATCTATAATTGTATTTACTCCTTTTGCAAATGTAAAAATAGATTCTTCATTCGTTTATCAATGCCTACATGGGGTTTTATATTGCACATAATTAAAGCTGCCAATCTTATCTGTTTTGATGGCAGAACAATGGACTGTGGATTTGTAAAAAAATGCCCCAATTCTTGAAAGGTATTGCATCATCAACACATTATCAGTTTTTTCCGAAGAAATTAATCAATCAGCAGTGAGCACGGATGGTGTATAGAGTATGCAAACAAACATATTCAATGGAATGGAATATAATGCCACTGGTATTTGTTACAATAAAAATGCAGCGCTGCACGTAGTCCTAAACCAATTTTATGTAAAAACAACTCTGCCTACGTGCAATTTGCAGATATCAAACTCAATCAAACCCACACAAATTCAACCTTTTAGTAACCTAAGCTTCTTACGTCGCTCGAGCTGCTCTCCAACTTTTCTCTCTAGCTAAAATACTTTCTAAATGTTTGAAATGTTGGATAAATTGTCACAGAAAACAGTTGTTCTTTGAGAATAACTTCCTTCAAAAATGCGATTAAAGTTATTTAAATTTTCAGCCATTTCAGAGGTATACTCCTTCGGGGTACTCATTAAAAAAAAAGGTCACCCTCACTTACTTTTCCGCAATACAAAAAACACAGCAGAACAACAAAACACAACGATTTATCAATAAATAAAAGATTCGTTCGTGTACTTTCAGAAAAATGAAAAACGTCAAATATCAAAAATCGAGAGAGAAATCTCTCAATATCATGAGCAGTAACTGATCTGTTTTCTTACAAAAAGTTTAAAAAATGCCATTTTGACATTATTGTAAAATGCAGCATCTACAAAATAAGTTGGAATTGCATTTTTTATAAGCTAAATACCTATTAAACTTACCATTTTGAATGCGCTGATATGTTGTAGAGGAATATTCGATTACAACTTCTTTCTCCGACATCGTTAAAGACGAAAATAAATAGAGATTTACTTGTCAAACTTTTCAGCTGTCACTTAGTTCTTAGTTTTCATTTTTTAGTAATACAAAATTCGGCGAGTAGAAAATTACGAAAAAATGGAAAGATTTTCTCAGTGTATAGTCGCTTTCGTACAGTTTCTTAGCAAATTTTTAATAATTTTAGGTTTGCAAAACAGTAGGTAGGTACCCGAACGAACCTTAAATGTGCGCGCTAAATTTTGACAGCTAAATGAAGTACCTACATTCTGAAAAAAAAAATAATTATTTAGCTAGAGCTAATTTTTTTGCATTTTTTTCTGCTTCTAAAATTAAACTAGAGCAGTGCGAAAAATTAGAACGTAGATTCCCGTTAGGAGTCAGAATGTAAGCACATCAAAAAATACACTAAAAATGAATTCAAATAACATTTTTCAGCTGCTGGCGGCACTTTTTGACATTTCAAGATTATTTGATAACAAGTTCGTTTGAAAATTTATGGTTGCTATTGCTTTGGAAAAAAATGGCTACCCCTTTCGTAATACACTTTCAGTCTCTCTTACACACTGCTGACTTTTCAACATGATAAAAATGAGGAAAAAATGTAGTGTCCTACGGGCTTTAAATTAGCACATCTAAGTTTTGGAGAAAAATTTTTATGGGAGCTTAAATTAAGCTCGAGCAGAGTACTAAGATCAGCAAAAATATGAAGAATATAATAATTTTGTTGCTGATTTGCTAGCAATACCAACCATGTGAATCAATTTGAACAACAAAAGCAAAACGTTAACGAAATGCGGGTCACCTGATTTGCTAGAAGACAATTTCGTTCCCCCGCGGGTTCATCCAAGAATCCCTGGCGATGCATGCTTTATCGCATCGAATATGCTCGAGGAGGAATGGGATGCAATTTATTTCAAGGCGAATAAGTTTGAAATATTTATCGGTAATATGAGCATTCGAAAAATGCTCGAGTTGGAATTGGCTGCAATTCAAGAACATAACGGGAAGAATATTTTACACTATGCTACATTCCTAGGGAGCCATATGCAAATTTACAGAAGTGCATTAAGCAAGCGAGAGAGATTTCAATGCACTGGCTGGTTCCAGAAATCTAAAGAGGCACACAAAATATATACAAAAAAGTGAGGATCCCTAGGCATAGAAAAGGCCTAGCTACTCACACCAATTTGTTTGAATGAGTTTAATTTTCTTTGTTCTTGCAAGGACTATGTGCCAAACCCGGCTGGCTGAAATTAGAAGATTTTGCTGTTTTATTATATCTACCTCCGGATGTTTGTAGGACTTTAGCGAGAGGTTAAGTTGTAATGGGATTGGGGCTTTCCAGAGATAAAACCGAAAAGTCCTCGCTCGTAGTAGTAGTAGCCCAGCACACAAGCCACAGTTTATTTTCCGGCTAAGACAATATCCTGCAATCATATCTTGCAGTATACATGGACTTACAGTTACCAGCTTTCAGATATTTCACGTCTTTCAATCCAACAGCACCCATGGGTATTTTTGAGTCCTCTCATCACCTAAGGGCCGTTTGCTCATAATACTCTTAGCGATTTAAGTTCTACTTAAATACTTATAGGCTACTTTTTTTAGGGCATAAACAGTCACATAAGAGTTGTGGCACTTGATTCGCTATGATTCGTATCTGAAAATACGCGAAAAAGATTACACTAAAACAAAAAAGACTGCGTTTATTTAAGGGCTCTTTTCGAATATAAAAACTACAAAAGATATATAACCATAACCAATGGTTAAAACTATAAATGAAAATTGGGCGGCATCGTTGTGTTTACCTCCGTCATAATCCTAATTAGGGTTTTGGTATTACCCACCGAAATACGTGACAGCGGTGGATCCTGGTTTTTCACTTTCCATGGAGAAAAGTTGAAATGTTTTACCTCTAAACAATCTGTGAATGCGTTCTCCACCGAAGTTTGGCGTTCCATAACGAATCTCTGCGTGCCATCTATGCCATCCGAGTTGCGGCAAATAATACCAGCTAAAGTGGTCTTGTAGATCTCTTTCAATTGACCTTAAAAATAAAAATAAATTGTTTCTTTTGGAATACTGAAGTCAATCACAGTGCAGCGAACTTACGTGAAGTAAATTTCTGTGGTCCCTCCTTTCGCTCGTACCAATGTGAGTCGCCCTTCTTAATGCGCAGGAATTGATCGGATACAATGCACGTCAGACTAGGCCCAAAAATTGCACCCTCAATTGGGGGCTCACTCAAAGCACCGGTATAAAAGTCCACATCGTCGGGGGTACTGAAAGAGATTTGTGGCATAAATATTCCAAAGTTCTAGAGTTAACTTACTCATAAATCGCTTTAATGGAGTTCAGTGATTCCAGTTCGATAGCTGCTTCCATTTGCTTCCAAGTTGTGACGGGCGAAAGTCCACAGTGCTTACGAAATACCGGGTACGCTGGTAGTCCGTGATCTCGGCCGCGCTGGATGTTTAGTGAAACCAAGTCCAGGCCACACAATGGAAGTCGGTCTTCAGTCGTACTTTCGAAGAGTTTCTCAGTTAGCTCGATCGTGAAAAAACGATCCACGCGGGAGACGGGCGTATTAATGGACGTCTCGATGGCTCTGTCAATTCCCCCTTGGGTCCATAGAGAGAATGGATTGAAAAGCATTTTGTGAAGTTCTAACGACTCGGAGGTGCTGTTGTCGCGTGTCATTTGGAAGAGCCCCTGAAAGTCATAAAATAAAAGTTAGGGCTGCAGGTATTTATGCAAAAAACAATTGAATGTTTCGTGGACGTGAAAGAAGGCTTCCACTCCGCGTTCCGTGTAATTAAAACAACTCCGCCCGAAACCAGAAACAGACTACAATGTACCCAACGGGAAGCGAATGTGCCAGTCCTTGTTCCCTGGCCTATCGTACATGGAGCACAAAGTTCGAACACCTAAGTCAACACTTACCGGCAGCAGAGTGTGTGCAAAGCGAAACGCGGCCGCCGCAAAGTTATTCGCTATGGTAGCATCCACTTTGGGGTCATAGATGTCGCTCTTCGATCTCGGATCGGATGTTATTCCGATTTTCTTGGCCAAATTCTTGCCCAGAAGGATTGGCAGAAATTCGTTGTAGGCAATGTGTTGGATTTGAGCTCCGAGAATTTTCCGAGCCTCCTGGAAAATGGTTTCGTCGTCCCAGTCTGGATTGGCGGCCTGTAAGCCTTGTGCCAGGTAGTTGTGATGCCTCGAAAACAACAAATGCATAGATGTCAACAAGAGATTTTCATTCGATCGATCATCGCCGGACTCGAAGCAGTATTTGCCCTGAGAGTTCATCTCTTGCTGGTTGCATCCGTCGTCTGGGTTTGTGGATATCGGAAGCAGATCCCTGCCATCAGCTGCCACATACATCCGCAAGGTTCCGTTCTTTCTTGTACGCAGTGACATCTGCCGCTGATCGGTGTTGCCGTAGACTACAGAACCGTCTATGAAAGACGTCGCTTGGTTGAGCTGCTGGCGAGGTCCAAATATCCCCGTTGGTGCTGGAGCCGATCTAACAAAGTTCATACAAGTTGTGTTGTATTTCTCAAAATAGGGATCACCTGGTCCCAGTGGCACGGGAAAGCATTCCGGATGAGTATTCAACGGAACAGTACAGCAGTTGATTGATTCGCCATCCTGAGAGGTAGTCAGTGCCGTCGCTGTGATATCGTGATCCAGAAACTGCCCAAACACCGCCAACATTACAGTGAAATTCGAGTCAGTGGGATAGGAAGCTCGATGTACCTGAAGCGATACCTGGCGAGCTGATGGTAGCTCCTTCCCGAAACGTGATTTCCTCGGCGACGATATGCCATCGGAGTAATCGGGTGCCACTGCTCGTCGATATTGCACCATTGCAGTTCCGTAGTGCCTCGGTTGCTTCTTGTTGTTGCACGTACCATTCGCCCGTCTGTACTTCTCCTCCGGGTCACACCGGACATACTGGGTGGGATCTAACAGATGCATTCGAGGCCCGTTGCCAACATTGTTGCGACCCGGTTTCTTTGTGTAGTTGAACTTCATGGCCACATGTAGTGTCGCATGGTACTCGACATAGCCGCGTCGGGATAGTTTCCTTGACTCAGGAGTCGTACTGATGGCACGATAGTGACGAAACGCTGGCGAGTGAACTGGAGTAAGAGCGAGGTTCTCCTCGAAGAGCTCTCGATCACCAAGCGCTCTGATGCCGACTTCTTCTGCTTCCGCTGACACTGACGCATTGATCTCCGGAAGTGTCCACTTTTGAGGTTTTTCATCAGCTATAGGATCGGCTACTTCCATCAGTAAGAAAAAGAAATCGCTGGCATTCGTGGGAATATCGCCTGGTTCGACCTCTAAGTGAACAGTTGTTGAGTTGCTGTTGGTGTCGATTTCAGTGTAGCTTATCGCGATGATTAGCGACAAGATAATAATTCCACTGAAAGAAATTATTTTTTATGTATTCATGATTCATTTTGGTAAGCGCTTTTGCATACAGAAAGACAGTGCACATGCAGCATTGGAACTGCCGCATCTGATGTCGGCGGGAGCGCGGTGGTACCCCTGGAAAAACATAAGCTGGACCTGGGGGCGGCATCGTCGACATTCCAATGGCTGAAGTCAACGGTGTAGTCTCAGTTGACATGGTGAAAGATTATTCTGCTTAACTAGAATATTTTAAAAGTAGGTACCTTAATGCAAATATAAACAATATTCGAGAGTATACAAATTCCTACTACTTCCTCCGATCTGAATAGCTCTATAAATTGTGAAATGATATGCCTAATGCTAATTTGCTTAACAGTTACTCATTCAGTGCTTTGTCCGATCTCTGTTCAACGTAGTCGAGGTAGTGCGCAAGCAATCCGTCTCATTACTGACTAACATGTTTGAACACCTCTTTGGTGTTTACTACATGGCAGCCAAGGATATGTCGCACTAAGTGAAACAGTGGAATGTGGAAACATCCTGTTTTATGTGCACTTTCAATTTGAAACAGTTCAACGAGATCTACATCTACATATATAGCACAAATTGGTTACCGAGGTGGCTCAGTTTTATTAAGCGAATATGGTTATTAAAAAGGAAGGAAGAAGTAGAGAACCCATTAGACTGTAATACGTTTTTCCATTGGGACCACCAGATATTTTTTTCAGATCTCAGATTTTACGCGGCTCATGGAACATGCAACGATTTCTATCTGCTTTTGTAAATGGATTACTGCGTTATTTGACAGCTATAATCAATATCGGCTGTTCAAATTGCATTCGTTCTTGGAAAAATCACAAATATGAATATAGACCTGGAAAGTGTTTCCTCTGTTGTAGATCCAAATGGAGTAGTTTTGTTGATTCGTAGTCTTCAGTTCATAGACAAACCATACCGAAGCTACGATTGACGTGTCATTTTTCGTGGCAAATTTTAACGTGCCGACATCACAAAAATTCGGCCATTTTGTTTTCCTATCGGTTTGCAATTAGAATCCGTGTGACATGCAAAAGCATACAAAAAATGCTAAAACAATATGCTGGCAACCGTGGGGCAATGTGATAGACTACGGAAATGCCATATTTTGCCATTACTGAATTTTTTATAAATATATTAAGCAAAAATACTCTTATTCCTAATAATTTTTCAAGTTACGTGACATTTGTCAGTACAAATTTCTATGTAGCAATACTAGCGCACCAAATCGTGACCACCCAGTAACAATTGTAGCTTGTGGGCAAGTAACGATAAATGGGGAGTGGTGGTTCAGTATGGGTTGTCTATGCTTCAGATGACGAGGGAGACGATGAAGATAATTATTCCTCCAAAATGATATCCACGGCTCTTTATGTAGGTATTTCTTTATTTTGGTTTTCACGAAACTTTGCGCATTTGTTTTATAACAAACTTCTTAACATGACGGAAAACAGCTTTCCAAAGTATATTGGTATTAGTGACTAAAACTGAAAAAATATCGAGATCGGCGAAAAGCGATCCAAATCAAGAAAAAGATTGAGTTTGTTGCCCAACGGAACATGAAAAGTGATTTAGATCAATGAAAGATTGATTTTAGATTTTGGTCTTTAATTCAATGCACATGGCATACATTTGGAAGGTATTTTGTCCTCTTACAGTACAGCATCTTTTTCACGGCTACCACCTCACTTATGAGACAAATAAACTTCAGAGCAACTCATTTAACAGACATTCCATGCACTTGGAGGTTAGCTCGCTTTTGTTCGCGGCAGAGTCTTTACGTTTTTCAAAGCATCGTCCTGTAATTTTATAGGAGCAAATTTTTTTTTAACGTTATGTTTCTATTTTTTGGCTTGGATAAAATGATGGTGGATAAGCTATTCTAGAGTTAAGTTACGTCTCATAGAGATGGACTTGGCTGTGTATGAATTCCAATGAAAATGGAGCAATATGGTAACAACGTTACTATTTAAATAGTGAATGTTGAAGTAGATTTCTCGGTATGTAAAAAAAAAGAAAGGATATTGTCCTTTGTGAAACAACTAATTGAATGACCCTTCCAGCTCTTTTCTTCATTTTCGGTAATAGTGAACGCTTCCTCAAAGGAAAAAGTGATTCCAGAAATAATATTCAGATTTGTGTTTCAATTTCGTTGCGTAAACCGCCATTTCGAAATATACAACTATGCGACGACAATCAACAGAGTTCATTACTTTATCCTGCCACCAACAAACAGAAAAACATTTAGAGGTCATATAGGCAAAACTATTTTCCGCCGATATGTACACGAGAATCGTAAAAACCTGACCGCATGTTTGTTAACTACTCTGTATTTACACAATCAAGAACTTTTAATAATACAGTCGAATGTGAAACAGTTCTGAATTAAGTTAAGAGGAACACAAATTAAATTTAAAGTATACCCACTGAATTATTTAAATAATATGCAAAAAACCACTCAAAATGGTTCACAACTATTCGCCTGACAACAAACTGAGGTAACCGCCGACAGCCACCAACGATTGAATCGCACGAAGTAACTACCTTGGTGATACTAAACTGCATCCAACATAGTAACTTAATTTCTCTCATCAACTTCACTGCATTCGTAGGGCTTCCTCCACGCTATACATGTTTTGTGCAATGATGAAGACTGTGAGCAGATTTGAATATTGTATAGAATTACTATCGTCGTGTAACATCCTACGCTAGTGACACGTGTGGAATGGGAGAATTCAAACAAAAATATTGCAGCAGACAACCCTAATAGGCGAATCGTTACTGCCGATCCAGAGCGCATCGCATGAAGTCATTGACTTTGGCGGTCACAATAGCTGAAATGGCAATAAACTTAAAAACTGAAGGTAACATTTATTTATTTATTTTTGCAGTTCACTACTGCGCAAGCGGTTCTTTTTAATAAATATAAAAAAAAGAGTAATTATAAATCAACGACAAAACAAAACGTATACGTTCACTCCTGATCCATGGTCTTTTGAAAGGAGTCTGTGATATGCTCGTACGCCAGCTTTAATAGATACTGAAATGATTTGTCTTGCGTTAATTGGCCCAAATCAGGACTGTTGAGAAAGTCTTCCATTGACGGCAGGAATTCCTCAAATTCTCCATCTGAAACAGAAAACCAGTTCAGTGGAGGTTCATTAAGGAATACAAATTTCAAAAGCATTACCCATTAGATAGCAGACTTCAATTAGCTTGAAGAAGAGCGTACTTTGCAGATGATCTAAGGCAGCATTCATATCATAGCTGGTCCAGGAATCTCTCAGAATCGCAGCACACCATATTTTGTGTCTTACTTCGAACGGATCGTCGACGTAGCTAAGCAGTTCTATGGCTTTCCGAAACTCAATTTCGTTTGCAGTTTCATTCTCTTCGGATATAAAAAGCTGAAAGTCAAAGAACCAGCAAAAATTTTGAAGGGCAAACCGAATATATTTTTCTACTTACGTTGATGATTTCTTCGGCTTTTAGTACTCGTGGGTTCTCGACATCATAACCGAACGATAACATCAATTGTTCATTCAACTGTTCCTGATAGTCCACCAAATTTAGTTCGGCATTGATTTCGGTTACTTGATTGGAAAGATCTGAGTCGGCAGCCAGTGATGCAAGTTTGGCAAGGGATAAAATTGACTGAATAAGAACAAAAAATAGCGATAGATTATATTCTACCATTTATATCTTTCAAATGACAGTTATAGATAATGAAGAAAGCTGACGATTCAGTGAGTGACTCGGGAGTAATACTGTCATTAGCATTGCATGTCGCGCGACCATGATTCGCTATATAAACCCTTGCAAAAATATACGATCGTACTTGAGTAGAGTACTCAATTTTGCCACAAACGTAAGCCAACCTATAATCCTATTTTGGTTGACCCTTTAGTTGCTGCGGATCGCACAAAAATATACCTTTTTCCGCTGCACAAACTCCGTCTCGTCCTGCCCCAATTGGTATAAAATAGTGGCTGCTCTATCAAAATCGCCATTGGAAATCAACTGAATCCAGCCCAACGAAGGATGGTCACGCATAAACTGTGACAGCGCAGCCTGATTACCCTTGAAACGTTCAAACACATCACCCTGTCGATTCTGCCGCAAATGCCAATTGATGGCAAACTGTGAAAAGTCATACTCCTGGTACTTCTCAATATATCCATCCAAGCGATCCTGGTTTTCCGTTTGATCGCAAATTACAACCAAGCTCTGGAAATCAAGGTATTTTTCAGCCAACTTTGCTGCCAACTCGAATTGGCCGTCTTCGACTAAAAACAAAGTAAAAACACGATTGTAATGCTCTGATAAAAAAGACACAACTTAAATTACTTAAGATGGAAATGAAATCCCTGCGCTGAGACTCGTATTGCTGCAGAAGAACCCCGTATTTCTCGTTGTCCTTGATGCTCTCGAGGTAGTTCTTCTTCCCGTCGAGTATGAAGTCGATCAGATCCATAATTTGCTGGTAGAGTTTGTGTTTGATTTCCGGTTCTCCAGTGGATCTAGCGCCATATTTCACCGAACTGCTTATCAAATGCGTGAGGCAATCACGCAGACCGTTCTTGCCCGACATCGCTGTCCAAGGCAAGTACTCGTAGGAGTTACTTTTATCCGCTGGTAGGGTGTACTTGACAATGCTCTGCTCGCGGAATGAAATCACCTCGTTCAATATGGACAGTATGACCGAATCCAGGTCTGACAAAAATGCAGCAACGGCAGAGGTTTGATGATGCGAGGCAATCTTCTTATCGGCAACTTCGCACAGAGCCTGAATGACATCTTGGAATTTGGTCAGTTTGACGTAAAACAGATCTTGCGCTGTAAGGTTGCCCGACGGGCACTCGTTCCACATGGAGATCACACTGTCAATCGCTTCGTCGATGAGTTTGTTGTGCCTAAAAATTAGATAGTTGTGTACCGTCCAGTTTGTGAGTGGTGGCGACTTACTTATTGTGCGCCATTTTCAAGGCAATCGCAGCAATTATTTTCTCATTGAGGTCGGATACAACGTAGCACGTTGGTTTGACGGAGCCGCGATATGACACAGCGTTCATCTTAAAGGAAGCAATATCGTCGTCTATTCTAAACAAAGCGTACTCTCTGACATCTTACCTTATCCCAGAGCCCAGTCGAATGCAGAAAGTCGACAAAGTGATTTAAAGCCAAGTTCTTCTCCTTCAGTTGACTTATGATTTGCAACGACGATGAACTGCCCAGTGAGTGCTTGATATTACTCTCCACTTGTTCCCATCTAGGATCAGCCGCTGGTATGTCTTCAGCCAAGTCCTCTGCTATAGCTACAATCGTCCTACAGAAAGATACTCGTTGAAAAGTATTATATAAATTATACCCTTAGAGTACACTTGCTTGTCCAGTTGACTGTCTAGCTCATCCAACCCTATGTCAGCCGGCACCAGATCCTTCAGTATCGAGCTGCACATTGCGTTGTTCCTCTTTGTGTGATAGATGAAAGCCGCCTTCAGCTGACTAATTTCATCCTTGTTCTCGTTGTAAATTTCATCTGGATCGAGCTCGTACATCGACAGACTGTTTATGTTGGCGCTTTGGTTGATGGCGGTGTTGTTAAGGGAATCCGAAAAAGGCGACGCAAAGACATCAGGGGAATAAGAAGAGTTCAAGAAGTCACTGTTATCAAAGTCGGACGGTGAGACACTAACGAGACCATGATTGCGGCTGAAGAAGAGAGGAATGTTGCCGCATACAGCTGCGCTTAGAATGTGATCCTCCTGCAGTTGGAACTCGATCTTCTCGGCTTCGAAATCGCCCGCTGTTGGATTTAAGAGATTCACTGGATATATGGTTTTTTCGCTGTAGAGATAGGCGTATGAACGACATATTATGAAACGCAACTGCAAGCAACTTTGTTCCGTTCCTGTGCTATAGAACTGTGATAGTTTCAGTGGAATAAAAGTGGCAATGCGAATGGATTCTGGTTCTTGCTCTAGCACGACTGCAAAGGGAGAGAAATTTGGCGAATATCAGAATATATTTGGAAGTCTCGGTAAAAAATCCTCCTCACTCACTTGTTTTAGGATCTTTTTTATACCAGCAAATTATAACTTACCAATCGCATAGTGCATCTGAGGCGTGTGTGCCGTGTTAACAGCTCCGGCGAGTACGTACATTTTCTTATCGTTAATCTGCATGTCCAAAAGAGTTACTTCAATTTCAGTGCTCTCAACTGGAACATGACCAAACGAAAATTTGTTTATCTGGGCAGACTTTCACGAAAACAATACAAACCTCTATTATTCCAGAACTTGTGGTGGAACTCGTCATGCATTTTTCTTGTCACGTCGGTCTCCTCGAAGAGCAGCTGTTCAGTGCCATTGCCAGTGAAAGTCCATTTTTGGATCCATCGATCGGCCAGAACAGTGACACACCACTCAGTATCCGAGAACTTTTCACTTCCAATTTTAACGAATTTCTGGATAAAATGAAAGTGTTCTTGAAATGTATCACAATCTATATAGCCGCTTCTTACATTCTCTTTATCATGTCCACTGTTCATGCCAATGATTATGGAGGCAAACTTTTTGCCAATACAGCCAAAAAAACCCGAGGGTGCTTTCACACTCCTATGCTGTATCACGTGACGGCCATTAACTACTTGCAACTGCAGAAAGAGAAGATTGCACGTTGTCGTCACCAAGAGATAGCCCTGTGGGGGGATAGCTAGCAAGTAATCAAACTCCTGACCATCCAAAATGCCTGTTGAATCAATGGATGAACCATCATGTGCTATCGAAGGCCAATACCGGACGTCTCCAGTTGGAGATACAGCCAAACACGAAGCCATTTGTTGGCCATCAGGCTGAAAAACTGTGACCAAGGATGCTTTATGTCCAATGTCACAATGCGGCAATGTCAACTCTCGGCATTGTGCTGTGGTGGTTCTCCGCTGAGGCGTACGAGAAATGTCCTTAAATTTGGGTGAGCCTTGACGATTATCTTTGTACTGCCACACCAGTAATCGTCGTCCATGGAGAGCCTGACATGAAAAGTAATTCTTCATTTGCTGCCATTCATATTTTTGATAACTTACCCAAGCCCAGCCATTGCTTGAGCATTTGATGGAAACAGGTGAATTCCTTTCCGAAAACGTTAGCGCTTCATTGACAAGGACAGGCAGTTGGAAGCCAAAGCTCTCCACCACGTTGCATTCAGATCGGATGCCAGCTAACGATTGAGTTGAACGTCCAGAAATACTAAAACGCCTACAACAGGAGATTGTAACGCATATTTGTAATGAGAATAATGAAAGCTGTTACCCGGGAACGGAGCCTTTTTTTATGCCGCTACCACCCATAGACTTCCGTCCTGACACAATGGAACTTGCTGAACTTTGACGGGTTCTTGGTCCAAAAGGGCTTCTTGATACTCCAGGAAATAACTGGTTGTGCAGCGATTTATCCATTTGTAGCTAGTTTTCTTATTTATAACAAATTGTGTATTAACTTTGTTTTGGCGGCTTTTAAGAAGTATACAAAAGCTAGACTGTTTTGTTACAAAAGTGAGGTTAACGGAGGCAAATTGAATTCGCTTTTATTTGTGACAGTTGCTATCGCCGGGAACCGCTGCTTTCAAAACAGAATTGTTGTGAGGAAGTTTTGTGCGGAACCCAATAATTCGGCAGATAAGAGCACTTTATTTATGGTCTATGTCACTTTTAAGTTCGACTAACAGAATAAAGTCAATTTCTTTGAAGTTGAGGACACTTTTTCGAATAGTATCGCGCATTGTAAAGGCAAAATTCAAAAGTGCACACCAGCTCAACAATTAATGCTCTAATTACAAAAGAATGTATCTCTTATATTTACCCCCCTTTTTCAATTTGATTGGCTGGCTATTTTTTAAGTTGTGAAATGATCCGAAATTTAAAAAAATTACTAGTTCGTACGATTTTATTAGGGGAACTTTTATCACAACGAATAAACAACAAGAAAGGAGTTATTTTCACCAGAATGAAATGCTTATATCCAACTCTTTTAGGCTCCTCCAACGCATTAGCGAAACCAAAACCCGCCATAAGCGGTTTTCTTTGTTTTTCCTCTGACAGACAAGTCTTGTCAGATTAACACAGCTATTAGATGAAGAAAAATTATGCCTTATTATGGATACAAAATTATGTGGTATTACAAAAGTTAATTTTCTTCTTTGGAAAGTGTTCACTTTTCTGAATTTTTAGTGAATTTGTTTCGATGTAATTTTTCGAAAAGTGTTTTCAAAGTTCAAATACCTAGGTACCTATCTGAAACAATGGGCGACCACTCCAAGAAATGTCTATATCTGAATACATCCATTGCCCACTGAACTCTATGTTCGGCGAATTCTATGACATGTGTCAGCGGGAAAACGCTGCGGCGGCCTCCGCTGCCATTCGACTGTCAAAAAATTGTGTTCTGCAACTTGCCCACTCAACTAACATGAAAATAGTAATTTTCCGCAAAAATTACAATTTTATGGAGTAGTGCATCAGGAAAAACTAATCAATTCCACCTTGAAAAATACATAAAAAGTTATTTCCACATGGAAAACAAAAAAAATAACCGAGAAATTCTGGAACAATATTCGCAAATCATAAAAAGTCTGTCGCGAAAGTAATTTGTGTGAAAAAGAGTGACTCGGTGTATTCTACCGTACTTTCTGTGTAATTTCAGCGGCAGCATATTTCTTATATATTTCTGCCTCGAATTTGTGGAAAAAAATTAATCCGAAAAAATTGTCCAAATCCGTGGAAAGGGACGCAAATCGAGTTCTTCTATAGCGACAGTAAATCGGGCAATTAGCTTTCAACTTAATTTCTACGCGGACAAAACTAGAATTTCCTGTTTGATAAATTTTATTAATTCGGAATTTTTTTCGAAAAGGAAAAATTGTTGCGAAAATTTTCTTCTACAATCGTTGTCGTCGTTGTCGTTTTCATATCGGTGTCGCGGCTCGCGAGTGTGTGTGCTGGCAAAGTTGGTGTCGTCGTGTGAGTGCCACTGGCATTGGCATCCCTCCTAATAGACCATCGTCATCATCGTCGTCGTCGTGGTGCTCCTTCGAGAGCAGCACAAACTCCAAGCGCTCGTCAATGCGTGCGTCCACAGTCTCGTGATTCTGCTTACAACAGTCAGCATCGCGCGGCAGCCGCAGAAAAATGTCAGAAATCAAGCGGGTCGCCTTTACTACTGTCAGCAGTACCAGTGGCAATGGTATCGGTGCTGCTGGAGCTGGTTTAACGGCTGGAAATGTCGCTTCATCGACGTCTTCGACCGCGGCGCTACATCGTTTTGGGGCCCCCAATCCAGTGACGTCACAAAAGTCTTCGTCAATTGGTGGTGTCAGTGGTGCTGGTGGTAGTGGAACAAAACCAGCAAAGACCATCCGCCTCAACATGGAACTGTTCGCCTCCAATTCGAACTCCTTCCCCGAATTCAACTACTCCAAGTTGATTCATTTGGAAAAGGTTTGTAGCATTTGGATTTGTGTCGTGTGCGCCTTTCCTGGAGGTTGCTACGTCTATTTCTCATTCTCATCTTTTTTACTTTGTTGCACTGTGTGTTCCGAATATTGTTCACTATTTTCACGTGTAGGGGAGGGTGGGAGCAGGGAGCTAACCAAATGGAGGAAGAAATCGAATTTAGGTTGAGGGTGGTCGGAGTGGTCGATGCTGGCGATTGGTTGTTTCGTCGTTCGTACATTGTGCACTATGGTGTACGTGCACGACAAGAGACAATCATTTTTTTCTTTCTTTTTTTGTTGGTTCTGTTTTCATCATTTTGAAAAATGTATATGGGTGCAAACGCAAGGCAAATAATAACGAAGGAGAAGAGCAGAGCAGATGTGTGTGCCTGTGCGCTTCTGTTTTTGCTATGCAACGTCCCACGGATTGGAGAATGGAGATGGATACAGATTATGATCCGAATGCGACACAGGCAGGGGAAACCTTTGAGTTAATGCTTGTGAAGTTGGTGGCTTTTACATTTGGAATGTGTAATTGAGTTTTGGTCGCATGGGGGTGGTGTACTGGCGGCAATACATTTGACAGCGACTCGGGCAGACTATAAAATTCTTTGTTTCTTGTTGTGGGGAAAATGAAAGAATTATGTTTATGACTTGCGTACGAAACGGGGGCTCATTTTTAAATGTTTGTTAAAATGAATTTGCCACTCTAGGAAGAAGTTGCATGATAGTTTCTGTGTTGTTGAGGTAACAACTTGTGGGTAAGGGGCGCATCATATTTAATTGATTTTTGGTGGTCGTGGTGTTATCGCTGAAATCTGGCACGCATTTTATATTTATTATCGGTTTTGGCGCTTGACGTTTGTTAGGGATTATCTGATATGTCATAATTGTGGGTATATAGGTAGATCAGTATCTTTGTTTAACAGCTCCTAATGCATTTAGTTAGGTAGGTATATGCAGGTATATATTCTTCGATAGGTAGAATATGAACGCTAGAAAAAGGAAAGTATACATTTCCGGAGTGTTTATATAAAAGAAAAATTTAAAGTGAGCTATGTGCATTTAGGCAAGTATAGAAAAAAGTTCGCGTTTTGTTTTTTTCACGGTTTAGAATTGGGAATAGGAACATGGAATATACCTACCTTAATTCCTTGAAATCATTTCGTGACTTACTTTGGAGTGTTTAGGGCTTAATTTAAAATTTATAGGTAAAAATGTTACCTACGCAAAAACACAGTCCGAGCTTTGATGAGGTTGACATGTACCAGAGATGAATGAATAAAAGAGATGGATATCTTTCGTACGTATTCCATTATCTTTGACATGTACACTGAAAAAAAAAACAAAAATTGGATAAACCAGGTGTTTACGCGATGCTTTGTTGAACTTGCAGGTCAGTAATTTCTGTTAATTAGCGCGGAAAGGATCGCTGCAAACGAGCTGTTTAGGTGCATTCACGCTGATTTGAAAATGCACGAACGCCATTGAATTTGAAGTTAACATGGACAAGAAACCGTGAAGTTAAAAATGTTAGACCTATATTTATGATATCTGCTAAGGTATCACAGAACCAACCAGCATATGACGTGTACAGTCAATATATCTTCACATTCTAGCTACCCCTATTGGGTAAATGAGTGATTTTTCCTCATGCGTATAATATTTTCTCGAATATGAGAGTTTTGATGATTCAAACTTTAATTAAAGTTGTAATAAAAACTGTTATGGAATGGCTGACATATTTTGTTTTTCTTTCTACAGAAATAGGTAGAGATCTACCAACCTACATGCGAATTTTACTTAATGGTTAAAGGGAAACTGGTTGTGGTTGAACAGTTTGACAGGAATGGCATCTCCTATTCTTATTTTAACTTTTTAGGTAAGCTCTAATAAACTGGGACAGCTGCTTTTATAACTACATATTATGTCGTTTTCCATTTTTCAATGGAACAACAAAACTGCTTCTGAAAGAATTCACAAAAGTACTGGTGAAATGCCAAAAAATAATCTACGGCTGCTGTCAGCTGACTTGTATAAAATACATAAAATACAATTGTGGGAGTGCTTGTTGAGTGGATTCTGACTTCAAATCGAGAAGCGAAATTCTCTTCTCAGAATCACCAGAAGAGTATTTTTTTTGCCAATGGAACGGTTTCAGAAGTGATTTTTTCGATTCCGGACTCTCCCTGACGCTTCTTTTTGCTCAATGGAAAATGACATTAGAGTCGAATGCGTTCAACGGCTACTTGTGAAGAGAAGGTCGTGAACGGAACTTCTGAGCGAGGTGGCTTAAGTTTAACCATTACATCTTGAGGTTTTTTCCACTGCGCAACCTCTGGAGAACATCTGATAAACTTTAGAGAGTTACCCTCCGCATTGGTATCCGAAACAAAGGGTTTCCGTTCCCATTCACCTTTTGACCAACTTAGTACACTTCATAAATGGTTTGTGTAGCAGTAGGGTTGATTGTACCAATCACCGCTGCCCCGTACTCAATCAACGTTCCTTTGTCTAGATATTGAAGGTTAATAGGTGAGGGGTACAGTGTTTCGTTCACCCTGCATTTACCCGAAGACAAATCGTCCCCAAGCATACAAGCAGCAACAAGGCTCCCACTAGTATGTCCAGTCTAGAAATTACTCTTCCCTTTCCCTCACTCATGTGGTATCGATATGTTGGGAACCAACAGTGTCTTCTAGACAGCCACCTAACCTAACAAACGAGAGTACTACAGCCCTGGAAAAGCTTCACAATTCCGACGTTCGGAATCGGCATACAACATTAGGCCCCTTCCATCCGTTCCAAGCAAAAAAATACTCATACAAATGAATGGTTGTGAGAGGCTGGGTAGATGGTACAAACTACATATACGAATCTGTAGACCCAAGTGCAAATTTATTTTGTTTTTTTTTTTTATAGAAATGTTTCATTAGTATTGTCAAGCAGTAGCTACCAATAAGAGCTTGCTGAGCAATTTGCGTACGGAAGAGGTTTTTGCCAAATAATCTGACTAAAGTAGCGCAAGGGAACCGTTCGTCCTTTTCCCCTATGATTGATTAGTGAGGTGTGACCCACCCATCTGTAGCCACTGTAGACATATGTTATGGGAGTTTAACTTGCAGGCATTGCAATAATAAAATCACGTGTCATACCTTAAATTAATGAGAAAAACACAGTTTGTACGGTTTAGGTATCCGAATAGCATTACTTTTGCATTACTCTGTAACTGATTCGATGACAATCAAGTCACGCAGATCTGGCTGGCAGAACATTCATATTTAGTATTTAAAGGTAGGTACCTACTCTCCAGCTTCGGATACTGGACTTGATCGATAAGTTTTATCTGGTGCATCTTATCTGAATGCCAACAAAGGTGATTCTTAGACAAGTCAAAAGAATAAAAGGAGGCGGAGGTTTATGCAGCGTTGAACCGCTTAACATAAACACCATTAATCCTGCCGTAAAGTTTCACGAATAACACATTCACTCAATTGACCTAAATTTAGATAACAAACGCAACACACAAGTCAACGATTGTATATGCAGAGCGACACACATGCACACTAGTGAGTCGTGGCTAATTTTCTGAAGGTGTACCAACAGCGAGTGTCACTAAGCAAGTGTATTGTTATATGATTAGCTGTAAAGAGGTGTTATTTACAATCGAGGGTAGTTTTCAGTTTTCACTTTGATGGTAATGAATCAAGAGGTCATTGGAGTATAAAATACATGAAAAACATAGATAAGCTAATTAGAAATAAATTGGTATACCTACATATATCTAGTGCAGCCTGTTGGATTAATGAAAGATATGCCGTACACGGAAAAGAAGAAATAATGAGATTCATATAAAACTGACTTGATTACTGTATGCATATACCAGCGATGGCGAACCCATGGCACGACGAAATATTATTGGCACGTCACTAATTGAGAAATCCGATTGCACCTTCGAGCGAGTTAAGTTTTTTTCTTTTTTGCCTCTCATTCGATCTTATTACCAAATTCTGGAATTCTTAAATATTTTTTTTTTTGCGTTCTCCGGGGTCAGCGCATTTCATATGCGATGGAATCAATCGAGCTAGAAAGGCTGTTAGGCAATACGACGAAGAATGCCAATTCCAAATTAATGGAAACTTGGAATTCAATTCCCGACGAATATAGCTGCTTGAAAAAGTTGGCGTTTGCTGTATTAACAAGATTTTCGTCTACGTATGCGTGCGAATCCTTATTTTCAGAAATGAATAACATTAAAGATTCGCTTAAAAACCGTTTGTCAGATGATTCTAGTTCAGCCTGCATTTTGCTTAAAGTGACAAAATACAGCCCTGATATAAACTACTTGGCATCAAGTTTGCAACAACAAAATTCACGCTAGAATAGTTCGTTCATTGTTTTGTTTGTTTCTCTGTTTTTTTGTTAATCTTAAATGTGTTTCTTTTATTTAAAATTGATTAAAACCTCTTAATTTCAAAAACGAATTTATATGTGGACAAATAAAATGCTGCGCAGTGTAAAATTATTTATTTTTGTTCCTAGTAGGTAGTCACTAAAAAGTAGCCACAAGCTCTAAAAAGGTTCGCCATCCCTGGTATATACGGTGTTCGTTGTTGAAGTAACAACTAAAAACTAAAAACCCGGAATGCGACACAAATCACTTTTGTTAAGTGTACAAATTGGATCTCAATTGCAGGTAGCAACCAACAACCATACAAACATAGTTTCGTGTGAAAAAAGTACACACGACCTTCGTGTCTAATTGTTTGCCGGTCAGTGCACATTGCGTAATTTTTAAAACGACTTCGCTTCGGCTTTGTGTAACTGAACTAAGCAAATGCATCGTTCGGTAGTGCCGCATTAGTTTGAAATCGACGAAGACACGAAAAACCTCGAATCGTATAAAAAAGTCATTTCTGCTGTCATTTGAATGTGTTTTCCCAGATTGCTCTGGTATCAAATGATTGTTCTCGTACCTATTTGCTTGGCCAATAAGTGCGGGAAATGTCATATTACAGATTCACTATTTGGTGATTCTGAAATGCAACAGTAGCACTTAGGCGTCGTACTAATTATTTGGTATATTTAATCTGCCAAGAGACATAGAGTAATGTGTACAAAGTACAGAGCCAGTGGTGTTGCTCTTTGTCCAGACTCTGCGAGAAGCGTAGCTTAACCGTCTCCTTCAGCTGTTGATTTCATTAAGCAAGTTCATAGTCTTTTGTAGCAACCTCACATCTTTTTTTGATTATTTTTTTAAGTTTTTAAGGTTTACCTTCCATAAAACCGTGGTCTCTATTGTTGATTAAATGTTATATGAACGAGCAATGCTTTTTATGATTTGTTGTTGACATTTTAAATCGCATCAGTTAATAGGTTGATAGAGAGGGCAATAACTAAAACATTATTGGTAGTTAATATTCCTATTGGAAATACCTAATTGCTTTTCGCCCGTCTAAGTCTAGTGAGAACTTCGGAACCAATGCAACAGCAACCCACAAATACTTCGTAAATCATTTACTAATTAAGTCCTTATCTTTTTTGGCAGAAAAAAATAAAAAAGCTCAAAAACAAACAAAATGGTTTCGCTGATCCGTTCGAGGAGAACGACGACGATGTCGCTCGAATAGCTAAGGAATTGGAAAAGAAGTACGGAACTACCTACGCCAGCGGACGAGGTCGTAGCAAAAAAGACGATTTCTGTGACATAGGACTGGGCTATGATGAATCTGATTCATTCATAGACAACACGGAGGCGGTAAGTAAAATTGTTTATTTTTCCAATTTATTCTGCAAACTAATTCGGATTTTACTCCCATTTCCCATGCAGTATGATGAAATTATACCCGAAGAGGTAGAGACTGTTGAAGGTGGATTTTATATTAATTCCGGTGCTTTGGTCTTCAAGCATCTATCCAGTACTGAAAAAACAGATGATATCATCAAAATGCCAAACAAGCCGAGAAAAAGGGTATTGTCTTCATCCTCGGAGGAGTCGGGATCCTCGGAGGAGGAGGGAGATGATGCTGCAATTGATGCAGCTACATCAACAACAGCCAACAATGCAAGCGCTAATTCCAAAGTTAGCGGCAGTAGCAGTAGTAAACAAAAGACTGCTGTTCCTACGGAAAAACGCCATAAAACTAGTTCCGACAAAGAGGGCAGCGACAAAGAGAAATCGTCAAAGAGCAAGGGATCAACAACTACAACTTCATCAGCCTCTTCAGTCACAGTGTCGGCATCTGCATCTCCAAAAGGCGATGATGTTGGTGGCTCAGATGCAGCCTCCAAGGACAAGGCACGAGGTGAGCGGTCGGTTAAGACGACCACTGTCAAGGATATGCTAAAGGCGAAACGAGACAGTTTCCTGAAAATGCAAGAGGAGGAACAAAAGACAAAAACATCCAATGGAGAAGTAAAAGGTCCCAACTCTGCCGAAGATATTTCCGTATCGGACTCATCTAGCGATGACAGCGACTCGAATGAAGAACCCAGCGCAAAGAAGTTGAAGAAAACTTCGGAGGACGATAGTGACAGTAAGTAGCAAGTACGGAAAACCAAATATGCACACGGGTCAATTAATACATTTTATTTAGAACTGCGTCCGTGCGACTCAAAGTTACCAGACCTAAGCGATAAACTGTACCGAGATGTACAGAATATGAAGGACACTGCCAAATCCAGCAATCGGACTGGAAAGAAATTCCAATTCGACGATAAACTCACCGAAGTATTTTTAAGGTTTGTTACAAAAGCGATTGGCCGGCCTTTTCTTGTAATGCGAATATTTTTTTCAGGATTGATGAAGCGTGTTCGTGTATGGATAAAAGTGTTAAGAATGCGGTCTTCGCCCATTTGGAGTATCAACTCTTGCTGCCCAAATATTTTTTGTTGCGGAAAGCCAAACAACTGCGAATCAATCAGGAGAAAACTAAAACAAAGAAAGCCATTGTCAAGCTTCGAAAGGCAGTCACGGATATTATGCTAAGCATAACACAGCAGTATCAGCTGAATTTAAGGGCGTATGAGGAGTTTCAGTAAGTACTAAACATTTTCCCGCTACAGTCTAATTTCTGTCCCAACCATGAAGGAACACAGTTCCTGCGGGTGCTTTCATAATGATATTTTTCAACGGACAAACCATTCCGCTTGCTCAACTTATGCAATGTCAGCGTTTTCTTCTGGAAGCCGCCATTATATGTCTTAGTAAATTCTTATCGCTTACTTTCAGGTTGGTTAATCCTGGCGTCGATACGCATAAATTGGAAAACGCCCCCAAAATGCCCAAGAAGCGGTTTATATGGAACGATACAGTCAGGTAATATATTTAACCGTCGTTCGTGTTCACTTTTTAACCATATTCCTTTTAAGGGCACTCCTCTATGATCTCTATCAAGTACGTTGGATGTCGTACACAGTTTTGCGCACGCGGAAGGAATCCTTCGAGGACTTTGTTGGTAACTTCTTGAAGGATAAAGTCATGAATATCTGGCCAAGTGGTTGGATAAAATTCGAGGAACTGAAACGAGAGATCGAAAAGAAGAAGAACGTGCCTAAGAAACTGAAAGAAAACAAGAAGCCAGAAGAATCTCTTGACGCGCTATGCCCTATGGTGGAAAAGTCGCATTTGCCGAGTCAGGACTTGGCTATGAACTCCGGCAGCAAGCTGCCCTTGAACCCTTCCGACATATTTGCGATGGCATCGTCAAGTGAACTGATCAGTGCAAACCTAAAACCAAATGAAGTAGCTAAACTATTTCCGGCACACAGCAACGCTTCCGCTGAGCATTTGCATTCAACAAAGACTTATTCATCCTCTGGCAAATTACATCGATCGTCCACCAGTAGTCCCCTCAACCTGTGCAGTGCTCAGAGTATGAAAGGTGAAAAATCGTCTAGTGGTGGTGTGACAAATAACAACAACAACGCTAATCCTAACCAAAATTTAAATAGCAATAGATCCAGTGGCAGTGTAAATATCTGTAAGAACGTGGTGGATCTCGTTTCTCCCTCAAAACGAACTGATCACAGCATCCACAGTATCATGTCGTCGCCCTCATCAACCTCGTCATCGGTATCGACAACACCGCAGCCGCAACATTCCTCCGGCATATGCAACACTCTTACCGTGGACAACAACACTCATGTGATTAATATCGACAACTTCAAATCTGCCACAGAAATAATCAATACGTCCAACCAGCTGATAAACCACAACAGCAAGTCCCAGTCCACGGAGCGTCTTAAAAATCGTCAACCGGCCGCTGACATACACCAACATACCCACCCTCAATTCAATTCGGAAATTCTTCGCCGCGACAGCAGTAGCGAATCGGATGGGGTCGAAATAGTGGGCGTCTATCAAGCACGAAATACAGCGTCCTCACAGCCTCTCATAAGTAAGAATAAATACAAGAAATCGGCACGCAGCGATTCGCCCGGCATGCACGAAAAAATGAAGTCTGCTCCTCCCACGGCTGCGTCAAAGAAATCAATAGACAACTCGGACTTGGATGTAAATAAAATTATGAAAGCCCTAAAGGAGCTCGAGGTCAGTATTAAACCTTTTGCCAAGTAAGTGACAACTAAAATGAGTTTTGCTTTCAGGAACTACAACAAACCGGCAACTATGTGCCCGACATATCGTCTCTCACCAGCAGCAATCACAACGCCAACACATCACCACTTGCCTACGGAAAGGACTTGACCCAATGACAAGAGTATTACAATCCCTCCGCAGCTGTACTGCTCTCATCGCTCTATGAGAAATTTTCCTCGCGGCTATAGAGCATGGAACCAGCACGACCCCGCCGCTTCGAAATCAGGCATTTCGATAATTGCTCCTAAAATGCCCCTTCTCCCATTTACGTATATAAATACTTGATATTCTATTATTGTTTTGTCTCGCCCCAAATGAATTTTGCATTCCTTCCGCAAATCCTTTATTTTATTTATTATTATTTTGATCCTCGTTGTCTTGGAAAACAAGAATACCATCTGTAAGCAGCTCTCGTATAAAGTTTCGTAAAACAATTAATTATAATTTAAATAAAAAATAAAACACTTATAATATTACATACAACAAATTAAATAAAAGAACAAAGGAAATACGAGAGAGAAAATATAAAATAATTCTTCAACTATGTAAAATGTTATGGAAATTATTTACTAAAAACTAAAAAACTTTTTGTAAACATATTTATAATTTAAGAAATAAACACACAAAGATGCAGTAATCGTTTCAGAAGTTCAGATGGTTTATTTTGTTTGCAAAAGCTTCGAGTGTAAGTCCAATAGCAGACAAGAGGTTCAGCACGAATCATCTGTTAGCAGAAATGATGGAATTTTGCCTTCAAAGGCATTACTTGAGGTAAAACCAATGCATGTTCAAGTCTGACGCCAGTACGAGAATATGACAGAAACGAAGGGCGTTTTGTTGCTCCAAAATAACAAGTTCTTTTCAAATAACATTGATTAGAACACCTGCCATGTAATCAAGTACAAAGGCCACATAACTTATGACTATCTTTTGTTTACACTTTCTCTCGCAATAGTCTCTGGAATATGGGTATGCTTCTCCATTCCAAACCACTTACACAAGGCATGCAATTATAAGCCAATTCCCCCCAGACAAATTTTATCCACACACGAAAGGTTGCAATATTCTTATCCCAGATTGGTACTATTTTCACCAGCAAATGTATTCTCAAAGATATGTTGTTAAGCAATCTTTTGAGTGCACTTTTTGAATAGCAACAGTATTTTTATCAACCAGAATCTTTGCATCCAAATGACCTGACTTATTGTCAAGGACAAAATAGGCTAGCGCAATAAAAATTCAATCTGCAACAACATTAACTATAGACTTATGTAAAATACTTTCTGTCTGTGTGCAGCTGCAGCCTAAATTGCAATGTATGTACATACAAATACTAAATCCAATTGCGCCATCACTGTAGCGAGCTTTTCACGCATCAAAAATCGTAAAAAATGCTATCTTTGTTTTGCTGTATGAATTCAAGTTATATGGAACGCACCCATATGACACTTTGTATGACCACGTATGACAGGCCTGACATTGACAGATAAATATTTCGATTTGAAAGTTCGTACCAGCCTTGGCATATGTGGTCACATGACATTATGAGAAATCAATTCTCATGCGGTATTTGTCCGGCTGTGTTCTGCTTCGTGTAGTTTTATCATTATTTGTTTTTCAAAGAGTGGTTTTACGAGTAAATTGTGTTTATCTCGTAGTGTCGTTTTCCTGTGTAAGTGGAAGGGCTCATTATTAACATTTCTGAACTTTCCATTGTTTGAGATATTTTTTTCTGGCTTGGACAACGTCAAAAAAAAATGTCACAAGAACCAAAAAGGCCGAAAAAGAGGCCGGCAAAACAGGTAAAGGGCGACTGGCCGGACGATAGAATTCAAAAATTGATTGCGGCCGTAAAGCTCCGACCGGGACTCTATAACATCGCCATCCGTACATTTGGAAGAGAGAAGGATAAGATGTGGAAAGAAATTGCAGCTGAGCTTGGTAATGCTGATGATTGGTTAGATTGCCGAGCAAAATGGCAAGGTTTGCGTGTCACATTCAAAGTGAATTTGGCAACATTGAGGCGACATCCGTTCGGTTCAATCAGAATCCATTGGCGCTTTTTTGAGGCCATGCGATTTGTTGATTCAAGTGAAGGTCAGAAGTTGACTGAAGCTACCTCAAACTTAGATGTGGTAATATATATATTGCCATTCATGAAATAAAATTATTCGTAATATGTGAGTATTTAAATTTAGAACGGTGACGACAAATTGAAAGCGATGATGACGACCCCGATGTTTTCAATCAACTCTGGTCCGCGACGAAAAAGGGCCGTTAAGGAACCTTCGTTGGCCAGCCAAGCATTAAAAAATGCAAAATTTAAGAAAATGCAGGATCAAGCGTTACAGTTGTGCACCCAGCGCGACGCCTATTCCATTTTTGGCGAGTATATTGCAAAAGAGCTGCGGGAATTGCCCTTAGATGAATGCTGGCAGTTACATCGTCGCATCAATCGGACTTTAGTCGCATTTTTCGAAGAGCGAGAGGTAAGTTAACTTTGTGATTGATCTGGACTAGATGTACCTTCAACCCAAATACTAAATTGATGTAAGAATTGAAAAAGCTTTTCTGTCACCTTACAATTAACAGCTGATTCGGAATTTGTTGTCCTATTTGACATTTGTTTTGATTTCTTGTATTAAATGGTATCAACAGGCGGGAAAATAAAATTAAATGTTCTGCTTAGATTCTTTTCGAAAGTGGCGACGAAATTCTTCCTCGCTGTAATTTTTAATGCCACGTCTCCTCTTCTCGAATGCTTGTAGTTTCAGTACAAACTCTTCCATGTACCTACTCGGATTCATGAAGAAGAAGTTCGATTAATCGCTAGGTAGATTAGGTAACTAATTTTGTTTGTAAATTAGCAAATTCCTAGAATTTATACTATATTTTAACGACTTTTGATTTGGTTTTCTGCAGTAATAAATACAGCCAAATCAATATATTTCAATTTAAGTTTACATTTTGCACGCATAATTGTATGTTTTCGGATCACATAGCGAAAAATTTGTTTCTAATAACACAACAAACACTTTAATCTGACATTTTTTTAGTATGTGTTTGTGAGTCCAGGGCAATACTCTAAAAATATTCCGGACACTTCTGTCGTGTTAACAATTGACCTGGAAGTGCACTTTTTTTCAATGAAACATGGAATACATCGAAAGAGCACTTCTAGATTTGCTCTTTTCATAGAAAGGGCAATTCTTTTCTTCAATCGAAAACGCCATAAGTGTCTCTCTCTGTGACAGAATTTATCCCCACCACTGGCATTTTGACAGTCTTTTCCATTCTTAATGCAAAAGTAAAGGAACGTGCTGAAAGCAGATGTTGACGGAACCAAGTCCCACTATAACCTTGCTGGTTTTAAACAGGTATGTCAAATGAGAATAGACGTTTAATTTTGAATGAAATTTTGCTCATATTAGTCATTGTGCACTTTCGAAAATGTGTACCTACTCCTGATCCTTGCAACAGGTAGGTATGTCAAATGAATTTTTTCATTTATCATAAACTAAGTAGGTATAACTACTTAATTTTGTCTCTGAGTGCTATAAAATACTAGTGATCAACAGTGAGCATCCAAATTTAAATCAAGCTAGATCTTCCAAGTCATCATAAATACAAAAAAAAAAAATAACCGAACATAAAATAAATTCATTTGCGTCACGCTTACGGATGGCTCTGTGTGTTTGTTTATGGATGGGCACAAATGTTATCTTGCAGATGTTGTATCGCCACGTATATGTAACTACTTTCCACATAAAATAATTTATGAACTCAATGTCCCCTATTCCCCTGCTCCTACATATTAATTTATTCTTCATTTCGATTCACTGATG
The DNA here is from genome assembly GCA_951230905.1 of Cheilosia variabilis. Taxonomy (NCBI): domain Eukaryota; kingdom Metazoa; phylum Arthropoda; class Insecta; order Diptera; family Syrphidae; genus Cheilosia; species Cheilosia variabilis. The sequence continues at coordinate 3,482,964 of OX579676.1, read as the reverse complement.
AAAGCATTCTTGTTCATTTCCATACCAATACCAGCCCAACTTCTACGCAAGTACTATCTACTACTACTCCATGTACAAAAAAAAATGATTCATCGAAAATGTAAATGACAGAATAGATTAGGTATACTGTACAAATGTGGATGTACTGACACAAACTGAACGATACACTCTATTTTCATCAGTCAGTTTCATTTCGTATGTTGTAACGCACAGTTTGTTTCACAATGGTTTTTAAATGGCGCGGTCATCACACTGACAAGTTCTTGAGCTTATATAGAAGTTATGATTTTCTCTATGACAGCAACAACCCGTTGTATAGAAAAAAGAAATTTCGTGAAGCTGCTTACAAAGAAATCATTGCCAAGATGAACATACCGAACTTAACTCCCTATGACGTAAAGTGTAAAATCAAAACAATACGAACAAACTACAAAGCAAAACTAGACAAAGTGCTTCGTTCTCAGAGAAATGTAAAAGACCAATCGGAGGTATACGTCCCGCATGTGTTTTGGTTTAAAAAAGCCGACGAATTTTTGAGACGTGTTGTATTGAGAGAAACCGAAAGTGGTGCGGCATCTTTGGTAAGTTTTCATGTTTGATATTCTAATGACATGCATGCCGTGGCAATAAAGGATTTATAAATTTGTTAGTTCATATAAATGAACTAAAATATGTGTGTATCCGCTAACATAAAAGAAGAAAACACAAAAGTAGATATTACCTAATTCGGGTGCACAAATCTCTCTCACAAGACTCAGAAAATAGCCATCATATCAGTTGAATGTTGGTTGAATTATTAATCATTAATCATTATGAAACAAAAAGTCTGTGTGATAGGGATAGAGAGACAGAGAGCGCGTTGGTCAATCATTATCATATACACGAAAATATTTTTGTGTTTTCCTTTTCTCCTTCACAATGAATTCCTACCAAAAATGAAAGAAAATAATGTATACTTATTAAAGAACTTGTTCATTGGACTGAAAATGAGAGAGGAGTTGATTTGAACACTGACATCAAATTAATGATAACAACTGCGATGCAATGATAAATGATGAAACTATTTACATAGGTTGGTAGAGGAATGTCGGGTATTGTGGTTGGTTGGATAGATAATGTGCTACAGTGGAATACCTCGCGCTCTTTTAATTGTCTTTTAACACTCCATTCGACAACAGTTGTCCAACCACCAACCAGAGGATAAAGCCTAGACAAAAGTGGCTACAAAGGAGAAATTCTGAAATAGGGCGTTAAAGCTGTGAAAGACGGTGAAATAGAAAAAATTCTGAAATAGGGCGTTAAAGCTGTGAAAGACGTTGAAATAGGAAAATTGTTGGCGTTTAAAACATTTTGAATGGCACACACGATGACGCAGTGAATGGGGAGGAGTGGAAAACCAATTGATCAACTGTTTTGGACCAAAAGCCAGTTTTCGATGAGGCCATTTAACTTAACTATTTATAAACAAAACAGGGGCGGACTCAAGTTATTGTGGCCTGGACTGGACATTGAAAACTGCATTTTGTTAATTGCAATGAGACAGTATTCATAGTTGTTTAACTGTGACTTAGCTATGTGTGTATTGTGTGGGTAAATAAATAAATAAATGGTTGGCGAAACAGGTTCATGTACCCATTCGTTTGGGTGAATTTTTATTTTTGGTATGTTTATTATTAAAACATGGTTAGCTGCATAGAGATGGGGTGAACTTTTAAAATACGTATAGGATGATCAATGCTTTACAGATAATTTATTAGGAAAAAAGTGCAGTATTGCCATAGTCCCCTGTTTTCTAAATGAGACGCTGCCTCCTTTTGACATTAGAGCGGAGCGTCCCCTGCCTAGCTTCTATCAGGTGCCGTGCCGAAATGTTTTCGTTAAAACTAGGTATAATTTTTACGAAACTTTTCGCATTTGGTTTGAAAACAAACTTCTTTAGCATGTTGTGTAAACCTGAAAAAAACTTCGAGATCTACAAGTCATCCGAATCGAGCGTTATAGCGATGCTTTCGGCACGAATGTTAACCCTGTACCGCTGTTTAATTTGCTGTGTGGAACGGCGCACCGTCTTGTTTATCCGTCCATACCTTTTTCGACGATCTCCCACTGTCCCGTGCTTAAGAAAATTCGACATCAAACGACGAATAGTGTTGCCAGATGGTGCTTGTTGGCCACGATATTTTGGCCAATATGCGCGTTCAGTTAACAGAACTAAACGACTATTTGCAATGCACAGTGTCACTATTTCGGCGGGTTGTTTTGGTGTGAAGCGATTCATGGTTAAAATTGTATTGAATTTACTTTTCAAAGACATGTTTAAGTCTACTCAAGTCAATCGATTGATAAATGTCAAAGTTATTCAATGTTAACACACCGACAAAACTTGGCCTTTACCTTTAGATATATACCAAAACCTCGCTTTGCTTTGACCCGATTTGCGTCGCTTCAAAGTTGCGTCATTTTAAAATTATCGTGGTTTCGAAGCTGCGTCGATATAATTTCAGTTTGCGCTTTTGTTATTCCTTTTTTTTTCATTGATTTTTTTGTAAAAAGGGGACTCCCCAAGATTAAGGCTTACGAGTTTAAACTTTACGTGAAGTCAGTTTGGAGAAGTTTAACTTCTTTGCAGTCAACATCAAAATGAGCCAAAAGCGAAAACAAATTAATTTAGAATTAAAACTGGAAATTTTAAAACGTTTCAAATCTGGAGAAAAAGCAGTTGATATTGGAAGAAGTCTTGATTTGCCCCCTCCACCGTACGAACAATTTATAACCGCGATGCTGATAAAATAAAAGCGTTTGGTAAGACTGCTACACACTTACAGTCTAAGCAAATTACAAAGAAAAGAAGTCCCCTTATGGTAAAGATGGAGTTGCTTCTAAGCGTATGGATCGAGAATCAAAATCAGCGAAGAATGCCACTTAGCAAAATGGTTATTCAAAGAAAAGCCTTGACATTGTTTAACGATCTGAAAGAGAGTTCTCCTTTATCAAGTGGTGAATACTTATAAGTATTTGAAGCAAGCCAATCGTGGTTCGAACGTTTCAAAACTCAAAAAATATCGACGGGAGAACGAACATTTCCAAATCTGAAAAATCTTGTCCTGGATATAAGGTATGGTGTATTATTATTAATCCTTATAATAATAACCTTAAACCTTATTACTCTATTTTACTGGCATTAGATGTAGAGTTGTGTTTGAAACAGACAAGTCAATCTACTAATGAGTGTTTTTGTCCGTCTAGGAACACAAATAAAAAAATAAACATAAATAAAAACACTACCGCAACTCATTCTTTATTTACAGAAAGAAGATACGATAGGCACGGACCCGGAAGACAATACGACATATAATTCTGATATAGATGCCTGCGAAATAAAATTGGAAGATACTGGAACTGAAGAACCAACTGGAAACGAGTCAATATCTGCAACTCCTGTATCCACCATCAGCAGCGACTTACTCACGTTTACACCTGATATTCCACCCGCAAGTGAGTGGGATTTACCGTCTAACTTTGTTGATGAATCCACGAAACCGACATGTGCTACGACAACCACAACGCAATGCAATCATAGTACTGACAAAAAGGGCGATTCAACCAAGCGACCATATCCCTTCGATGTATTAGAACAAAGTGTGGCGAAATTACAGAAAACAATTGAGCAGCATAAAGAAGAAGTTGTCGATGATGAGTTTGATCTGTTTGGAAAAAGTATAGCCTTGCAACTGAAGCGAATGCCGCTGGAAAGAGCCCTGATCTGTCAAGAAAATCTGCAAAAAGTAATGAACCAAGAGCGATTGCTTCAGCGATGATCGGTATTTAAGAAAACCATGAGATCAACTTGAGACTTATGGGCATCTCGTGGTTTATTTTTTAAATAACAATAAACAACGTTTAATATTCTTTCGAGTTTGTTGTTTTATAAAAAAGAATTCGAATGACTGCGCCTTGTGCAGAGCCGGCTCCAGCCAAACTAGCGCCCTGTGCAAGATTTACAGAAAGCACTCTTTTTTCATATTTGCACCATATGCATAAGTCTTTTCAATACTTTTTTCCTTTTGGAGTATTTTTTTGTTTTGAGATCTTTGAACTAGATTCTTTTCTAAAATGTAAGTGGATGTGGAAGGAATATACCTACTTTTTTTTTTTTGTATCTTAATATTTTTTTTCTTAAAGACATATTTTAGACGGTGTTTAATTAAAATAGTTTTATTCTGTTACGAACCGAATATGGAATATCTCATAAAAACTAAGGTTGTGTCCCTTATATAATACGAAAACGAACATTTTTGTTTAAATGTTCTTAGAATAGAATGCTGCACCTGAATTGCAAAACAGTCTTGCTTGCAGGTGCAGGATAACCTTGGAAATATTCCAAAGCAGCCGACCTTGGATTGCCAAATATGTGCAATAACATTCAGCGTCCCTTCACTTTCGCATTTTTAGTAATGCTGCATCCTTAAGAAGATTCCACGTCATTCTTTTTTGTATAATTACGTAGTTGTCCCTTATTTGTAGCGTGCTATGTATTCAGAGCCGTATTAGGATATTTTTATGTCACAGTCCATAAACCAGTGAGGCCCAACGCTACCTTGGAATGGAAATGCGTGTTAATACTAGAGCCCCATCCCTCCATAAAAAGATTACTGTTTTATGCGCATTTCATATACACAGTTTGTATCATTGGACTTAGTTATTTCAAAAAGTTGGTTTAACCCATCGCCACCGATTGATCATTTCCCAATGAACTTGCCTGTCGAGGCCACAAACACGATCTAGTCTTGCTAAATGACACCGCCAGGAACTTAAAAAGTGCCGGTACATCGCAGTATGCCTCACAATCGTGTTGACATCTAAGTTCACAATCACACAAAGCCAGAAGCAAACCTAAAGAAGAAATTACAGGCCAACGTGATTCGGAATGCAATTCATATACATGCACTAAACTGAGCGAACATTTAACTCGGAACCCATTAACTTTTTATGTAAAAACAGGTGGTATAGACATAATGGGCAATAATTATACGCAACTCCTTTCTTTATTCATTTGATGCCATACGGAGAGATTTTATTTCAAGAATTACCATGACGTCAACCAACACGTATTTTTAACGTACATAAATCTTAACTTGTAGCCATTATTCAGATTTACTTGGACTTTTCCTTGCAGCAGGATTCCTTCTTCTCCGTAGTGCTGCTGCCGCTGCACGCACACTTGGCAGCATGGTCACACTTGCACCGCTCATCACACTTTTCGGGAGTGCATTTGCAATCTAAAGATATAATTTTGATGTTTTGAAAAATCAATTATTTGGCTTATCTATTGTTTTCTTCTTACCGGTACCGCAACCGCCACAGGGCATCTTGTTGGAAGATATTTATGTTCAGTGAATTGAAATCAATTGAAAATAAATTGAAGGACTTGCGAGCGTGTTGTTTGCGAATTCTTCACTGTAGTGCAGTCTCTGATGAACTGAATGGGAGGCCCATGGTTGCATGGCATTTAAATAGTTGACTTTTATTTAGACAGGCCAGAGAGATCTGAATCAGAACTGCGCACAACGAAGCAAACCTTAATTCGTTTCCTCTTTCCTATGCGAATGCAGACTGTATAGGGTTACCATTAGAACAAAGCCAAAGCGATATGGTACAGAAAACTGTCTATGTAATCAATGATTAGGATGAGACGATTCGAAACTATTCTTTGCGGCGTAAGAAGTCATTGTAAGTATTACCCGGCAAAGTTCTGGTTCAATATTCGGTAATGTCATATTTCAAGAAGTACGAGGGAGTTCCTTCATCGCAAAGAAAGATAGCCACAAAAATCCGTTGATCAACACATTTCTTATATTGAATTTATTCTTAACCGGAAAAATTCAAATAAAAACCAGCAAGTCGTACTATTTTATTCGTAACGCTTTTAGCCAAAGAAAATGGAATACTTATGGCGTTTTCGATTGAAGATAAGAATTGCCCTTTCTATGAAAAGAGCAAATCTAGAAGTGCTCTTTTCGATGTATTCATTGTAAAAAAGGTCCACTTCGAGATCAATTCTTAGCACGACAGAAGTGCCCGGAATATTTTTAGAGAATTGCCCTGAACTTTTTTTTTTTTCAATGAAACATAGAATACATCGAAAGAGCACTTCTAGATTTGCTCTTTTCATAGAAAGGGCAATTCTTTTCTTCAATCGAAAACGCCATAAGGAAACCCTGAAAACGTGTCAGAGCTTGCATGTTTTTCTCTCTGTGGGATGTGCGGGAATGAACGCAACTTTAGTCTTCACTCTTCTTCTTCCTCTTCAGTATTCAAGCCGGCAGTTTTAATTGGCATTCTTCAAGGGGGTGGTTCAGTGGTTGGGGCACACGCTATACATAAGTTCCTTTTGTATTCAAAGGGTTGGGATTGGGACTGCAAAAAATATGTATACAACAAGCATAACGTACATAGAAATAGGGAAATTGATTGACTGTTCAGATACAAGTTATTATTAATGTAATAATTGACATATACGTATATAATATATTTTAATTAATAACCACCATCAGCACTTTCAGTGTACAGTTAACATACCTACATTCAATTAGAATAGGTAAGAGTTAAAACAATTAAAGACCAACAACTTAGTTTCGGCATCAAGTTCGGTCTTCCCATTTCGATAGATTAGCTGCCTCAAAATTAGCCAGCTTTTATTTATTGTCGTCTGTGAATAAGATCCCGACCGTTATACCTACTTTAGCTTCTTAAGCCATTCAATTGGAACCCCAATGCAGAGCGCATTGAACAAAATTTTGAAAACGAGCATCACTTCAAACTTGTTCCAATTTATGTACTTTGATATCACCTTCAACACCGACAGCTACAAACCTTTCGAAATGTTTGCTGAAGTCTAGTCTGGGTGGAACAGAGTCATCGGCGAAGAGCGCAGGTGGTTTAACTGTTGAAATCAGCTAAAACTCGTTTTCGTTTGTTACAAAATAATAGAGGCGCTTTGTTTTGAAGTGAAGAAACACACAATCGAAAATGGGTTTTCACTTTAGTTAAATGGAGCATTGTATATTTTTCGAATATTATGTCGCGTTTTTGTTTACATATCTATGATTTTTTAAACTTTGAAGTGCCATGTGTGTTCATTGACTTGTCCGCTGCTTCTGTTTGGAAACTAGATAAGTGAGCTCCGTTGCGGTACTTCTGTTCGGTACTATTTACAGCTTTACTGAGAAGAAACCGAGTACCTATACTCTTATCTACTTTTTGACATAGAACTGAAGTAACTGAATTAACTGACGCAAAAGTATGATCCAAACGTCTTTTTTTATGCACAGCAGTAATCGCGCCGAGCCTATTTAGGTCGATCCTTTACCGACCAAAATCGAGAGCAACTATACTGCACCAACAAATCAGCGAGTGGCCTATCGGAAAAATGTTATGAAAAATGACGATCTACCAGCGACGACAGCCAGTTTTTCGATTGATAACCGACAATCACAATAGGGTTCCCTGTGCTAGGTTAAAAAGAACAAAATCTTCCTCTTTTTAACCTTCCGATTTGCCAAGGCGATGTGGAGGCACGTTGACCTAAAAGATCTATTGTGCCCAGAGGTTGAGAAATTAGAAGCTGTTCTTAATGTAGCTAATAATGCTTTTATCAGAGGATTTCCTCAATTATACTTCTGTACTTAGTATTTCTCTGAAAAATAACTTCCTTCTAAAGAGAGTGGGCTTTCGAATATGATAAGTTCAGATGTTTCGTCTTCCTCGAGACATAGCCGGCACTCCGGGTAGTTAACTATAGGTGCATTTTATTTAGGTTGTTTCGCAAACAGCTAATTTAGTGACCGCGCAGAACGGTTCTGGTTATTTAAAAGGGGTTTTTTGTGCCCGGGAACCCATCATATTTTGTTTTTGTTTCTGGAGCCAAAGTATGGACGTTGTTGAAGCAGTGTAGGACTGATTTTGAGACAATGATACCAGAGCTTCGCTTGAAATACACTGAGATATTAACATATTGAGACGTTGATGCAGTTTGGTCCGCTCCCATCTCCAAATCAATTTTGGAAACATCCGTATACTTCTTTACGCCGTTTTGGCAGCTCGGTGGTTTACAGGTAACAGATGCTTCTCTCCGCCGAGAATTTTTTTGTTAAAACATTCATAAAAAGCTCCGAGTCATTAGATCTTGATAGTGACCAAAGCTTATTTCTTCCTCTATGCCAGACTTTCTGAGTTCTTTTGGTTTTGTTTTTGGCACCAATCTAGGACCGTCTTAAGAGTACTTTGTGTGAGTAGTGTAACTTTGTTTGATTCTTTGCTCCTAACGATGATGACTAAATCATCGGCGTAGTCTAAAATATTGAACCCTGGGGAACTTACCTTTTGCAATAGCTTATCGATAACCAAAAACCACGGTTAAGGCTACCTCTCTGCGGGTAGCTCTTGACGGCTGTAACAGTTGCTGAGGTTACTCATGACGAAATCGTTATTATCCAGCTTTCTGAGCATCGCTTTGACCAATTTGGTGGTCTGATCTAGGATCATCTGTATCTTCGAACAAAAGCGGATTCATCTCCCGTTATATGTTCATAGAATTCGTCTAAGATAGTGGACACAGCTAAATTAACTTGAAGAAGAGCGTGCAACGGAGTAAGATCTCTTTTTGGTTTGTCTTGCACTGAAATTGAGCTCAAATCATTTTATCAAGAAAAAGGCAATTTAAAAATGTTTTTGAGAATGGTTCTCTTTATTGTATATAACTTTTAAAAAAAAGATGAAAAATAAAGTAAAAAGGATAATAAAAAATTTCTCTTACGTATAAATAACTAACCAAAGCAACCACAAGCAAACGACTTCAACATTCATAATATGTATATAAAAAAAAAGATTTAAATTTATAATGATCTCTTTTATTAGCGAGAAAACGAAACAAGAAATGCAGGTATAAAAAAAGTAGGTACAAACAATTCGCAAATATTGTTATTGACACTTAGAGAATGCTATCACTTTTGCAATTTACATTGTCTTTCACGAAACGTGTTACTCTTCTCTGCGTAACATTGCAGCTTAGCTAGCAAAACATAATTATTACCAAACAAACGAAACGAATATATGAGACCAAAATGACAGACCTTACCCGGGCGAGATATGTGAACATTTATGTTTAATGAGCTAGAGACCACAAACGAGGAACCTTTCCTCTTCTTTTTTGTAATGTTTTTATTATTATATTTCTTTTTTTCATTATTCTTTTGCAGATTCAATCTCTCCAATTTTGTTTACCATTTTCATCTTTTTTTGTTTTTAACATTTTATCTATGAAAATATAGAACAGAAAATTTCACACTATGTACTACAGAATTTAAATATTTTCATTCCCTTGGGGGGGAACTTGCTTTTGTTTAACATAAAAAGAAAATTCATATACATATAATTTGTTTTTAATAAAAAAAAAAAAAACTTCACAGTTTAATAATAACAAGAAATGGAAATTTTTAAAACTGTTTTTCTTCTTCAATTTAATGTTTAATATATATATTTTGTGTTTGTTTCCTTTTTGTTTACTAATTTAAGGCTAATATCGTAGAAAATGAACCAGTAATTAGAATAAGAGCTAGCAGCCGACTGGTGTTTGCCGATTGAGAGTGTGCAGAGGATAACTCGAGCAAACCATTTTTGTTTTGTTTTTGTTAGCATTTTTCATTACTTCTTAAGCGGTGGGCTCTTTTTGTTGGGTCTTCTCTTCGCTTTGCGAGCAGATGTCGTAGAGCTGCCGCTATTGTTTGCATGAACTGATGTTTGTGTGTCAGCTGTAGGCTGGGTTAAGCTGGGAGGATGTCGTTGAAAGAATCCCAGAAAGTTCCACTCTAGCTGTTGTTGCTGCTGACCTCTGCTAAAGTTATTGTTATTATTGTTATTGCTCATATTGGTTTGTGGTTTCGTTATTTGCTGCTTCGGAGATGACGGCTGCTGATGCGATTTTCTAATTGGCTGTTGTTTCTGCTGCGGCTGTTGGTTTTGTGATTGTATTGCTTTAGGCCGTGGATAGGCGTATTCTCATGACTTCTTTACTTTGCCGTTTATCGATCCAACTGATCGGCCACCAACTGCTGCTTCAGCGGCGTGGGTGGCAACATGCTGAATGCCCTTTTCCATGCATCCTTGGTAGACCGGCTTCATGAACTGTCGATTGAAAGAATTTTGCTAGTTATAGTGGGAATAACTTTAGCCCAATGACTGTAAAGTCTGGATATACGGTGCCTTTAAACAGTTTCGAGCTCAGCACATAGCTTATCGTTAAGATATTACGGGTAGACAAAGTGGCATTCAGTGTTCATTGTCGCACTGACAAGGTCTGACAAGTAAGTGCGAGGATAATTGTTCAGATATAGCTTCTACTATCCGATTTTGCACATCTTTTGCATCACTGAATGATAAAAACATGCGACTGATTGCGATCGAGAACAAAACATTATCATTGCAAAGAAATGCTGGCGTCCTGAAGTACCTCAATTGAAAGCGAAAACACTTTACTTGTCTGTTGAGCTTAATCTAAATTATCCCATACATCCGTGGAATGTGTGAACACAAAGTCAATATTTTCTCTAACATTCTTGGGAAGTATGACATAAGCAATGACGCTAACTAATAAATTATTTCATTTCTTTTTCTATCCCTTTGAAGTGCGTCACGTCTGTACGCGATAGACAAAGCGGATTTTCATGTTAAATGTAGATAGGAATATGTGTAGTGTTTTAAGAAATCTTTCGCGTGTCTCGTGCGAGCTGGAAACGTAAAAACTATTGCTCCAAATAATCTGTCTATTGTCGTCACTTAAAAATTACATACAATTTGCCTATTGGATGGATTTCTTTGTGGCTGTCCTACCCAACCAATATTAACAAATGAAGTGTCAAAAAAAAGAGTATTTCTTGAAGCACTTTTGCTTTTCAATATTTTAGATTTCTTAAAAACAAAAAGCGCGCGAAAGTTCTCGCACGGGTACACTTGAATCATTCTCTTCGAATATATTAATGAGCAAATGCCAAGAGGTGCGTGGGCGTTGAGAGGATTCCATAAGCAAATATATGGCATATTGAGCACAAGTCAATGAATAGTTTAGTGGAAACTGTTGTACCTCACATGTTGGCATACATCAATAGAACTATTGAAAAGCCATGGAGCGCTTTTCACGTTAGAGATCCCTTCCTAGTTATCAGTACCGCAGCGCACGTTTGTTCTGCGCCCCAAGAAGCCGAAGTTCTTTACGCTAGAGACCTACAGCATACGATTTTGTTTCTATTGCAGAAATTGCATTCATCGTAGTTCTACTGAAAGTCTTAAACGTCGTTCTTGCAGCGCAACACAGACACATCTCCTAATGCCTGTTATCCTTGTAAACACTCTTCCTTTTGCCTTAAACAAAAGCTCAACCAAAGAAATAACCTTCCTTCAATGAAACTTCTAAACCAAACCGTATAACTCTGTGCGGTAGTTACCACCGGAATGACTCATTTTGTTTGAGGATGAAATATTCAATTCTGTTTTAACTGACTTATGCTTCTTCCTTCTCTCACGCCCTTCAAAAACCCCAACATTTTTTTTCTGGCAATCAATTAAAATCTGTATTTACAGAGTTAACTATTTCAACTTACGTTTTCCCACATGAACGATGCAAAATCATCCAGTTTCACTCCAATATCACTAAATTCTCCGCTATACCTGTGGAAGCAAATAAAATTAGAAACTTTATCATACAGATGGGAACTCCTTCTAACCTTATGTATGCCCAAAGCGCGAGCGTAAGTAAAGCTACGCCCATCAGCAGATTACAGAAATTGGCAAACGTGTAGAGGCCAAGTAGGCCGAATACTCCACTCAGTATGTACATTATTACAGCAATGGCAAAGTATACAGCCGGCGTCCGTGCTGCTTTGAATATATTCTTGCTTTCGTTGTGCGCTCTGAAACTGTTGAACGAGTCCTCCAAGTCGATGTCCAGTTGTTCGCGGTATTTCTCTGAGAATTCTTCGCCGCCCATTTTTCGTTTGGCAGCAAACTGGAGAATAAATAAAACACGCATTTAGAACGCGAAAAGCGCTTGAAAATGTTTTGATTGGATTTATGAAAAAGCAATCAACGCTATAAGATTAAGGGGGGAAATATCAGAGCAGCTGCGATTCAATGTTGACTGCTGAAATGAGATTCCTTTATCGCATTGCTGTGGTGTGACCAACAGAGATGACATAAGAAACACCAGAATATGTGAGGCTTCTCGAACGGCGAGCAATAATCGGTGCCAGATCCTCTCAAATCCTTCTTTGACGACCGACAAGCAATAGTGTACATGATGTGGATATGGCCAATTATTTATTTTCTGGAAATCACTTTAAAATAAACCACTTACATGGAACAATGCCTTGTCTTTGATCCGCAAGTGTTCGGCATCCAAATGGCCTGTGCTTAAGTACGGCCTACTGCCGCCACAAATTTCTTCCATAAGCTGAGTGTAGAGATCCTTAGCGGCGGCCACGGCCGTTAAATTGTTCGCTTCTGCAGTTGCCTGTTACCGAAAAGATTTTTTGCTTTACAACGAATTACAATTACAAAATCGAACATCTCACTTACCACAAGCATACTCTTCGGTTCGGGCAGCTCGTTTCCTTTGTAAATTGTCATGTATGACTTGAAGTACTGGAGCAAGTCCCTTACTCTGACCTTTTGTCCACTGATTTCCTTGGGGATTAGATTGTCCGGGGCCAAAAGCATTGGCACAAGTTGACGCAAAGATTGCTTAAACTCTGGCGTTATGTCCTTCAGCCGACCATCGAAATTGGGATTAGTCGCCACTGTGAGACCAGGATGTGGCATTAGGAAACATGCAATCTCAGTGAAACACGACTGAATGTGTTTTCGCAGCGATTGCAGCTCTGGATGTTGTTTGTCGGACAATTCGAGGCGGCGTTTCAATATTTTCTCGCCACCCACTGCGCCGTATTCAGCCTCATAGGGGAAACTCCAGTCACGCACCAAAAACTGCAAGCGCTGGAACGGTTTCTTGCCAGAATCGGCCAATGCCAAGCGACCATATTCGGTGAAGAGCTGCAAGTGCTGCAAGTCATCCTCTTGGATGTTCTGTGATAGATTGTATAGTTGTACCGATGATACCATTGTGCTGAGAGCGAACACTGTCGCACAATCTCGCACAGTACTCTGGCTATCGAATGCACCCTGGGTGTCTAGCAAGATGATGGCAACTTTCTCGCCGCTCGGGTAGTCGTGTAGAAATATTTCGGACCACATGAGAATGCCAGTTGTGTCGCGTTCGGAGCCGCCACGCCACGAAAAGCCTGAGAGCGGTTCATTTTCATCGCCCAGCCAATCTGTGATATCATGTTTTACATACTGTGAAAGACCCAGAGAATTGTTTATCAAATTAATAAATCAAAACTAAAACTGAGAATAAAGATTGAACTGTGCACAGAGTGGGTCAAACAGCTCACTCTGGAAGTCAATTAGATTCCGTAAATCTGAGTTTATGGGCACCACATAAACAGCATCTTTATGACAGTGTGGTCACACGATGATGTAATTTCTAAGTCTACTGTTGAAAGCATGCGAGCGGCATACAAGTGCGTATGGAATAATTCGACTGTTTCAATTATCATTACAATCATGGAGTCTGACTCTGTGTGATTCACTTCGTATTTATGGTGTTAGACGTCAAACTTTACACCAGAGACATTTATTCGATACCATCTGAGATACCGATTCCAGTTAATAATCCTAAATAGTATCGGTTTACAGTTTCTATGACAGATAAATATATTGGTTCTTGTTGGTAGAAAACAGCGAGTTGCCACTGCTGCTGGGTTGAATGTGGTTCGAATCAAATACATTCTGTCAACAAGAAGGGATAATAAACACTGACAAATTGGACAGTTGTGAAGGGGTTTATTGATCTTATCAGAAATCAAACGAAAAATAACCCCTGACTGTAACTGAAATGGTTCAATTTTCCTTCACTCATACTCATGATACTTCTTCCCTCCAGCTGACTCTCAAGCAAGCAGTCCAACGCATGCAGCAAAACAATCGTCCTGGTATATGGAAGTGTATTTCCCGAGGCTAACGTGACGGGCTAGTTCCAGTTCTTCTAAGTAAATACCGGCCCCGGCGGATCGGGCGGATCCATCATGAATTCATTAATGAAAAGGAGACTTACAAAACCTTTGTCACAAATGATATAAAAGATTTCATAGACGCCGATGGACTTAACAGTCGTAGCTGCGTTTCGCGTAGGCCACTTCCATTCCTTTCTGTATCTGATCTTGGGTAGAAATATCTACAAATATCTTGAGTTGTGTGTTTCAATAAACCGAATGCATTGTTCAGATAAATATTGCATGCGTCGTTGAGTTTGATGAATATTCATTTCACACAGGCAAACGACTGCGAGCAATTTATAGGTAAAATTAAAGCTATTTCTTCATCAAAAATTAAAAAAATTATTGTAATTAAAAAGAATTTGAATGAAAATGGTAAACGAGAAAAGAAAATTTCCCATTTCGAAGGCAAGTTTATCAGACATTTGCACCAGGCAAGGGCGCTAGGACGAAAATTCCAAAATATAGTCCACTGACGCACGTGGGAATGAATATGCAATGCAAATACATGCGATTCATTTCATTCTCATACGTTGTGCTAAGAGATAGTGGTTCTGGTTCACACGTCCCCGTTTGTTTTTGTTGTCAACCTTGAATACATCATCTTATCATCTTTTTCAAGAATTGTTTAAAAATAATAATATTAAAATATTGAGTTCAGTAAAGGTCTTCATCGCTTAAGACTTAAGTGTTGTGGTTCTATGTGAATTAATTCTTCTCTGTTGGAAAATGGTTACTGAGTTTTCATTAATGTGCGGTTTGAGAGAACAGCAATTTGTTTATAAACATTTCAGTGGGAATTAGAGATATTTTCAAACTCACACTTGATTCGCTTTTAGACTTTTCCAGCGAAACCATTTCACCCAAAAAAGAGCCACCAACAATGGACACCTTAAAAAAATTGACGCGTGCACTGGAGCTACAAAAAGTTGAATTTTGCTATGAAATCGGGCCGACAGAATGTACATTATTTAAATATAATGATTGTACGTAAATAATGGGGTTCCTTTGGTCTAAGAAGGCAATTGGCAGTGGGGCTTTGTCAAGAAACACTCGCAAGATTCAAAATTAGAAATTTATCATAACGCGTCAACGGCCAGCATGGAAATGGAAGCATGCACGATAGCCAAGTTGGAATAAAGTGATTTTCGATCCTGATCTACTAGTTGTACAGCGACCGTAGCCTGATTCAAAATATGCGACTGCGACGCTCCGGAGGGACAAAGTAGCAGTTTCTGCAAATCACGTCTTAGAGTTAGAGCAGTAGCCACGATAACTCGGGGTATTGGTTCCAGTTCCACCCCGGACGGTCAGTGAGTAAGTACTCTTAACCTCAGTAACAGAAAATGTTTTTAAACGATGCTTCGCCCTTAGACATTGAACATCGAATGAATTTAGCAAAATATTCGAATCGCATTTTCGCTATCAACAAACAGAAATACTATTTTATTAAATTTGAAGCACTTCTAATCGGCCTTCAACTTTTAATTGCTTGTTGCTTGTCATCCCAATTATTGTCGATAATCCTAATCGCGTATTGCGATTGCTCTCACTGACGTAGAAATTTTGTAACTTTGTTATGAGGTTATATTGTAACATTCCCAAAAAGTGGTAGTTCATGGATGTTTATAGGCAGTAGTGGAAATCTCTCACAGATTATTATTTCGTTCGACAAAGAGAGAGAGTGAGGCATGTGTGCACTCGGTTGCACGTACAGCAGACGCAAATTGTGCAAAAGCAAGACTTCTCGATGATGCGATGCACTGAATCTTTTCTAACTGCAAGCACCTTTTACATTCGGTACATTTGGGTGCTTGCACGAAAACTAGTTCGACTGCCAATGAGTTTCTGGATCTATGATAACTGCACATAACAACACAAGCATTGCTCCTAGATCATTTGATGTCAGCTGGGCTTAGAAGCACAAGCCTTTAACATATGTGCCTGTAAGATGAGGAGGCAGTGAATACCGAATTCACTCTAATCGAATCAGTTTATTTGTTCCCTTAACGATGTAGACAATTTGACTGGGGCGGCGTGCTGTACAATTAACACTTCATATTCTTTATGAGCTGGGGCACAAATCGTTTAATTACATTTCGTTGGCACTAGCAATAAATTGAAATATCACCACTACCAAGCTCAACGGCAAACTTTACAATGTACACGGTTACACGGTTATTGCAACACACACACTTGAGACGGACACAAGAATTAATTAATTATGCGCGTGTCAAAAGATCACTTTTTCACCGAAAGACTCACTGGTTGGAAAACAGGAAGCACTCTGCATTGCAGCCAAGCTGTTACATAAACACGGCGGCTATAATCGTAAAAATAATCTTACGTTTAGTCATGCATTGCTCACCTTTGAGTACATGTATCGTAGAAAGAAATCCAGAAGGAAACTCTTGCCTTTGCGGAATGCGCCGGCCACTGAGACGACGCACACAAAGCGATCCTTAATCTCATCCTTGTTGAGGGCGTCAGCCAAAGCGTCCTCGTTCAGGATGAATGTGTGATCTTCGGCTGTTGAGATAATTTGCAGCGCTTCGGCTGGCATTTTGTTGATATTTTAATGTGTTTGTTGTTTTGAATCTGGAAGAAGGAGAAGAACGAATATTGTACATTAAATGTAGAGTCTTCCAAAAAAAATTGAGAATTTCTTGCAAAAATACCAAGCAGTCGAATGAACAAAGGGTGTATCATGGTGCTCTAGTGAAAACTGTTCTGTACTTTGTGCTGGCGATTTGCACTACAATCGAACACACAGCTGTCCGTTGACGAATACACACGATCGTCTATAGCAATTCTGATGTTTTTTTCTGCCCACAATTAGAATTATGAAGAGAAACACCAGCAGTAGCGGCAGCAGGAGAAGCGGTAAACATTTTGCACGTCGAGAAGAGTCCAAAAATAAATCTGAGGTCTTTTTTGTGCGCTCTAGCTGAGATATTAGGTGCTGTGCGCCTATCTCTGCCTGAGTTCTGTGTAATAATTATTATTTTTAAGCGATTTCAAGAGCAGGGGATAGCAGGTATGTCAGATATATGCCTCTGCGGCAACAGCAATTAGTGAATGTTTTTCGGAAACATGCACCTACTCTTCTGGGCTCACAGAGCGAACATTTTATAATGTGGCTATGACCAGGTATTGTATACTGCCTGTTTGTCGGTCGGTTATATGCTACGAAACAGAGTATAGTTATTCCAAGGTCAAAAGCGTGCCGTGTAAGCGTATTATGCGCCGTATTGCAAAAACATGACCTCAACTAAATGGCAATGTCGTCATTTCCACCATGGAGCAACAAACAAATCAACTGCCAGACCACTAATTCGATTTTTAATGCCGATCGTTGGCAATCAAACAAAGCAATCAAGCTTAGCCGCTTAACAGCGCGTCTTGACGATCAGTGACACAAATTAAGAAAGTTCGATGATTAATTTCACAAAATTGTTGGGAAAATAATTATCAAGGGTACCTGACAACGATAAGGCAAACTGCTTGCTTGCGGTTCAAAGTTCTTTGTACCCAGTTACGCACAATGAAAATAAAGAATACCGACGCCGCTGTGCACTAAACAAAAACTTGATCCCCAGTTTCAATTAAGTGGTGGAGAACTCACACCAAAAGGGGACAAACTAGAATAAAACAACAAAACTCGTGCAACTGGTTATTGTACAGCAAACCAACTACGTCGAAGATTCAAGAATTTCCACTTAATGTGTTAGCGAGAGACTGGTCAACGTAAACAATCAAAATTCGATCGTAAAGTTAAATTCCAACGCACTTTCTCCAATTAAGCAAAAACCTAGGTATTCCTCTGCTTGCCAACTAGATTAAATTAGCTAGAATTAATTGAACGACCTAAAGTGCAGTTTGATTAATTTCGGAATACACATTCCCGACCTGCTAGCCTTTCCAGCGCTTCACTGACGTGTAGTGCTGCGCGATTATTGTGTACTTCGTATTTTGGAATTCTATGTGGATATTTTTTTGGTGGATTTTTGTACTTACGTAAATTATATTTCAATTTTTGGAAGTGTTCTCGCCCAGTTTGAGTGCCTGCATGCAATGCAAACGATGCTGTGTACGTTTTTGTGATGATTGCGCTGATTTGTAAATGATGAATCAGATTGGAATTAATTGAAAAATATTATTTAAAATAAAAACGAAAAAACTAACACGAAGGCCAAAAAATTTGTGACTCGCTTAGCTCGACGGGAATACTTTTTTTTCAGCCTTTGTTTTTATCCTACGTACACATCGTGCGAGAAAGAGAAACGTCACTTTGCTAACCTGAGAAATGACAAAAAAAAAAGAAAGACACGACGAAAATGTGGTAGTCCAATTGGAGGTATATCAATGTACAGTACGAAACAAGTACGTGTGCGCATGGAATTCGGTGCTGCCAGTCTTCTGAGTTTTCATTTGTGCTTTAAAAAAATATCAAAGAATAATAATAATAATAAATAGAGCCAAATGGGAAAATGGCTGAGAGTTTGAATTTTGTGTTATTGTTGTGTGCAGTCACAATTAAGTGAAGAAGGAAATTAATACTAAAAATAAGTGTAGCTAAGATTCGAATGTCGGAAAGGGAGGTTCATGAACTTATTTCAAAATAAATGTACCGAAATCACTATTAATATTTTAAAAGCATTTTTGTTGTAAAATGAGTCGTTTGTATAGATTAAAGATCGGTGCAAAGTCGTTTGCAATTGATTCTATTCATTGTTATCGTATTTAATAATTTTTAACTAAATATGTAACAAGTGAGGCTAAGGGCAATAGGCTATTTTAGCTATTGGGCGTGTTTTTTTGAATCACCGAAACCGAGATCAATATCAAACCACGGATGATTTGTCAACTTTGCATTTATGACGTTGGTGAAATGCAAATGCAATTTAAAAGTCAGTTATAATATATATATTTAAAAATCGGCGAATAATTACGGAGAAAAAATGCATCCACAAACCACAGCTTGTCGACATTAACTTCTTGCGTGAATTTTGGGATAACCATTGGATGAGCGAAAGTGCCGAATGTGAGCGTATATACCTGAGTTGATTAGTCAGTTGCGAATCAAACAAAGGGGTATTCACGATTCGGTGTAACAGGTCTAGCAAAATTGCGAAATTTTATTTAATTTTATCAAATCGTGAATACCCTTTTTCTAATCTCTAGCAACAACGAAGCAAAAGGTACGGACAGCCAGTAACACTGACATTTGGCGAACTGTCAAAAGGACGAGGGCACACTTTACTCCGTTGTATTTTTCTGTTGCAATAGGGTCAGGGTATAGACAAAGTGCAAAAGTGTAGCGAAATTTTAGACAGTACATTTTGTTGTTAGAGTGCGAAAAAAAGTTGCACTTTCGCAATTTCGCAATGGTACTAGACCAGTTGCATCGGATCGTGAATACCCCTATACTAAAAGCACGGGCTTTTAAGTGGTGCAACCACAATAAAAGGCCCAACCCCAAGCCATTATTTACTTTAATAGGTATAAATATGACTCTTTCATGTCAAAAACGAATATGTCCGATATACCTGTAGCTTTTTGTGTTTATTGAGCGATGTAAGCAATATTTTGATTTGGATAATTCTCAGGTTTAATATCCGGTTGTCGTGTAAAAACGCTTCCTCCATCTTCATTGACGGTAATTCTGCAATAGTAAAGATACTTGGCATTTCCGGAGAACATTTTGAACCTTCAATCATTTATTTATAACACATTTCTGTATTTGAATGTCGGTAGGACACACAAACCCATATACCTACTTACACCCCAACTAATATCCTTTTATTTATTTGAAAACCAAACATTTTCAAATTTGAATGCTATTTGCTCACACAATTGGCCAGATTAAGGCGATATATACGAAGAAGGGAAGGTTTTTCCATTTTTAACTCTCAACTGATTTCGCTTCAATTCCTTTCTAATTAAGAGATCAAAGTCAAAATTTGACTGTCTTCTGTAACTTATGTAGTCAACGCACAACCCCAACCCAGAACCCAGAGATTCAAATAAGGCGAAAAGCCGCTCTTTGAAATGTGACTCAATGGATTCCTTTCTTTGCTATTGCCAACTATCTTCAAATATACTGTCGAAAGATCGAGCGAAAAGTTAAGAAGCGAGTTGCAACCAGCCAACATGTTGTCGGCCGTAATATTTTATCTCACCCGTGTTACAGTAGGTATAGCACAAAGGTACATCCAGTGGTACCGCACTAAAAAGTCATTAAAACATAACGCCATAAGGGAATTTGAATTTTGGTAGTAGGGATGCTTCATATCCCTTTGTTGCTTAATTTAAGGATGTTTGATGTCACTTACGTATGTACTTCCGAACACAGCTCGGCATGGGACTTGTTCCACATTATAATTCGCCAGTTTACCAAAATGCTTTTGTTTTCCTCTACTCGGGTGGTGGGAAGAAAGCTGCTGAAACACTTAACCAGACCCATAAAAAGCAAACAACATCAACAGTAACAACATCAACAACAACAACAGAGGACAACAAACATCCCTGATTATTTATTTAAATGCGAAATGGCTGCCAAAGTAGTATGACTGGTATGGTTGGTTATGTATGCATTGGGCTCGACCTTTTTTCCTTTATCCTGTCTCGGTGGTAACTGGTAAGTCTTTCATCCCTCAGCGGGGGTTATGACGGGAATCGGGTGGGTGTTTGGTAATATCTACTCTCGACAAGATGCTTGATGGTGACCATTAATCTTTTCCCTTTCGCCGGAACGGCGTGTACTTTATTTCTACTTTTGGTGCGTAGGTATGTACCAAAAAAAAGCGGTTCACGTGAATCCATTTGAAACACCTGTTACCCGTACTATAGTAGAGCCAGCCGGATGTAGGGATGTGTCGCGTCCCTTCGGTGTAGCTTTAACGCTGTGACTGATGTCATTGAGATTTTTGATTGTTTATTCGGCTTGATGTATTAATGTTGAAATGAAAATTGACAAAAATCCAGGCGAGACCCTTTACGGTTGGATGCGAAAATAAAGGTGTTTTTTAACTGATTACTCGTACGGATTTGGGTTGGAGTGGGGCGCATGGTTTTATTAAGGTTTCTGCGCTAAAATGCGAACATAAATAACTGACCTTTTTGATTTGCTTTTTGTAGCCAAAATTCTATGCGTTCTGTTGCAGAATTTTTAGCCATGGATTAAATACACATATTTTCTATTCATCGAAGGATATGTAATTATCCCTTAGCCACGTCAGTCTTTTTTTATAGGTACATAAAACCAAAAGAACAGAGGATTCGAGTGACCGAGACCAAAATACTGTTGGTGACATCGGTTCTATTGGTTCAGTGGCTTAAGACTGTATTAACTGACGTATTTGCAGACCTTTCGAATCTTTTGAAGTTCCTGTATCCTTGTGGTTGGTTTCACTTTTTCGGTTTTCCTAACGTGATACTTTTTAGTGTCCAAACAAAATTTTCCATACAGAATTGCACATTGTGACCTAGAAAATATTAAGTGTGAATATTAAAAATGATTATAAGTGAGGCCCAGCGTTTTTTTGTCTGTGTAATATATTTATCTGCTTTTGACACCTCTTGTCGCAACCGTTTCGAATAAATAGGAGAAAGTATTTATGTATGTATGTTTCAAACATGTAGATAAATACATGCATTTTTCACTTTATCGAATAAAAAACCGACAGAAGCATCTCTTCAATGAGATTGACAGAAGTCCAATGCCCGTGGTTGAAGTGTAGATTTTTTTAAAGCAATCCATGGGATATTGGGATACTTCCTTACAGGCTGGACCATAAATGCTCATAGAGTTGTTTAAAACGCACAACTTTGGAACGAAGTCATTGGAAGCAAAGGGTGTACGCAAATAATCTCTATTCTCTTGCAGACTTTTAAATAAACATTAACTGTCATATCCTTGCTCAAAGAATTGGAGTTTAGCAACAAAAAGGCCATCTTTTTGATATGTATCAACATAGAATAATGTTTAACACCTTTATATTTGGTGCTGTTTAGAACTTCAATCAACTAAGTACTCATGAGCCACCCTGCTAACATTATTGGATTGCAAATAAAAGTAAAATATAAAAGTCTCCTTCTGATTTATGTGGTAGGCGATATATCTAATCTTCCTTACATCAACTGCATGCCTTCTCTATGTCACCGGATATTAAATTTACATCAAACGAAGTTGAATTCATTATTGCTTAAGCTCTTTATAAGAGAGAGGGTGAGCTAACTTATGATCCTCTAATCTGGTTATTCTTCGCAGCAATCCAATGTGGGCTTTCTGTTTTGTGTAAACGTTTTAACGTATGTAGCTACTTTATTATCTGGATTAATGAAAAGTGGCGCAATAATCTGTTTCATTCGTTAATACTGAGTCTTCAATTCAAACATTATTTATAACGCAACGCGAATAGGTTTATGAAAAACTAAAAAACAAATTGCTTCGTTTTTAAAATTTGAAAGGCGCTATACTTTATTGGTCTAAAAGTTATGCTAAACTTCTCTTGCTTAAATGTAGTTTGCATACAAATTTCACCCAAACATAAAATCAAGCAACACCAGATAGACGTATTTTCCTTAAGCTTAGTACGCTGCTCGAGCTAAATTTTCGCTCCCGTACAAAATGTTTTCCAAAATTTAGCTGAGCTAAATTTAAGCGAACCCATTTAGCTGAGTGGTACGCAGCTCGAGCTAAATAATCAAACTTCTGTTTCAGAATGTACTTCATGTGTCTGTCAAAATTTTGCGTGCCCATTTAATGGGTCGGCACATTTTCTCAAGCTAAATTGTGACAGATGGTTGTGTATTTGTTGTTCTGTTGCGGAAAAGTAGGCAAGGATGAGCTCTTTTAATTATTACATGGACGAGAAGTACCTAGAATCACACATAGTTGAAATAAGAGAGAATTACATTTTTGAAGGAAGTTTTTTCAAAGAACAGCTGTTTTTTGTGACACGGCGTACTCTATGTCAAAATTTAGCTAGGACTTTAGCTGGTGTTTGGAGAGAAAAGTTAGAGACCAGATAAAATTGAGTTCAGCTCGAGCAGCGTACTACGCCTTAGCTAAAAATGTAAGCAACATTTTTCTCGGACTGTACAGGATTTTGGTTCATTGCTGGACTTTTGTATTTTGGTCAACTACGATTTGACTTGTAGCGTGTGATGCATTTCCGAACTTTTGTATATTCAAATGCCGAAACCAATAAAGAAACAAAATCAATAAGGAATCATATTGAAACAATTCAAAAGCAGAATTGTTCCGTAGCATACTAGCTGGCTTATTGGAGACTTATTATATAGGTGCTCCGCTTAATCATCTGCATATGCAAAGGGAATTCTCGTTTCGACCGTTTTTGCAAGACCGTCGCCTACAACTCTTTCCTTATTAAGGTTTCCTTTGCAGTTCTTGAAGATCCCACATGGACCCAAATCTGAAAAAAGAGATTACAAACGTAGGCACCTATTTTATTTTTAATAGCGGTACAGTGGGGTGTAGAATATTATGTTCTTTTTTTTTAAATTGAATTTATTGCGTAGTTCTAATTGTAGTAGATTCTACTTTTTTCTACTGAGAAAAACTTATCATTATAATATCCCTTTTAAATTATAATGTTCACTTAATAAGACTCCAATTCTATTCGGTTAGGCATTTGTTTCCTTTGGTAAGACTATTGACTTTAATTAAAACTAAAGATATAGGGAAACTAGGGAAAACTATTCATTGACGACCTCTCGGACATTTTAAGCCTTAAAAACATCGTCGACTTCTTCAACTTCTCAGGATGCTTTTCATCTCCGGACTCTTATTTTCTTCGCTTTATTTAAGCCCGTGACTTATGGTCTTTTAACGGCGTTTTAGTGATCATTTCAGACAGAACTCTGGGGAACCATATTCACAGGCCAAGCCTTTCAAACTTTATTTCTAAAGCGACATCTCTATTTATCAATCTGCAGAATGGTTTCCTTATGTATGTATAATGTTGTCATCGAACCATATGCGTTTCTTTTTGGTGGTAGACTTGTGAAACCTGTCTAGAGGAGACTCACACTTTTGTCTTTTGTACTACTTTAATCATAACTTTGCAAGAGGGCAAAGTGTTTAAGGTCCTAGGTGTTCAACTTTATCAAAGAGTTTTCTCGTTTCCTGTTGACATTTATGCTGTCAAGGTATAGTGATCCTGTCCTTTTAATCTTTTATTTCCGTCGCACCTCTTCAAGAGCTCCGAATTCAGCTTTGTAAACGTCCTATAAGATCTCCGTCAGTTGTTCGGCAGCTCGTGATATCTAAAAATACTCGTAGTTGGTGCAACAGCTCTCAGCTACATCGGCACAATCTTCTCACAACCCCATTCCCTTGTCTTTAACCTGGTATGCATTGCATTTTGTACGTCAATCGATTGTTTAAACTTTGGTAGGTAGCCGATGGCGAAAAAAAGCTATTTATTTGTTTTTCGAGTCAATATCGTCACACAGATTGTATTTTGACTAGCCGAAGTGAGATTACTCGGAAAAAAATAAAACAACAACACCACCAGCAACTCCCTCTGTATTCTTTAAATATTTGTTTCACAAATAACACATTTACACACTTCGCTACAAACAATTGTTATTCTACGCAAACAAGCGAAATAAATAGTCTATCATTACAATTAGCATCTTAAGGGCGGCGTCAGACGAATCTACGCGTTCGCTTTCAATTTACATCTGATCGACACCATAAACTAAGTATTAAATAGACCGTCAGCTCCCGCGCACCTACCCGATTCCCCCCGCAAATTTTTAAAATAAAATTCTCTCTTAAATTTCCTATCTGTGAATACGTGTGAAGCAGCAAAAAAAAAAATTTTTAAAAGGTGGGAGGAGTAATAAAATACTGACACTCAGCAGTGTTCCTGCATTGTGGTATCTCTACCTTTTTGTGGGAATTTAAATTTTTAAAAAACTTTCCTGCGTAAGAGCAAAAAATGTCTTAATTGTTGGACTATCAATAATCTGGCAGAAAAACAGTCGAACTACATTTCACTATGAATATCAACGCACTAAATGTACATAAAAAAGAGATTTGCCTTAAGCAAAAATTTCTATTATCAAAAAATTATCATTATAATGTTAGCAAACTGCGATTTTTATACCGAAGATTAATTTAATATGATTTTCTCTCCGAACAATACAAATTTTACTTTTAAAAGTATGTTTTTTCCATAAAAAAAACTAAGGGAATTTGAGTTTAGTGAAAAGGGATAAATTAACACGCTTCGTGTGAAAAATAAAGAGAGAATGCTGAGAGCACTGACTGAGAGTTAGTGTATTTGGTGAATTTCTGTCAGCTGATGGATGCGTTCTGAGAGTTTAAGCTCGTTGTTTTATTTCACCACGAAAACATGTAGATATTCTCCAAAATTTAAAATAGCAAATGTAATCAACATAAATAAACAAAGGAATAATGTGTGAAATAAAATAAGATATTTTTGTTCCTATAATTATTGTGTCTGTTTTCGTTTGCTGTTTTTGGCGAAAAATGATTTCACCGTGAATGTCCACAGAAAAACGGCAAAGAATTTAAAGAGAAGAATTGATTACGACTATTAAGATTTGAAATAGTATGAGTTTTTAGTTATAATCTTTTCATGAAGATTCCGTTTATTAACAAAAAAAAATAAAAAATTATTAGAAAATTTGGAACAATTGAACAATTAATAAAATTACATTTGAAATCAATTGCGTCAGCCGAGAATATGAATAATGTTCATTTATAATAAAAATAAAAAGTCTAGTAGACACAATCAACGAAAATTTATTTTCTTTAAAATTTACGGGAAAGAACGAAATTAAAAATGTATTTAAGCAAAATTGAAAATAAACATGTTTACTGATTTGTACCTTGATATGTCTCACGCATTTAAGTTTTGCTGCTTACAATTTATTTGCTTTTAATATATACGATTCATAATCATTAGTAATCAAATATTTTTTTATATTAATAAGCGTTTTTTTTTTTATTTTTGTCAATGATTCATATAGTTTATCGATTTCGATTTTTTACAACAAAGATGAAAACATCCCGTACTATATAGATTATCTAGGTAAAATGAAAGAAATCTTAATACGTATACCTACCTAACCTATGCGTTTTAATAGAATTTGGTACTAAATTCACCACACCATACCCACCGTTTTCTTAACACGTCCCGATAACGGGCAGTTATTTGAATTATTTGAATTTATTTCAATGTTACCACAAAATGAACTGTCAGGCAACTGTCAGGTTCCTATGTGCGAGAGTATGTGTGCGGCTAATCTACTTTAACATGGCACACATACTTTGCCACATAGAAACACGGAAAACAGCTTGTAGGCAAATTCTCTTAAGTTGCAAGAGCTGACGGTCTATTTAATACTTAGTTTATGATCGACACCAATTGCGAACAAATCCCCATATTAACTTATCTACAGAGCCAGTTGTCCACGTGGTAAACACAAGGCGACAACTAAATTGTTCGTCAATCGTCACTCGCCATCGCCAAGCCTTCGAAGACAGGAAAATATTCGCAGAGCCACAAAAGGAGCAGCGATTTCGTATTGACATTTTGACAAGCCCGCAGCCGTAGCTCCAGTGGCGCAATTGGTTAGCGCACGGTACTTATAATCAGTATACAGTGAGCTATGCCGGGGTTGTGAGTTCGAGCCTCACCTGGAGCATGTTTTTTTTCCTTTTCCAATTTATTTTCTCCCCGAAATTTGCCTAATGAATCAAACATACAAGATGCGAGCTAAACAAGAAGAAGAAATAAACCGCCCAAATTGGAAGAAGGAAGCAAATTACGCAGTTCAGTTACTCGTACATCCTTTCTGAGACATGAGTACATATTTGGGCGTGCGGGTGGCGGGTGTACTATTGGTCTTTGAAAAATCGATGGTGGTACCCCTGGCTTCATTCGTTACACGAATAACTTGTATCCATAGGGGGTGGGGCATTCCTAAACGAAAAGAAAAACTCGGATGTAGGGGCTTTCATGAATTACTTTCCTTTTTCTTTTGTGATCCAATTTTCATTGAGTTTTCGCAATTTTTCCACATCTCCCCATTTGGGGGAGAGGTTCAATTTTAAAGTTGTCGAAGTATCTCGCCATCGCCATGGCGCACAGGCAAAAGAAAAAAGTGCGTTTGTCTACTTTGGCTTTTGTTCCCCGTGGAGATGGCGGAATTATATGCTTTTTGTACACCCTCTCGACAGTAATGCTGGCGGGTGGTGGGAACTCACTCGCATCCTGGCATCGGGATGATGGTTTTATTTGCGATTGTGAATCGCTTGGGTTTTCGCCGAATCATATTATGTACACATTACGAAGCGCTCTCAATTTTGCCAGATACTTTGGTAATACTCGTATCTGTCTGTATGTACTCGGGAACGTATGTCAATAACGCTCTCGTATTCAAACTCGTCGTGTGCGATGTGCGCTATTAGCTGTGTGTCATAAATGACACAACACTGAAATTGCTGGCGGCCTTGGGGTGTCATTACAATGCGAGGAGGCGGGGACCTCGAATGCGTTTCATTTAACACACATACTAACATTGCCATGCCATTGCAAGTGGCGTTATATTATTCCCTAAAGAATTGTGCGATAAATCGATAACGGCCAATGAAAATATGAAAAACACGATAATTTAATTTTGTTTTTATTTGTATTTGTATTTATATTTTCGGATTTGGGAAAATAAAGCGGAATGGTGCGGATACACGCACGCAGATCGCATACCAAGTTTGGTAAATGTCTTTATACTCGTTCGTATGTACGAATGATGGTGTACAGGCATATACCAGGCTGAAGGTTGTTGAACAAATGTACATATTTGCATATGTAAAGTGAATAGTTTTACATATACAGTATTTGTTTTCGGGAAATATGCACCCACACGTACGTGTAAGTGTTCCATTCTGCCTGGGGTACACTATTGCCAGTTGGGGGAAATGCTAAGGATTTGCTGTAGTTCTGTTATTGCGTCATTGGGTATCTTTTCGGAATTCGTTGCCGAATTGCGTATTTGATTTAGCGTGTACGTATGGAGTGTTGTGTAGCTGATAAGCATAAATATATATAACTGGAGCATGAACGCACTGAAAGCGGTATCAGAAGAGATTTTGTTGACTGAAGTGTCGATGGGAGTCGTACAGTTCAAATGTTTTATATCTCAAAAAGCCAATACTGCTTATAGAACATCAACAGTCAGTAATTGAAAGGGGTAAGTATTGTGCACTCACTGTGGCAGAAATTCGAGCTGCGGCTAGCAGTGGGAAGTTAAATGAGAAAGGGATGTTTATATCTTATTGGTGATTCCACATTTCCGAGGATTACATCAGTTTGCCAAATTGCATACCTATAACCTCATTGAGGACCAACAACTGCGCCAGTTGATAGCCTATGGTATCGCATACTCGCTACTTGCTGTACTGTGATACTTCTCTGTACTGTGGTAAGGTAGTTTATTTCGTTTATCTAAAAAGGTAGGTATTGATAACCTAAGGCGTGGTCGGACGCAATGCTATCGTAGGTCGGGGTAAGGCCCAGGAGATAGGTACTGAAATCTCAAAGGGAACGCTGTAAGCTATATCACTTACGATCGTAATCGCACAAGGTCTATACACGTTACACGTACTCATCAAAATTGACAGAAAAAGAGAAAATTAGCAAAATAACGAGCAGTTCCACTCTTGGCTCGAAACAGCTCAGAGAATTTCAACCGTCAATCACTGATAAAAATGTCAAATGCGCAAAATTGACAGGAAACAAATTCAAAATCCAATTGTACACAAAAATAAAATATCTGAAAATAAAGAAAATTCGGTGGTGGTCGAATGTTCTCCTAGAACGTTTCATATGTTGCAAAAAGGTAGGTTATAAATTTATTCGTGATATGGATTAGATTTCAAAGATTTAAGTGACTATCAAAGTAGCTCGAAGTGTATTCACGTACTTTTGAGTATATTTTCAGCTTTCTAAGAGAGTTTCGCTCAATTTTTCGAGTTTGACAGATTTTTAGTGCTTGTCTCGTGAAAGTACGCGAATGGACCTAATGTTCTCGACAAATTATATAAGATAGGTCCCATGTTCCTTTCAAATGAAATTGAAAACTGGCGGAGCTAGCTTACTTCTACGATTTAAGTTTAGCCATTAACGACAAAGTAATATTTTAGGGACGACCTATTCAACTAGCTCGAGAGATATATTAGAAGCTCAACCATTCTTTGGGTAGCAGCTACTGCAGTTGTAACCTAAAGTGATATGCATAATCATCGGAAAGATAACTATAACTTAATTTCATACGTACCTACCTACGCGACAATTTCTTTGCGGCAAAAATATGCAATTCGTTTCATAGCCGGATGTCATTTACAAATGGAATTCCGCAGGTTATATATTTACTTATCCGAATTTCAGATCTTTGTAAACGAAACATACAGTTTGGAGGAAAAAACAAAAAAAAATAAATAATACTACTAATTCACCTATACAGTGGACGTCCGATCGATCGAATTTTCTATACTTTAAAAAAAAAAACAGAAGTCATTAAAAATGTGTTTACACCTATGCCGTTTTTATTTAATGTTAAATTGAATAGATGATGGTCCTGCCATTTAAATAAATACTTTCATGGTCAATCCAATTTATTTCTACGTTCGTTATATCGGATAGCAAATCGTGGGCACCATTCGTTATATAGTGATAGATACTAAACTAATTTAAATATAAAAAAGCTTTCGTTATATCGAAAATTCGCTATATCGGATATTCGTTATAATGGACGTCCACTTTATTACCAAGATATGTAGGTAGTTACTTTATTTAATTAAAGATTCGAGCGACTTACAAGATTTCTTCTCTCCATCAACGTCAACTGAAAAACTGGTCATGCCATGTACCTAAGCGCAATAAAAAAATAACAGAAAAGTGCTGCCAGACTTAGCAAACTAGTAATACGAAAATTCCCAATGCTACATAGAAATTTATCTCGGTAACTGTCTTGAAACGTTTACTTACACTTTACACATTCACTAGTAATGGTCCAGTCACGCAGTAAGCGATTGAGTGACATTGCTCTGCATATAACAAAATCGCTAATCGCTCAGACCACAGAGCTTACGTGGTCACCGCCATACCATTTATTGAAGTATAACTTCTTTAGGTGGGCTTGACTTCGGGGGTAAGCTGGTGAATGCGTCACGAAAACGTTACGAAAATTGCAAACGGGACTTGAGAGGCAGATATAAGTTAGTGAAGATAGAAAGAGATGCAGCTACGTTTCGTTTGGTATATCTAAGTCACAGCCCACAGTGCAGCAGTGATACCAGATCGGGGAGATTTTTCCCTTTTTGCGGGATCTTCTCACTTATAAGAAGCTAAAAGTGTCAACATTTTTCAAACCTCATAGATAGTAAGTACAAAAAAAGGGATTTTACTTTTTGGTCAATTTTTGTTCCTAATTGTTCATTTAATTAAGAATAAAAAAATTAGTCAACGTACGATCAAATTAAATATTTTCATGTTTAGAAAAAAAGTCATTTTTTCTAAAAGTTTCCCTAAACTGTTTCATAAAATGACATATCTGTGAATGAATTCACGAGTATTTCTTAAAATAATAAATTTATTTATTTTGTAAACATTGGAATGTATGTAAAAAAGCCTTACCTCATTCTCAAATCAAATTTCTGTGTCATTTTTTATGAAAAATCGAGAATAATGAAACTTGAAACCGAGAAAAAGTTTCTTGCATACAGTCATTTTGAAATAATTCATAATATATTTATTTTATGTTGAATATTATTTTCATTTTAATGCCGAATGCAATTTTATGTTTCTTTTTGTAACGTCTTAAAAATGTATAAGATGTACCTACATTTCTATTTTGTATTATATACAAACGTATCTTAATATGTATTTATTTTTGTTAGCTTGCATAGTTAATGTATAATGTAACTTGTATTTGTAACTAATAAAAAAGACAGAATTTAAAAAAATACATGTTTTTTTTTCATTTAATATTTCGTGGGATAAATGTAGGATTTTTTATATTTTGGTGTGGGATAAAAGCGATTTTTTGGGTATAGCCGTGGGATAACCTGCCTCTAAAGTCTGGTATCACTGCAGTGCAGGCCTATTGGGTGTATCACACTGTAGGAACAAGAGAGTGGCACCTCCCCTCACCTCGCACCGCCAGGGTCCAACCAACCAAATGTGCAAGATGTGCAAATGCACAGGGCGCCAAGTTCTGGGGCGTATTGCTAGGAAAGAAAAATTAATTTTATCTTGCGTGAACAAATACTGCCATTTGCATTTTAAACAAAAAGCTTGTTCAAAATAAGCCCAAAATAACAACACCCATCACACCTGTGCTGAATTATTTCTTGCACATTAACTCACATCGCTTGCAATGTTGCAACTTCAAGGAGAATCTAACTCAAAATACCGCAAAATAAAAAAATCCCACTAGACATTTATGCAAGTTCACTTCTTACCTACATAATCTCAAAATAGTCCACCCTGTTCATGTAGGTATATTCCTTGCACATCCACTTACATTTAACAAAAGAATCTAGTTCAAAAATATCAAAATAAAAAATACCTCTATAAAAAAAACCCCATTGAAAGTGTACCTCCTGGGTGATGTGGAAAAGACTTATTCATCTGTGCAAATATGAAAAAAGGGCGCTTTCTGTAAATCTTACACAGGCCGCTAGTTTGGCTGGAGCTGCCACTGCGCACCGCACACATTTTCTTTCTCTCTTTCTTTCATAACCAGTTATTTTTCGTATATAGACACAGGTCACGCCTATTGCACGGTTGCCACTTTGGTATTTTTTTTTATCCAAATTTGGTAATGTTTTTTTTTGCTTTTTGAGTTTCGCTAATTGGTCATTTTTATCTGGTTATGGTAACTCTTTGAGCAGATGTACCAAGAATGCGAACTCGATATCAACTCATTTAAATGCTACCTTACTGTTTCTGAGTGAATGCATTGCATTATTTGCATATGCGTCATCACCATCCATATAAACCTGCTTTATTCATTATTCAAAAATTTACCGAATGCACTCATTATCTTTTTTTGACAGATGGTTAACTTCGAAATATTTTCTGTTTCAGTTTATAACTACTTTGAGATATGGATAGGTTAATTAATCATATTATTTATATACAGACATAAGACTCTAATTTGTTAAAGTTTTGTTAAAAGAAAAAAGGATCGAAAATGGTAATGATCCCATGCCTTCTAGCAGCTGGTAATTTTGTGCAGAACGTTGTTTAATTGTTTAAAGACTGGCAAAGTTCCTACTACGTTCCTTATTGAATTGAAAAGTCTTGTGTTTTATAAAAGTTTATTTTTTAAGCAAGCAGTTATTTTAAAAATTAAAAAAAAATAATTTGAGTCTTTTTTTGTGGCCTATTGTCTGTATCACGCTGTAGGAGCAAGAGACAGCAGTGCGCGCATACATTTTCTTTTTCTCTTCCTCTCATAGCCAGTGTATATAATATCTCAGTCAGTATTTGGTTTGCGAGTACATACAATCAGCGTTAGCGGCACCAACAACCGCAGATTGTAACACTGCTATGATTATTTTTTGGTACTAGAAAATTGTAATAAAAGACGATTTACAAGAGCGTTTTTTTTTGTGCTTTTTCCCTTTATCCCACGGAAGGCTTTTCGAACATCGAAATTACCACAAAAAGGGATAAATCCCACGATATAACAACACTGCATACAATCATATAGAAGGATGGAGCTAAAGAAGTTTTACTTCAGTCGTGTGGTCTAAAGCACATTCGTTTTTTTTTTTTTTTTATTTTTTTAAAGCGACGTCGCTCAATCCCTCTGTCGCTCGTCACTCACAACGTGGCTGGACCTTATTCCCAAACAACAAGATGGCTGACTCTCTTAACCCCACACTTATTGACGTGCTTTCTGAAATGAAATTTTCATACAAACCTGCGAGAAAACAGGGACCAAAATATGAACTATCTCTTTTGATTCAACGATAGCGAAAGTGTGAAGTTTTACTTTTATTATCGAATACAACCACCTCAAGTTCAGTATGTCATCCATTGCAGAAACCCCGAAGCTACAGACAAATTAAATGATTGCATATTTTCAGAAGCACCCCATAACCGATTAATTTATAAAATATAAATTATAATTGGTTTATATTTTAAGCGTTCTTAACACAAAAATATTTGTAAATAATTGTGGCTGTCATTTGCACGAATGATGATGATGATGATGACTTTTAACTGTTTTTAGTTTTCGCCATTGTAAAATAAGAGGCAGCACTTGAAATCGGCTGCTAAAGCCAATATTTCTATGTTCAATAGGTCCATTCGCGTACTTTCACGAGCCAAGCACTAAAAACTCTCAGAAAGCTGAATATTTACTCCAAAGTACTTGGATACACTTCGAGCTACTTTGAGCCACTTAAATCTTTGAAATCTAATCCATATTACGAATAAATTTATAACTTACCTTTTTGCAACATATGAAACCTTCTATAGGAGAACATTCGACCACCACCGAATTTTCTTTATTTTCAGATATTTTATTTTTTGTGTATGTACAATTGGATTTTAAAACGGATTTTGAATTTGTTTCCTGTCAATTTTGCGCATTTGACATTTTTATCAGTAATTGACGGCTGAAATTCTCTGAGCTGTTTCGAGCCAAGAGAGGTCTGCTCGTTACTCGTTATTTTGCTAATTTTCTCTCTTTCTGTCATTTTTGATGAGCACGTGTGTTTGTGTATTTGATTCACACTACAATGCCTTCTCAAAGATTGTTAGTTATCATTTGACCTCCGTTTTATTTTTGTTCTAAGGAAGATGCAACCACAAAAAATACTTAACAAACTAACGAACAGGAAGTTTGTTGATTTAATAAATCACTCACTGTTTAAATCCGGATTTTTGCTGTACAAGAGTTTTATATTTAACGTTAAAATATGACAAGCGTTAAATTAATTTAAAACAAGACAAACTCGTTAAGAAGTGGAAGTCTAATAGAAGGTCAAGGAAGGTCAAAAATAAATAAAAGTTTAATTTGCAGTAACCCAAACTCGCTAAGTGGCATAACCAAATAACTTCATTGTATCGGTGGTGATTGGATTAAAGAAATCACAAAACACTAAACGTAATGGTGTTTGTTTTCGCAAACAATTCGTTAATTGCAGTTATAAGAGCTCGCCTTATATGGTGAATCTTGGAGCTCGTGGCTTTCTATTTAACAAAAGTAATAAAAATGTATCTACATTGTTTTTTTTTTTAGATTGTTATGATATTTTAGCAGCTGGTCTTCAGATTCGCGAAACTGAAGACTGCTTTTTTGCGAGACGTGTTTGTTCATTTGCATTTTATTTATGCGCATTTGAATATTACGGCAGAAGTGAACGTGGGCATAGCAGACCTTCGCGAAAGTGTCTTTTCAGCGAGTCCCACTTATGTATCTATACCTAGATTGTAAGTTTCGTCTGTTTATATAGGGCTTAACCTGGAGTAGAACTTTCTTTGATCGCAATAGAAAACCATTTAGTACGATATAAATTTAAAGTTTTTTTTAGAGAGATGGCAGATGTCATTATTGTGCCGTGTACAATTTGGCGATCCCAAAGTTTATTTCACACAAACCTTACAGCTGTAGCTATTAGATGCTGACGGTCATTGTTTTCGCCTGCAGCGTTATTTTCGTTAATTTGTTGCTTCCCCGTTGTCGACACTTGAAGTGGATAAGAGGGAAATAAAAAATAAAGTGGCGTTCGTGTGTATATCAGTGCTCTGCGCGTGAGAAACGAAGACACAGCTTATTATTAACAGATTTGAATACTTTGGAAAAGCTGCACTACGTATTGTTTGATACCAAAGCCTTTTCCTAAAATTTGGAGTTTGTTCTTTCTTTTTTCTCAATTTATGTATTCGCTCCCGAGAAAAGCTTCATGGTCCAGATAAAAAAATAACAAAGCAACACACAAGAAAATTCTGTAGAACTTTCTCCAATAAACTTACTTAAAAAAATGGAAAACTTCCCCAATAGCTCCAAACACAAATCGAAGTATAAGGGAATGAAAAAGGACTTAAGCGCTAAAAAAGAAAATCGCTAAGGAAATTAGCCCAATAAGACGAAACAAAAAGCACAAATAGACTACTCTACAAAATACACAGAAAAAGCACCAAAGGTCTGTATGAAGCTGTTGCACCATCTTTAATTACTATTGACAACTTCTCAGAACTAGCGCCAGTTCGAGATGAATGATGGCTTTAACTAACAAGCCTCCAAACCGCATATCAAACGTTCAATGCACTTATGTTTAACTAGGTCGATATGCCGTGAAACTAATAATCGTAATCTTGTGAAGATGGACCCACAAAACTAACAGAATCAAATATTCTTTCGAAGAACTTTTCAGATCCATCAAGCAGGACTGGAAATTTTAAGGTGAAGGCAGAAAGTCTCTTTGCTTGGGAGAGCGATGAACGTACCTGATTCAGGATTTATTTACTTTCCACCACCTTAAACCATCTCCACCCCTGACGCAATTCGAAAATTAACACATTTAATCGACCCTTATAAATCAACCGGATTACTTATTCGAAACCGCGTGCTAAAAATAACACCAGCTGTAGCCAAATCTAAATCAATACCCGAAGCAATTAATCTGCCCATGTCGCTTCAGGGCATAAACTCATTAATCGATGATTTTTTCCAAATACTTTCACTTGATTCAATAACTCTCGTCCCGGTGTAACCCTCCCCGCCTGCCTGTGCGCCATTATCGTTGGTGGAATCGAAATATTTTATTCATTCGATTTAATCGCAAATCGCCTCGTAAAAGAAATCCGCAGCGTCATAAATTTTAGGTTAACTCACGCACATAAGCCGAACATCTATATACATGTGCAGCCTCCATATCTGGCATTGCCAAGAGGATTTTTTAACCCTCCGCCTATGCTCAAGGACTCAATGTTGGCTTTGTATCAGTGTTTGCTACCCGTTTGTTTTGCTTACATATTTTTTTTCCGTTCGTGTAAAACAATTTTTGTGATTGAAAATGAAATTGCTATAAATTTATTTTCCTCTGTATAAGGAGCAGGCTATACGGATAAAGTGCACGGTCTGTAGTGCGGTATGGCAGCTAAAGTATTGCGGGTGTGTGCGCTAAACTCTCGACGACTAGAGTTGAAACAAATGGTTGACCTAGTTCGACATTGATGGGCATCCGGGGGGAGGCAGTCATCAGAAGAGTTTTGAGCAAAGCACAAACAGGAAGTTTCCTCAAGGATTACAACTAAAGCATCACCATTACGT
Organism: Cheilosia variabilis; assembly: GCA_951230905.1. Taxonomy (NCBI): domain Eukaryota; kingdom Metazoa; phylum Arthropoda; class Insecta; order Diptera; family Syrphidae; genus Cheilosia; species Cheilosia variabilis. The sequence goes on along the minus strand of OX579676.1, from coordinate 3,446,446 downwards.
AATGGATTTCTTTGCCGTGGCTCGCCTCGCCCCTGCCCTCTGTAATAGAGCTACAGGGGGCTGGGTATGGGTATCGGGTGTATGATGGTACATGCTGCACATGGACATCTATATTGGGACGACATATTGCTGGTGCTGCTCGCTGTTCAGTAAATTGTACGAGTATATAAAATGCTGGATTTTGTGTGTAATTTACTATTCTTATTTTGCGGATTACATTCCATGTTATTTGCTGACACAATCCCGAAACTGTTGTCTTTAACTTGTTCGACATGGGCTTTTTTTTATGGACGCCATATTTACACTTGACATTGGTAATCTTTGTCATAATAAATCTAGAATGAAATTTCGATCACATTGTGGCTGAGTTTATTGTTGAGTTTGTGAAACGGGTATCAGCCTTTTTGATGTTGTGCGACGATAGGGTTGCTTGCTCCGTATGAGTGTTTGGGGTTGGGGGGCGAACAGGAATGGAAACGGAAATATATATTGCAATGTGGGTGGCATGGAATGAATGTAATAAACTGAAAGCGTTTTGTTGTCCTTTTCCCTGCACGGACCTCGTTAATTTATTTACGCAGGCGACTTTTGAAGGGAAATTCTTGAGCCTTCATTCGAGTTATACAAATTCGACATGTTTGTTTGTTCAATGGGCTTTCATCGTATGGTTTTTGTGTGCATTACATTTGAAGGGTGGGTATTGTTTTCCGCTTTGTAATTCAGGTAAATTTTAAATCAAGCTGGCATATCTTTGACACGGCCGGCGTATGACGACACGTAAATACACATTTCACAGTCGTCGTCGATAAGTTTGATGAAAATTGATAAGCGAAGTAAGGTCAGCTTCATCGCTTTTGCTGGGGAGATAAGCATCGTTCAGGATTAATCTGGAGGGAAAGTGAGTAGCATATTATGTGAAATCAAGCAAAGGCAAGCTTTATAGGAGGTTTTAAGGGTGAGATTGAAATCATTCAATCATCCAACACCGCAAGGTGTAATCCAGGTTCAAGTGCGCCCAGATTTTAAATTCTATTTCTCTTTTGTTGGCAATCAAAAGCCTCCGTTGATAGTAAGGGCGGAATTTGCGAAAAAAGTTACGTACAGCAGGCGTAATTTTCCTAGATTTTTTCATAATTCTGTCAGTCTCAAAATTACTTCTAATTGTAAAGGGTGATTTTTTAAGAGGTTTAGAACTTTTTTAAAAAAAAAACACAAAAAATTCGAAAAAATGAATGAAATATTTATTTGAATCAATAGTTTGAACCTTGCAATTTAATGTTTAAAGATAATTTCATGCAAATGTTGACCGCGGCTGCGTCTCAGGTAGCCCATCCGCTGAGTCCAATTTTGGCATACTCTTTCACACATATCGGCCGGTATCTCACGAATGAATGCATGGATGTTGGCTTCCAGTGCGTCAATCGAAGCGGGCTTGTCCCTATACACATTAGCCTTGGCATACCCCCACAAAAAATAATCTAATGGTGTCAAATCGCACGATCTAGGCGGCCAATTGACCGGCCCGAAACGTGAAATTAACTGTTCACCAAACTCGCCTCGCAATTGCGCCATTGTTACGCGTGCTGTGTGGCATGTGGCACCGTCTTGTTGAAACCACATATCATGCAAGTCAAGAACTTCCATTTCGGGCAAAAAAAAGTTTGTTATCATCGCTCGGTAGCGTTCACCATTGACAGTAACGCTGCGATTCGCATCATCTTTGAAGAAATATGGCCCAATAATGCCGCCGGCCCATAAACCGCACCAAACAGTGGCTTTTTCGGGATGCATTGGTGGCTGTTGCAATGCTTCTGGCTGATCTTCACTCCAAATGCGGCAATTTTGCTTATTTACGTACCCATTCAACCAAAAATGAGCCTCATCGCTGAACACAATTTTTCGATAAAAAAGCGGATCCTCGGCCAGCTTTCCAAGAGCCCATTCACCAAAAATTCGGCGTTGTGGTAGGTCGGCTGGCTTTAGTTCTTGCACCAGCTTTATCTTAAAAGGCTTTACGCCCAAATCCTTCCGCAAAATTTTCCACGTAGTGCTATAACAAAGGCCTAACTGCTGGGAACGGCGCCGAATCGACATTTCGCGGTCTTCTGTCACACTAGCTTATACGGCCGCAATATTTTCTTCACTACGCACAGTACGTAAACGTGTTGGTGGTTTAATGTCCAACAAAGTAAATTTGGTGCGAAATTTGGTCACAATCTTCCGAATAGACTGCTCAGAAGGTCGAGAATGCCGATCATAAAATGGAAGCAGCGCGCGATGAACATTTCGAACCGAGCACGAATTTTGATAGTAAAATTCAATAATTTGCAAGCGTTGTTCATTTGTAAGACGATCCATGGTTAAATTGCAAACCAAACTGAAGCTGTTTGACAGTGACACAAGGTACTAAACACACGTCAGCTGTCAAAACCAGTGTTGCCAAAACCAAACCAGCTAAAAAATCACCCTTTATTATGAAATTCCCTTATACATATATGCGAGTACTTACGGATTTGGGAACCAGTGTTAACCTTGTTTATAGTCCCGCTTTTGTTCTGCATGGGTCTACTGGAGTAAATCAATTATGACTTTTCCAATCTTCATTTCAGGCTTCTACTTCGAAAAATTTTTCATACAAATATCCTATCGAGAAGATCATAAAAAAACTATATCTACGAAGCATGTTTGCAAAACTCACGTTCGTCTTTTAAAAGTCTTGCCAAAGTCGACAATACAGTCCTCTTTACTGAAAAAATCGATTAACTGAAACACAAATTTTGTCACAGAAATTTTTTTTTAATGAAACACAAATTTTGTCACGGAAATTTTGTCCTCAATTACCTATCAGAAGTTCGCTTGAGACAATACCGCTTAAGCGAAAAAATAATTGTGGCAAATTGGTATTTCCTTTCAGCAGAGTCAACTGTTACTTACTTAGAAAAATCGCTCGAAGAATTTTGCGTTCGAAGCGACCGAAGATATTCGAATATTTGTTGTGAGCTTTTTCTTTTGTAACTTATTTCACAACAATAGGCGTTTTTTATTTTGCCCACGGTTTACAACAGTTGGATCACGTACTGTTGTTGTAAACCGTGGAAATCAATGATCTAGATCATTTGAGCATAATAAAAAATTACTGTAATTACTGTCCTAAAAATCTTCTCATTTCAGACGATCGTATTGACTTGCAGGTACTGCATATAAAGCCCGTGACGATAGATCTTATGAAGCTATGTCTAGGACCATATTTGGACCTGCTATGTTATTTTAGGTTCGGCTGGGAAGTGACCGTCTTAAAATGCAACCTGGACCATTATATATGATCCTTTGTGATACTGGAAAATCTAAGAATTGTTATTCCCCTAGTCGTTTAACCATTTGGAGCTTCTAATGTGGTGAAAGAGATTCCGAATGTCTGTTATTAGATCGTTTTTTTTTCCATTGTAGTAGGAAACCCCAGATGAAGCTTTCGTGATTGGGATAAGGCCGGAAGAGTACAGAAAAAATGGAGTATGATGTCCCTATCCTCCTCGTTCATACAGATTTTCCAAATATCGTTTGTCGTCTTGTTGCTCAGTGCTCAGTGATACACCTGTTGTAGCGATGATACCTATGCGGTCTACGGGGAGAGATCAAACTCTTAGCATTTCAAATCCAGCTTAGGCCAAATCGTTTTTGTCATTAGACATCTTGTACCAATTTTCCTAAAGTCTGCTGGTTATTAGCTGTATCAAATGTTTGTAAGTAGCTATTGAAATAAGGCGCCTTATCTGGTAGAATATAAAGGTAGTGCATATGAGGCGAGTTCATCAGTCTTGCAACTTCCTGGGCTGTCCCGGCACTCAGCAAACTGCCTTCTGCCCTAAACATGAGCGGCAGCCTAGGGGTTTTATGGAACTGATTCCGAACGCATGATTGCCGCCTGACTTTCTGTTTTGAGGGACAATGGATCCACTACAATAGTCGCATCATCTATTCCATCGACTCGAACGAGGACTAGGCTCTTACAACAGATAACAATGTTAGGATGACGTTGCGGGTTCACACGATTTTGTTTCAGCCAAGCTGTCAACGAACAAGAACGTCTCGTGCGACCTGAGTCGTGGATGTACCCATTTCATTTAAGTAGTTCAAAATTATTTAATGGTGTGGGTTTCTTAGAAACTTCACAAGGAAATCAGCCTACCCTTTACTTCCAATTTGTTGACAAATTTGTCGCCATCGTTGGGAAATGACGCTCTTTCTATTAATACTGCTGCGTCTTCGTGGCCGGAGCTCTTTAGTTGCAGAGTAACATTTCTTGTTTCTCACAAACAACCGTCTGGTGCTAAATAAATAAAAAAAATTCTGAATATTTAAATAATGCTAATAGTGCAAAGGAATGTCGTCTCCACTTCACTTTTGTTCGAACCACCTCAAATGAACGACCAGTGAGCACTGACCACTGACCACATCAATCGACATCTAACCAGATTAAACTAACTCTTTCTCGGTTTGCGCCCATAATCAATTCTTATTAAAAGCGATCCACATAACATTACACCCAGTCCGCATGGTACTAGAAAAAGCATTGCATTCTATCTCGGCAAATGCGCAATCTATTGGAAAGTAAATTTACATCCGGGCAAAGTTCAGTTCAATCGGAACTGTGGCAGTCGAAACTAAAATACTCAAAAGGAACAAAAAAAACGATTTCCCCAAATAAACTGATTTGATTAGCAGTTCAAGAGCCGCCCAAAAACCCCCAAAAACAATGGATTAAATAAACATTAAAAGAGAGGAAATTATAATGTAGTGGGATGGTGTGTATGTGTTTTTTTCATAATACCCAAAGGTCAGACAACTCGGTTGCAATACACACCTCCTTGGCGATAAGAGCTTTTCCGATCTCATTCCGGTCTCACGTGATTACCGATTGAATATCTCGTGCTGAATCCGAGTCCATCCGTCCATGTGCTTGTGAGTTATAAGTTATGCGAGCGGAATTATGTGATACACGCGATTAAGGCAAAACAACATGAGGCTATAATATTTGTTTAAAATATTGTTTTTCAGTTGTGGGAATGACGGGTGCTGCGAAATTGAATTATTTCGGTGCTGCAAACATGTTTTTAATTTTGCTTTTCTTCGGGATTCGTGCTCGCTTGTAGGTGGGTATATTCGAGGGAATTTTTGGGGAATTCGTTTAGCGTTAGGTGTGGCTTTGGAATGATAACGAACCTGCATTAAAATGCAAACAATGTTCTTTGTTAATGGATACGTATGATGATGCAGGCCAGCATGGTTTTGAGTTGTTTTTTTGTTTTGCTTTTCTACAGCATCGATCGCGAAAAATCAATTCTGATCAGTTCAGCTGGGAATTCAAGTTGTTGAGCTAATCAAAGTTAGGCAACTAAGACAAAGCCACATAACGAAGCATGATAGTGCAAAACGTACTATCGCAAGTAAACGGCGCCAGCACGTGACCTTAAACTTTCGCCACAGCAGTGTGTTTTGGACGTCTATGAATAAGGGAAAAATGTAAATTCATACATTCCCCCGCACGTGAACATTATTTTAGTCAGCTTATCGATGTAGATGGGAATTGGCTTAATGGAGGTTCAATTAAGTCTAGAATGGGTTTGAGCTATGAAGAAAAGAACACTGGCTGGGGTTCACCCCCGAGAACATAATTAAAATAATATTGCAATTTACATTCTCGCCACGAGAGTAATTGTTAAAATTGATTAGGTAACAACAAATAAAAAGTTAACCTTGAAACGCTGATGACGTATGGAAACCAATTGAAATGGTATGTCACCATATAAATTACCTCGAAATTATTTGTCGCTTTCTGGTGACAGGATGCTTGTTAGCTTATGAATATCGCTGGGGAGTTGTGTAGGTCTGATGCAATTAACACAATACAAAAGTCATTACAAGCGCGACGGACGAACGAGAAGATGGGAGTTTAAAAAAAACACTGGGTATTAACAATTTTCCAATAACAAGCTGACCTACATTCCAGTGAAGGGATTACTATCCATGAACAAAATAACAACTGATGCGATGAACTGTCACGCGGTTGAAATTACATTCGTTTGACATTAAGTAGGTTGTTTCTGAGAAATAGCAGTTGAAAAACAAGCAACCAGAAATTAATTTTGAAAAATAACAATTGTTCAATGTTCAACCTTATTTCTGCGAAATGTTATTTTTATCTGGCCAGCTCATCGTTGCGGGATGAAAGCTGACTAGCGGCTAACCGAATCAATCCCAGAAACACCTACGAGCTGCGATAATTGCTGGTTTCCCAGGTATCCACTTCTTTCGTGCCAGCTTCTATTTTTATGGGAATAGGATGTAACGCTGTCCGTAACCGAGTGTACAAGGCTATAAAGGAGTAATACCTATATTTAGTAAAATTAAAATACTCTTATTGAAAAAGTGCACAGCTTTTAAAATAAATCAGTAGACTTACAGGTTACAGCCATTGCAATAAAGTCCGAAACGTGGTTACCTACACTGAAAATAAAAGCCTGGTATATTTGATAAAAATGAGGCTTCATTCAACAACATTTTTGTCAATATACGTTCAAAAAAATGTTTCTATCAAATTGACAAAATTTTAATAAGTTTTATCTTGTCTTAAATGATGTTAATTTAACAAAACGGATTTGCCAATTCTACCGTTTCTGTTTTGTCAAATCAACAATTAACTGTTGCTTTTACAAGGAAATTCATCTCTGTCTCCGTCTCTGTCTTTCTGTCAAATTAACAAAAGAATTGTTAATATCTAATTGTTAATAGCAATTGCTTTTACCTAAGAGAAATGTCAAAATCGAAGCATTTGCTACATTTCGTATGAATAAAAACCAATTTGAGTTAGTTCCAACTTTTGACATGTTCGAAAGGCGGCGGCACTGACCTTTTACTCAGATCGCTATGAATAAAACTTATCAGAAAAAGCAAATGCTATGCAAATTCTGAATCTGCTATTTAGTTTACTCAGACCTTTTGCTAATTATTTTGTACGTACATTTTTTACATAAAACAATCTAAGCATTGTGAATTTTCGATGTTTTTTTATAAATAGTTTAATTACGTTTTGTTAAGTTTTCACATTATACCTGGCTGGGCATTCTGTAAGGCGTTCAAACGTTTTCGTTTGCACGGAGAAATTTGCTTGTGTAACATAGTGTTAATCATTCCTGGGCACGAAAACGTTTGATCGTTTCGCTTTACAGAATCTGACCCCTGTTTTACCTCTTGTTGATAACGTTCGTGGTAATAAAAAACAGTATAAACAAAGAAGAATCGGTGACGACAATAACTTCAAGCAATTGTTTCGTTTCACGCGTGAAAATGTGGACATTTTGGCTAATGCTTTCTTAAATGATAATTTTTTCAAACATCCAGAAAATTAAATCTTTCCTAAGGTATTTAGGAGATCCGGGCTTTCAGCTAAGCATTTTAAAAGTTTTCAGGTGCAATTGCAGCTATAGCTTGCTTTTGATAATTTTCCCACAAAAATTTGAAAATAAATTCAAAATAAAGAAGCCACCGGGCAAATGTCACTTGTCAAGTTTGACAGAAATTGCAAGGCAAGGACATGTACAGCGAAGTAAATGCTATGTTCGAACTTTAGCAAACTAGGTTTTTATTCATACCGATTCAAAGCATTTGCTAAGGGCTTTTACTTTGCTACAACCTTTTACTCAAAACAAATGCTAGTTTTTATTCATACGACCCAATGTGGAACTAGTTTGTCAATTCAGCAAATATTGTTGATTGTACAGAAATAATTTCTCTGTATTGCCGTGGTGTTTAGTTGAATCTATGAACAGATTGTTGGTTACATAGCAACACTTTGCCAGCTCCAGCATTTTAATCGGAAAGATTTCTTGGTCAAGGATGTGGCTCACATCGGTGCTTAAGAAGAAAAAGGCGTGGGAAGCAAGTCCAGTAAACCAACAAGGCTAGGTGCTAAGCCGTGGGTGGGATGGGTGAAAGAGTAACGGTGGATGAGCCTCTAATCGGAACATTAGATCATTGGTTATGCCCTAAAGGACCGATAAATACATCTGCCGTCTTTGAGGAAACTTTGAATTCATGTGTCATCTAAATTATATGAAATAAAAACTAATTGCTGCCCCATGTTAAGCCCTATAATTTTTCTGGAGCATTTTTAACGCGCTACGAGCTCAAATCCACATGCAGACCTTGAACAAAATAGTTTACAATTTTGTACAGTTTGTTTTCGTAAATTTTTAACATCCGAACTTAGTATGGGGATCAATTATTAACAGAGAAATTGTCTAATGATCCTTAAACAAAAAGCGTCGTGCTCTGCATCGTCCTGATAAGTAAAAATCAATTTCCTGAAATCAAACTTATTGTTATTACGTACTTTCACACACGAGCAAATTGATGGTCCCCGAATGTTGGGCAAAACAGTCTACCCAAATGTGGTCAGTTAACCGACCATGAACCGTCTTTTTAATATTTTTTTTTTATTTTTTTTAATGAAAGATTTTACAGCAGAGAATGCACGTCAGAATGATTTCAGAAATATGGTTATTGAATCAGCCATTTGATCAAATATTTCCTACTGAACTATGTTCGAAATACTATCTTCAGGAAGTCATCGCCAACATAATACGCATTGACCTAAATTCCTCATCTTAACTTCCGAACTATACCTAAGTAGCATGATGCATGAGCAATGAGCATGAGCACGACCGAAATATACTTTATGGTAGGTGAAGCAGCCATACAAATTAAACTGACACACGAATGCACTTGAACTGATAATCGTGATTCATCGACACCGACATCGACATCCCTGCTTCCTAGTTTCCATATCCAAGTTGAGTATGCATTCTTGGCAGGTACCGGCGTTAATCAGCTCCAGTCCGGAAACATTGTATCACACATTTTGGCTGTAATAGGTCCGAAACAACACAATCACTGTTGACACAACGACAGAGCACCAGCATGGGCCAGCTTATCTCCTTTTAAACAAATGAGACAAATACCCAAACCGAAAAACGAAAATTAAGAAAAAAATAGAAAAAACAGAATCGCTGTCAAAACGACAAAAACAGACACGCGCTTATCAGTCGATCAATATCGCAAGCGAGTCAGACTCAGACTCGCTTGGCCACTAATACTATAAATACGACTGCTGCTGGACCAGCGGCCATCAGTCGATAATTCACTGTCAGCAGCACAGTGAATGAGTGCCAATCGAACAACAAAGAGCGCAGCACCAATTTGCTTGGTTAATAGCTTCAGATTTTAGCCAAGTGTTGTCAGTCTTTCACGGTGGACAGTGCGTGCTGCATATATATTTATAGATTAAGATTTTAGTTGACAACATGATTAATTTAATGTGGCGTCTTGTGTTCGTGTTGAGTGTGTGCTCGTTTGCGTCCTCGATGGCGGGCTTAAGGAATCCCTACGGTGCTGCTGACAAGTCGGGTAGGTGACCTAGCCTCCATAAATGGGTTAAACTTTACACTGTCACCGTTTAGAAGATGCCGAACGTCGCATGCATCCCACATTGCATTTCCCGCAGTACAGCAGACAGCGGCGTGCGATGCCCCTGCTAAGCTTCCGACCTCCCAATCCGGATGAGGAATACAGCGAATACTGGAACAACGTGGCGCAGCGCATCCTTCAGAACCAGCTGCAGAAGAATACGCTGAACATGAATGTGGCCAAGAACGTTATAATGTTCCTCGGCGATGGGATGTCCATTCCAACGCTTACCGCCACTCGTGTGTACATGGGTGGCGAGGAGCTGCAGTTGTCCTTCGAGAAGTTCCCCTACATGGGTCTCAGCAAGGTATGTAATCCTGTGTGGTACTCCTCGACCCAAACTGGAGCAGCTAGCCTCGGTTTAATGCGAAACACTTAATTGTGGGATAGTTGCTCCGGCGATTGCGGATCGATGCAGCTATTGCGAATTTCACGTACTTTATCTCTCTCGGCTATATATACAACACATGTATGGTTTCTTGTTTCGATTTGCAGACCTACTGTGCGAATACCCAAGTGGCGGACTCGGCGTGCACAGCCACTGCTTATTTGGGTGGTGTAAAAGGCAATTACGGTACTATCGGTGTGACGGCAGCCGTTGATTTAAATAACTGTCGGGGACAGAATGACACAGCACACCATGTGCCATCGATAGCGGAGTGGGCGCAAAAGCGAGGACTGGCGACAGGTTAGTACCGTCTAAACCTAAGTGTGCGTGTGTGGAAAATTATCCAGTGCGGTGTGGTTCAAACTGAGTGCGGTATCTTGTTTATTGCTGCCAATTTATTTGTCATAAACGATAAAAGTTATTGAATTGTGAGTGCATGTGGGGATGGGGGGTGGTAAAGGAAAAAAGCCGAACAGTGTCTTACAATTCAATTCAATTGAGGTGAAAAAAAGAAACACATCTTGTAGAACATGGAATACCTACTTAGTGTCGGAATAATTTTCTTATATACCATATTTCGGTATGATTTATTTCAAATTGGCCTTTCGGGGAGGACACACACTTTCTTGCAATTTATTTTGGCCTTGTTTAGTACCTATATATGTCAGCGACTTATAAAGCGATATCTTGCAAAATATAGAAACATACAGAGCCGAAATTTTAATTTTTAAATACCTTTTGTAATAATTGTGCTAAGCGTGAAACTCGCACTCAATTTAAGCTCAGACAGAATACAGAATTCCCTCAAAGTATACTTTGGCTCTCGCGCTTAGTTCAAACAACACTCGTCTCGTACTGTACAGAATGATAGACACATATTCATGAATCAAATTTCGACAGTTGCAGAGAACAAAACTATTCGAGCTCGATTCCCATTAACAAAAGAGTAGCTCCCGAAAACGTCTGTGAAAAAAACAAGTGACATCAGGTAAAATATCAGATTTTATATGCCTGGAGTACAGTTCTGTTGAAAAATTGCTGAAAATAAAGTGCTAACAGAAAGAAAATATTGCAGTAATAAAATTTAAGTGTTTATAAAAGCTAAAAGTATTGTGCTGTCATTTCCTGAATATTTCAACATTAACCCGAATTAAGGGGTAGTCTACATTGACACCCGTATTCTATACAAATTGAGCGTACTCTCAACGTACAGAGATGTGCAGAAAGTTCATTATTAAAAACTTGCCAGTTTACTGCCTCATTTAATTGAAATTGTAAAAGTTTTGAATGTGTGCCCCGTACACCGAAGATGCAGGTTCAGCAAACAAAATTAAATGTCAACAATATTGTAATAATTTATGCAGCTCCTGAGCATGAAGCCAAAATTACCCGACCAGAGAACGAGTAAATTTTGTGATGGAGTAACCACTTTTAGTACATTATACTGTAATCACCAGTATGATGTCAGAAAATTGACTTATTTAGCCAAATTATTTAACCTCATTTTGGTCAACGTTTACACTCTCTGTTTGGTGTGGGTACGTTAATAATTGACTTAATAATGTTTAAGTGGCTGTAACATTGAATAGCCAAATAGGGGGAAGGAGAAAATTAGGAAAGACATTAATACCATCAGGGATAAATGTTATCTGCGTGAACGTAACAAAATCTGTAAGATTTGTCAAGTTCACAGAACGTTCGTTGTTGGTTTGGTCTGTTTGCCGCTCAGTGAAAAATGTGTTGCGCATTTTTGTAGAAATCGTAAGCTAGAGGCGCAATTTGTGTTTTCCGGGTATCGAACCTTAGGCCCCTCGTTCAGTGCTTCAGCACATAGCAGCAGTTCGCAACCACTGAACCCGCCTGCAGATAGGCGCCATTAAAGGTGCATTTTAGAACAGCTCCACCTAGCAGATTTCATTAACAACATTAGTGAGAACATTTTGTTTATTTTGCTGCAAAGTCGGTCGAGTGCATTCTAATTCTCGCATATCAACTTTTAAAAAGATTTGTTTCAATGATTATATGAGGGGTTGACAGCCCTCAGACATTTATACCTCAGTTCGAAATTCTGACAGAAAACAATCGAGTAAGTAATTGAATCCTTCAAATAATCCGTTTTACCAGCGATACATACTTAATCACCTTGTTGCCGATGCTATCTATTTTATGCAGAAAAGATCCGATATGAATAGGTGAGGTGAATAAATGTCGGCTAGGTAGTTAATCTGAAAATGTATAGTATTTCTCCACGCATGGCATTTCAATGATAATAATTGTTGTCTATTGAAATCTAATTTTTCACAGCTTATAATTTTCGCAACGAAAAACTTATACCTAATAGTCGACAACAAACAACGATGCGGCACTGCGGCAGTTGCTTGGTTTGTGTATTTGATATTCCTTCGGTTTGCGTGCTATCGGCCTGGTGAATCGAACTAAGCTCTTTTTTAAATAAATTAAATTTCTTTACAAAGTTTTTTCTCTTTATCAAATTGAAGAGAGTTTTTGAGCAAAATCTGATATTCAACAACTTATAAAACACAAAAATGTTAACTTCATTTAAGCAAAATTTCTTTAATGCCGTATTTAAACGGTCACACATTCCTAACACAGAAGATTAAGGGGATGCTAGATACTAAATAGCCGTGTGACTGAAAGGGACGGCATTACCTAACTCGCAAAAAAACGTGATACGTTTTTTGGACGGCCATCTTGTTTACGTGTTAGGAATTATGGGAAAGCTATGCATGTTGATATTTTTATAGCGATGACTTACGAAATTTCGCTTTCCTATAAAACAAAATGGCTTCCGGACAATTATTTATTTATTTCGTATACCTAACTGATTGATGGTTTAATTTCCTGAAACTAGTTACCACTCTTATTTCACATTTTTTAAATCACAAATAGAAATGTTTTCAAGTGATTGTAGAGATGTTGTTCGCCGGAACTTGTGTTTATTTCCGTTTTACGTATGTATAACTATGGGTAGAACATCCATGACACTTTAGTCGTCTGATTTGTGATCTCATTGCCTTTATTAGCATTGACTGCGGACAAACGGATCTCTCTGTCCCGTATCGTGCAAAAATGCATGTGCGTGACGGTGTAAATGCAAAATAAATCGAGGAAATGTCAAAATTTATATTTATCTATTTAACTTCGGCCTGCATATGAACATTTATATTTATCAATCTCTATTTATTTTTACATGTTGAAAACGACTCTATAAACTTCGAAAAAAATCCTTAAGAAAATGGCACCGAAAAGAATAAAAATATAATATTTTGTTACCCCTCCTATTGCAGCTATAACCGCCTCGACGCTTTTGGGCATACTTTCTGCATTTCCTACAATACGTATTTCAAATATTTTCAATTAAGCGTTTTATCAATTTTCCCTTTTGTCAATTTTTCTTTGCCTACTTCTCTTTTCATAAACTCCCAAACATTTTGTATGGGGTTAAGACCTGGGGAGTTTACCGGCCATTCAAGGACCTCGACATTTTGTTTCACCAAAAAAGCAGTTACTCTTTTGTGCAGAGTCCGGCATAAACACTTAATTGCCGTTTGGAAAGCATTCCTGCACTTGTGGCAATATCTTCGTTTCATTATATCCTCAAAATAAGTATTTTTCTTAAGGGTGGCCGTAATAATTTGATCATCCACTGTATGTATAACCAATTTAGGAAACATTCGTAAAAAAGAGCAAGTGCGTGCGACCCAATTGTACACTTCATTTCAATGCGATTGCCACTGATCATGCATATAGAGACACATGTATCCTAAAATCGTGTTAATACACAATGGGCCTTACTGGAAATTATTTTTAACCTTCACCTTAATAATATATTTTGTTGGTCACATTATGTAACTTTTTATTAAAAATGCCGCTATTCGGAGTTTGAAAAATGTACCCTGGATACAAAAAATGATTCTTAGTACCGATTAAGGAATTTCTTTGCAAATTACTTCCTGCTACAAAATTAAAGACAAACACTGCTTCCAATGTTAGGCTGTATAACAACCAACACCCAAACACAACAACGTCACTAACGAAAGTAGCCAAAGGTAATACAAGACACCTTGTCCAGCTTTTTTTTTCGAATCTAAATATAAAAGTATCCGGTTTAATGAGGAGATATTGCATTTTTAATAAAGCATTGCTCGTGATTTGACAATTCATTTGAATTGCTGTTTTATACAGCCACATGGCCAAGAGCTATTTACAGAGAGCTACTAAAAAAAAAAATTTAAATTACTCGGAACAAGCACGTAAAATACAAGTCCGGACATTTTCTACTTAAAATGCATCTGACTAGACTTTTGCAATAGAATGCCTGGCAGTAAGATTTTACTGCGCTGCCAATTTCGTCGTGTGCTTCCGCAGTACCGGTATAGCTATTTCCGTAGCGCCACGTGACTGGCGGAACAGCAATTTGCAAAAGTAATATGACATGGTCGTGAAAAAATGTTTTTTCATGTTGTTACAGTCAAGTAAGTTTTACTTGCAGTTATTTGCGATCGTATGGATTTATTCCACTTTGGAGGATACTGAAATCGTGTATTTGAGTTGTAACTTCTTTGTCGCGAGCACTTTGTTGCAGTTAATTAAAGTCGCATTGAAGTGGATACTATATATGTATTTGTAGAAGCAAATATACACAGCAAGGGAGTATGAATAGAACTATGAACGATCTTACAGCGTTAAGTGAGCTGACGCCTCAGTAGCAACGGAAAGCCTATCTTCCCCCCTAAGCAGACTAATAGTTGAAGGTAGAATTGCCTTGAATTTATTTTCTCTACATTCGACATGGTAAGAACCTTTTGACATCTATAACTTTATTCTTGAGACACTTATGCTGTCTTATGTGCCTGTCTAACTGGACTGACAGCTTCAAAAGTGACCTGGAATCCAAATTGCAATCGTTTTCAGCAGCGGTATTTAGATACTGAATGCGAGTTCTCTCAGTGCAATACACATTTAGATGTCAAGCATACCAGTTGTCCAAAACTTATAAATGTTTTCATTAAGAATGGTTCTTCACATTTTGTTTGCTTGACTAGTCACAAAAAACCGTCAACGCAATCACGATATTTAAAATCAAATCGAAAATTAAAGGTTCAGAAGCGAGGATCCAAACAAAATACTAGGGTTTTTGGTTTAAAGGGAAAATATAACTCGATTACCAAAAAAGGAAGTTTTAAACGAAAAAGCTTTTCCATCAACATACAGGATGAATTTTCAAAATTATGTACTACAGCTTAAAGCCTTTGCGAGCCAAAAATAATGAAAAAAAAAATATTTCAAGCTTTTCTCTCTTAGGTGCAGTATGCTGCTAGCGCTAAATTTTAGTGTCCCTAGTCTTCACTTCGTTTTTCCATACCAAAGATAAATAATTAATGCTCGCTAAATCATTAAACAAAAACCATTTGTTCATGACAGTAATCAGTAAACGTAATTTTAATTATTCGCGTATAAATACAATTTTCGAATTTCAAGCTTCAAAGATATAAGAGAAACTGAAGAAGATATTATCATTGCTGCAGCAGCTCAAATAATTTCTCTAGTAGCAAACAGAAAAAGACACTTTTCTTCGTGTCCAATAAATTCCTATTTCCAAAATTTTCCATCAAGATTATAAAAGGGTTTTTTTGGCTTTGCGTTTTCTTTTATTTCTCACGCAAATATTCTCTGCGGTTTCTTCCAAAAAAAATCCAAAAACGGAGCTTTTTACGTCAAAATTTATCTTCGATTAAGTGTAACGGACTTTAATTTCGCGAGCTAAATGAGTAGAGACTTGTCATCGGCGTGCGAACAGAATACTGCTTTGCCAAACTGCCTCGCTAAATTTTATCTTTGTAGACATTTTTGTATGGAGATAAAATCTAGCACCAGCAGACTAGGCTTAAGAATTAATTTCTTTTCTTATTCAGGGCCTTTCGGCTTTTGAATTACTGTCAAAAATTATCGTTTGCCGTAAACCCTCTACAACAAACGTCAGAGCTACTTAAATCGAGAACATTTGCAAAGATCTTTGATCAATAACAACAATCTCGGCAATGTAAATTGAAACGCCAACAGAATGCAATGTTTACTTTCTTTTGTTGACAATATACTTTATATACTTTTTTCTTATGATTGACACGCGCAAATATTCAAATAATGCTGTCGTATAATTGTTAAAAATTTATCGTTCATGTGTCAATTGGTAATGTTAGCACGCCTAATGTAAGAAACTAACAGATGAAGACGTCACACTTTCCCATTTATAAGTCTCATTCGAAACCTGCGTCACAGTCCAATTTGTTGAATGAGTCGCAGTTTACATGCCTACATTTATAATGTGTGTCGTTACTTTCCATCCACACTATATTTACTCAAGGGACGATTTATTAATATTTTCTGTTTTCCCCCCAACAATTTGCCCCTTTCATTTATAGGGCTTATAACAACCACCGCAGTCACCCATGCCTCCCCAGCTGGTGTATATGCACATACGGCGAATCGCAACTGGGAGAACGATGGGGAGATTCGCAACGATGGCGAGGATCCCGAACAATGCGAGGATATCGCACAACAATTGATATACGGGCCGGTTGGGCGCAATTTAAATGTAATCATGGGCGGAGGAAGGGAACAATTTCTACCCAAATGGGAAAAGGACATCTTGGGTGGTGAAGGGAAACGCCAGGACAATCAGAATTTGATTGACAAATGGAAGAGCATTCACAATGGTGCAGCAGCTTTTGTACAGACCAAAGAGGAATTGTCTGCTGTATGTGGTGCTTTTATTATTGTTCTCCATTGAACTCTACCTTTTACAACTTGTCTCTTCTTGTATATATTGTATTTAGGTGCCTAAGGACGTTGAATTTATGATGGGACTCTTTGCCACGTCGCACATGCCCTTCCACGTGGATGCTGACAATAAGACCATTCCCAGTCTCGCCGAGATGGTGGCCAAGGCATTGGACGTACTCAAGACTCAGAATCGGGGCTATTTTTTGTTTGTTGAAGGCGGTCGCATCGACCATGCCCACCATGACACCGAGGCTGTGAGGGCCTTAGACGAGACTATGGAGTTTCACAAAGCGATTGCGTTGGCTCGCGAGCGCACTAGTGAGTCGGACACCCTGATTGTGGTTACGTCGGATCATTCGCACACAATGTCAGTGGCGGGGTATTCGAGTCGAAAGAATGACATCTTTGGCATTGCCAATGGCCAGTTGGGCAACGACGAGTTCCCCTATGCCACGCTCAGCTATGCGAATGGTCCCGGTTTCGACAGCAACATGGCGCAAGGTCGCAGACGAAATCTCCTGCAGACTAACATGAGGGACAAGGTAAGAAAGCATAATCGCATAGTACAAGTCCAAAAGTGACCGTTTTCTTTTAGAATTTCAGATTCCCCGCCACGGTCCCACTGGACTCTGAGACGCATGGAGGCGATGATGTTGGTGTCTTTGCAAGCGGACCACAAGCACATCTCTTCACGGGAGTCTACGAGCAAAATTACATTCCACATGCGATGGCTTACGTCGCCTGTCTGGGGGACAAAAAGACCGCATGTACAAATTAGCAAAAGGTGGCAACATCGTCATCGTCGTCGTCGTTAAGCAGCATTAGCATATAATTTATTTATTTTTGCGTGTATTTTCATTTGTTACCATTTCACATCATTCACGATGATATACTGCACTCATTCACAGCCACAATCAATTTAAGTAAGACACAAATACATTTAGAAGGACTATTTTTTACAACGGACCAGAAGCCTGTGGTGTTTCCTTTTTCATTCACTATGCATAGTCCACACAGCAGGACCAACGCCAATAATGCTAATGCCTTTGCCTTTGCCTTTGCCTTTGCCTTCCAGTGAATGGTTCTTTATGTGTTCTACCAGTGGGGTGTGTATTGAATGTCTCGTTGCCAAGGTTGCATCCCTCTGAATGGGATTTCAGGCAACAAAATCAATGAAAGTGTCAACTTAAATTAATGAATTGCACGAAAACAAACCGGAGTTGTGGTGCTGGTGGGTGGGGGATGCTCGGGTCGACTTGATGGTTGATGTTTGAATAGAATTAGGGAGGGAAAGTGCCGTGACTAAGAGTTTAGCTAAGGATTCCTATTTGGTTATTTTTCTCTGCAGATATTTACGTGCTTCTATTAGGGAGGTTATGACGAGCTGGTGCGGTTTGTTAAGAGTCGAAAGGTGTGCCAAGGGAGTTGGTTGATGTGGGCTGGCAGGGGCGGTTTCGTTAATTCATCAAGCATTGGAGTAGGTACAACCGCACATAACGAAGTATGGTAGCTGCAACTGTGTGTAGCGGCGTTGAATATAAATTATTGAGCGTTGTAGGTTTCTATGAGATTCTGGGAGATGGGGATTTTTGTTAATAAATATCCACAAAGCAACAAGCTGTTTACTTCTGGAGGGAAGAACTTTTCGGTTCCCAAGATCAATAAATTCAATTCCATATTTGCGATAAAGATACGGATATGTCAGAAAAAATACTTACTTATATATTTAGGTGGGGCTACATATCAGGGTGGACCTGGGCCTCAACCAGTAGGCCTCTCAAGTTAGCGCGGTCTTTGGCTAACTGCCTCGAGTAGCGCGATCCGAGTTGGTAGAGGTCCCCTTCAACTTGCGTGCGCCATCTAAGGCTAGGGGTTCTTCTAATGCGTTGTGCCTCCGGGTTGGAATTGAAGACTCTCGGGGCCGGAGCGCAGACCCTTAGAAAATTGTGCCCCTGGTGTTGCCTTGCGAGTTAGGCTCAATTTTCTCAAGACCGATGTTGAAAAAGTCACAACAGCACATCATCTTGGCCAAATTTTTGACATCAAAGCTATCGGTGAAATTGTTTCTGAACTTATTGGAGCAGCGAGCCTTCTCCATTGTAATTCTGCACAATCTGACAAGTTTGACAGGGATGCTGTCATATGAGGTCTTCAAATCGATAAAAAGTTGGTTAGAAATCTGGACTTTTGCGGGTTTTCTGCCGTTGTGTGAAAATTTGGTCGTCGACTTACCGGGCTTAGAACCTGGCAGGGAGCAATGAAACGAATGGTTTCAGGCGACCACACAGCGCAACAGAGATGATTTTAAGGAGACTAATGCCTCCATATAGTTGGCGCTACCATTCATCAGGCAGACTCCCTTCGACTAAATCCTGGTGGCGAGTTGGTGTTAGCTCTCTACCAAGACTTCTGTCGCTGTCATGAAAAGCTCGGCAGTCTGTTCCAGTGATTTTGTTGGACCTCAGCTGGGATATTGCTATCCTCACTTCATTTTGGCCAGGTTTTGCTTTCACAATTGAACACGTTAGCAACAATTGGGATTTGTTAACAAATCTCCATATAATGGGTCTCTCTTAAGGGACTTAAGTTTCTTTTTAAAAGAAACTACAAAATACTTGAGATATCTCAAAAAAAAATAAAATGTTTTGGCTTGAATTACTATCAAAACATTTATGAATGGAATTCGACTTCGACGGGAACGTATGCAGCGGTCGAATCCAATTTTCGATGACTCGGCCGCTATTTCTCGTTCAATACTGGCTCTGAGCTCCTCTAACGTCGCCGGCTTGTTGACATAGACCAATGATTTAATGTAGACCCATACAAAAAGTCTAGAGGCGTTTTACGATTGAAGCGTTGTCCAATTACCAACCGAGAATCTTTATTTTGATGATTCTTCATAGTGAGATTCTCGTTGTGCATCTACTTACTTCGCTGAAGGGGTTTTTTTTAGAAAGGGGTTAGCGAATATCGATGGTGACAATGAGTGAAAGCGACAACAAAAGAAAAAGATCGGTTGAGACCACCAAATGGGATTTTTTTAGCGGCTGATGCTTAAGCTTTTATGTTTTATTAGAAAATCGGTACTTCAAAAAAAATGGAAGCTAGTATAAAATAAGGCGCTAGGTTTGAACTGGTGGTGAAGATTTGCGTTAGTGAGGAGCATTGGAATAGGTGGTGTGTTAAACCACACGATCTCGGCGGCCAATCGACGGGTCCGTTTTTCGAGATAACACGTTCACCGAACTGAGAATTCAATAACTCGATTGTTGCACCCGTTGTGGCTTGTAGCACCGTCTTGTTGGAACCACATATCACTGATGTCCAATTAATGAAATTGCTCGAAGAAACGTTCGAACATGTCATTTCCATCGACGAAAAAAAATGGCGTAATGACGCCGCCGGCATTTAAAACGCACCAAAAGGTGACTTTTTGCGGTTGAAGTGCTGTTTCATGAAGAACATGAGGGTTCTCACCTTTCCAGCAACGCATTTTTTGCTTATTGACGAAGCCGTTTAACCAAAAATACGCTTCATCGCTGAAGATGACTTTGTGATGAAAATTGGGGGTCACCGCATCCCATCCCCGGACAACACATCCCCTGCACCTAGCGACATCTACATCTCACCTCTGCAGTTGGACACTTACCTTCTCAGTACTCACCTCTATGCTTTGGATTGTAGTGTATGCTATTTAATGTCAAAAATAAGTGTTACCATATAACAAGACAATTGTGTTCGAAGTTAGTGGTGCTTTTGTTTTTGGAAATTTTGTGAAATAGAGTAGGAGCTACAAAGGCAGGTTATATTCACTTATAAATACGTACACAGATGAATAGAAATTTGTCTTTTTATTCTTTAGAGTTAAAACAAAAAGTTTTTTGGAGAAAATAAATTGACTTTTAGCTTCAGAGAATTTGAGAAAATAAGAGTAAAAAATTCGCTAAAAGTCAATTTATTTTCTCAAAAAACTCATTGTTTTAGCTTCAGACTTAAATTAATTAAATATTTATAGTCTTGAAATCTTATAACTCCATTCAGGTACTACGAACATAAAGCATTTTCCATTCTTATATCTTCCTCCTAGCATTACATACATTTGGTACCTACCTCCTTCCTCCCCCCCTAGATTATTCCAAATTCCTCTAATATTTATCTATTTAGACTTTAGAGAAACTTAACCTAAAATTCAACATAATACTCGTCTAAAGGTGAGTGATGCGATTATTGGTTCTTAGTTGTGGAGTTGAGATGTAGATGGCGCTAGGTGCGAAATTTGGCAGGGGATGAGGTGCACCCGACCCAAAAAATTTGTTCGTTAGATTTTCTTCAAGCGCCATGTTACACTAGGCCTTTTTTTATTATGCCCACATGATCTATATAGATCATTGATTTCCACGGTTTACAAATAGTACGAGATCCAACTTTTGTTGTAAACCATAGAAATCAATGATCTACTATATAGATCATATGAGCATAATAAAAAAGGCCTACTGCGTCATTTATAGAGCAATTTCTTTCTTTTCCTTATCTTAAGGATAAACGAATTTGTTGCCAGCCTTTGAAAGCTAGGGATACGTATATAGGGTATAAAATAAATATAGTTTATAGTTATAGTTTACATCTTACCCTCAAAGCAGTCAACGGATAAGTTTTTATGACAAATCGTTTTCCCCTTCATTGGGCAGATAGAGCTGAACAAGCGAGCAATAATTTAGCTTTTATTTCCGGATCCTTGTACCATGAAATGGATTACTGAAATGGAGTACATAATTCAAATCCTATTACAAGTCAACGTGCGTGTGTTGTCTGCTTCCTTTATGGCGTTGTTTTCATACGAAGCTTACATAAGGTGCGTTCGCTAATTTGGCATAGCGAGCAGACGCATACCTATACAAGTACCTCCAACTTGTTATCTTATGGCAAATTCTAAATTAATTTGCACAAATCTACATTTAAAACATAATTCAAATGCCGAACATTTGCGCGCATATATGTGTGCAATAATCCGTACCATCTCTACGTTCCGGATGCCACACACTAAATTGAATTTATTTATTCAGTGAATAGTTTTTGCAGTTATCGCATAAATTCCGTAATAACCGCAGCAGTGTATGGGAACTTTGGCCAGAGATATTATTATGTGTACGTAAATATTCCAAAAATCGTTTTCGTATATTGGAGATACAAATGTGTGTGCACTGTGTATACAGGAAGAGCAATTTTGAGACTTTGCCAAGAAATATTTGTTTTCATCGATATCAAATACGACAAATTTTGTGACTTTCCGTAACATTGAACGATGTGGATATGATTTACGAGCCAGCGAATATTGGTTGCTGGCGGGCGGTTGCAGCGGTATATGCAAATTATAAATTCAAACCGAACCGGCAAATAGAGATTAATTGTATATCGAATTTATGGAATGTGATTAATTTTCTGAGTATTTGCCAAAGTAAATAAGTCTAAGGGGCGCATGTAAATGTCACTTAATTTGTTGCGAATTGCAATGTGTGCAAAATTATGGCATTGGTGTGAAAATATAAATGTTTGTGTCATAAGTTGTACGAGTTAGGGGAGCACTTAAAATGTTTGCGGGCAAAACGACATCAGTCGGTGAGAGTAGATGTGTCGGCTGTCGGCATTGGACACCGGCTCATTCTACTATTTGAGTGAATAAAGTGAATCTTTCGCATGAATCGGTCAATCTCTTTCCACTATTCAATCATTGGTTTCACGTATGAAACTATTTGTCCAGCGACAACCAATTTGACAGCTGGCTGGTGATTGAGAACATTTCAGTTTCCCTTTTGCTAGATGCTCGAAATCCCACTTGAACAGTGTTGCATTTTATCTGACAGCTTTAAAGCAGACCTATATGAAAGCACCTCAATAACGATGCTTTATGACATAAAAGAGGTTCAGATGTGAGTTTTGGTAGCTGGTTGTACCCGATTCGTCTTGTAAGAATTAATAAATCGCAACCTTTGTTAGAGCACTTTAAGTTTGCTGTCAGATACAATCATTGGTTTTTCCAAGCCTCCGAAGTTTTGCCATACATTTTTGGGGTTTCAAAACCTTGGGTTTTCAACTTTCAGCTTTGGTTTATTTTGTGTTCATTTGTGAATGTCAAAATATTAAACGCCAAAACAATTGTGACAAGAAAGGATTGAAACAGTGATACTAGACTTTAGAAGCAGGTTATTCCACGGTTATACCCAAAATATCCCTTTTATCCCTCGCCAAAATATAAAAAAATCACACATTTATCCCACGAAATATTAAATTACAAAAAAAAAATTATTAACAAATACAAGTTACATTATACATTAACTATGCAAGCTAACAATAATAAATACATATACCTAAAGATACCTGCGTTTGATCGTAGGTTGACTAATTTTTGTATTCTTAATGAAATTAGCAATTAGGAACAAAAATTGACCGAAAAGTAAAATCCCTTTTTTTGTACTTACTATCTATGAGGTTTGAAAAATGTTGACCCTTTTAGCTTAATTTAGGTGAGAAAATCCCACAAAAAGGGATAAGTCCCCCGATCTCGTATCGCTGCATTAAAAATCATAATTAGAAACATTACTTACTTTTGTCGAAACTTTTCTTGATTTCTTTCGATTTTGACCTTTTTTACGTTTCTGTAATTCCTCTTTGAACACTATTATTTTGCGTCAATAAACAGCTGTTTTGCCAGCCACTTCAAAATTGACAGCTAATGACTTTTGAAATCACTTCAACTCGGTGGGAACGAGTTGGTAAAAGTTCATCGAAACCTCGCGATTTCAGTTTGCGCAGCTCATTTAACTTACTGCGGCCAATTGGTATTTCAACTATTGAATAAACAAACTTTGAACTTTGGACACTAGTGCACAAGATTAAAATACGTTATTTATGTCCATAAAGTAAAAGTGCCAACACACAATGATAGCAGAATGACAGGCTACTTAATGACCCTGTATTTCCAGTACTAAATACATTCATATACCTTTTTCAATTTAATTAAAAATTCGAGTGCCGCATTCTCATTCCACGGTCGACTATAAGTAGATATACACTAACAACTTGAATAAAGAGTGACTAAATTCGTGGGGGGAACGATGGGGGAATACATTCAAATGGCTTTATTTTGAAGCTACATTCATGTCATTATGTGTAAAAAAGCACATCATTTAAATGGCCTCCACGGCTTCGCAGGCGGTGCTTCAAGCGGTCGGTCCAGACAGTCAATCTTTGTGGATGGATTGGTCGAACACTTGTGCATTGTGTTCGATCTAATAACGGCCTGTTGCCTGATGTTGACATATCCGCTGAGCCAAAAATGGTCCTCTTCCAAATCCAAATTCCAGCGCTCAATTAGCGAACTTCGGCTATAGTTCTTGCACCAGTCCAATTTTATTTGAATGCAGATCCAAATACAACCCCAAAATAAGTCGGGTTGAATCTCTGGCGGTGTTCAATTCAGCTGATCGCCACCGAATCGACATTTCGATACAGCGCCTATTTTTTCTTCATTTCGCGCCAATTTCTGCGTGGTTAAGGCCCAAACTTTTCCACGGTGAAACAAATTACAGTACGTCCAAAATGAGGTGGACCTTCTCTAGATGCGCAGTAGCAATTTCTTTAAGAGGATATTTTCTCTTAGGCGCATTTTTGATCAAATTGAATTGTTAATGCTTTTCTCCACTTTATCTTTTTTGCCATTTGTAAATAAAATAAAATATAAACACCCGAAAATTCTGCCAACTGTTCGGTTAAAAATAAATGTTATCCCGTTAGAAGCTTAATGAAATGAGATTCTACAAAAGATTTGTGCCAACCATTTTTAATAGTAGGTTTTAATGCTGCATAATATCCATGTAGGTACTACTCAATTAACACAAAACTCAAATTTTCATCCATAAAAATTTGAGAAGTGAAAATTTCCACAAATATGATTTCTCTCAGGGGTGGGAAAATGTGTATTCTTAGATCTTAGCACAAGCCACCAGTGATGCCAACCGGCATCAATGTTTGTATGCGTAAGCCCGGAAAAAAGTATGCTTTTTGGTGAAAGGATACAAATTGAATATTTTAAAATAGTAGTACTTACATCGAACCTATCAACAACAAAATGCTGATCGATGCTTGGTAACCCAACAAGCAAACAGACGATTTTGTTCTCACTTTTTCGTATATAGTTTTGGTTGACGTCGAGTTGAGAATTGAAAAATAAGCACAGTTGTGAATGAAAATAGTGATGCGACTTTGTTCAAAGTAGAAAATTTACAGGATACACTATTTATTGGTATGGATTGATTGTAAAAACATCCTACAAAAATGTATGACTTTTTTCTCTAAATTATTCCTCAAAGATCGGAATGCCGAAAAGGCATAAGTATGCCCTAGTTGGCTAGTCACTGGTTGCAAGATTCCTTCACGTTTCGCAAAGACAGTACATATTTTCTGATGTAATGAGACTAGCACGTGAAAGTTTTGGTTGGACTAAACCTGCACTCTGAAGCCATGATGACGACCGACCTCACGACGAAATTCAAACTGCGTATTTACAACTGAGCTGGAACTTCGATAATATATTTTTTAATAATTTCCGCACGTTCGGCAACGATGCATGTTAATGACCTTGTCGTTTTCCATTGGGACAGAATAAGCACTTTTTTCAGAGGAATTTTGTGAATCTCGATTTCTGAGCGAGATTTACACCTACTTACATTAAAACCAAAACATTTGACATTTGTCGAACTCTAATGTGTGCTTTAATTTACGTTTTTACACAACGAGCCTGTAAATAATAGAGAATTGATTTTTATAAACGCAAATTACAATTTAAGAACAGTTGAAGCGCACCAACACAAGTGGAAATAATAATCTCATTTTATTCCATTTTGCACGAAAAATTTGAAATCTGATAGCTAAATCAGAAATTCTCAATGGAAAACGACATTACTGAATATTTTGATAAGTGGATTCTGGATGTCATTCATGACTTTGACAGCTTCTGAGACATAAAAATGAAAAAAAAAAAAAAAAAAAACAACATTCAAAAAAAGGATAATGCAACTGCAATGAATTTTCGTGGCTGCAATAATTTATTATATAAACAGGTTCATATATGACCCAGAATAAGGTTTTCACAAGTCTCAATCTCAACCATTCGTAGACTAATTTTCTCCGAACTGCTATAATTTTGTTCGCGAGAGGTGTAGCAGTGGAAAAAGCTTCCCACAAAGTAAGGTTGAACCTGGAATCCATGGCAGTAGTCCACTAATTGACCCTTCATTACATGCACTAATATTTATTCCGACTTCACAAGACTTAATGTTTTTTGTAGAGTGACAGGTAATAATTCATTTTAGCCGCCTTTCCAGTTTCAACTAAAATTCTTCAACAGAATGACATAGCATCCGATGAAAATATTTCAAAAACGATCCAAATACACACATAAATTTATTTTTTTCATTGTAAAGGGTGATTTTTTAAGAGGTTTAGAACTTTTTTTAAAAAAAAAACACACAAAATTCGAAAAAATGAATGAAATATTTATTTGAATCGATAGTTTGAACCTTGCAATTTAATGTTTAAAGATAATTTCATGCAAATGTTGACCGCGGCTGCGTCTCAGGTAGCCCATCCGCTGAGTCCAATTTTGGCATACTCTTTCACACATATCGGCCGGTATCTCACGAATGAATGCATGGATGTTGGCTTCCAGTGCGTCAATCGAAGCGGTCTTGTCCCTATACACATTAGCCTTGGCATACCCCCACAAAAAATAATCTAATGGTGTCAAATCGCACGATCTAGGCGGCCAATTGACCGGCCCGAAACGTGAAATTAACTGTTCACCAAACTCGCCTCGCAATTGCGCCATTGTTTCGCGTGCTGTGTGGCATGTGGCACCGTCTTGTTGAAACCACATATCATGCAAGTCAAGAACTTCCATTTCGGGTAAAAAAAAGTTTGTTATCATCGCTCGGTAGCGTTCACCATTGACAGTAACGCCCAATAATGCCGCCGGCCCATAAACCGCACCAAACAGTGGCTTTTTCGGGATGCATTGGTAGCTGTTGCAATGCTTCTGGCTGATCTTCACTCCAAATGCGGCAATTTTGCTTATTTACGTACCCATTCAACCAAAAATGAGCCTCATCGCTGAACACAATTTTTCGATAAAAAAGCGGATCCTCGGCCAGCTTTCCAAGAGCCCATTCACCAAAAATTCGGCGTTGTGGTAGGTCGGCTGGCTTTAGTTCTTGCACCAGCTGTATCTTAAAAGGCTTTACGCCCAAATCCTTCCACAAAATTTTCCACGTAGTGCTGTAACAAAGGCGTAACTGCTGGGAACGGCGCCGAATCGACATTTCGCGGTCTTCTGTCACACTAGCTGATACGGCCGCAATATTTTCTTCACTACGCACAGTACGTAAACGTGTTGGTGGTTTAATGTCCAACAAAGTAAATTTGGTGCGAAATTTGGTCACAATCTTCCGAATAGACTGCTCAGAAGGTCGAGAATGCCGATCATAAAATGGAAGCAGCGCGCGATGAACATTTCGAACCGAGCACGAATTTTGATAGTAAAATTCAATAATTTGCAAGCGTTGTTCATTTGTAAGACGATCCATGGTTAAATTGCAAACCAAACTGAAGCTGTTTGACAGTGACACAAGGTACTAAACACACGTCAGCTGTCAAAACCAGTGTTGCCAAAACCAAACCAGCTAAAAAATCACCCTTTACAAGCCATTGCGGTCAAAACTAAATAAACCGGAACATTTTATTAATTTGCATTTTGATTAATGCATACCAGTTTCTGTCGGTAGGTATAACAGCATGAAATGGATTCTTTTTTCCTGTCTGACGTCAATATTGGGGTACGCATAGCAAATGCCCCACTTAAAGCCAACCCCACTCCCCCGCATGCCTTTACATTTTGACTTATTGACTTGGCCCCGAAGAAGAGGAATATTAAGGGTATTACAAAGTAATTTCTCAATCTGATTCTGAATGCCCAGAGGACGAGAAAATACGTATCAAGTGCATTTGAAAGAGAAGATGTCCTTGGAGACCACTTAAAGAAAAAGTACCCACCTATGTACTCGTGTGTATGCATGTTTTGCTGTAGGGACTTCTCGAATTATTCCTAATATTGTCCCTTTGCCGGGTATTCATATGCAAAATGCTGGGATTTTCCTTTTTTCAGTATGTTGACTTCTTTTCCCGGTGCAATACGCATGCTCGAATCGTATATGTATGCTTTATAGAAGTTTCCAATTCAAATTCTTTATTTGCATATCTCTTCAGAAGTTGTGAAGCAATATAACAGGGATTATAAAAATACTCGCATCCATGTTCGAATTATTGTACAATCGGATGAGTTATGAAGTCATCTATATTGATATTTGAATTTGAATGGCAATATGCTGCAGAGCACGTGTTTTGACTTCCTTTATAATTTTTTATTTAAATCTGAGATGTCCCCTTATTTTCAGGCAGTACGATTTTGATATAGAAATAGACGAATTAAAGGGACTATTAAATATGCTTGGCATCAGCTGGATGTTGGACTGCAGATTTATCATATCCGAGGGATTTTGTTTATTTATTGAAATACTTTGTAATTGTTTAAGAAGATTTCTTGTTCCATGAACTAGAAAGTGATTGTGAAGTGTTGTGGGAAAAGACCTTGAGATGTAAATACTTTCTGTGTTCCCGGGATCGAGCTGAGACCCTTGCTCAGTTGTTCAGCGCATTAACAACCGAGCCACGAGGAATTTAAATTTAATATAAGGGAGTTTTACGAGGTAAAGTAGAGTGAAGGAGGTGTGATTTCAATTTTAGAATTTTTCCCGAGATCATTTAGAAAAATTCAATCGCTAATAAAGGGTTTTTCAAGTGGGACGGGTCGAACCCTTTAGTTTTATTGTTCGGCCATATTGTTCCGGGTGGCGCGGCGTCTGTATAAAGTTTTTATTATTCAGTCACTGATGACAAATTACTATGGCAAGGTACACGATTGAGCAGCACCAGCACGTCCAAATGACAAAACTTTACTGGAAACGTTGCTCCCATAACTATTTTATGGCAGATGCGGTGCCCTTCAAAGTCGCCTCTCCAACGTTTGGTGGGATATTCGATAGACAATCAACCGTTCGTTAAATGAACGCCAGATCGGCCGAGAACATTTTCGCGGTCCTCGAAAGTGTACCCGAGACTGTCACTTCCTCGCCGTGCACCAAAAGTCGGCCTTCTGCAGACTTTAACTTGGCGAATTTTGAGTCGGGACTTGGACATACACCCGAACAAGATCTAGCTGATCCAAGAGCTTAAAGTCAATGCGCCGTATACCAATAAAAAATGTATTCTCGACTTTAAATTTACGGAAGCTCACAATTGCAAAATTCGTATGGAAAATATATCCGCTGCGAACTACTAAAATTTAAAGTCGAAACTAAAAATGTTTTTTGGTAAGGCCGAATGACCATAGACAGCGCCGTTTGTTCAGTGACTGAACTAAGCGGGGCTTGTAAGATTGCCCCCATGTTGGACGAAAAATTATCTTTAGCGACGAGGAGGCGCATTTTTTTTAAAACAGTTGTGTTAACAAGAAAAACTGCCGGAATTGCAAACGAAAAAAGCCACACGAGATTCACCAGTTGGCAATGTATCCACAATAAGTTACTGTTCGGTGTGGGTCAGTACTTTTTTGGAATTGATGTTGATGAGGCAAACACCGGCTACAGAACGATGTTGACCGCTTTCTTTTGGCCAAAATTGTACGAGATGGAGGTAGAAGGCATGTGGATCCAGCAGGACGGGGTTACGAGCCACACAACAGACACCACGATAGACATTCTGCATGAACGATTTACTGGACGGTTATCTATCGCAGGGGTAACTTGAATTGGCCACCAAGATTGTGTGATTTAACCCGGCTAGACTTTATTTTTGTGATATTTTCTGAGGTCGGAGGTCGGAGAGCTAGGCCAACCACAATCAACTGACACCCTCAAAGCCAACATAATTTGCTTATTTATTTTTATTTATTTATTTATTAACCAATTATCAACATAGTTTACAGTAGACTTATATAACCAAAGCCATATCGCTGAAATCCAACTGGATCACTGAGACGCAGTGTCACTAAAAATGGGACCACTCGGGTCCGTGCCTCTGTCAGAAGCCGTGGCGGACATTGGAAAGATGTTATTATTCCATACGTAATGGCATGCAATGGCCTTTCAAATAAAAAAATAATTTCTTTGGCACCGCATACACAGCTGGTTTTATTCCATTTCAACCCGTCCTTATTGAACAACCCTTTACAACAAACGAAAGAGTAGATATTTTGATGCTATGCATTGACTTAAGTTCCTTGTGGTTCCATGAGTTTCTGTTCATTATGTGATGCAGCACATTTCAAGTCAGAAGTAACCTTCTTCACGTAACATGCATTTATTAACGTTATGTTGCCATAAGAAAAAAGTAAACGTGGATCCATTAAGAGTCTAAAGTCAATTTATAGAGGAATTTTTGACTGCTTGACTTTTTCCTAGAATTCGGTCGAATTTTGCCCGCCAACCCAATAAAATTTTTAAGCAAATGAGTTCGCAAGCCGAAAGGACTAAGATTAGTTATAAATACGAATCATATCGCGCGGCAACTGCCTGGCTTTGTCCCACTTCGGAAAACTGCTACCAATGAAAACGTCACATTAACTTCTACATTAGCACCTCACAGAAAACACAACACTGATGTTAATTTAGCATCAACCATGTTGGAATTTAAATCCGAGCGTTTCGTAAAGTGCGATGATTTCTTTTCTTTTTTTTTTTTTTGTTCCCACTCTCTTTCAAATTAATTTTCAAATTAAAGATAATGCTTTTTCATTGTGTGCCACCAGAGAGTCCTGAAACGAAATGCACCTTAATGTTAGCACGAACAACGATGAGTTGTCCAGAAATAAGCGAACAGAAGAAAAAGAAACAGAAAATAAATCACTGCAGGAGGCAAAAAGTTTTAACGACTTTCTCGAGAGCTAACGTAGCGAAGGACATGGGGAACGCTTTGCTTCTTTTGTTTTGCTTTTCTTCTGCCACAGCCATGTACCTATACCCACCTCTGGCCCCATCCCCAAAGCATCCTAAGAGGACGAAACAATTTCAAGATTAAAGTCTTCTTCACCCCAACTGAGCACAGCGATGAATGGCGCGGATGTTACAAGGAACACCTTTAATACGAGAAAAAAAAGGAAGCACAAACAAAGCACACACTAAACAGCATTCTAAAAAAAGGCAAAGTTTTCTTATTTAAGAGCACAACTCACCGCCGCCGCCATCTTGTTGATTTAAAAGTTACACGACGTCTTCCTTTGCACCGCTCCGCTCGCTCTCATACGGACCGGACGCAGGCATTGTAATTATTATCCTAAAGCTCTGCTCCGTTGATATCGTGGTGTTTTAGTGAAACGATGTATTTAGAAAATATCCAATATAATTTATTTAGGGGCGAAGTTTTTGAGTGCGTAATGAAATGTTGCATTATTAGCTGTTGGAGTTTTCATTTTTGCAATTTTTCAAATTTCTGCGTTGTGGCATTTGGCAAAGTGGATAAAATTTCTCTGTGATGACGTTATAACAGTATTCGACAGAGTGTTTAGTGTTTGAGGAAATGGGGATTTTTAATTGCAAGAGTATGTGAAATGTGATGTGGCAGCGGATCCTTCTTTTTGTAAAATTCACTTTGAGTTGGTTTGGTATCGGTAGTCTTGCCGAAGTTTTCCCTTGGTTGATCCCGTTCGATAGGAAGTTTTTTCTTTTCAAATATATCTGCGAGATGAAGTTGAGCCTTCCAGTATGTTTTTGTATATATTGTGCGATTATCCTTGAAGATCTCATCTGATGGAAGAAAAACTCGCATGGAGTCGGGATAAATGTACATGTACTTGTTTGAAAGAGAAGAGGCACTTAACTCAGTTGAAAAGAATCGTTTTAGGCAATCAGTTGTAATTGGGAGTATTTGTATCGAAATAACATTTTGCGTCGTTCTCGCTGTAGGTACCTACTTAAATAGGGAAAGGAGCATTGAGTTATGTATTGTCTGCCATTTTAGATGATGTATAGGTAACGATTTAAGCTTTTGAGGGAATTACTATTCAGTAGGATGAATAGATTGAGTTTAGTGTATTGTCCTTGGATATAAAAGCAAGTTCAACATCCTATCGGAAGATGCTATAACTCCATAATCGTCTGCTTTTCATAAATCTTGTCATAAGTTCCTCTAACATTTTTGGCAGCATCAACTCCATCCCCTTTTACAGCGATCCTCCTGTTCTATCACCGCATGACATGAACGTCATTTCTT
Source organism: Cheilosia variabilis (assembly GCA_951230905.1). Classification (NCBI taxonomy): domain Eukaryota; kingdom Metazoa; phylum Arthropoda; class Insecta; order Diptera; family Syrphidae; genus Cheilosia; species Cheilosia variabilis. The sequence continues at coordinate 3,414,357 of OX579676.1, read as the reverse complement.
AAATACACTCTCCCAAAATGGGCAGCTACAGCTTACCTTGTAGTACTCAAAACAGCCTTCAAAGTCCACCCGTAGAACTTTTATTTTTGTTTTTAGCCAACTAAACACATTTCTACTGCTCATGGTTAAGCATGACAATTTCCAGATAATGTTCATCGATTTCAAAGGAAGAAAAAGAAACAACATCCCTCGTTTTGAGATTGATAATCAGTAATAGGGGCTTATCTCGCCTGCTCCGCAATGACTCTGGAATAGGAATCCTGTTTTTATCGACTGTCACTAATCGGTTCGCTGTTCGGCATCGATTCCGAGAAATCCCGAACTCGTATAGGTACCTTCCCCAGATTCTCTGAAAAGAATTTATTTAACAAAAAAATGCCTCGCGTCAATTTACTTCCAGTAAGTTAGGTTTTCCGTCTATAACAACACCAACTGAGATTGGTGCTCATTTTTTAGTGGGGGATGTTCACAAAAAAAAAATTGTCTTTCACAAGAAATCCGTCTGTAAATCCTTGCGCCGAGCCCGTATTTAACTCGACTTCATTTGGGAAAACATTTTCAATAACTGATTGAAAATGTAATTCACACAACTTGCAATTGTTTGTAAGGCCGTTAATCTATTAACACAGTGCTGCCAGTTTTAACTAATAACTATAACAATAAAACTCGTACGACCCGAAGCAACAAAATGCTATTTTGTTCTTATTTTATTCCTAGCAACAGTCACACTTTATAACACATGAAATACCCATTCGTTATCCTCTCGTGCAATAGATTACGCACTATATAAATTCACCTATACAGAGTATTGTACCAATTTGAAAGCTAAAATAAAATTATATTTTAAAAACAATAAACCACTTGTCAATCGTAAAACAGCGACAGGCACAGGACAGAACTATGCGGTGGCCATTGTAAAGATCTAAAGACACCAGCAATACATGTATGTGGGCAAACTAGTTCCGAAAATAAACTAACATAATTATTGCGGACCGCAGACACAATGCATTCTTTTATTTTCATTTTTATTATTATTTGCCTTCCTTCGAATAATGTCTGTATACATAAATAACAATATGTATGTTGTATGTTTTGTTTGTTAGATATATAAATAGACGTAATAATTAGTGTTGTAAATGTCTTTCAAAATGGTGCTTGAGTTGGAAGCGCACTTTTGCAACCATTATACATTTGTATCTGCTTGTTGTTTTGTAAAAATAATGACCAATCACTTTTGTGAAGCATGCTGTAGCTTAATTTTCATTTTATTTTATTTTTTTTAACAAGAAGGCTGCGCAGTTGTAAACGTCTCATTCTCATTTATTTCGATTTTCGAATGGCCGTTGAAAAGTCAAAGGTGGGAACAGCTTTTGTTACGAATGGAAAATAAAATTGACAGCAATCGTAAAGCGTAACGGCCGCCGATGATTCGTTCAAAAGAACCAGATGTGAATAATTATAACCGAATGGCAAAGCACTAAAATTGGAATGTAGGTAGGTATCGATGTTCTGCAGACAGCTGGCAAACCAAAAGAGGAAATACCGAAAGGTAAGTGCTTAGTTTATATTTTTGCTATTTTGTACTCCTTCACTCTAACTTCCTTATAAATGTACATCTTAAATACTATATTCGTTCATGTTTAATCTTTTTTTCGCTATTTTTTTTTAAATCACCTATTGCTAAAAAGATGATGCAAGAATTCAGGTGATTGAGTATATTTTCGAAAGCGATTTTTAGAGGTACAGAACTACAAAATGGAATAAAACATATCATACTGACTTTATAGTTTATAAAATACTTTTATTCTTTAACGTTTAAATATAGTTTCGTACATAGTCTGAAAGTTTAATTCTCGACTTGTTTTTCGAGCAGCTAGGGCCATTATTCATAAGTCTGTAGATATAGTGAAATAGTTTAGTAAGTCTGACAGCCGCGGCTGACTTCATGTATCTCGGTTTTGATTGGCTTAGATCGATCACAGGAACAGTTTTTTTCATATACATACTAAATATGGACTGCTAGTGAAATTTCATTTTCATATACCTACTTCTGCGAGAAAATATTATGTTCCAAAACGGCACAGGCGCTACTGTTTTACAGCGGACTAGCAAAGAAGCACATGCCGCCGTCAAGTTTAAATTTCTATAGTAACATAAACAAAACAGCGAAATTTTCTCAAAAAAAGTTCATTTCCATAGAAACATGTAAACAAAAGAGCGACATCTTGTCCGAAGAGATTCATTTCCATAATTACGGGTAAACAAAAGATCGTCATCTATTGAAAAGAAGCAAAGCTACATAGAGTGATTTCATATAAATTTTCTAATGTTTATTATTTTGAAAAATAAATCGAAAACAACAACAGAATTCTTAAGTTATCTACAGATAAACTAAAGAAATACTACACTCAGAAAAACAAGTTGTAATGCCAACAATTTACGTTGGTTAAAATGAACCCAAATATCCAAATCTTTGATTTAAGAATGAAATTGTTGGCAATGATCTAATAAAATATTTACTTATGGAGAGAATATTGTTCTCACGCTAAAAACCTGATTCTTGAAAACTATAAAACGAGTGCTTGTTAACAAAAATAATATTTGAACCAAGAACTTTTAACTTACAATTTTTTTAAAAATCTCAAAATTCTTCGCTTAACAATATTTTTTTTTCTGAGTGTACAGGTGTCTTCCAGGTATAGTTCAATCCAATTAAAACTAAAACTAATAATTAATATCGCGAGAGGTGAGTCTTCGGTGGAATTGAAATTAGTACGGTATTCAATTGTACCGACGTATTTCTTTTTAACTTCATCCCACTGAATGTGCTTCCCTATAGCCATTTTATCCATCATGAGATATGTGACTATTTTCTTGTTTTTCCTTTCTAAGGATGTAATTTTAAGATCTAATACATCCAATGACTTTTAAGTGAATCCAGCCGTCACTCCAGTTTTAGAGAACCATGATCTAATTTTTTTTTATTTGAATAAGAAAAGTGCGAACAACTAGAGATAATAAATAAATAAATAAATATTTAGCGCTACAGATTCATGTAGGTACAGCCATTCGTTTTGTGTGTTTTTATTTGTGTGACGATTGGAAGGGACCTATAATTACTTTATGCAGTTTATTTTTTTAAGTCCGAACGGAGGATATTTTATACTCGCGGACAGAGAAAAATGAATTTAAAGAAATGGCTATCTTTCGTACGTCTACCCCCAAAACTCATATGTTTACATTGTTGTTTTTGTAATTTCAATCCCTGTCTGTAAATGCGTGTGAACTACAAAAAAGTATGTTGCTAATGGCCAGCCACCAATCCTCTTGCTTTAATGGGCATATAGCTGTTCACTTGTTTTGTGTTTCGTATTGAATTCGTTTGGTTTGTGTTAAGGGTTTGATTAAATTGAGATCACAGTAGTAAAATATAAATTACGGAACTAAATAGGTAAAATATAGAAACAAAACAACATTGGTGAATAAATAAATAAAAAAACACTAACCAATCCTACATTGGTTCTCACCAGAGATGAATGAATAAATGTATTCCATTATTTTGACATAGATATACTACATGCAAATTTGTAATGAAAGTAAACTTGGTAATTTAAAGTTTATTTCGTTTTCCGCTGTAAGACAGTAGCGCTCTGTATTTTTGGAACATGCGTGAAGTTGGCTACTAGCAGTCCATATAATAAGTCAATGGTTTTTTTCATTTGACTTTGATGTGGAGTGGTAGTCGATGAATCTAGTCAAGAATTTTGTGACTGTTGATAGTTCGTATATTTGGCTGACGTATAGGAGAAGTGGCGTTACCAATCAGACTATTTTTTTGGGTTCATTGTATGTTTGGTGCAGGTGATCATAGTCGACTTAAGATAACACATTTTTTGAATCAAAGTAAGCACAAATCAGCTCTCAGCTGTCTAATTGCTTGTCGCTGAAAAAGGAATTGCCAATTCGACTAATAGACCTCTAAAAAACCATATCCTTCATTTAAACACTTTCTACATATATAATTTTACTAGATTAATAATACAAAAGGAAGTGGAAACTAAGAAATAGTTAAGTAAGGGGCATAAGTCACAGAAATACTGCATTTACTGTATTTGCCAGATTCCTTATCGTTTGCTGCAAAACTTGACAGCTTGTCATAATAAAGTCTCATATCTCATATAAAGTCTGCTGTTTTGTATTGGAACAGACGCATTGTAGTGTATTTTTTTTTGTTTTTTTGTTTTATATTTTTACTTATAGCAAATACAGAGTACTTGATGTGCGAAGTCTTCAATACAAGATAACGTCACGCATACATTTCCTCTTTTGAACAAGCCTTATGTTACGTACAAGCAAAGAGAACGTTAATATATTGTAACCTTAATTCATAAATAAAATGAAGCTAGATTATGGATTGTAGTCAAATGTTCCCAACCTGGGGGTGTATTCTTATTCTGTGAAAAAGTGAAACAATTTTTTTTGATTCCCTGTCTACGAAAATATGAAACCAAACTTCAAAAATGTTCATATGAATCATTTATTTTGACGTCCTCATTTGCAAGAGAATGTTTTTAGTGAAAGTTTGAATATTGAGAACCTAGAAGCTAGAACACAGTTTGCGATGTTGAATTCACCACGACAGTTTCACTTATTAAACGAGAATCGCTTTTTAGTACCGAGTGAATCGAAACAAAATTAAAGCAATATGTGAAAGCGATTTATTCGGCTCACTCTTTCACAGAACCAGAATTGACCCCCCTTAAATATTTTCCTGATAAAATAGACGAATTTTTCCAAGTGCTCTTAATTTTTTTTTTTTTTTTTTTAGGGAAACACTACACTTTAGCACTCATATGCAACTGCTCCATTATATTTACTACCAGGAAGCAGATCAAGGATCACCAATTTTACTGAAGTTTCTTCGACTTCCTTAAAAAGCTGAGAATGCACTTTAGCGATGAGGAGCTTACAGTACAGGCAGTCACCACATGCATCGGCATCGACGATCTTATAATCTTAAACAGTACATTCCTATTTTCGCATTAATAACACGTACGACTTCATCTGAAGGGAGCGCGTTTTTTTTCCATAGGATTATCTTCTGATTGAGCTCAGTATTGGGCAGGCTCCAACGAAGTGAAGACCGTCTTCTCTCCTCCGATGGTTGCACAGTGTATATTCGTCACTTCCGACTTCTACAGTTGATATTACTTCTAAATTTAATAATAATTAATTTATAACAAAGCCAAGTTGTTCGTTTTGCGGGAGTTTTTTTAGAAAATAGCTCCCGTGTAAATCTTTCCATCTTAATTAAAAGTTCCTGCAATATTCCGTTTAAGTGGGAATTGACACAAGACGAAGACACATTTACACCACCTAAAACAGTTGAAAGAATATTCTCGTAAGCCTCTTTTAAAAGTGAATACGCTGGGGCCTGTTTTACAAGTCAAAAACTCGCAGTTTACAGGGACTTTTCTAACCACTTAGAAAGACAAAAACTCTACAGGCGATTGAAAAACTACTTGCAACAGTTCATAAAACATAATTGAGTAAAATTTCATTCCAGACAGGATTTACGCCATCTTTTCAATCGCACTACTCCCCACCTCTGTATATTTTGTAAATTGGAAGGACCTTCAACTAATTGGTAGGTGTATTTGCACTGCTGCTTCACCTTATCTTATGAGATACAAATTTTGTTGATCAGGTTTCCCCAAACCCGAACTAAATAAGTTGCAATAACTTGATCTAGTGGAATATTGCGGCTTTGGAAAATCCACACCAAATACCGCTGATAAAATAAGAAATCCTGTGGGTTTCATTGACTGTATTCCATCTATCGCGCTTTTCGAAACTAGGTCGAAATATCAATTTTCGCCAATGACTGCCGCTCGCTACCGGGAATTGCATTACAAGGATGAATCACATTTCACAATGACAGCCATTTCAGTAATGGGATAAATACCTGTTTAGTGGTTTTAAACTATACCAACTTTAACAACTCGCACATATACATTGGATGTGTCGACGAATTAACCTTTACCGGGTGGGAGTACTTTGTGCAGGCGCTCGCACTTGCATTGTACAACAACATTAAATCCGCAGACCACAACAACATTTTACCCCAATCAACGAAAATAAATAATGGGATTAGAAGCAGCAGGTGTTCGGATTCCGAGTTTCGCAAATTGACCCGGGCTAAGCAGCGCTGTGGTGGCTGCCACTAAACTCAGGGGCGTGTTCTAATCTGCAGGCGGTGTGGTAGCTGGAGCCTGGGGGTTGAGCATGAGCACTCCAAATGAGTTGGTTTCGCAGATCTGGCTTTCACATCACCCATGTGTAAGTTGAATGAATTTGATGGGGTGGCTGGTGCGGTGGTGTTGGTTGGCTTGTTATTCTGTTTTTGTCCCGAACGAAATCACATTCTAACTTCACCTTTACGGCTCAGACTGCCATGCTGCACACCATTGACTTAACGACCACAATTTTGCTGAATGGATACGAAATAGCATTTCACTAATACAAGCAAACAGACGACACCCCAACGCAGGGACATGAAGTGTGTAGTTGATTTCATTATACGGAACGTTTGCCTAATTCCAATTGATTGGTATTGGCAAATTACTTACAGTTACGGATTTGTCAGGAGCGTTTTGTATTAAATTAATTATTGATTTGGCCGTAGAAGTAAATTAGCCTCCCCCTCCCCGTCCACTGAGCTCACACACTGGCATCCATTGGTTTAAATTCTGAGCCGAGTTAATAAATTTGTTTATCGAAGATAGTGGACGTATTCGTCTAACATAAATCCAATATCAAGTCTTTGAGGCACATACACCACCAAGAGGGAAGGGGTTCAGTTTGTGAAGAAATCAATCACGTTCGGTTGGTGTTACCACAAAGTAGGGACGTGACTTGGAGCCCATTCAGAACGGCAGAACGCACATTTGTTTGTGTGTGTCCAGATTTTGGTACGCCAGGCAAGGAAAATATGGATTTCGCTAGCCTCTCCGCCCGCAGTCAACATCAAGGGTGAGACGTTATTCTACGAAGAAGGATTGCCAAATGAAGCCTAGAGCCCACAGGAGGATTCATTGAATTGTAAGGGACAAATCGAATGGAAAAACGGATCCAGTGTAGATGTGTGTATGTAGGAGGTACATATACGTTCATTGATGGGCTAGGCATTCAGTAATTCGCCTTTGGAAGGGGCTGACAGAACTAATAAATGTATTTTGGTCAAGCAACCAGCCAGCGTCAAAAGGAGCAATTAAATCGTGTATCGAATTGATTTTGGGCAACGTTTGGGAGTGGCATGTGTTCCGAGGTTGCCGAAAGGCTATAAAAAAATACCATGTGATTACTGACACATTTTGAAGCAACTTGGAAAGAGGGTAAATGCACGTATTCCTTCACAGGCTCGAGTTGGTGTGCAATGAGGGGTATTGTTTACAGAGTCTGCACGATTGGATTTGTTCTGGCATCAGTGCTTAGTTGCAGCTATTTTGGACAAGGTTTTGACAAACGCGTTTTGAGTATTGGCCATTCCGCACAAAAATCTGATTCGCAATGCCTTTCACTTTTGACAAGCTCTTCTTGGCTTCGGATGGGTCATTTTGCGTTACGGAGCCCAGAATGTAAAATGTCCCATCCGAAGCCAAATACAATTCGCCGCAAAAACGACTCACTTACATACACCGAATGTATTGTTGTGAAAAGCTAGGCGCCAGGACCTGTTGCGCCAGATATTTACTGAGCCTCTGCTCAATTTGTTCCTCTCTTCCTTCCCATCTTATCGCGGGTGTAACACACAGTCACAGGATTCTTATTTATTGGCTCTGGTCCTGTTTTGGGTACAATGGTGTCCCTAAAGCTGCAGCAAATAATCTTCTCAAAGTAGGGTACACATGAAAAAGTGGTATATCTAAACTTTGCCACTGTCAACCTCCGTTGAGCACATTTTTTTAAATTTTTTATTGTGTCACCTATGATGAACACGGGTGGGAACTTAAAGAGAAAGCAAGACGGATATCGATAAAAAAATAGTGCTGCTGCAGCAAGTGGTGTGTGGAAGTATTCATGAATATAATTGAAGTCAATTTGAATGGTCAAGCACCTAACGACTTTGACTGCTTAATGTGAATGAGAATTGACACATCCAAGAATATAAATTGGTAGTTAATGTGGCTTTTTGGACGTCATGCACACATAAGAAATGCGAACTGAGTATTTATTCACAAGTTTCAATAAACCTCAACTGAAAAAAAAAACTTCACATGATCAATTTCGGGCAAAATAAAAATCTTAAAGTCAGCCAGCTGTCAGACTCACTAGATTCTTGAACGTGAATTTTTGGAATGGTAGGTGTTTTGTCCAAAAACTGTAGTCTATTTGCACAAAGGGAAAACTGTGAAAATGCGAAAAAACTTCCCGTTGAAATAATTTTCTGTTGAAACGGAAAAAAGTTGAAGAAAAACAAATGGTTATTTTCTAACAACGTTATAAACGACGGCGTTTTATTTCGAGAGTGATTTATGTATCGAAAATTGTTTGACATTTATACTATTGTTTATATACAATTCAGTGTAGACTTTTATTGACAAATGTCAATTATATACATACGGCTCCGAATACAATGATAATTGATTAAACTTGACAATTGTACTTCATTGTTCATATACATCCTTAACAGTAGGCGTGCGTCTGTTTAGTTTGTGTATGACGGGATTGCCATTTTTCAGGATTTTTGGGCCTTAGCAATAAAGATTTTTATTTTCGACTCTTCAGTTGGTCACAGTGGCTATATTTTCCATACAAATTTCGCAATTGTGAGCTTCCGTAAATTTAAAGTCGAGACTTAAATTGATTATTAGTACGGCGTACCTAGTACCGTGGCTAACCGGCGAGCTTCCTCCAGTTAAAAAAAAAGATTACATTCCATACTCTGTAGAATGTTGTTCGGTAAAGGTATTATTGACGAGTGAAATCGCAGCTTAGTAGCCCCCATTCACTAGAACGCAGAACTGCAGAAGTCAAAGAGGAGTTTGGTTGAAAATCAACAATAATCTAAATCTTCACACTTCGATCTCCGGAAGACTTTGGAAGCGGATCTAGAAGCGATGCGTAGAACCTTCAAAAGATCATACGTCTAGATATGAGTTTTACAAAGTCATGCCTACTATTTCAGATCGTAGAACTGTGAGCACAATAGTCGGTCGTGCGATTGCAGATAAGGTTATGAATTTGAAAAGTAGGACAGAAATGAAACCGCACGAGATTTTCACAAGTAGAAAGTATTTCCTTGTTATTTTGACAACTTGGCAGACTTGACAGACAGATGATGCCAGATCGTGGGTAATTACACATTTCGTGGGCATTTTGCTTTTCAAAATGAGCTAAAAGGGCGAAAAAGGGCAAGGGCAACTCAGTGCAGGCATCACTGCGGGGACTAAAAATATGTCAAACTCAAAAATAGAAGCGAAACTATCTCATGTCGTTTTCCATTGGGACAAAAAAGCAATCTTTTTTTTGATCTAAATCACTTTTCATGTTCCATTGGGCGAAAAAATCAATCTTTTTTTGATTCGGATCACTTTCTGCAGATCTAGATATTTTTAGGGTTCCGTAGCCAAATGGCAAAAAACGGAACCCTTATGGTTTCGTCATGTCTGTCTGTCTGTCCGTCCGTATGTCACAGCCACTTTTTTCCGAAAATATAAGATCTATACTGCTGAAACTTGGTAAGTAGATGTATTCTGTGAACAGCATTAAGATTTTCACACAAAAATAGAAAAAAAAAATTTTGGGTTCCCCATACTTAGAACTGAAACTCAAAAATTTGTTTTCATCAAACCCATACGTGTGGGGTATCTATGGATAGGTCTTCGATATTGAGGTTTATATAATATAATTTTTTTTTTAAACTGAATAGTTTGCGCGAGAGACACTTACAAAGTGGTAAAATGTGTGTGTTTCGGTAACTTCTAAAACAGAGAATGATAAAACTAAAAAAAAATATATGATGTACATTACCATGCAAACTTCCACCGAAAATTAGTTTGAACGAGATCTAGTAAGTAGTTTTTTTCTAATACGTCATAAATCGTAAACCGCAATTTACCTTTTATTCAATCAACTCAAATATAAAAATAATAAAAAAAAAACGGCCAAGTGCGATTTTTGGTGGTCCCAATGGAAAACGACATCAAAGAGGAAAACTGCTCGTTACTCGTTATTTTGCTAGTTTTCCCTCTTTCTGTCATTTGTGAAGAGAACATACAAATAGACTTTGTAAGCCATTTATATCGGCTGCGTTCGATTAAGACCGCGTATTCACGTACTTTAACTTATTACAAGCATACAATTTACATTATTCTAAGACCAAAATATCAATAAGAAATAACTGAATACGGGAAGCATACATAGGGTACGGAAAGCGCCACAAATCAACGAATCTGACTAATAACAAAATCTTATCTCGACTTTAAATTTATCGAACCTCACAATTGCTAAATTTAAACTTTGCATAGAAAATACAGCAATTGCGAACTCCTCCAACTTAAAGTTGAAGCTAAAAGTGATTATGAGAAAGACATAGCATAATCCGTTCAGTCGTTCGTGCGATTGACATTTTGTAGAGACAACATCAGGAATTGCTATCGCTTTTTAAGAAGTTTACGTGAAGTACCTACCTAGACGGGAAAAGCGAAAGCGATTTAGTCAACTTTTCACAAATATTTCTGTTTCACTTTGGTCATAAACAATTAATTTGTTATACTGTTGAAATGTATAACCGCCAAGGGTCAAGTTCTCTTTTGCATTTTTCGATATTTCCCTTATTTCAGCAAATTACATTCAACCATTTTAGGTCGTTCACGAACGCAAGTTTTCCCATAAGTTTGAAACCTAAAGTCAACCGGACCAACCCATATTTCCTGATTAAATTGGCCTGGCTACAAATTTTGCACACAAACAAACAATTATTCTCCACAAGCCACTCGTGGCACCAATCGTGGTAGCCGCGTTACGTAGCGCGTAACTCCCCCTGCAGGTTCCATTTAAATGAATTTTCAATGTTCCTAATTTGTTGTGCGGCCTCTATTACCCTTCAAATGTGCGTATCGACCATCACAACATCGAAATTGAAATTACAAATTTAAGCCCTCCCCTTGTAACATCGTTACGCATTTACAGTAAATGAGTAAACTGAAAAACAAAGTTAGAATTACATTCGACAACAAACGTACAACAACACACCCTCCAAAACTATCCCAAACAATATCAAGCTGTATATTTACCTAAATAATTTTACACCCATTTAATTTTATTTACTATTAGTGTTTTGCAATTTGCGTATGTTCAATTAAAAAATCGAAGCGAAATTTACGAATGTGTTTTGTGTATTTATCTCCCGGTTTTATTCGAACCAATTAAATCGCACTAATGGGGTTTTAGTTTTATTATATTCAATCGATTTGCTGTACAAATTTGCAGCCGCTCCTCTGTTTGCTTGCCAACGATAAATTTTAGTTTGCCAAAATTTACGGCACGAAAACTTAAAACCTACCTGTGCTGATATACGGTAAACACACTTCCAGCGGAAAATTCGTTTTAAAATGAATAGCCCTGTGTTCTCGGGTCGAATTTCACAGAAATGGCGCAAAAACATTTACAAATTGCTAGAAGAGCCGCAAGACTGTGTGACACAAAGGCCGATATATGAACAGGAACACCCTTGTTTTTAGTTTTTGAATTTAATTTGACTGTTGTTTCTTTTATGCGTATTTTGGAAAGAATGCGAAAGAGTTCTCCATGATTTCTTCAACAACAAGATACCCACTGTCCACGCGCAAAAATAGAACTATGCGTGGGTGCAACTAATTTATTAGGTACAATGTTTGAAAAAAAAATGCGAAATACTCAAAATTTAGTTGTAAAGAAAAATTTGGAGAAGAATAAAAAGCCGTTCAATTAAGTTAATGTCGTCAGTTAGCGATATATTTTTTTTCTTTTATCTATGGATATTCTGAGTCATAAATAAAGTTGTGATTACGGCGAATATGCCGCTGTAGTCGCTGACACACAGAGTTCTATAGCAAGGGGTGAAGGCGAATAATGGAAAATTAGAATGGAAAATTAGAAGGCGTTTGACAGCAGCCGCAGCCGAGAAATCTTTGTAAATTAAATTTCGGAAAGTTGAAACTTTTCAGCATAAATTTTGTGTCAGAGTGTCCTTCAGCCAAGCAAAAAATAAAAAATAAAAAGGGTCAGGGGCATGGAAGAATGGGTTGTTCTGCTAGACGTGCCACTTGCCTCTCTGATTCTTAATGCTCTTCAAAAAAGAAAACTAAACGAAGCATTCAACACCCATCCATCCATCTATACATCCATTCATCCATCTATACATATAGCAGAAGAGCAACAACATTACCCAACCTTCAAAGGAGATACGAGTACAACACAGTAGCAGTAGGTATACTGTATACACCGCGTATACGAGTGGTAGTCACCCCAGCAGTACCTATCGCTTTACAAAATTTCGTTATGATTTCGAAAAAGTCCGACATTTTTCTACACCAATGACTTTTCACAAGGGAATGACTTTAATGGGGATACTTCGAGGTAGATTTCAGCCTTTACTCTCGGTGAGTGGGGTGACTGACGGATGATATTTCATTTCAAGGGCTGGTGGGCGAGAATGTATCTACTAAATAAAGTGGTAGCCTTTTGGATGATAATTTGCACAGATAGCTATAGCTACCTGTATTGATTTTCTGAAAGGAATTCCTATCTGCATCTTTAATAAAGGTACCTCTGCACCTTGTGGAATGGAGACTTTTCCTTCGATATGGTGAGTGCGGCGAGTTGGGGGCGAGTGACTAGCAAGCAAATAAAACAATATATCCTTTATTGCATGCACGAATTCACCTCACTTGGCTAATGTAAATTCAGGATAACATTTTGTTTTGCACATTTGGTTTGCAGGTAGCGTCGTCGCTTGAGCTTCGTCACGTCTATTAAAAAGTTTTTCCCCGAGAACGTGCTCGATTTGTTTAGTTTGAGTTGCCTGACTGACATTTTTCGTTGCTATTTCTTTTTTCTTCTGTTTTTTTTGCTTCAACTTAATCTGCTTCTTGGTCTTGCTGCTTATTTGATTTTCACCGTCATTTCAGGGAGCAGGGGGTATTTTTTTTTTTATTATTCTGGAGCATAATAGATTTTATTGACTTTGTAATTTGTGTTCTAATTTTGGGATGTGACGTTAACGTTTACGTCGAAGGAAAGCATTGAATTGAATTTCAAAAAGACAGACAAAAAAATTTAATATCATTCGATTGGTGGTGTTTCAATTGTTTGGTGGGGCAACTTCTCCCAATTCCGTAAACAGATGTTTATATGTATGGAAATACGCGGATTGAGGCCGTAAATTGGCATGTTTCGAGGTTGATTTGTTGCCTAACATCAGCAGGAGATATTTTTTTGTTTAGTTGAAGATTGCAACAATGATTCGAACAGATGGTAGGTATACCTCTGCGATTTTGAAGACTGTCAATCTTGACAAAAGTCAGCTTGAATTAGAATTCGTATTGATTATAAAATGAATCATGGCAATGGAGAAAGAAATTAAGTTAATTAAGTTCGACTGACTGTATTGTTCTGTTTTTAAAAGACGAAGCTTAGAAGGTTCTGCGAGCTTCCCGATTAAAAGTTCGTTTCAACGAAAAGAGAATAATTTGAAAGTAATCAGCGAAGAAATAGCGTTTTTCCACAAACAGTAGAGTCCTTTGACAGCTGCATGCATTTTTCGAAAATAAATGCAAAATTGAAGGTTTTCAAAGAAAACGTTGTTAATATAAAATATTCGAAAAGGATCTGACGGAAATATCAACTTTTCAGCAGATGGATAGTTGTGGATCATTTTTGTACCCAGCATAAAACAAACAAAATCAGAACAGCAACATTCGTTTAATAAAATAAGCGCATTTGACCAACAATAAAATTAAGGTTACGGATAAACTAAGCTCCGATACTAACTTGGTTATTTTCTAAATGCTATTGGTTTAGCATATAATTAATATCCCAACTCAGATGGTGGATCCCACAAGAGCCAGCAGAACAGAAATGCTATTTTTTGTTTTTGTTTCCTGTGTGGCTGAAAAATAAACTCGGTTTTCATTAGAAAATATAATGTAAGTTTTTAATTCACTTTATCGTCTGAATTTGATCGAAGATCTCAATTTCTAGATTTGTTTGTTTTTCAAAATTTGTTTAATTTTAAACGAAGTTAATGGGGATGTTCAAGTATCTAGTTTAATAAGTCTGACAGCTGGCTGACTTGATGTGCCTCAGTTTTGATTGACCTAGTTCGACCACGTAAACAGTTTTTTCAATTGACGTTGACGCGGAGGGCTAGCCGACAAATGTAGTCAAGAATTTCAGGACTGAGTACTAATTTGACTTCGTATATGTGGCTGAGGTAGGAAACGTTTATGCGTTTAAGGTACATCTAGCCCAGACTAGATAACTACGTTTTTGAACGTCCCCCATTTGATTTCCCCTTTTTAATTTGTGTAATGGAGTTTGACATACAACTACATATTTCATAGTTGTTTAGAATGCAATGAACTGCAGTTAAAGGCATACAGAAAGGGCACATTCAAGAATCTAGTTATCTTATGTCGACTAGATTGGTCTGGATGAGATGTAGCCTGAACGCAAAAACTACCTTGGTCGGGAACGTCACTTTTTCTACGTCAGCCACACATGAGAACTGTCAACTTAGTACTCAGTCACGAATTTCTCGACTAGATTCGTCGGCTACCCCTCCATAAACGTCAACTGAAACATCTCACGACCGATTTCCCCCAATCAGAGCCGAGTTTCATCTAGTGATAGAGCTGTCAGAATTACTAAACTAGATACTTGAACGTCCCCAAAGTGACATACGCAGTCGGTGCTGCCAATAAATTAAATTCAAATCGATTACTGTGGAAATGTTACTAAATATTGTTGTGAACCGAATGTGCAATGAAAACAATTTCAAACCCAAGCACTCCGCACAGAGCTTTGAAAATAAAGCTACCAAAAGAAATCACAAAATGGCGTATTTACAAATTTGCTGCGAATATTGTGCATTTCTTTGTTAACTCTGCAAGCAGTATTAAATTACTTCACAAGAACAGTATCGAACGACCGAGAACCCCAGCCACTCTGAGAAGAAAGAAAACGAATGCGTATGTATTACAAAATTGAAATTCTTTGGGTTCCCTGGTGGGTCGGAACAGGTTGTTGTTTTATTGCTCATGATATTTTCTTTGAATATAAATACATACACTCTATTAATACGATAACTTTAAACCCATTTCCATATGTGATAGACAGTGTTTGAAATTTATTTGTTTGTCTGGCAGAAGGAGAAGAAAATACGTGACTTGCTCTTGTTCTGTCAACAAAATTTTAAGTTTATCGTAAACAAAATAGAATTGTAAAGCGAGAAATTATGTTGCGATGTCTTATAAAAAATGTGCTGAGGATAAAGAAAAAGAAATATCATACAAGAATTCTGTGATATTTTATTATACATTTTCTCAATTTAATTTATTTGGTTTGAATTATAAAAGTCATTGGATTTAGCGAAACGGTTTTGATATTTTCAATATTTATTTTAATAGAATTATGGAGTAACAGTTTTGTAAAACGAAATGCTGCTTTGAAGCGAATGCACGTTGAGAGAGTAGAGCATGACAGATTAAAAGTTCGGTTTGGTTTTAACTAATGTACACAAATAGAGAGCAGAATTCAAATTTCAAGTCTACTTCCTTTTTGTCTGTGGCTGTAGTTTTTGTGTAAGAATTCAAAAACGATTCTCCAAAATAGACAAAAAAAATCATTCATAAGAATAATGTAAAGAACAACCTTAACTAGATACAAAACCAATGATTAATATTTCTTTTTATCCAAGAAAATCGGAAGAAATAAGTATTAGCCCAACAAAAAAATGGTAATTGTCATTTTGACTACCTAAATTAATTTCTTTGCATTAAAACAACATCATATTGCTTTTTAAAACTTGTGTGTGATAAACATTAGTGATTCTGTGCCACTCCAACTAAGAACGGCACACCCCATGACATCAAATCAAACAATTCAAAATTCTAAAGTTGTCAAACGCGCGTGAGAGTAGAGAGTAGGTGTTCTTTACGATGTTTACGATCTAAAGTCGATCCAACGCCTAAAGTTGTACTTTGTGTGGCAGCATATGAACGCTTTGTTTCTACATAATTTGTCAATGCACGCTCGAGTTAACGCGACATTGTGAATATATAAATATATAAATATATACACATATTAAATGTGTTCATATATTTTTTTTAAAAAGACGATTTCCCATAACTTAAAACAATTTCGAATATGCTCCATTTAATTGTTAACATCCAAGAACGGATGACCTAAGAGTCGAACTAAAAACTACTGCAATAATAGACAGTCGAAATTGGTTATAACGAACTTGAAGGGAGCTTTCTCGTTTTATCTGAAGTTTGGTAGAATTCGCTTGTGTGATTTTTTTTAACTTGAAAAACTTTTATTTGAATGCATAGGTCTTAGGAATCAAAAACTTGCTTCAAACACTTTCGAACTACACCACTAATTCATTTATGTGTTCGTTTGAACACTGGAAATATTCCTCTCGAAAATATATACATAATTGTATCTATCCCTGTTGCGAATTGACACTTCTCTTCGCCGAGCATTACCCAAGCGCTTACCACTTGCCACACAAGGATCAAACAGATTTATTTATTTTAAATTCGTGTCCTTGTCATAACTTTTCATAGATTCCCCTTGTGATAAAGAAATTCTTGGAAGATTAAACGTCAACGTTCTCGGTTTTTAATCAACATTTTTTAACAACAGTTGAAACATGTTCTTACTCAATTTGTAGCCTCGCCCAAATAAGTCTAAATCACGGTCGATTTACTCCTTTTCCCACAAATAAAAACTATGATTGAACTTAATGGCGTGAGAATTTGTCACCTCTTTCTTCTTTGACTCGCTGTGTGTTCTCGTCATGTTTCATGCTCCATTAAAAACAAATGTGACCACAAATTTAAAAAAAGACATATCTCCTACAGCAATCAACATTCCACACAATTAAATAAAATATATTGTTACATTTCGTATTCCGGCACCAAACCAAAATATGTCTAATTGAATATCCCCATTACAACCATAATAAACAACAAAATTGCATTTGCTAACAGAAAATTCACAATAAAAGCTCTTTAATAACACTTTAACATGTTTTAATCGTGCGCTATTAAAAATCATAAAATTAATATATCCTCTCCCTCTCGCTCGCTATACAGCTTAGGAGGAGTATACCTACCACAGCTCTCTTTCAATTACAATCGCTGCTCCCACCAGCCCCCACCAAGTCCCTTAAGGGAATTCTATACATTTCACAATAGCACAATATTTCGACAACAAATCGTGTAACCTATTTATATCTTTATATCTACAACGAGCGAGAGTATACAAAAGTGAAATGCTTTCCTCGTGTTATCGTGTACCTTCATATACAACCGCACGAAACTGCACGAAACGAGATAAAAACACACCAAAAATACATCATCTCTTCGCGAATTGGCGCTGAATGCTCTCGTGCTCGGAAAATGAGAGAAATCCCATCACAGCACATGTGTACATTGGAAAATTCATTTCCTCTATGTTCTATTCAGCATCTCAACTCAACAACAACGGTACACACAACACAGCATCCCCGTGGAAAAGAGTCTCTCTCTCCATTGTTGTACCATGGTCTAGTGTCCTATCGCAGTTGGTTCGCATGCATACGCAACATACCAACATTTTTTGCACGGCGCGTTTTATTTTACTTTTTTTTCTACCAAAAATATTATATGTATAAATATTTTGTTGTGTTTTCGTTCACTACGGATTTATTTAAAATTTTTGTCTCACAAAATTAATAGAAATACACCCAACAGTGCTCTTTGTCGTCCTTTTTTTGCCCCATTTTTGTTTACATCAAAGTTTTAACAACAAAAAAGAGAAAATAAAGAAAAAAAAAATTCAAAGTGATTAAAAAATATGAAATCCTTATAAGAAAAATCACATAAAATGTAGAATAAATTCATGAAAAGTTCAAGTTCCAAGTGAGACATGGGAAAGTGAAAAAAATAAAAGAAAAATGCTTTTTTAATGGTCCTGCAAAATTATGTTAACTGTGTTAAATGCGTTCTTGTCGTCGCCGCGGCCCATTGGTAGTTTCGATTTCGCAATCCCCAAATTAATGGATATATATTTATTTTACACGCAATTTTAAAGTAAAAGCAAATTTAAATGTTCGCAAAGAAATAGAAAAAAAATGTGAAAAAGAAAATTGCTTGTGATCTATAATTTCTTCATATAATGTGGCGGTGGATACCTGAAAGCAATTGAATCCTTGAGATTGTTGATTTATGCAGGATATTGTATCAATTAAAGAAGCACACAGAGAAAAAAAAGCTCCAACATGGATATGGATAACGATTTAAATGTGCATACATGGATAAATCGAGGTGTGTATAATAAAAGTGTCGCAATTTATTATTGCAACATCCGGCAGGAGGGTGGTGTTGGTAAATCTGGAGGACGATAGGACACCATTGTGTGCGATGTATTAAAAAGTCCGACCTTCACCTATTTTTGGTTCCTTGGGTGGCATTGCGATGCATGTGTGTGCTGCGCGCACTTTTATCTCTGTTAACCTTTTATTCTTTTTTTTCTTTTTTTTTGCGCAAACACCAAATGAAAATATACATCAATTACTGGCGCAGATATAGGACCAACCTCAGTGGGAAAACGAGTGTCAAGTTAAGACCCTGAATTGGGAAAAAAGAAAATATATTTTCTAAGTTGATTTGCTTTCGAGTTTTCGTGTGTATATCCTTTTTGGAATTCAAAACGTTCCTTTTCGCGCCATCTTTCTCTCACTTGCACATCCTTACCCATCTCGCTCACTTGTGATTGTGACACTATCGCCTTTGACTGTATGCGAGTGCAACCAATGTTGGATGGAATAATGAATAAACCATTCAAACATATACATTGTGCTGGATGTATGTGTACAATTCGCTGTCGATGATGATGATGCTGATGCTGAAGCTGATGAGATGAGGTTTCCCTCGCTCGTAAGTTGATGATGGATGGAATAATGGCCCAACTGACAATGTTTATTAAATAATTTATTTGAGTATCATTTTGCTATTTACGAGCAGCTTCCTACGAGCATTAACAAGAAAAACTCTATGCACACACAACGCAGAGTAAGACGACCGAATGGCGACGAGCGAGAAAGAGAGATAGAGCCTGTCTGTCTACCTGAAATGATATGTATATTGTATAGTTTGAGGAAGTTATTGATTTTTTATTTTATGTGTACATTTCGCAACCAGCATCGTATATGTAGAACAACAAGATAAAAATTTCATGTAATTTTATCCTTAGTAGAGCCATGGCATACTGCCAATTAAGTGATGTTATTTACTTGAGACTTGAAAGCACAGTCGGTGGGTATATTGGATGGGTCAGGGGTGCTGATAATGGCTGCACAATAGCAGTCAAAGCATTATGAAGGTAGGGGGGGGGGGGGGATTTAAGCAAATAAAATAGCTCTTCTGTGGTATTTGTGCGCGAGCAGAATCAAGAGTTGCCTTTACAGATGGCACGTGCCGTGTTGGGTCATTAAAAATGTTCTTCTGACATTTATTCTTCGAAAGAGAGGGACTACATTATGTTTGGGGGTAGATAAAAACGCACCTACATCCATCATCTTGAATTGGATGGCGGCTGCAACAACTAATGAAAAAAGTATTAGAATTTGTTCCACATACGCCCGAGTGGGTTGTAATTTTGTTCTTCTTCTTATTTAATGTGTGACAAATTGCCGAATTCATTTTTGTGAAGCATTTATTAGAAAAAACGGGAAAAAAATGCCATCTGGTTTTTAGTAGTACATAAATGTCATCTAGTTTTTAATAGTAGATAAATATGTATGAGGAACGATTGGAAGCTATGACGAGTTAATTACTTTATTCTTAAATGGAGTCTTTGAGATAAGTTTTTAGAACCAACGGTGGTGAGCGGATAAGAAATTTCTAAAAATATGTATAGCTTTTCCTAGTAGGTGGGTTCTAAACTGCCGGCGGTAAAACGTCATTTGCATCATTACTTATGATGTGTGGTAAATTTTTAAAAAAATGAGCCACTTTTGTCGGCAGAGAGCAATGCTTTTTGATTGTTCACATTTTGTTCTTTCTAGTGTGTTTCAGCGAATCGCTGACCATAATAAATTAATACGAATCGTCTGAATAAAGCCAAATAATGGTACTTTTGTTTAAAATTTGCAGTGAAGCCTGATAATTATGAAACTTAGTAAAAATCTGTTTACTGAAACGTCAAATATGTCACGGAATTTGTTTCAATTATCCGAAGCTCGATTAAAAAGAAATACCGCTTAAGTGGAAAAATTGTCGTGGGGCAAACTGGTGTTTCAGTTAAGCGGAGTCTGATCAGTTTACTTGTTTAGTCTACAGTTTGCTTACGTTACTCGCAAAGTTAATGCTCATGTGTTTCAAATTGTGGTTGTATAGAAGATGTAGCATTACAAACTGACATACCTAAAAATTTAAAAGGTATATATATAGAACTTGTAGTTTTGCCTATCCAGTTGCAAAATGAACGTGCAGCACATTTTGCTTTCCCGTGCTTTCTTTCTCAATCAAAAGTCGATGTTTACACGTTTGTATTAACGGATTTCCCCGAATAGTACATTTTTTGAACACAAATACACAAATATCTCGTCTGTATAGAATATTTGTTTACTTTTATTTCTGACAAGTGGCGCCAGAGTTTTGCCCACCAGATCTAAAATGTTCATTTCATACTTAAAAAAAAAATGTTCCATTCATATTTAAAAAAATTACACATGGAGCTTTCCGAAATACTATTTTTTTAAGAAACAGTCTTAAGTCAATAAGTATATTGTGTTTCTTTTTCTAAGCAAGAATATTCATATGTTGTGTCACAATTTTAAGTGGAAATAAATTCGTGATTCATCGCGGGCAAAATCATTTCTGATCTTATTTGTACAGATGTGTTTTTTCTAAAAAAAAAACAGGTAATCATTTTTAAAATGACTAGGTCCAATCTGTTTTTAAAAGGACCGAACTCTGTGACAAAACAAATCTCTAATTCGGAATATTTTGCAATCTCTTTCAAGAGAGAGAGCTATAACATGGTTGCCACTGGACTAGAAAGTCAGGGATAGTCAGGGAATGAAAATTTGGTCAGGGAATGTCGGGGAAAGTCAGGGAACTTTGAAAACAGTCACTCTGTATTTTTTTTTATATAATATAAAAAAAATTACTTATGTCGCGCTCTGAAGTCTACCCACACGTTTACGCAAAAATATATAAATCAATGCGCCTGAATACTCCCAAACAAATAAATAAACCCATATAACTTATTGATCTCAACGACTAGTGTTTAAATGTGTTGTATTTTTTGGTATATTTGCAAAATTTGGTCAGGGAAAACTTCAAAACTGGTCAGGGAAAGTCAGGGAAAGTTAGGGAATTTTTTTTATAATAGTGGCAACCATGTATAAGAATTAGGTATATTGACCAAAAGAATAGGGTCGCGAATGCAAGCCAAAATGTGTTACCTTCGTTATGTAGCTCTTAGACCTATTAGGCAAACCAGAATGGAGAAGCTGTTTTTTCGGAATACTTTTCACATCATTGCATTAATTTTCATTCTAGACATTGAATGAAAATACTTTCTCTGGCCTACCCTTACATCATCCAAGACTCAAGTCGTTCTGTATGTAGAAATATTGGGCCGAACAAATAGGTCAATGTACCGGCATAATGCTGAGGGCAATGCTAATGAACTCTGCGGGAAGTTAAATTTTATTAAAGTTATAAGTTGCGTCAATGCAATATATGTATTTACATATATCTATTTCCTCATTGGAATTAAAAACATCTGCCATTGAGATTTTACTACAGCCTTCGCTACCACCCCATGGATCTTTTAGGATAAGAAGTTCACAATAGTACCAAATGACTGTGGGGCCGTAGTATCAGCCAAATGGCGAGGGTTCTTTTAACAGAATATAATTTTAATTACCTATCTTTTAGGTATAGAGCTCAGAAGATAAAGGAGCTCTTCCTTGTGCACCTGAAATTCATTAAAGATTACCAACGATAAATTCTATTCTTAAAAATGCAGCCTTCTTAACAGAAATTGCAAGTTTAGAGTTCTAGGAATTTCACAAAATTTGTTGCTTTTCCCAGGAATTGCTGATATTTCTTTTAATATTAATCAACTTTTTCGTCATTCACCTTGTTGTTATGGAAAGTTTGGATCTAACTTCCGTGAACTTGTAATCTTCTAAAGACATTCAATCTCAGTTTGCCGAATATGATTAAATTTGGTTGCATTTTCTTAGAAATGTGTTCAAGATAAAATATTTTAAAATTTCATTACATACAATAATTCTCTTAGTCTTTCGTTGATTACGTTTTTTTTTTTTATGTTTCGCCTTTCGAGTCGCCTTGCGGCTCATTTTAAGTTAACAAATTTCGTTTGACTTTTATTTTCGAATTCCCATTCAAACTCTTACGAATGCCGTCAAATTCAATCTTCTTCTCTTCCTTTTCTTGCAGCATTCAACGGGGATTCTCGCTTACCATCCGAAACCAATAACAAATGACATAACACGATAAGAACTATAAACTAAATCACAAAATCGTTAGTCGTCTCAAATCAAAATATAGATCAAAAACCGAGAAAAATATAAATCAAATATTAAAACAGTGGTTGTGTCTTATAAGCAAAATGATTATATATTTATTCATGACGAAGAATTGAAAATTTACGTTACGAAGAAATGTGTTAAAGTATCTAGTGTAAAAAAAAAAAAAAAGCCAAATTATTTCGTATCAATAATAACCAAATCAACAAAGGCTAATCCACCTTTTTATAAGTGAATATATTAATAAGAGTAAAATAACAAAATTAATAGTAATAAATGTATAAAATATAACACACACTCCAAACTAAATTTTTACTACCTATCTTTGAATAACAAAATGCAAAAATTCTGAATCTCTCGTGTGGTTGTGAAAATAAGTTGTATAAATAAAAGCATACATATTAATAATAATAAAACAAAAAACATATATATATATATATTTTTAAAGCAGTCATAAATTTTATTATACATAAATATATATATATACATAGAGAGAAACAAAACTATAAGAAATGTTATATACGTATGTAATATAAACGTGTGCTATAACTGCTCCATGATTAGTTTAGAACCTTAAATCGAATTGTTGTTAAAAGAAAAAACAAAATAAAAATTGTTTTAAACGAACTTAAGAAGAAGCAAAAAATAACACATCTCAATCAACCGTCCTCTATACAAAGTGTTTAATTTTAGATGAATGAAATCAAACAAAAAAATAATAAGTAAATATTTTATGTCAAAAAAAAAAAAACAACTGTTACTAATATTTAACAACAAATTACAATACAACATTTTCTTACAAATATTCTCACAAAACTTAATTTAGAGATAAATGTTTACAACAAGTAACTGAAAGTAGTATAATATATTTCATATGTGTGTCAACCGTAGATACAGTAGTGCTTATGTTACGTCATTTTCATTGAATGTTAGTATACAACGCTTTTGGATTACCAACTACAAATAAAATTGTGTGCTCCAACGATAAAAATCAAATGGATTAAGGAATACACTTAAGAATTTTATTTAAGCATAATTCAGCATTGTGTTAAGGTATGTACTCGAATTCGTAGTGCGTTCAAATTTTACTTTCCCAAGTTAGTAAGGCTTTATTTAGCCCTTCTTTAGGAAACAAGAACTTAAGATAAGCTCTCAGTCTAAAATATTTAAAATTTTGTTATATCCGACTAAGAAATGTAGAGCCGGGAAGTCTCACAGCATGGCAGAATTTTTTCTCTCTCGCGAAGGTCTGACAAGCATTTGAGAGTATGGAGAACATCTCAATTGGCCGTTTGAACTTGGCATAAAATTGTAGGTCCAAAACATAAAAACTCACACAAAACGAATGGTTGTCACGGACCTACGGCCCTGGTGCGCCAACTATTTATTTATTTATTATTCATGTGTAATAGCATTCGTTGATTTGGTTGCAACAACATAGAGCAACCTGGCAGTACTTGTATAGTTTGTATCTATTTCCTCCACAGATAACGTTGCATTTTCTTCTTCAGAAGTAAAGATCTCAACCGAAATAAATAACATTCTACCTCTCAACTTAGCTGTATACACACGGTAGCGCAAAAGAAACGAATGGGCTTGAGTTGTTTCTTTATGCCAATATCCATTCATTTTTAAATACACTTCCTCCAAGGGGCATTGTTTTTTAAAGACATCCTTTGCGGTGTTGAATCTATAGTTATCCCATAAATTGAATGGTTGGCTCAGCTACTGCGAGTCGTCTGAGCTACTCGCCAATAACTCTACGGAACGTCTCAGCTAGGAATATTTCATTCATGAATATTATTCATGCACTGTAGTCGGTTGTGCTCTGCCAATGTTGGTTAATTTTATGTGGATGTTATTGCTTTTGGTGAATATAAATATCGAGATGAGAGAACACAAAATATGATCTGCACATATCACATCTCATATTGTGGGAAATTTAAGAATTTCTTAATAGATATAAATGTCACACTCGTACAAGTGATATCTGTTTTTGTGCCCATCATCGCAACTGTCTCAATAGCTTTTTGAGGTTCCTTAAGCTTCTAATAAAATAGCAAATGAGCTCCAGTACTTCCCTATGCCCAAGCTCACCGCAAGTCTATACATATAAAACTGTAGCCGTTTTCCTGTGTTAATGGTTGACGTGAAAACTACTGCACAGATTTCGATGAAACTTTTTTTGAAATGTCCCTTAAGATCTATAGAAGGACATAGGCTATTCCTTTCATTGCAATGCCTATCTTTGGGGGGCGTTTTTGACCAAAATGTGTTTTTTTTCTGACTTTACTGCCTTTTAATCGACATTAGTTAAAAAATTCTTAATCAAAGCTGATTGATGGCTTAAAATAATTATGAAAGTGTTGGGTCTTTTAAGTATTTTGTTTTATTTGCATTGATTAAGAATTTTTGAAACAATGGCGATTAAAAGGCAGTATCTAACATGAAAAAACTAAATTTATTTTCTCAAATCGAAAATTATCAGCAACCGTTGTTCTTGATCGTTGTTCTGCTTTCAACAAAAACTGCGTGAAGTTTTCTCCGATTAAGTGAAACGAAAGAGAAATATTCGAGGTGAATGAGGATGTATGAAGCAGCGATAATGTTCTTCTGAGGAAATGCGCAGATGGCTGATGACGTCTGATGATAGGCGTATGGTGGTGTATCCCATATATTATTTCAGTAGTTACTGTAGTAGTATATACCTCTTGCGGTTCACAGGCTTAACCAATCTTAACAAATGAAGTGTCAAAAAAAAGAGATTTTCGGGGTGCATTTTTACTTTCTTAAAATATTAACAATGTTGAATTTTACTACATTAAATTCCAACTACGCAGTTGTGTACAACTATGATTCAGGGAAATGATTCTTTCATCCATCATGCCCGTAGCGCCGTAGCCCGTCGGCGGCCGAAGAGAGTTACAGTCATAGGAAATCTAAGAGAGAATTCTCAAAATTTGCGGGAGAATCGGGTAGGAGCGCTGCTATGTTATTTCTAATCATAGGTTTTGTTGTCAGTTGTCATTTTTGCACAGAAAATTCAAGGTAGCCTTGATATAATCCGAATATTATAAAATTTTAACGACCGCAAAATCAATTTTTATGAATTTTAGTAAAGGGATATTTGGGACCTCTGAGAATGACTTAGGCTACTTTCTCTTTGTCGCGAAAACAAAACGTGAAGTGTATGAAGTAGGGGATCCAATTTTAAATAACGAACCAATTATTTCTCAAGTAGGGGATAGTAAAATTCTTCATATGTATCTATATTTGGTAAGAAATAAATATATTTGCTGCGTATTTTACCAATGAATTTAAATGTGTAGGGCTAATTGGTTGCCTTGAAAATAAGGATTGTTTTGGACCCGATAAGTGGCGCTGTTGTTGATATAAATATTTTAACTGAGTTACTTGAAGTACTAATTCTAAGCAGACGAAGTCTTCGCTACCAGCTAGTTTTGACATAAAATCGTATCTCGTGAACTCTTAAGTTTTTTTTTTTGTGAAGCCATTTCAAATGCAAGAATAAAAAAAGGAACGCGTTCTCCTATATATAAATGTATGGCGAACATGGTTGAGTTCCATTTGAAATTGGAAAAAGAGACAATACTTTGACATATTTGTAATTGCCGTTTTGAAGGACATGCGCATTTTATTTTTCTGCTTTATTTATTCCGAAGCTGATTCTTGAGACCGCATCTAAGCGTGTATAGCTGACGAACGAAACATTCTTCCGGGTGTTACGATTTTTATGTTTGTAGATTGTAATTGCTGATTTACACCATCACATTTGTGCACTTGAGAACGAATTTTGTTTAGTTTTCTCAAAACTAGATGTTCGGCAATATCGAACATAAAAAAAACACTCGCCGAGAAGTATTAGGTAGAGATGAATTTTATTTTATTTCATATAGTATTGGCAATGCAAGATTGAATTAAGTTCTTGTTTTGTTTATTTTCTTATTGCATAAATATTTTATTCTACGTTATTCACTGTTGCTTTAACAAGGCAAGGTATCGAACTTACAACACTGC
The DNA here is from genome assembly GCA_951230905.1 of Cheilosia variabilis. Lineage (NCBI taxonomy): Eukaryota > Metazoa > Arthropoda > Insecta > Diptera > Syrphidae > Cheilosia > Cheilosia variabilis. Next base: position 3,387,500 of record OX579676.1, on the reverse strand, counting down.
TCTACGAAAATATATTAACTGTCTGCCCTGGCTCCAAACATGAATTTTTCTGGACGTGTCATTATCTTGAAGAAGAAGCTGGCAGTGTCCGATTCACGCCGCGAAGTACTGCGATCAGGGGAAAGAAATGTTTGCTTGCATTTGTAATATAAAACCATATGGAAATATGCGATGCACTTGTCACATTAAACCATAAATGGAATTATTTTATAGTGGGAAGGAAGTAAGAAGGCAATCAGTAATTTGAATTAAGCAAAACGTAGGCATATTTACGTATGCAAAGAAATATGTGAATGTGCTTTGGCCATATAACACGATATGAAGATATTGTATTTTGAGAAGAAGTATATGAATGGAAGATAGGATAGGCGGGTAAGATATAGGAGTTTTGCGCATGCAACAAATCCTTCCCCCCTAATTAAAGAGTGTTATTCTTTGAAGAGGAATAAGACTCGGAAAATATTTTCCAGTATTTGGTACCAGTTTGAAAGCAGAACAGGACAATTTAACAATGTTTTTCCTAGTTTACCATTATTTATAGTTTTTCTTTAATTTTAAATGTACTAGGTATGAATATATATAATTTTTTTTGTTACATTTACTTTAATATTTAGAAATTTTTTTTTTTTTTTTTTTAACGCTAACCTTTTTTGATATTTTTTAATTTGCACTAATTACTAATTACTTATTAATTGCTGTAAGTATAGTCTTTTACAATTTTTGTTTGTTACTTTTAATTTAAAAAATTTGCACTAATTACTAATTACTTATTAATTGCTGTAAGTATAGTCTTTTACAATTTTTGTTTGTTACTTTTAGTTTAATTTTTTAGAAATTTTTTTTTTTACGCTAAACTTTTTGGAAATTTTTCAATTTGCACTAATTAATAATTACTTATTAATTGCTGTAAGTATAGTCTTTTACAATTTTTGTTTGTTACTTTTAATTTAAAAAATTTTTCTTTACGCTAAACTTTTTGGAAATTTTTCAATTTGCACTAATTACTAATTACTTACTAATTGTTGTAAGTATAGTCTTTTACAATTTTTTTTTTATACTAACTGCACGGATTTTGGTAGTGTAAGTGATCGAGTTAACGGTTTACTGGGGGTCTCACTACATGAAGGTGTACTGTTCTTAGAGGGATCCGTAGTGGGGTCTATAACCTGCATTTCTATATCTTTGGGCCGTAAAGCCTTTTCACTTTGCCAGGTTCTTAAAATTTTGGGTATAGTTTTACAAACGATGACGACATAAAGAGCTAATGTAAGTACACATGATATTGAGAAGGAAGTCAATAAGGTACGGTGGCTCGAAAAGTTGACCAAAGGGAAGCATGATTGCATAATGTACTGTAGGAAAATGAAAAAGAAGATGTAAAAAAAATGGTGGAAAAGTTGTGGGAAAGTCAAGTGTTAATCTATTTTATTTTATTCGTAGTAAGGCTTTAACCGATTGTTATGGATCACAATTTCTTTTCTACCAACTTTGATAGCTGTGTTTACGGGTCCTTTTATACTTGTTACTGTATGAGGCCCTCTCCATATGGGTGATAGTTTTCCTTTTCGGTTTTCGCTTTTGACGAGTACTTTATCCCCTACGTGAAATGAATGAGGTCTTATTGTTTTGTCAAAATAGGTTTTTGACCTGTGTTTGCTTGCTAAAAGGTTTCGCCTGGCTATGGAATATGATTTTTGTAGTCGATATCTTAGAAGATGGCAGTAATTTTCGTGATTGTATATGGGTTCAGGATCTCTTTTGAGGTTAGAAGGTATGTCAGGCGTGAACCCATAGAGACATTCCATGGGTGTGAGTTTCGTGCTATCATGACTACTATTATTATAAACGAAGGTTGCTGTTCGCAAGAACTGATCCCACGACCTGGGGTTTTCGTCAGTTATGCTTCGCAGATACTCCACTATTGGCCGGTGTGCTCGTTCGAGTGCACCATTTGACTGGGGATGGTAGGCTGTGGTCTGCAACTTTTTTATCTTAAGCAGTTTGCAGAACCCTTTAAATAAATCACTGAGAAAGTTTGTCCCCTGATCCGTGACAATCTGTTTAGGAATACCGAAACGTGTAATTATATTATCGAAAACAACCTGAGCCACGGTTTGGGCCTCTGCATTTTGCATAGCATGGCAATCAACAATTTTCGTCAAATTATCCTGAAAGGTTAGAATATACAAATTTCCAGACTCTGACTGTTCTAATGGGCCTACGATATCTAAGTAGACTTTATCGAAAGGTTTTTCGGCGATATCAGTGATCATCATTGGCATGCGTATCAAAGGTGTTGCTTTCATGGTCTGACATTTTTTACATTTTTTGATGTAAGTTTTGATGTCTCTGAGCATGTGCCGCCACCAATATTTTTTGCGAATTCTTTTATACGTTTTTACTACACCTTGATGACCACCAAACATCGAGTCATGGTAGTCCTTGAGAATGGTTTGTATCTCTTCGGGGCTACTGATTTCTTCTATGGGTTTTGTATTTACTGCTTGTAATTCCATTGCGCTCTGTGTTATAAAGGAGGCTTTTGATTTTTCAGAATCGCTTGGTTGTGTGATTTGGGTGCTTTGACTAACTGTAGGTGCTGGCTCAGGAGATGGACTTTTCGTTTGTGCTTGTAACCTCGTTACAGCATTAGATACTGCTGTTTTTATCGCTAGAATGTCCATGACTTTGTTCGGTGGTTGGTGCACCTCGGCTTGTACTTCAATTATAAAAGGCTCCGTAGTTTCTTGTGTAATTGACTGAGATGTATTTAAATTCGCACAAAACTTGCACTCTACAGGTTCTTCAATTGTTGGCTTAGCTTTCTCGGCTTCGTATTCGGCATATGTTAGGATTTTGTCTGTAACTATACACTGTTTCGTCTCTGGAGCATGTTCCTTTTCGGATTCCAGAGGAATTATTTTATAGTCTTGTGCTGGACTTAGTTGCAACCTTAATTTGTGTATGATAACTGTTTTGTTATTTATATTAAGGGCACTTATTAAATATTTCTTTTGACCTGAAGGAAAAATACAGTTAGAGAGGAAGACTCCATCACCTACTTTATCGGGCAAGCAGAGCATTTCTTCCGAAAACTCTAAAGGAATTGTTATAAGTTTTTGTGACCGTTCAGGCAGACAGACAGGCTTCTCAAGTACAACATCCAAACACTTAAATTGGTTGTAGGCGTTGTTTCTATCCAAATTGTTTTTTACTACAAAACAAGCATCCTTTGTTGAGGTTACGCAGTCAGCTTCTTGGTTGCAAGAAGCCTTAGAGACTATACGGCTTTTGGATTGGGCGACTGTTGGCTCCAATTTTGCTGTATATTGTCCCACTTCGACTGCCCTTTTAGGACTCGGAATAAAATCGGGGTAATTCAGAGGTATGCTAAACTCCTGTGCATTGGTTTTCGTACAAGGGAATTTCAGTTGATGGTTAGGCCCATCTACATTACAATGTTTTGATAGAAAGTCGTTTCCGAGTATTCCGTCATCCGAAAACGTTGCGGTCTTACCCAGTACTTGGAAGGTGCAGGGAATTTTAGATTTAACATTAAACTGTCCCTGGCAGGCACCAACACTCTTTCCTTTACCAAAAGGTGTTTGCAGTAGGCATGCCTCATCTGTTTCTAATTTTACTTCTGGCTTGAGTGACTTCTGTTTGATTAGACTAACTTCGGAGCCGGTGTCTACGATTAGCTTTGCATGACCGTTTAGGCCTATGTCGAGAGGAAGAACTATTGTGGGGACACCGTGTTTGGGCTTCCGAAGGTTCCCTTTAGTTTTGTCGTTATAAGTTAATGTCGAGCCGGGGGTTTTGGGCTCGACAGTTGGGAGTTTCCCTGGTTCTCCGATTCCCATTTCATTTTTTGTCGGCATTCGTTGACATCATGGCCGGGTCGACCACAAAAATTACATTTTTTTTGTATGTTATAGACCCTGGGTATGTTTTCCGGCGGGCCATTGGTCGCCTGGATTGAGGGGGAATTTTCATAAACTCTATGGGAATTTCTTTGATTGAAGTGATTTTTCCTATTATGGGCAAAATTGTTAGTATTTGCCTTGTTGGCTCGTCGGCAGTCTCTAATGTCGTGATTATATAGTCTGCAATTTGTGCAGAAAGGTGTATTTTTCCTACTTAGACAATCACTGTATGTATGCCCAGTTTTTCCGCAGAAGCTGCAAATCACGCCGTGATTTTGTGAATTATTTGGAAGGATTTTATTGTGGACAAAGTTATGGGATTGCTGTATATTTAAATCGAACGGTGTTACTTGGGGATTTAGCTGCGGTTGAGGAAAACTAGTATTGTTCCCGGGCCAAAAGCTCGGATTCGGGAAAATATTGTTAAAAGTTGGATTGGTAGGCGGTTGAAATTGTGCATTTAAATGCACAAGTTGTTGTGTTGGAAGGACAGTTTGTTGCAACCTTTCCATATCTAATGCTCGTTGCACTAGTTTGTCTATAGATTCATCCCCTACCGTTAATAAATATTGACAAAGATACGGATTAGAGACCCCTGTTTTTAAAGCGTTTTTGGCAAAATCTTCCAACTGTGTTTTCACAGCTGGAGTTGCTACACAGCCATATTTAAGATCCGCTGCCTCCTTGCAAAGCTGCAGCATCTGCTTTATCCTAGTGGTAAAAGCGATGAGAGCTTCCAAGGGGTACTGTCTCATTGTTATTAGTTTATTTACCACTTCTTGGTACGTTTCACGGGGCAGATAAGTGCGGTTGAGGAGCTGTTCTGCTTCCTCAAAAGATGTTATTTGATTAGAGGCGACTAACAAATAAGCATCCCCTCGCAGTCTGGTAGGGAATATTTGGACAAAAGCTTGGTGTTCGGCATCAGGTAGGCATTCAAGTACCTTCTTACAACAGCCTAGAAACGTTTGTAGTTCTGTACTCAATGCAGGGCTTTGTTCACCCGAAAATAGTGGCACTATCTGCGCAGTTAGTTTGGCGATTTTGCAGTAATCTGCCGACATTTTAAAATTTGTTTCTGGTTTATTTTCTATAGTTTGCGATTCAATGGATAATTCCTCTTCAGATTCATTAACGGAAATGTCCAACCAGTTTAAAATAATTTCGCTATCCCTCAAATCACTTTCACTACTATCTTTCCGTGTTAACTTATTATCTATAGCAAGGGGTTGCGTTTGACCTTGAAAATCTAACAATTCTTTTTTAAATTGTGCAGTTGCCTCTTTCAGATGGCTAATTTTACTGAGTCTCTGCTCACGGTTTTTTTCTAATTCTCTGTTTATATTTTCACACTGCAGAACTGTTAGATTGTCATGGTTTCGCGTTTTATCTAATATTAATTCTAAATAATCACTTAAACTTACACTATTTGACAATATCGTCCCGGATCGAAGTCTTCTAGGTGAAAGTCCTGTTGAAGTTCCTGGTTGGTCGGCGGGATTTTCTTCTGGAGTTGAGTCCCCTCTGTTTGGTGTTGCTTGGTTCATTTACGTATTCATATACCCTCGAAACCAGACTCAGTTTCGAGTTTAAGGGTAAGGTAGTCTTGCCCAGTATAATTATTCGGATTAAGGCTTTTCAAGCTATTATCAGTTTAAAACTGTTGCTTCCTTAATCCTACCGGCTGCGCCAATTTGTTACGATTTTTATGTTTGTAGATTGTAATTGCTGATTTACACCATCACATTTGTGCACTTGAGAACGAATTTTGTTTAGTTTTCTCAAAACTAGATGTTCGGCAATATCGAACATAAAAAAAACACTCGCCGAGAAGTATTAGGTAGAGATGAATTTTATTTTATTTCATATAGTATTGGCAATGCAAGATTGAATTAAGTTCTTGTTTTGTTTATTTTCTTATTGCATAAATATTTTATTCTACGTTATTCACTGTTGCTTTAACAAGGCAAGGTATCGAACTTACAACACTGCTCTACGAAAATATATTAACTGTCTGCCCTGGCTCCAAACATGAATTTTTCTGGACGTGTCATTATCTTGAAGAAGAAGCTGGCAGTGTCCGATTCACGCCGCGAAGTACTGCGATCAGGGGAAAGAAATGTTTGCTTGCATTTGTAATATAAAACCATATGGAAATATGCGATGCACTTGTCACATTAAACCATAAATGGAATTATTTTATAGTGGGAAGGAAGTAAGAAGGCAATCAGTAATTTGAATTAAGCAAAACGTAGGCATATTTACGTATGCAAAGAAATATGTGAATGTGCTTTGGCCATATAACACGATATGAAGATATTGTATTTTGAGAAGAAGTATATGAATGGAAGATAGGATAGGCGGGTAAGATATAGGAGTTTTGCGCATGCAACACGGGCAAATTAAATTGTAATGGGAGTCGCCTGGTGCAAATGGCCGAGCGTGCATACAGAAAATCATAAGCCTGTTAAAGAATTGCTATAGGTAATTTTAGTCAGTAAATTTCAAATAAATTATAATGAGTCATCAAAAGCACATAGTTAAAAATAAAACCTGATCCGCACAATATTGATATAGTTTTTGGTTATATTTCTTATTCACAGAAGCTCCCTCATAAACCACGGGCGCCGTGTAACAGTTTCTAACAATTCTATTAGATGACAGAAACATAAATACACAAAAAGGCTAAATCTCTAATAATTTAGTTGCTGTTTTTGAAATTCATATTTTGCGTTGGCGGTTTCTATTTTTTTTTGTTTTTAAGTTTTGCCGCTAAAAGACTAATTAATCAAATTAATTTTCACTACTTACATAAGTGAGGCTTTAAATAATAAAATCCTCTGATAAAACGAAAGTATTTTGAGTGCTTTCTATTTCATTTTTAAATGAGCAGCAAAAAATGTGCTCCAAGGAAACGTTGAGTTCATTATGTCCCCGAGCGACATTTGGCAATACGACATAATCACAAAGTACTTGTAGTCGATATGTCTAGAGATACTTTCGAACATGTGTTTAATAAACATTTATTTTGTACACACCCAAACAAGATTTCGAATAAGAGGATATGAAAGTCCCACCTTGCTTCGCAGACACAGTGAAAAACGCTGTCAAGAGTTCATAAATCAAATAAAATTCTATGTTTACAAGAGTTGGTGGCACGGCGCGATCGATGCGAAACTGCAATGTGTTGAAGTATTAAGAGCTTCTCGTGAGCTCTGAGACTTATTTATTTGCTAGGCAAAAACAAGAAAAATACGGTTTAGTTTAGGTTTAAAAACATTTAAATTTATGGCAAATGTGTACAATCTCTGGGTAAGAGTTATTTTTCAGGAGTCTCGTACCGTACTTTTTGAACCACAGTTCGTTTAACATGTCGATCGTGAAGGCTACCAGGCGGCTCTTATGTTTGAATTGGAGCACGGCCGTGCTTCTTTTTTTGCTTTATTTTCTAACTGCTTTTGTTGGCAGAATGAAAGGCAATTAGACAAAGTTCCTAATGGATCAGGTCAAACATAGTTTCCAACGCAGAGCGATCTTCGTTTGTTTTCGTTTGCAGGACGTACATTCACTGCATTTTCAAGGCTGATATTCGAGAATTGATATTTACACCACGGAAGTTGAAGCAAACAAGTTAAATTCACTGCTCATCTCACACTCCCATTCCCATAATTGTTGCCCAATCCAGACTTCGTTCTAGTGAGCAAAACCGCGATGTCGTATCTCCACCTGAAGGGCTATAACCATTTTTACTATTTCACCAATGGTGAACCAAATTTACTGTAAATACAAAAAAGGAGTTCTAAAAATGATCGCCTTCGTTATATCCGTCATTTCTGACGTTCTTAACTGCAAAGCAGCACAAACTGTATACCCAATCAGCAAAAATTTAATTGCTAATCTACAAGAAAGGTTTCTAGCAGTGTTGCTCGCAAAGCGTAATTTATTTTACCTACACAAATTTTAGCAAACTCAAAACTCAATGTCCGCCCACAGAAAATCCAGCCCCTGTCCATGCAAGCAAAAAGTTCAGACACGCTCTCCCCTAAAGGTCACCGCATTTGACAAAACTTGGACTAATTCGCGTGTCAGACATTATTATAAATTGCGCTCGAGAATTTACCTATAAATCCCATTAATGTCACCACCCCGTCGGGTGGTCTCAAGCATACCATAAACTCGTTTTCAGCATCCCAATCCGTCAAGTGCATACATAGTATCTCCAATGCAATGCAGCAGCAGCTCTGCACACAATACGTTACTATATGTGCGAGTGTGCCTGATTAAATTAGCTCTGTGATCGAACTCAATAGAACTGACAATTAAATTAAGAACGTGTCATGTTCGATTTACTTATAAAAGATACACCGACTTAATTAGGGATCACAAAACAATTCATAAAATTTGTCACAGCCATCTCGTGAAATTAGCTATTTTTCCCTCTGTTCACGGTTTCCTGATTTGACTTTAAAAATAAAGATAAAGAAAACCATAAAACACACAAAACGATATATATTCCCCTGTGCAATTCATTCATTAATAAAAATTATTAAAACAATATTGCCAGCCCCCACCAGAAGTGGCCGGCATACCAACAGACAGAAGTCATCCTCGAAACTATACTGCCGCACAATGACGCAAATTACAAGGCACGTTCTGTCGTTGTCACGGCAGCAGCGGCAGCTGCCGGGACAGGGGCAGACAACAGCGCACAGCACGCAGAAACTTTTATAATTAAGCATTTGGAGCAAAATATTTTACGTGAGACGTCACCTATTGCCAAACATTTTGAACATGATTATACATATTCCTGTGGTACTGTGGTGATGGCCCCGAATCAGATCGTTACAAATCGTTGCCCGCCAGTTGATTTAAAAAACTTCACACTGTGTGATTCGGCGACTTTCTTCGAGGATGCAATGCAAAAATGCAATTTGTAGATGCTCGCCGCAAATACATGTGTGCCATGCCTATGTTTCTGCGAATGTGGTGCGTCAGCGTCATTTTCATCTGTACATCGATCGTCTGCCACCGCGCCGGCCGGCTGGCCGAATTCTATTGCAGGCAATTCAAGGAAACAAATCACCAAACCAAACTATACCACACGATCCGACCATTCCACATACAGTACTTATCGCGCGTAACACTCAACGGACAGCGACAGGTGGCCGCATGCACATTGAAGAAGTGGAAGATAGTCCATCAGATTCAGACCTACTAAATTATCTAAGAACACAACTGAATGTGGATGTGGCATGACAAGAATAGATTTGCTCGCGGTTTACAGTGGCGGCTAAAGGAATTGCTCCACTAGATGCAATTGCATTCGAAAGTCAAACTTTGGAGCTATGTCATTTGGTTGAAAAGATAATTGGCCGAGGTTTTTTATACCAGAATTTTACGTTCTATGTGGATTGTAAAGAATTTGAATTTTCTGACATTTGACAACTTGTTTATTAGTACGTTTACTATCCCACGAAACAGTTTCACATTCTAGTTTGTAAGGGTAAGTTCAGCACCGCATCGATGCAAAGTGTCAGTAAAAATCGGGTCATATTAAGTCGACTATATTTGTGTGGCATAAATGTACACAGAACGCGGAAACTTGGTCGTTAAAGTCGCTTACTAAGTCAAGGACGCAATCGAAATATCAGATATTTCTTCACCCCTCTATAAATCTCGACTAAGAAAACTGTTCACGTGGTAAATAAAACTAAATAAATGAAATCAGCCAGCTGTCAGACTTACTAAGCTAGAATGTTGACGTTCTTATCACATATAAGGTCGCGTACTTTCACGAGCCAAGCACTAAAAATCTGTCAAACTCGAAAAATTGGGCGAAACTCTCTCAGAAAGCTGAAAATATACTCCAAAGTACGTGGATACACTTCGAGCTACTCTGAGTCACTTACATCTTTGAAATCTAATCCATGTCACGAATAAAATTATAACTTAGCTTTTTGCAACATATGAAACGTTCTAGGAGAACATTCGACCACCACCAAATTTTCTTTATTTTCAGATATTTTATTTTTGTGTACAATTGATTTTAAAAACGGATTTTGAATTTGTTTCCTGTCAATTTTGCGCATTTGACATTTTTATCAGTACTTGCTGGCTGAGATTCTCTGAGCTGTTTCGAGCCAAGAGAGGAACTGCTCGTTACTCGTTATTTTGCTAATTTTCTCTTTTTCTGTCATATTTGATGAGTACGTGAATAGACTTTGTGCGATTGCGATCGACTTATATCGATTGCGTTCGATTCAAACCGCGTACGCGAACGAACCTATAGTTAAAGTCTGAAAGCAATAAGAACAAACGTCCACAAAATTTGATATTTTCGTATCATGGAGTGAGACAAAGAAACGTAAGAAACAAAATTGTTTAATTATCGATATCAGTCAATCGAATTGTCAGTGATGACAGATGAAGCTACCTAAGACTCCAGTCCAAGGGTTCTGACTCTTTTTGAGGTAGAGGTAGCTAATGTAGACATTAGTGTAATATTTTCAGGCAAATTAAGAGAACGTAAAACGAATGGCTGAAAAATAGCTATAAAACCAACAATAACAATTGTTCTGGCAATAGAAATTTCTATTATCTTGACACTAACGTCAGCTGTATTCTGTGCCTCACATCTGCGCAGTGATGCCGGCGTCCATGCGCAATTGTCTGAACATTCTACATTTACCCGATTAATATTATTGCGGCAATTGGAATTGGGAAACTATTTCCAATCATAGATAGACTGAAGGGTTGAAGATTGAAGAAACGATTACGACGATACAGTCAAAGACACTGACACGTTACTCACTAATATAGTTGGAGAGAAAAAAATCAAACTTAAAAAAAGATACATCGATGACAGCTGCCACATCTTTAGAATTTATCAGTCTACACCCTGTCAGCTGTCAAGCAAATTACGTGAGGACCACTTAAATAAGCGTACTTAGTCTAGAGAATTTCTAGTAATTACGGAGAGGTAAAATGACTGAATTCTGATGGCCATTGAAGACTTCGATGTATACGCTAATGACTTAGTTTGATACTAAACAAATAAGTGCACAGCGATCGACTGAATTGATTAGTTCAGCCAACCATTTTGTTCACTTAGTTAATTTGTGTTTTCTCAATTCATTTCTTACACAAGTTGGAACTAGTTTTACATATTATATTTAAAAGATTTGATTGGAGTTTCCGAATTATCATGAAGTGGTACTGGCTTGATCAACCCTCTTCAAATTTACTCAAAAAAAATTCTGTCGACAGTCTGGAGCGATACACTGGTGTAGACCAAGTCTCTCAAAAAATAAACTTGTATATTTAAATTGTACAATTGTGACTGTTTTGTATTTTTCTCAGCATTTCTACGCCGTCACCACAAGCATCCCAAATAATTGTACCACTTAATACACATACAGTTGTTCGGTTACCTAAAAAACCATAATAAAACAACGTATTATTGCAACCTCATACACAGCATAATAATAATATCGAACAGCCCATAAAAAATTGCAAACATAAAATAAAAATACCAAATTAATGGCACCGATTAAAAAATGTAATACCGCATCTGCTAAAAAGAAAAGAAAAACATGAATTGACGACGTGTTAATGACCTCAAATTTAAATTCCCATTGCCTCTTGGAACACATATAAAACTTACCTTTTGTAAATAGGAAATTTTATGATTGCCAATCGGTTGTGCAAGAATAAATATCTACTCATCTCTTCCGAAAAAAAAAACTGGCACACTGTCAACTCTACCGCCTACCATCCAACAAAAACATGAAACGAAAAAAGATATAATGAACCAAATGCGTCCACTAGGTATGCAATTTGTTTTTGCTTGAAAGTATTTATGTTTTTAAAACGTAATCATCCTCCATACAAAAATGCTGATTTGTGTGCATTGATCCTTTGATGCTGCACGGGCTTTGAAAATCTAGGGATTGCTTGATAAAAAGAGTGGAGCTGACTCTTCTTGTCAGCTCAAACGGCGCTCTTCAATTTCATTTTTACTGTGAGTTTATTGTTAATATAATGACATTCTACGGTAGGACACTAATTTAAGCCTTTGCTCCTTTATGAAATAGTAAAATTTGCTTTTGTGCTATTTTAGCTGCAGATTGCCTGTTTTTTAAAGGCACAGACAGTGGTATGACTTCGAATTAAGCACCGTATGGAAGCCAAATTTTTGTCCGAGCAGCTGGGGCCCATATTGTAAGTCTGAATGAATAAATAAAAGGTCTCCACAAAAGGTGCGTAGAGGTAGGACAAGCTCCTGACCTTTCCCTAGTTAAATGACAAAAAACTAAGTGAAGGTTGATGTCAAATATGCTGTCAGTTTACAACTGATCCAAACATTACTTCGTTTATTTGCTGACTACACCTAGTTGATCAAGTCATTCAATTGTTAAAAAAGCTAAGTTAGTAGGGGTATTCACGATCCGATGCAACTGGTCTAGTATCATTGCGAAATTGCGAAAGTGGAATTTTTTTCGCACTCCAACAACAAAATATACTGACTTAAATGTCGCTACACTTTTGCACTTTATCTATACCCTGACCCTATTGCAACAGAAAAATACAACGGAGTAAAGTGTACCCTCGCCCTTTGATAGTTTGCCAACTGTCAGTGTTACTGGCTGTCCGTACCTTTGCTTCCTTTTTGCTAGAGATTAGAAAAAGAGTGTTCACGATCTGATAAAATAAAATAAAATTTCGGAATTTTGCTAGACCTTTTACACCGAATCGTGAATGTAATTTATGTTAAAAAATGTGTAGACGGGTTCTTGTTGCTGCGCAACTAATGAGTTAATAAACCTTGTAGACTGAACCATGCTTTGCAACGCGTGAACTTAACTTAAATCCTTCTCAAATGCCGATGTTCAATAAGCAATACCAGCACTTGTTAATCAACGGATCTCCTAGTATTTTCAACGCTTTGGTTAGAATATCGGTCAAATTTAGAGCTCGGACATAACGATTGTTAAACACTGTTCAACGGGAGCAAGTATTGTTAAAAAAGTTAGTGAAATTGGTTGTCGTACTGTGCCTTAATTATTGGTATACACATTTTTATGTATCAAATTTTAGAGGGACTCAGACTTTTCGACTCCAATGTAAAGCATTTCCTTATAAAAAAAAAAAACAACTGTCCACTATCGAATCAAAGTCGTCCATGGGACACTATATGGCTCCGTGTTAATCCTAATAATTTCTGTTATGAGGATAGCCACCGTCGATTCCCAAATTTCTGAAATAGTTTTTCTCTAATTTGTTTCTTTTCCTTTTTGTTCCTAAAATATTATTATTAGAAGCAACGTTGATGGATGCAACACGAGTTTTGAAAAAAAAAAGACAGACTCCGACGACTGTGCCTGACACTCATGCAGTTATTTTTTCTCCTTTAGTTGCACTGCGTTTAAATGGTTTCTTTTTTTTACTAAAATGTTGCACTTTGCAAATGCTTTTAGTAGATATACATACTTTTGAACAACAATTTCAATTTAGTAGAAGAACAACAACAGCATCATGATGTGCTGAAATTAGATGCAGACACAGACACTGTCGATGCAAATAGACGAAAAACTACGACACGACCGACGACGGCGCGAAGATGAAAACGAAATAATAAAAGAATTTACACAGCAACACAATGAGAAGAAATAAATCCTTTGAATATTTTTAATTCCATTGTTTGGTGCAGTCGCTTTATACTATATGCAACTATACCTACAAACTACAAGTACTAAATAATTTCTCTCAGATTTAAAATTCATTTGTTTCAGGCTCATTAATTTATTTAATTAATTCTGCATTACTAAGAATGCTGTAAGTGGACTGCATTACGATATTTTCCTTGTCTTTTCTATTACTAACTACATACAATGGGGCTTGGTGTATATCGTTCATTTGTTTTTGAGGCAGCACTTTGGAACGAATTCAATTTTTCGTTCTGTTAATTGTCATTTATTTATGAAAGGCAATGCATGATTATCACTTTATTTCTGGGATATTAAAATTACAGAGATTAGTGGGGGAATTCGCAGGCTACCGGAAAGTCCGCCTAGAAACACTCAAAAAATATTAAATTGCTGTATCCACAGATGTACCTAGCTAATGGAACTTTTGTGTTTAAAAATACTTGCTTTCCGCATTGTTATAAAAAAAAATGTTCAAGAAATATAATTTGTGTCGCTTTTTAATTTTTGGGGATATACTTTCAGTGCAGTGGAAAAAAGCACATAAACCTAATCCACAGATGTAAAATATTATAGAGAACTACTACCTTTTGATAGATTTTCTTTATTTCAGGAGTAAGGATTCTTTAAGTACATGCATAAAATCTAGAATCACTAAAAAAAATTTGTTTGTGACCCTTTCGAATTCAATTTTCTTCGTTATTCCTCGTCGGCTTTTTTCTGTCAAATAGCAATGCAATGCAAAGCATTTGTTGAATTTTATTACATCCTCTAAGTTAAAAGTGGGCTTTGCAGTCTTTCCGAGGGATCTTTCTTCGTTGAGAACTAATGGCGAATTCTGTTGAATAAACATTCAGAAAGAATTTATTTAAAAATAAATTAAAACTGAGAAATTACTTTTCGGTTACCTTACATAGTGAAAATAAACCAATTTTTACTCGATAGAGTGTTTCGCAAATCCCATCCTTTCACAGATGGGATATCGTTTTGGTTCACATGTCAAGAAAACTTGTAGGACAATAGAGAGAGTAGAAAAATGTACTTTTTCCAACTTTATTTGTTTGCAAACCTCAAATATTAATAGCTTTACTGGGGACAGCGGACACTCACATCGTCCCTTCTAAAAAGTTGGGTTGCAAATGCAATATGATTACACCCTCAATGATGCGGGCACATAAGTTATATCATTGAATGACAAATTGTTTAAGCCGGGAGAAGGAAACTTGATGGAAGCAGAGAAAATACAGCTTTTCATAGAAAGATGTATCGATTTTAGCACATATTAAAATGACAGACCAACCTGTCTGTCCCTAAGAATCAATGGACCCTCTAGGCGTCACAGTTAATTCGGTAATAACTTGGTGGGGCCATCCAATGTCTTAAAAGTTATCTTACCTTCTTAGAGGTCGCATATTTTCACTGCCCTGAGGACTTATCAGCACAAGTTGAAGTTTTCGCTAGCTCGCCGGGACATTTAAAATTAAATCAAATAATCAAATTAAATAATGACTACATATATGTACTCGTCCGGCCTTGGCCGTGCCTTATCTTTCGTATTAAATAACGCATTAATAATCTTAATTTAACAACTTTAGCTCTGAGAAATAACGTCTAAAATGCTCTTTTTTTGTATCGAAGGTGCAACGCCATAAGGCAATATACGTCCATTTACCAAAATTTCAAGACTTCTCAGCTGTCAGTAATATAATTAAAATTTTTTTAAATATTTTCGTTGTATCGGAAGTGACACTCCCCATTTTTCTTACCCGCCTATTTTTTTTTTTTCAAAGCACTTTCGTTATCAAAGTTCGAAATTCTACAACATCAGCTTTAATTAGCTGTCGAGAAATAGCTTTTGGAATGTGTTTTTGTACGGAAAGTTCCCCACCCTAATCTTGATTGTCTAATCTTGACCAAACCTTACACACTCCAGGGGCAATACCAAAGAATGCTTGCAAATTTGAGCTCAATCGGTTTGGTGGTTTTTGTTCCAATGTTTTTTAATGTTCTTTTGCCTATCGTCTTTGTACCAAAATTATCAACAATTACAAAAAAACTTAATTTTATCTGTTAGTTTTTATGTACAAGATAGACGAGAAAAGGCTAAAGAGCAGCAAGCAGGACGAAGTCTATACGATGTGTTTCAGCGAAATGGCCTCCACTTTGCAATCGAATTTTCAAAAATCCTGTGCGATGATTTCGCGCATTCCTTTCATTCTTTCCTTCTTGACAGAAATTTGAAAGATCAAAAATACTTTAAACGTTTATTACTCAATACAAAATCAGTCCGCTTCTCAAACACAAAAATCAGAAACATTTTTTTCAATTTCACTGCATTCAGAAAAAATCCACCAGCAATTAAGGGATAAAACACTCTGGAGAAAATTGCATAAATCCCTCTAGCTACCTCTACTCATACATCTTCACTAAAGAAAGAAAAAAGCTCTAGTTTGACCCACTTGGCTAGGTGAAGGGCGTTAGTCCCTCTATACACACATACGAATAGATGTGACTGCTTACTTAACATTTCCTTTCTTCGCCTCAGTTATCATTGCATTATTTCGTTTTATTTTATTTTCTACAAGGAAATAAAAAAGAACTCGCCTTTTGTTATCTCACGACGACTATCGTGGTATTTCACGCAGATGCTTCAAGGCGAACGGCATGTTGATGACACCGTTTTGTATATATGCTTTGCTCGTGTTAAGCAGCCAACACAATGTAACAAAGTGAAACTCGAAAAGAATTTTCAGCATTTTAAGCCACCCCGTGTGTCGTCGCCCCCACCAACTACCCCTCTTAACAGCATACAACAACAAGCCGATTATTCTATTGCTGTGCACTCACATTCGCTTTTATTCTTTATTTGTCCCTTTTTACATTGTTTTGTTAGAATTCTTGCATCTAATACAATGCTGTTTATTGTGTACATTCAATTGTTCGGTTAACATTTTTTGGCACATGGCCAGGTGATACAGCATTCCATGGTAACCCTGATATGGCCTCTTGAATGACGATCAAATAGTTGATCTCATTCCTCTTCGGTTTGGTGGTGCTTGCTGTTTCCTTTTTTTGTTGTTATAAAAGTGTTTTTATGTTGTTTTCCGTATTATTTCCCTAACTCAATGACTCTATATCCAGCTTTCTGTGGGCAGGGCAAAGCGAAACAGAAAACCAACGATACAGAGATACAAAGGCCGGTGTGACTGTGCAGATGAAGCGGCCATGTGGATTATACGGATGATAATAAAGTGTGCATTAATTTATGTTCGATACGAATTATTCTTTAGATTAACTATGGGGCCTGTTGAAATGTTGTATATTTTATAATTTATGTATATCTTTAGAACGGTTTCGATAATAAAACCTGCTGTAAAGGATTGTAGGTTGACTTGAACTTTATTTGAATTTTTAAACATGAAAGGAATAAATAACTCTTCGTTTTTACGACCTAATAGGTCGAGAAGTCTATAGCTTATATGCTGACAGCAAGTTAGAAGGAAAAAGGGATTGGTAAGACACTCCACCAGTGACACATAACCAGTGAATGAGAAAATGTGATGCACTTAAAGAAAAAAAACTACAAAGGCTACGGAAAGGAGCCACCCATTCAGGATTATGTGGTTTACACGGAGTCTTTGCACGGGCATATAACTTTAAAATGGAATCAAACACGGTACTGTCTCTATGCGAGAGATAATTAAATGTCATTCCTATTCATGTATGAAGAACTTTGTTACCAAGCTCAACAACAAAATGTGGTACACAGATGGGCTAAGAACTAAAAGAGGGAACCGAAGCGGGAGTATTCCGGTCTTGAACCAAATACTCTGCACCAATGGCAAAAGTACTACCATCTTTCAGGCTGAAATCTGTGCCATAGATGGAGGAAGGGGTGTCCAAGGCAACATCGACAGAAACACAACCAACTGTGCTAGCTATAATGTCAAACAGCCAGGATGTCATAATTCATACATCATCAAGTCCAAATTTGTGTGGGAGTGCCTTTAAAAACTTAATGAACTGAGTAGGAGGAACAAAATAACCCTCTTTTGGGTACCTGACCAATGACCATGTGGGAATAGAGGGTTATCAAATGGCCTAGCAAAAAAGTGAGCATCAGACGTTTTTATAGGTCCCGAACCATTCTGCGGAATAGGGGATCATCCAAAGAAGAATTCAGGAAGCTAGAGAAATAAAACAGGGCATGAACCTGGCAAAGAAAAAGATTCCAAGCATGCATCGGAGCAAAAATATCTTCGTATCCTAAATGGCTTCCTGATGGTTCACTGTAGGCTCAAGAAATACCTCAGAAAATTGGGTGAAGATGGTTTCTGCAGATTCTGCGATTAGTCCAGTGAAATTACAGGGGACTGACATACTTGGGCAAGTACCATTTATTCGATGAGGAAACACTGTCACTGCAGCCAAATTGCATCCTTAGAATAAAGGAAACTGGACAAGAGAGAGTGCTATAGGACGAACTTCTTCCGCCTAGAAGTAACAATACTACAAGACCCTCTAAAATGATTCTGAATGGAATGGTTATGCGAGGGAAACCCTTATGAGGGAATATACATCTCTGAGGCGTAAGCGGGCGTACAATAGACCAAAAGAGGTTGCAATTTTGTATGGAAAATTTCGCCATTGTGAGCTCGAAAAATTTAGCCTGGACACTAAAAAGAATTATTAGTATCGCGGATTGACATCAATCCAGTGAATCCTTTCAAGAAGGCTTGGATATGTAGGGCGAATTGACATAACAACGAGCCCTCTCGCTAAGAATTCGACTCTACCCAACCAGGGTAAGCAGAGTAGAAGAACCTCAACCGACCTCAAGTGACTAGAGGCCAAGTACAAAACAAACCGATCGACATAAATTTGTAAAGCAATCTTCAAACGTCTCTCTCTTCCGGCTCGAAACCGGAATTTGCTTTTCTGCTCAAACAGGTCTTGGAATAAATAAAAGCTTCCCTAGTTAACTCTTAAACCCTACCATGGGGTCCAGCGCGATGCATAAACTAAACTGGATATTTTTTCAGCTACAAACCACACGATGGCGCTATTCAAGCTAATCTAATCATTGACTTATTATAGGACCGCTAGTAGACAACTTCGCGTTGGTTCCAACATAAGCGCTAGCTCTCGTGGTTCGGAGCGGAATAAATTGGAAACTCACATCTGACGTTTCCATTTCGTTGCAGATAGTTTTATATGATTCACGTTTCTCTGAAAAGGGACAAATCTGTTTCCATAGGTAAGATGAGGCAGAAAACTCATGTTGTTTTATTTAGATTGCGTAAAAAAAATGGATTTAACAAGGATTGGCTTGAGGCGATACGTTGTCAAAATGACCAGTACATTTACACGGAATCAGCTGATAATAAAAGAATTTGCTCCAAAAATTTCGAAGCAAATTGCTACAAAAAAATTAGCTTTGGAATGCAATTGTTTCCCGGTTCAGTGCCGATAATTTTTCCTATTTCTTGTACAACAGAAAAATCAAATTTTATTAATATATAATCAAAAGGTTTCCTGAGAAACCCCCATAAGGACACAATCAAAATTTGTAAAACTGTCCAGAAAACTGTGTCTTTGTATGAATTACAAAATAAATTAGGGTGCAATAAGATTTATAGCCTGTTAATTATAAGTACTTTAAGAAATAGCATTTTATATGATGAATTAAATTCTCCTGTACTTGAATGTAATATTCTTGACAATCATAATTATTTATTGATCAGAAATGTGATTGAAATATACGCTAAAGTGTTATTACATCATATTTCTAAAATTAATAATGAAAAACAATATAAAAAACTAATTCCCAATAAATATACGAAAATTGTGTAAGTTATGGGACAATGAAAAACGATTTTTTATTCAAATTTTGTTGGTTCCATCTATTATTAATTATTTAAACTAGCACAATTTCGAGATGACATCTATTGTAAACAATGCCGCAACAATTTGAATTTCAACCGTTTCACTTGGCAAATCCACTCACGCCCAATAGGTGGCTCTAGCATTCTATGGAGAAATCCAAGATGGTTGTCATTTTGTTTCACTTATTTTTCGCATAGAACCACGAGCGCTAGTTATGTTGGCGTTATTTTCTGGGCAGAGATTGTATGGAAGTGATATTTCACCAGCAGTCCATATATTATAATAAGTCAATGCCTCTTATTTATCAGTAGGCGTCTCGTCATTAGTCATTTTTAATTGCGCGTGCGGTGCAGTCGTAAATATAACATCTTCCGGGTCCCATAGACCCCAGCGTGGGAATACTTGGCCAACTTTACCTGCAAATCTCCAAGTTCTCCGCCGAGATATTTTAAAAAAGCAACGGCCATTAGTTGAGCCCAATCCATCTGTAAATGGAAGAAAAAGATGTGCAATATGTCCATGGGATAATGACCGGAAGACGAAAATTAGATGCGGCAGGTGCCGAAACCCCCTTTGCGGCCAACATAGCCGGTCTTTGTGCCAAGAATGCCTCGATTCTAAACTTAAAAATATTTTTAATATTAAACTACGTGTGTGATCTTAATAATAAATAATTTATATTAAAACGTCTTTTTGTTTTTGAAATAAGAACAAATATATATTTTGGTTTTCTGGACCCTAGGGTAGCAATGGCAGGGGTTTAAGGGTTAAAACACACCCAGCATAAAATCGCGTGCTCATTAAATTGGAATACTCTTCGTATAGTTCTGGTTTCTTAGCATCTGTCGTGCGCAGCATCGCAACCATCCACTTAAAAATTATACAGTCTAAAGACTGACCCTCTCGCACGCACGTTTTCCTCTTTCTCGCTCAATAAAATATTACCGAACAATAAAGTTATCGCTCATGCAAAACAATAGACCTCCAGGTCACGCCTATCATTAAATTTGACAAATTCGTTCTTCCAAGCATTTTTTCGCCTCGAGATGTCGACTTGGGACCATATAAAAATGCGATACAGACTACCACCGAACTGACCCTTGTCAAACTCAAAGTGATGTCAAATGTGAATGATATCGCAATAAGTTATTTATGAAAGATTTTGACACAATTTGAAGAGGGTTAACATGGCCGTACACCGTTATCGTTCTGCATGCAGTTCAATTTTCAGACAAAATTTTCCCGGACAAGCATTTTTCGATTAAAATCCAACAGAGATTGAAACATGTGGATTGCAACTCCACAAACCCTACGAATTGTCAAATTAATATTCAATTCAGATGGATATTTTTAGCCTGCACGGAATTTATTTTCACTTCGAGATTTGCAGCTTGACCTTCACATTTGGAGTGATAAATCTTCCAAATGAATAATAAATTTGCTGTCATTTGGAGCTTTTGTGTGGTTCGTTGTTTGCTCTTTGGTGGATAATAATCGAACGTTCGCTTCACCGTTACTTAGGCATGTGTAAAAATAAATATTCGAAAAGTGGAGTAGAGTATCTATTTATGGAATTTGGAAACTTTTTGACCGGGTGGCTATGGAGAAATGGCTTGACAAATGAACTAATTAGTTTTGAATTAAGTGGTGAGCATAACTCGTGAGTGTCATTAATTATTTGTCAATGACTGCTGTTGCTTTCGGAATTAATTTACAAAGATCGTTTGTAGACCACAAGAACCAACTTGATTGCATAAGGTGACACTTGGTTAGCGGAGTTATTCGGAGATTAGTTTCGGCAAGGTTGGAGTCAGGACTCTGATACAAAAGTAGATACCGTAATAAGGCCTTTGCAACCTTTTTTTCTTGCAAAACCGTAGTGGCACGGTCTTTTAAGGTAATTCCTCAGCGGACTTTCATCCGCGAAGTTGGTGTTTACAACGTGCACTCTGTGGGGTAGAACATCGTATATGCGAAACTAACGAGGGATACGCTTCGATAATTCTTTCAAGACATAGGGTCGCTTTTTGATAGATGATGATAGTTAAGTTGTTTCGGTACAACCACATCATCGTGAAACTTTTTATAGGACGCCGACTTAGAATCCGAGTTCGGGCATGTGTTTAACTTAACAAAAGCCACCGCTGGCCATGCTTTCCTCACCTCATACTTTAAACTCAAATAAAATCCCTCAAATAATTCATAATTTTCATTGCTATAAATGCTTCTTAATTTTTAAATGCTGTGCACTTGGTGAACAGATTTTCTCTCATTTTAAAGAGCTAGCATTCCGGTCTAGTTTTTAGTCTTTTTGGTCTTTATGAAACCTTCTCGGGACGTTTGGAACGTTTGAACTTCTAATTGCCTCCTTCCTTAAACGTAGGATTTTTACCTTCTACGTTCACCTTACTCTAAAATTTTATTTCGCCACCTAGTTTTCTTGTTTTGCGCTGCACAGATTTCTGTTTATCATCATACCACTGCTTCCTTTCTCCGCCTAAGTTTTTGACGATGTCGCCATTCTAAATAAAACCTTTACTTGTTGGCATCCATGGCGGGTAAATGTCCTCTAGAAAAATGCAAACTTAGCCACTCTCAGGTAGACTTTGACTACTACATTTGACTGGAAAACCCACCAAAAATTGCCAAGGTACCCAAAGTGTGTTTCCTTCTTCTGGGTGGCACGCAGCTTTTTCTTTCGTTGAACAGTCCACTCTGTTCCCTGAATTTAGTCACTACGGACTAAGTGGATTTATACAGTATGTTCTGCATTTCAGACGGAACTACGATGCTGAAAATCAGGAACTCTACTGTTGATGCACGAAATCTCTTTTTTTTTATTTCTTTGATTTATTTTATTAATGATTAATGGCCCCCAGCCAAAGCCCCAGCATGGGCGACAAATTGGCTGGTTACGAAAAAAATGACTTCCCAACCGGAAAACACAAGAAAGAAGAAGCGAGAAACGATAGTCGTGTTCAGAGGAATGAATAAATAATAAATAATGTATTCCATTATCTTTGGTCGTGTTCTCTTTTATATAAAATGAATAGAGGTGCGTGACGTTAGTGGAGGTTCGGCCATGAGATCTATTGCCGAAATTGTACTAGTTGTTACAACTTCGCTAGTCGGCCATAGATGGCACTAACACTACATTTGGCGTCACTTACAGAACTGGGTCGTTCGAAACCTTCCCTATCACTGCGAGCTCTAACTGATTAGCTGACTTGTATTGAAATTATAAAAGTGCTGTACGCGAAAATATTAAATTCTTGTGGGTGACAAATATCAGTAGTTCGAATTTTTAACCGAAAATAGCATCCTTCTCTTAGCTCTAGGTAAGGTTTAGTAGGGTTGTGAGCGGGCTTATCGCCATCCCCATGATTCTTTCTCTTACAAAGTAAATGTATGTAAAAATGAGCGCCTCCATCACCGCTTTGTGTATTAATTTCAATTCGAGTCCCAGGTATTTGTTTGCCGAACATCCTTCTGCAAATGCACAGTGCCACCTATACCTGTCACGATTTTGAAAGTTTTCCCTCAAATTCAGCTTGAAATCTAAGATGATGCCCACAAATCTTGCAGTACATTCGCTCCAGCCATTTTTGGGTCTATTAAGGTGAACTTAACACTCATTCCAATCCATCGACTAGTGGTAGTGCACAGCTGAGTTTTATGCTGTAAACTGATAGGATAAGCCTTTACGTTAAAATTTCTTTACCAGCCCTTCAAACTTTCATAATATTCTCAGTTTAAGCATCAAACACAAATTTTATTTGTTCGTAACTCCATCTTCACTGCAATATTTCAATGATTTAGGGCTATTATCATCTTTTACGGCACTGAACTTACATACCTTATAGCCCTTTTTACCCTTCTTCATTTAACTTTAGTACCCGCTCCTAAATAAATGGACTAATGGACTTCTTTTTTTATTTTCAGACATTTATCCCAGTATTAATATGGCTGCAGTAAACTCGGTAAGAACGAATCTCTTAAAAAGCAAGACTTTCCACAAAGTAAACATCGTCTAAATTGAATTCATTTTATGTCAAACTTACGAGTCTGAAAAAAAAAGTTTCTTTCATAAAATTTGAGTAAGTTTATGCGGCCCCACACTGTATACCTCTCCCCCGGCCCAAGGGTAGCGATCCCAAATGAATTATTTCAGCCCCGACAAAAAATATTCCAAAGATGATGCGCCCCTAAAACACAAACAAGTTTATATCATCTCTCGGAGAAAATGATTGAATGCCCCTGTGGGATGGCACTCGTCTGAGCCGAAGTGTATTCGAGACGCAACTCAAGAGAGCGTGAAAGTAAATTCAAATTAGTTTCTTCGCCAACTAAAGTTGAGGTTTTTTTTAAATTCTTAACAGATATAGAGATACAATGGTGGTTACGGTGTGGTCGTGTCCACCCTCTGAATGTTTGACTGATTTTCAATGGGGAGAAAATTGCGAACAGGTCAGCGATAAATTCATGGGAATTATTGCCCCCTTCATCCGATTTTATTTGCGAGCGAAAAACACATAAAGGTGATATCGTCGAGCGCGTCGCATAAACGGCAAATGGAAACGAACACGTGAAGACTGTATAGGTGTATATAGATAATGACATTTCCTGTAGGGCATAAATGGACCCGTAACGAATGGGACACAATCATAACCGATAGTCTAGTCACGTACGTTCAAACAGTTTAGCGTAACGATGACTTTATCAGTGCTGGCAGGCATGAGTCCAGTGGATGGAATGTATATTAACCACCGCATATCTGGGTCAAACTTGTGTGCTCCTTTTCGATAGAGGATTAGTGAAAACCAACCTTGCTTGCGTATCAAATCGTGATATGATGGTGTAAACGTCAAAGCGGACGAAGGAGGGTTTACTTCTGTGTAAATAAGAGCACAAAACACATGCATTTGTGGAGTTGGAGTTCTTGATGGGGCAAATTACGGGCAGCCATGTCGAGGGCATGATTTTTCTGACATGTTGTCATTTTTCGTCGTGTTAAGTTCACATTAATATAAGTGGCTCTCAAGTTGGACATTAATTCGAGAGTTGATGTAAGGCAACAAAGGGTCCTTGCGATATTCCCCAGCGGTCTTCTACGGCTGTCAGAGTGCCCGGGTAAATTTGTATTCTCAAAGGACCCGTGTTTTGCGCATCAACTTTCACTACACAGTTCAATTCATGTGCGTCTTGTGAGTGTACGGCTTTCTTCGATGCTTTGGTGTCCCGCAGGAGTAGATATTCTTAAAACTTCAAATAAGTTGGATTTCAAAAAGTTGGATGTAAGGCCTGCTACATTTATGTTGACATGAATGGCAGGGACCTGAAGCTGAAATACAACATGAACAAAGTTTTCCATAGCAAAAGACATTTATCGATAAAAGGGTAGAACGAACCTTGCAGTGGCATCGCTACATTTTTTTTTTTTTTTTGTGTATTTGGAAGTCGTTTAGTTATTTACACCATGTCTCTGCAAAATAATTCTGGTATGAGGACTTCTTCTGTTCTACGAGAGGGTAGTTATGTATTCATATCGTCGCTCCAAGCACGAAGTGGCGTATCTGCAGAAATTGACATTTGGAGATGTTTGGCGTATTTTATCTACCGATCGTTAATTATATTTATTAATACTTTCAGTTTTGACGTAAACGATTTTATATGTTTCACGCAAAATACGAGCAGACATTTTGGCTCTACTGTAGAGTTAAGATTTTGCAGATACGCCACTTCATGTTTGGAGCGACGATATTTATGAAAGAGTGGTAAAAATTTCGCAGATGTTAAGCGGATCTACAAATAAATGTTTGGATCAAATTTTTACCTAAACGAGCATTAAAGAGCTCTTTTTTGTGAATCAAATCCATCTACAATAATCAAACCATTTTCCATGAATATTCGATGGGACTTCTTCAGGAAATGTGTTTATTGTCATTCAAATGGAGTCGTTCGGGACTTCCCTGAAAATTGTAGAACTTTATGTAAGGTACTTAGATACTAACTGTCTTACGCGACAGGATTAACCCGCAGTTGAAGACTAACGTTGAGAATTTTTCCACCTCTCGAGTTCGTCTTACAAACGTCCGAGAGTGGATGCATAGCTGTCTCGGTAAAGATGCTCAATAAGGCCTTTCAGACAAAAAATTGTAAAACCTTTTCATTTGCTACGTCAAAAATTTGTTTTATTTGATATGATTTTATGAAAACACAAGTGAATTAGCCTTTTGCTTTCAACCTACTCCACTACTCTTACTTCAAAATTGATAATAGCTGGGTGGCTCATAATTCGACTAGAGATTAGGTAACCAACCCCTTTGAAATATCTGATTCAGTAAAACACTTCCAGGCGGCCAGTGGACAAAATTCATTAATGGAATCAGCTGTTAGGCAGATGTCGCAGATGTAACTGACATCCAGGACGTTAGGTGGAATTGGTCAGTAATTGCTATAGAGAGCTGAGGAAGCGCATTTTTGGTAGAAGTGCGAAAGATCTTTGTCATCTTCGTCGTGCAGCCATCAGCGAATATGTGTCAATGAATTTTTGTGAGTAGACAATCCTCAACTGAAGCCAGCTTCTTAAAATGTACGACTGTTGAAAGAAAGCGAGAAGTTTCCAGCTTTCTCACTTAGATATCATATTATATTTAATTTATAGTTTATCCCTGACAAGTTCTAACAATAAGGTTGATTCTGTGGGACAAATATATAACAAAGATCCATCGTACTGCTAGCTACCTCAACGGGTATATTCAAAACATCGCTTTCACGGACTGCATTTCCTTTGCTTTCGAACAAATGATCGACCGGAAAATTATAAAGTTCAAATACGTCTTTCTGATATATAAAAATTGTCTGAAGCGTTGATCTAATAATCATTCATGGTTAAAGCTAAAACACAAGAACTACGAGTTCTTGAGCTACCACTGTCGAAGTTTTGTCATATAGTCACCCCCTCGGCAGTAAAATTCTACACCAATTATTATCGCTACAAAGTCCAGCAAACACTTCGGACATATAATAAATTAAACGTTTTATTATTTCTTTTTTCTTAATTTTATTTGCTCTGACGCAATATACTTTTACGAGCGCAAGCACCTCGGGGCTAACCACTAAAAGCAAAGAGTCTGTCACACTTTAAAAAATACCACTGAATTTAATGTTTCAGTGTGCCAATGCCAATGCGGTTTACAAATAAATTAATTGCTTAAAGTTTTTGTATAATTTTTTGTTGAATTTATTTTAAGTATATCAAAAGAATCAACCCAGAAAGGATGATAAATTATCAGCAACGTGTGGCTAGGTTTGGATGGGTAATTACGTTAAACAAATTGTATTTTTGTTGAAATAATTAAATAAATAGATAGGGGGTAAAACATTTTTTTTTAAAGTCGGCTCATATTTTCTTAAATGTGTAGATGCATTGCATATTATGTAGAGCATAACATTGTATACAAAAAATAATGTTTATGTACAATTATAGCAATCATTTAGTGAGAGATAACGATGACTCTTTTTGTAAGGCTACCAACTGTAGATATCTGCAAGCTTTGCAATGTATAAATTTTGTGAATGTTCGTATGACAACTTCATTTATAAGTTGTGCTGCAAAAAAATGCATAACCCCTAATCAAAAAACAAAAAAACGAACGAATTAGCTGTGAAGGGAAAGGAATTCCCTAGAACAGTGAGAAATGGCTCTTCTACTCAAAGAATATTTAATTTGTGGCACGCTAGTCAACAGTAACAATAGATAGGTGTGCACCTAAAATTTCAAGACATCGCATAATCTGTATTTCAATAGTTTATGACCTAATTTACAGCTTCTGCTTAAAGAGGAAAACCATCTGCCACTATTCCGCTTTTGCAGTCTTTAGGACAAGCTTGCTAAGCTGTCCAGACTGAACTAAAGTGCCGACGTTGTAAGTGAGTTATATTATCGAAATAGCAAGTGCATTTCCACACCGATGGTTTTGAGATGGTGAGCGTCAAATTAGGAGCTTTCTAGACTTCTTTAAGTAGTCGCGGGGTCAATTTACACGATACGAACTCAATTTATTCGCAAATAGAAAAACATAAACAAAAATTAAACCGTAAAAAAAAGTTAAACTTTTTTAACATTTTACTAAAAAGGTCAAGCGTAACCTTGAGCTAAAAGAACATTCCAAAGTTTGACGTGAAAGACCGGTTTTTGGAAGCCCAAGAGTCTAACGCCTTGACAGGATGGCTTGATTCTTGTGAAACACAGATTCTTCAGTGGCTATGTGGGGTACTATGTGGGCGGTCCTAAAGCTGTACTTTAAGTGGATGAAGACTTAAGCCATATTCTGTCAGTTTTGGAGGAATAGGTCGATTAAAATAGTTGAAACACGTAAAGGAAATTAACACAAATGCTTTGACCCTACCTATATTAATTTTCAAATATTTAGCAGGTCACAATGTGTGATTTTTCCATATAAAATTTCCCCATTGTGAGCTCATAAAATCATGTCTGCGGATAGTTAATATGATTATTAGTATCGTGTTTTAGTTCCAACTCGCACGGCCAACACAAATGCGAAATATCTACCACTAGGTGGAGGGGAACTCAGCCAACTTGAACTGTCCAATCGCAGAGGTGTTGGTTGAGACCCCAGCCAACTCCAGACATAGTATATTTAAGTATGTGAGTCTCTCAACATATGTAGGTATTCTGGAAACTGGCATAAATAATTTTTTAAAGATAAAGTCGAAAAAACCTCAAAACCTCCATCTGGCTTTTGATACTGGAGGTAAGCCCTCTATAAGGACATCATTAGTCCCATCGATTTTAACCTCTTAACATCTTCACAGCTCATGATAAGTTCTAATAGGCGCATATACCCTCACATTGGCTGCTTGTCTATACGCTTAGAAGTGTTGCTGCGCTTTTGATATAAAAATTCACTAACTAGGGTCTGAAATTTCCCTTTTTTTTCTAGGAGTATATCTATTCAAAGTTTAGTTAAATTTAAAATGTTTCTATATCCGAATTCTAATTTTAGATTTACCTGAGGCCGAGGAGCTATTCCCCTACCCCAAGTAACGATTTATTCTGCATACACTTAGGAGCAACTTATTATCTATTCGTTTTTTACCAGTTTAAAAATTTGTATTCATGCAAAATATACATAATATGACACATTTATGTATTACGAGTAAAGCCAATTTCATACTTCAAGTGCAAAGTATAACAGAGGGAGAAACTGTCATCAGACCCTCTTTCTCACGACCACAGTGAGACTACTCAAAACTCATCTGACGCCATTATGAGGTTGAGGAGCATGGCACTAGAAAAAAAATGCTAAAGCAATCTTCCATTAATCCTGCCGCACAAATCGCCCGTCAGTATTGAAAAGTCGCTTGTTATCATATAAAGGTTCGTCTAGGTGAATTGGAATATTTTACCTCAGTGCTCAGTCCTCACCAGGTCATCACTGGTAATTTACCAAAGCACTTCAAAACAGAAAAAAAAACACAAGTACAAGCAAAAGTGTCTCCATGCGAAAGCAATCTAATAAAGCATTTTCGCATTTTTTCAGTTCTTATGCGAGTGCTGACGAAAATTTTCCTAAAATGTTCCAACACCATAATCCCCTTGTGATTTATGTATAGCTGCATATAGTTCCGTTTATTTTTTTCTCCGCCAAAAGGACATCTTTCATTCGCACTTTTGCACTGAAATTAACCAAAAATCTCATAGTGAGGTGGCAGCGACAGCGATTGCCATTTTAATGGATTCTCTCACTTTCTGGCCTGCTACTTCACTTAATAACGAAAGCCAACCATACACATCGTGCGGTATAATTCGAGGATGCTCGGGCCGCATCAATTAGCAGGTTATGCCTAATGAGTTGCTCGTTAATCAGAATCTGCCGTGTTACAGTACTTGGCAGGTAAATTAAAATCAACCGTCGGTGAAATTATAAAAATAAACCAACAAAATCGAATAAAATTTCAGAAATTGTGTTGTTCCTCAATGGAAGGTGAGCGAGCTCCAAGTACTCCCTCGCATATAGTTAGCTGCCGGTGGGCGTTGGGCTTTCTATGAGTTTCCTCTATTTGAAATATCTTGTCTGTTCCAGTTTTTTTCCTACTGTAAATCTCCATCTGCCCGACACATCAATCATGTGTCATCTTTTCGGTGCGCTGTATACGCGCATCCTCGAGAAATTCGAAATTCTAAAATTACGTTTGACGTGCGTAATCGTACTCGTAATCGTACTCGTGGAGCGCACAGCGACAATATCGATGTCAACTTCTTTCCGACGGACACGGCTAAGAGTCGGTCGAAATTGCAGCACACATGCTGCTACTGTGCTTTGTGTCACCAAGCTCCTGTGGATCTGTTTTTAATTACTGATTTTGTCGCCTCAATTTGGCATGGGTACAAAGTATTTCGTTTCTAGTTTTAATTTAAAACATTCCTCGTTCGTTGTGGACATTCACACTAATCACATACCCGCACCCGGTTGGCTTTGCAAAGTGCTACGCGCCGTTGATATTTGAAATGATTCCAGTGGTGACAGCATTTCAAAGTCAGGTCGGTTCAAGGTTTAGACATGGACTATGGGAGTGGAACACACTCGAAGGTAAATCTGTTTCATTTCAAATTTCTTCAACCAAAGGTTGCGCCAAGAAATTCTAATTAAAAACAAATGAGAAGTCGAGAGAAATTCTGTCGCAATGATGTGATGAGATCTTTTGTATAAATATTTAGAAAAAAAAGAGCCACACTATTTATAACGTGTCAGTTTTTGAATTCTTATAAAACTATTAACAGCTAATAGGCAGTGTGTTTTTGGGTGGCATTGAAAAAGATTATATCCCACCTATTCAGAGGAATGTCGCGTGACTCTTTTAATAAAATTGTCAATACAATCTGTAAATGATACTGCAAGGATTTATTGTATTATCTGTAAAAAAAAATGCTGTAAGCGTAATGATTGGAAATGCATTTGCGATTAAACGAAGAATGATAAAGTTTCTCGCTTTAATTGGGCAATAGCCATTGGAATCATCTGTCAAAAAAGACAGATAGATTTTAAATACTATATCTACTGCAATAGCCTCAGTTCGTGCAGTAGTCCCGAGGTATAAGATTACTACGATGTGGATTTGGCAAACAAATAATTCCTTGAGTGTAGTTGGCTGCAAGAATATAGAAAACTCAGTTCAAAGGTTAATCGATCCTTAATTACTGTGTTGAAGACATTTTTATTATGACATAAAGCTGGCCACCAAGGTAATCACAACTCATCTACGGCCATCGTCGTTTATGACCTCCTGATGAACGATTTATTGCGTATTACAGACATTTATGTGTGTAGCTGTCTACTTTAATTATGCACTAGTCATTAACACAGCAAAAGTGCTTTAAACTTTGTGAAATCAGACCTGGCACCACTGACATTCCCGCCCTCATTACCCGCAAAATTACAGTTCTTCCATTTGATTTACTGCATCATGACCAAATAAAGTACAAGTCTGAAACTGCCTTTAAGTTTTTGTAGCAAGTAAAGAAGCTAAGATTGACGCATTCTTGGGGAGTAAAGACATCGACCTAGACTAATAATTCCTTCTTAGTGGAAACATCTTAAGAGTCGCTACACTCAGAAAAAAAAAAGATTGTTAAGCGAAGAATTTTGAGATCTTTAAAAAATTGTAAGTTGAAAGTTCTTGGCTTAAATATTATTTTTGTTAATAAGAACTCGTTTTTAAGTTTTCAAGAATCAGTTATTCAGCGCAAGAATTATATACTCTCCATAAGTAT
The DNA here is from genome assembly GCA_951230905.1 of Cheilosia variabilis. NCBI lineage: Eukaryota > Metazoa > Arthropoda > Insecta > Diptera > Syrphidae > Cheilosia > Cheilosia variabilis. The sequence continues at coordinate 3,356,187 of OX579676.1, read as the reverse complement.
TTTATTACATCATTTCCAACAATTTCATTCTTAAATATTTGGGTACATTTTAACCAATGAAAATTGTTGGCATTACAATTTTTTTTTCTGAGTGTAGTACCATAAAAAGCAAGGAAGGAGGGACTCTTTTCACAGTTACGAAACAAAGACCGGAAATGTCTTTGCTCAAAGTTGACAAATACCTATGCTCCAGGCAGCTATTTTTATTTATATATGCAAGAAAGCTGTCCAAGATGTGCATTTCTTTTAAAACAATAAATAGGTATTGCTACCTCATCTAGCAACTACTACCTCTAGAACTCGAAAAGTCGTCGAATTTCACCTAATAAGCCAATAACAAGTGGAGTAAAAAATAAGGAAAGAGTGATTGACATATTCCGGAGGTAAAATCCTTAGCAGACCGTAAGGGTATCGCCAGTCCTGAACACCAAAAAAGCCAAGGTTGGTGTCAGTTTCTGTATATAAAAAGCATAAATTTTATTGTATCGGTAATTTGTCAAATCATTTCACTAAAATTTTTTTAAAACTACTCGGGTCTTCTAAAATGACACATAAATTTAATAATAGTACAAATTAATAAAGTAAAGTGTCTCATTATTCACACCGAAATACAGGGTACCACTGTTTGCTAAAATTGAGTAAAAATCATTGCGTTCCTATAGCTTGCGCGTAAATCAAACCATATCAACTGCAAACATTCCACAGACAAAATAAGGTTATGATATTTGACACAATAATATGAATTCAGACATTTTTGGCACAATAGACCCAGAATTTCCAACAATCATAATCGTTTCTTTAAGATTTTTAGTTTTGACGTAAATTTCTAAATAGAGGTAAAAAATATCTAACTGAACAGTCTGCTTACCTTTATTTATTTGCACCTACGAATATGCAACATTTTCATTCAGACCTGGCAGCACTGAGATTTCCGGCCCCATTACCCGCAAAAGCACAGTTCTTATATTTGATTTGCTCATGACCAAATAATGTACAAGTCTGAAGTGAGAAAATGTTGAATGTTAAAATTAAATTTGCTGTACTAGTTCAAGAGCAACATCATTTTTCTGTTCCCCAAAAGCATGCTGCTTTGTCATTCATTGGTAAATTAATGACTACCAGATTGAAATGCCTGATTGTTTGAAGTTTGTGCTGGTTCATTGTTTCATCGATTGCAAGATACAAAATACAAGACTCAAGATTCAAGAGCATTACAGACCCGCCGCTTTAATTTGTGTTTGGGAGCTATATATGGTAGTATCCTAATCCTAATCGGAGTCTTAGCATACTTTTTTTTTTATTTCAAGATCGCAATTTTCAGGAGTTAAACCTGAATTTTGAATATACTCCCGGAAAATAAGTTTATCTTACTTAGTCTTATGTTTGTGAAGTAACAGAATTTTCTTTTTGGATATTCACAGTTTTCGTCATTAAATTAAATTCTTCAATTATTATTTTTAACACAAGGACCAAAATCGTAGATATAAAGGTAAAAGGCGGCAAAAGCTGCTCGAACCTCAATATTTAATTTTCCCATATTTTTATCAAAAATGGACCTATGAACAATAGATGTATCATATTTACGGATTCGAACGATAAGTACATTTTGCGCCAAACCAACCGTTAATGTGGTTTTGACAAAATACTCGTACTTTCTGCAATAAAAAAAATCGCACTTTAAGATCAAATAGGTCAACCTGTCTAGGGAAGGGATTGAAATGATTTCATAGGTCACATCCCACACCATATGCAATCATTTGAAAACTGACAACGTTGCTGGAAATCATTCGCCTTTAAAGAGAGAATTGCATTTCTGTCAAAATACCTTTGCCGAAGACTGTAGATGTGTAGATTTAGTGTTGTTTGTTTTTCAGATCTTAAATAGATAGTGCAACGGATAACGGACTTTGATAAATAGTAATTCCCGTTTTTGTATTGAATCTTTTGGCATAAGAGCATTTTCCCCCATCAGTTTTGCTCAAATTTTTCGAGTGCATACAGTGGGTGAATAAAGTGTAAGAACGTGCAGAAATGGAATATTTCTTCTTCTATATTTTGTCTTTTCTAGTTAGTACGAATGTCGATTTGTATAAATATCCCATACAAATCGCCGTTGAAAGTATAAATCCACTATATACTACGTAGAAACGCAGAATGCTAAATTTCGAAAAGACAACGTTGAGTTTTAGAAATGATCTACCTTGAATTAAAACCAAATCATTATTTAATGTTATAAAAAAAATTAAATTAACTATTTCAACAATCGAAAACTCTTACCTCCTAAACTTTTTTTTTATTGCGCAAGAACCACTACATCCTTTATTGATATTCATGCGATCACCTCCCTCAATTTGCGGCACCCTGTTTTCTTGGCACAACTCTAGCGACATTCAAACAAGTTGGCACGTGTTTATTGTTTTCAAACGGCCAATCACACAGCATATACGATGACGAATTTCGAAAACACGCACAAATGCAGTGATTGACTTACAGTTTGGCACAGTTGTTGAGAAGCCAAGATTCATTTGACGTGTGTCGCCCACGCGATTTTTTTTGTTGATTTTCTTCTTTTTTTTTTGCATAATGATATAACAATATAAAGGCAGTGACCTTCCTCAGGCATACCCCATATGGTTATGGAATGTCCGGCTGCAGGACTCATGTTTAAGATTACGAATTTTACTACCTACTAACAAATTGGATTACCTTCCCTACCTTTTGTGAACCTTCTATTAACTGAAATGCTTATCATATCTAATGCTTTTTTCTCTCAAAATATATGTATTTTTTTTTTAATCTTTCAGTGTCTAAACTGACTAAAAGTCGTCAGCAAAAAGTTAATTATGACACTGGGTGAATTGAAAGTTACAAAATAGTAAGCCATTCAGAATATAAAATCGCTAAGGTTCACCTGATTTGAAAAGGTATGCATATGAACATTTACTTGATGTTTGGTTGTTTAAAATTCACCAGCAATTTGTTTCCACATTTTTGGTTTTCAAAAGACAACAAGTTATCCCAATTGGCCTTATATGATATGTGTAGTTTTTTTTTTAAATGTTGCTATGTATATTCAATTGACAGATGAATATTTTTTATCATACACTTATGCTTGACACATCACTCAACAAAATACACAATAAATCTAGTCAAGGGCAAGAAGCAAAACGGAACATCCACATTCTGTCGACAACCATAAAGTCATCTGGATTAAGTAATCTTCGCCCACTCGCCGAGTGTATCCTTCAATATGGGTCTTCATAATAAATCAGCCAACTCGCATACATCATTTCGAATGAAATCTGCTTAATACCATCTAACAACGGAAATAATATTTCAACTATATGCCTAAAATAATTTAATAAAAATAAACTTTATTTGCATTCACCTATAAATAATTGTAATATATTTGCTATAATTACCATTGATCTTTACCCGATGTAGAACTATAATTAAGTAGATATACCCGAGCGCGTATGTTCACCCGCGAAATGACCAAACCATTCTTGTACTCATTCTCGTAGCGCCCCACGCATGTTTTAATCAACTTAAAATATTTTCATTACCAGTAGATATAAGAAAAATAAACTTTTTGCCGAGTGTATGTAAGTATGAGCGTGTGGGGGAATACTTGAACAAAAAAGAAACTAAAAACGTTTCAGAACAAAACAAAAAAAAAGCAAACACAACTCCTGCCTCTGTCCAATGGCATATTTCTGTGAAATTACTCAAATGACATGTACGCGTTTCCACCACCTGCCGCTGGCGTGACGCCTCCGCGCCCGTGTATCCGTTGTTTAACATTTATTATACGCTCGCGTCTTGCGGAGATTTCTATTCACAGTTTATATGTGTATATAGACTACCTTGTTTTGAGTGTCTGAGTTCTGAGTGCGATTAAAAAGTTATCTTAGCCGGTTATTGGGAATTGTCTATATGTTTATAGTCCAACTGACCGTATACGATATTGTGAGTTCAACGATAAAATAAAAGCTCAATACATTTTTGAGATCACTGAATTGCTCATGTAGCTCCCATTTTAGATTGTGAATGGTACCTTTATTAAAGGTTTTCGGAATTGAAACTCGGTCACATTTTAAAAAGGGTTGGGTTGTTATAGATAAATTTGTTGGTTTTAATTAATTTTCTGTTAGCACTGACATTTTTTCGACGAATGTGAGTCAATTACTTTGCAGCCACGCTTTTTTTTGTGAGCCAACTATACCACTATTCGCACAGGTTTGCAACTGTCATAATTGAGCCTTAAGATTTTTCCGACAGTTTTAGATTTAGGAAATCTTTCCAATTTGAAGTAGGCAATTGAAGGCAGCTGTCGAAGGATCGCTATAGGTAGTACTGACTTTTTTTGTTAGTTCACTTTACCCAAGCAGTTTGCACTATATTGCTCAAGCCATACATGTCAAAGGTAGGTATTCCTTCCGGACATCCGACAGTCGGATTGCTTTTCTCAATATGTAACATCACACTTGATAAGACTGAATAATGGGTCGTCATGAATGCAGTTTCAGTTCATTCGTCATCTCGGTGTAGCTATCATTTGTTTGGTGAATCCGATCAGTATCAATCGAAATTCGTATATCCTGCTTGCACGCTTCAAGAAATTCAAGAAGAGCTCTTTCAGAAGTCGAATGTCGATATTTAGGCGTAGGGTAGACCTGGCTGAAAGTATCCCAAAAGTAATTTTCAAATAAAAAATTGTATATAAAAAATTGGATAAGTTTAATATCCTAAGGCCCGCTTTGTTCAATCTTGGTTATATTTAATCATCGGTTATTCTAGCTGGTAATCATCGAATATGTTTGTTCAGCAGAATATTAACCAGAGAATCTACGGTTTGGTTAGTTAACCCAAGAAATCGATAACCAGCAGATCTTGCGCAGTTAACGAGATTTAACCATTGATTTTCTAGAATTTCGTTTATTCAAAATTTTATAAGGACTATAAGGACTTCGTAGGTATTAGTTTTGACGTATCTACTATACAACAACTTTTTGTAGAATATCGAGAGCAATCTTATGCGAAAACAGATACAAATATAACGCAAGATGGAGTGAGTGAGTGAGTGTTCGGTTAAGTTAACGTTTTCAACTGACAGATGTATACAATACACTGCACGCCATTCAATGGAAGGTGAGGATACACAGGTTCCCAATTTCAGCCACATGAATTAAGATTACTTTCAATTTCAACATGTTTGTCCTTTGACGGTTCTCATAAATAGAGGAAATATTGAAAGAATGAGAAAATGATTGCGACGTTCGTAGACGAAATTGAGATGCGGCCCAATAATGGGTTAACAATTTTTATTGTTTGCTGTACTGATTCTGTTTTGTTCTAACTTACTAGCTTATTGTCTCACACCAACAAGATTTTATTCCTCTGTTTTCAAAAATTTCCTGTATCATTTGATTTATTTATGTCCTCAACAGTGAAAATATATTCGTTAATAAATTACCTAGACAAAAACACAAGGAGCCAGAAACAAAAAAAAATGTAACCATAGATTCGGCTAATGACTGAATTGACAAATGAACTGAAAAAATGGAACGATTTGTTGCAAATCTATGGCTTGGTGACACTGATCTGATTATCACTGATTTGTAATTATCGGTTAAACTAAATCGATGGTAACCTAACCGAGAATTTGACCAGCTGTGAACAGACCGGCCCTAAAAGTATTAGGTATCCTTGAAAACTTATTTTTTTTATACGTAATTTGGTCTTTTCTGTTATTTTGTTGACACTCCTCCACACGAAAAGTAGATTCTTCGAGAGCTGCTCGGAACGTGGCGATTATTACAAGCGCCGACTTTGCAGCCGAAAACGTAAATTTTCCCGAGTGAAGTTTCATCTCATGTTTACCTGTGGATTTGTTTGACTCCAATAGCTGCTGTTCTCATTATTATTACGGCCATATTAAGGTTGCAGTGCGTCTGAGAACAAAATGTCTTTGAAGGACGAACATCAATCCATCATGGCGTTGATAAAATCGATCATCGACGCGGTGAAAGTTTGCTTAAATTCTTAACTTAAAAAGACACAAATCTTTACGCATAAAGGAATGTAAAGAACTTTAAGCTTCATTTAGGCCACTTGCCAACGGAGGGATTGGCGCTTTTTACGTTTACCTCGTTTTTGTTAATGACCTTGATTTACGTCTGTAGTTTCTAATTGTCGAATTATTGAATGTTTCAATAAAATCGGTTTATAAATTTCGGACCAAAACATTCGACCGTATAACTGTGAAAAGGCTTTAGTTCAGCCATTTGAACTCGGCAGAACATTTAAATTCCATAAAATCATACACAACTAATGTTTGCGAGAAATAAGACTTAGAATCCGCGTATAACGGATTTGTTACGTCAAATATTTATTTATTTTAAGCAAAACTGAGTTAAAAATCAGAGCTGAGAAATGTAATTTCGCAACCGGTATAAAAATTATGTATTCGGGGCGAACTATTTAGTTTACTCATATTTCATTTTCCCTAGGGCCACATGCGATTTTTAGAAGAACCTCATTAAAAAACAGTGGGCCAAATTACTTCGTGGGCCCAATGGCTCAGTGGTTAGTGTGCTAGACTACTGATCGAAAATTCAGGTTTGATCCCCGAAAAAAAAACAAATTGCATCTTGAAGATTTTTCCACTGCGCCAACTCTCGGGAATGTCTGACAAACATTCGGACTCGGCATAAAATTGGGGCGTAGCATTTTTGTCCATTCGTCCCATAAATAAAACAGAAAGCAAGTGGTTGTGAGAAGCTAAGCCTAACATACTCGAACACAAACCTGTCGCACCAACTTGTTTTCATTTAAAAACGTATACCCATGTGAGTTAAACTAAAAAGTATTTGAAACCAGGAGACAGAACGAAAATATTTCTGTTCGTCTATCATCATCTGCGAATCGTATTTATTTATTTTCAAAGATCAAATTTGAATGAATAAAACTGTTGGTTGAGGTACATATTTCGCATTAAAATGTCACGCGGCGACTTTCATTCATGCTGTGTCTTATTTATTAATTTCTGTTTTATAGTTTATTAAGCGCATTCGTAAACGAAATCACACAAACATATTACTCAAAGTGCTAAACGATGCGAATGTCTTAATTCATTTGATGGTCTCTGAGCGTAAATCATTGTTAAATCGTTTTTAATGACTCACATCGTGCCCACCCTGTGCAAGTTGCCCGTAGTTATCGTTTATTTTCTGTTTTATATACATACTCGTATTTCTGCAACATAACATTTCTTGAAAATAACAAAAATGAAAAATACACTTGGTGTATGTAGGCCACTACCGGCTATCCTTTGGCTACGGGCATGAATCATGTCCCTGCCAGACAAATACCAAAAAGATGAGCACTACTGGCGATGGCGAATACAATGGTGGCGGAACTAGAATGTTGGCAGTTGGCGAGATGAAAAATTGAAAGTTTTGTCTCTTGGTTGTTCATTTCGCTGATTTTGAATGCACGTCGAAATGGTTTTCCTTGTGTTTTCTGTTATTTTTTTACTATTTTTTTTTGGTTTTCGCCTTGTGCAATTTAGTTTAAGCAGTTCACCACACAAAATGAATAATGCTTAATTCAATATGAACGTGGCGTTAATACCGTGAGTGTATCCACGCGAATTTAACATGGTGTGGCGGTCTGACTGACTTTGGATGATTTGCCAAAAATTTGCTTTCAGCAGAAGTTGGCAGCCGTTATGGTTTAATTTATTTGTTCAAGCCATAGGTCCACAATAAGCCTCTTTCTTGTAAACATCTCGTTTACAGGAAGTTGAATTATGACATGTTTACATTGGTTTATATAATCTACACACTATTTGTATGGTAAGCTATCGTTTATAGATCAAACTCTTAGATTAATTATAGAAAACGATTTTAATATCTCAGATTGCAGGTTAGAAGTGTGCGGTTATATGAAAGCAATTCTAATTATTAAACAGGGTCCCGCATGTGTAGAAATTATTTGGCTTTACTGTAGGATTACATATATGTCAGTGATGCCAGACTTTTCGGACTAAATTGCCCACGACGATTATTAAAAATACCCAAAAATGCCCTTTTTGCCCATGCCGACGTTAAAAAACAACAAAATACACAATTTTTTTATTCTGAAAGATAAAAAATTCCCTTTTTCGCCCTTTAAGCTTTTTTTTAAAGGCAATGGATATTTACCCACGATCCTGTATCACTGTTCTATGTTCTCAAACAATTCACAAAGTTGGGGTTTCATAGATGCGTTGCAAAATTGGTGGGTAACCGATTTTCTTTTCAGGCATTTCTCTGCTCTCGATCTAAAAATATATAAAACCGAAGCCCAAAACAGAATTCATCGCAGTGTGAAGTAGGTATGAAAGGAGCAACCTCACATAGCTAAGAGATGCAAAAAGATGACAGTCAACTGTCATTAATCAGCAATATTGAGAAGAATACGACTCATTTGACACTCGATAACCTTCTTTTAAGTGTCATAGCTAGAGGGGTAGAATAAATCCCTTTTCTCATGTGCGATGCGAAGTAGAATCGTAGGACATGATCACATTCGTCTATTAAAAGTCATCAGCTTCAAGACCATTACGGCTATCAAGGGAAGAAGATTTTCGTCCAATCCAAACTTTTTTAGTCCAATCCAAACTATTTTAGTCACAAAAAATCTACCCATCTCGCTTGGACATGACTTTGATCTCTATACACTTGGCCCTAGGCTGAAAGAGGAAGCGAGAGCGAGAGAGAAAGAGTGTGAGCATAGGTAAATAAGTTGTTTGATTGTATGAAGCTCAACCGCATTCTAAACGTCAGTAAACTAAAGACACAATGACAACCACTTTGGCGTTGAGGACAGATTTGTTAAAGCGTGACCGTTGTGCGGCTATATTTACAATTTGTCACATTTTTCACTGGCATGACTTTTTTGTTAGCTGGCCTTTTTTTAGTTGGAAAAGACACTGCAAATTTTTCAAAAGCTGTTATTTCCAAATAAAAACCTTTAAAATATAGGACAGTTGCCTATCGTTGGTTATAACTTAAAAAATTACACTTTTTTTCTCTTTGGTCCTTTCTCTTTCGACTTTTTAGAATTCTACAGCGCTCACCCTGTCTGCAACTGCTCAGGCTAGCCCTTTAGAGTTAGGATAGGTTAGGTCCTTTCATTCAATCAATAAAATGTTATTGAAACAAGTAATCATCAGAAAATCCAAAGCATTTCTAAGGTACAAACAAGAAACTGCAAACGTCCTTTTCTCGCTTAAAACGAAAACCGTTAAAAAATCGCATCGAAATTCTGGTAAAATAAATTTGACTTCTCCTTCTCTTTGGTGACAGTTCAGAGTGAACCTGGGCCGCCACTTACAAACCCCATATTTACCATGGCTTTTAGCTTGCTGACTCTATTTGCGCCACTAGAAGTTGGTTTAGGTGTCCTTCCACTTGTGCGCACCAACCCCTCTGGGTTGGAGTCGAAGACTCTGCGACGAAGACTCTAGACGACTAGTGCGCAATTTTTTGACGTGATCTATGTCGCCGTATAGCTCGTAAGGTTCGTCATTGAATCTCGTCCTCCAAAGCCCGTCAACGTAAACCTAACCGAAAATGTTGCAATGGATCTTTCTCTCGAAGCGACCGAGGTTATTTCGCTTTAGGTAACGTCCTTGGGCACCATAAAGCAGGACTGGGATTAAAAAGGTATTACAAAGAATCGGTTTTGTTTGAGATATGCCTTAGGATTGCCTTCTCAGGTCAAAGAGGCAACGGTTGGCAAGATTTATCCTTCTTTAAATTTCGAAAGAGATGTCGTTTTCAAATCTTACACTCGTAGCATAGCCGAGGTAAACCTCAAAGTCTTGTCGACACTATACAGTTATCCACCTACTTGGTTTTGCTCCCTTTAACCGCTAGATCCGTTTTGACAGCTTCCAATTTATAACAACTGAATGCACTAGTGACAGGTCGGAGTCTTCTGCCAATAATGTCAATACCGTCGACCGGTGTGTACACATTTGAATTTGAAGATTTTGCGGCTCCGGTGTTGACTTGTGAGCTTCGCACAATCCTTTCAAGTGTGATGTTCAAAAAATCAAAATGTCGCGTCACCTTGTCTGAACTGTTTTCTAACATCAGAGCTTGGCACGGATGACTCAGATAGGCCTGGCTCTATATAGCTCATGTCTATAAAAAGAGAGGGTGGGTATCCATTTCGACTTTTAGGCGGTTCTCCAAGATCTGTCGAACGCAGTGATGCCAGATCGTAGGTAGTTACCCATTTCGTGGGCATTTTGCCTTTCAAAATGAGCTAAAAGGGCGAAAAAGGACGATATTTTATCTCTTGGAACAAGAAAAAATTGTATATTTTGTTTTTTTTTTTAACGTCGGCATGGGCAAAAAGGTAATTTTTGGGTGTTTTTGACGTGTATCGTGGGCAATTCAGTCCGAAAAGTCTGGCATCACTGTGTCGAAGTGTCATAGTTGCTGAGCTTCCATTCAGCGGGCATACACTCGTCCGACCACATGTTAGAGATGAGAAAGTGTATTCTCTCCAAGTCAACCCAGCCTGTACGCTATCAGGTCCGGAATATTTGTTTGACTTAAGCTCGGATATTGCCATCGCTTTGTGGATGGAAGTTTTGGTTATATGTTGAATGGCTCATTCTACCTGACAGTTTGTAAAGTTTGATTATAAACTCTTGTAAACTATTGACTATTTGTCCATTTCGACACAATCCGGTTTCATGAAGTGAATTTTCTTTTACCACTCAATCGTGTACTCGTCAGCACTTTTTCTGAATTATTCAATTATTTCCTTATGCCTAGTATGCTGTTCCATGAAAGCTTTTGTGGTGAACTTACCATTCTCCATACTGTTTTTTCGCTTTCGTTTGAAATACCGATATTTTCCCTGATCTGTCAAAATTTATAAGTGGAAAAATGTATTTTGCATTAATACTCCTATTTAAGTTCTGTAGAGATTTTTCGTACAGCGGTTAACTTAGCTTGAACTGCGTACTGCTTTGCTTAATTTTATCTTTGGAGACATTTTTGTATGGGGGCTTAATTTAGGCGCGAGCAACGTACCAGGAAATTCTTGACACTTATATCGCAAACTCCTTTTAAATAAATACACTGAGTGAAGAGTGAGTAACCATCCTATGCAAACGCAGTAAACTTTTCACTGTCTCTCTCTCTCTCCGAGAGAACTGAAACAATTTCCACTTACCTAGTGATATTTACTCGTGGGCACTTTGTTTTTCATTGCTCTGCATAAAGTTTACCAAATATGCAACCAAAAGTCCGTTCAAAAACTACTATAGACTCGTTTCATTTATTAGGCAAACACTGTAACATTTGTTTTTATGTTCACCTGCCGCAGAACAAGTACACCCTGTTGAAGGGGGCCAGGCCGCCGCCGGCCGCAGGCACACATAGTGAGCTTCTCCTTCTAGATTATTATGTTGGCTGCACAAGTTTCGACACTAATGGAATTTCACTTTAATTAATGCAAAGCATTCATGTAACTGCAACACTCTGTGTTTTCTATTTTCAAAAATATAAAAGACACTCGCACGTAGGTACATTTCGCACACACACACACACAAATTTATTTTCAGAAATTATATTTAGATATATAATTATTTTTGCAACAGTTTCGCATGTCACACTTCTGTCAAATTTAATTAATTTTATATCTTTTGCATATCGTCAGGTTCAAAGTGGCCTTCATTTGCCATTGACTGGACTCTCGCCGCCCAGAGTTTTAATGTGTAGTGCCTCTATGGGTGCCGAAGGATCGGTTACTTTGCAATTACGAGAGGCCATTCATTCGTCGGACTCATCGTCAGTTGATGGTTGTTCGTCGCTGGATAATGCTCTCACGATTGGCTATCCGGATCCGGATATGTTAGCCGATGTGTTAGGTACTCTACAAACTGCATGTAAGTCGGATGGTGAGTAATGCGTGAGTGATGGAACTGTAATGTGTCCTTCTTTGCAGCACTCAACAATAACACAAACAATAATAACACGATGATTAGTGCTATAACTCTGGAGAGTGTAGATGGTAGTAAACTCAATGATATCGGTTCAACAATCAGCAGCACACCCAACAACAGTAACAATAATTACGGTGGCGGGGGCGGCGGCGGCCAAGGCCTGGGCAAGAGCAATAGCAACAGTAAGACCTGCAACAATAACAGCCTTATTAGCTGTAGCAGTAATCTATCGCTGAACAGTCCTATTAGCGGGCAATTAATCAGCATCACCGGTAGTAGCAGCGCCAGCAGTGGAAGTAGTAGTAATTGTAGTATAACCAGTAATAGCAGTTGTAGCAGTAGCAGTAATGAGAGTATATCAAACGTATCAGTTCCTGGATCTAATCCACCGATTGTAAAGAAACAAAGACCCAAAACATCATCCCCCACACGACATGGACCCCAACAGTGTCAGGTAATTGCATTACAAATATTCATTGCATTTTGTATTTCAGTACTCGTATGTTCCAGCGGTACTCAAAACAGCTGATCCCCCTTAGGCTAGGTGCGCACATGTGTTTCGGTCGCACGACTATTTAGTCGTTAAGCTCATATATTTTGACGAGAATTCGCACACTTCACCACTTGTTCACCCTGAATGTTGTGAAAGTGTTAATAAAAAAAACTTGAAAACTGAAGAAAAAAAAAACTGTGCTGCGACTGAGTATAGTCGTGCGACGGAAAATGCACGTTCTCGCCGAACTGACAATAGCCCATGCAAAAACGGCTATTTCTGACATAAAAAACAAATAGGGAAAATGCTTAGTAAGATTATGAGAGAGACCCAAACTTCGAAGACTTCTACCGTTCTACGTACAAAGCTTCCGAGAGATTATAACAGCTCTGTTCAGCGAATGTTTTAAAAGGCTGCGTTGGCTTACTGTAAGCGGCGTGAAATACTCGGCCTCAGCTAGGTATTCTTCGGTACGAAAAATTGTCCTCAACGCATACTCCCACGGAGGCTCAAATTACATTCGAGGTGTCCCTTTTCGGAAAAGAATAATTTAAATGCAATGTTGCATTGATTTGACGTCCTCGTATTATTTGATGCTCTACAAAAAATGCAAGAGAGATGGAAGATTTATATTTTATTTCCGGATTAATTTATTAAGACTTTCTTTGAGTTCGGAGTAAGAATTCGAAAGAGAAAGAAGGTTTTGACAATTTTGATATGACAGGAGGAGAGACGATTGTGAAGCTGTCAGCTATCACTCAGGGCATGTTTGCAATGACTTATTTTATTTCAACATTTGTTCTTGTAATTGCTTACATTTATAAACACTTTACTTGTAAATAAATTCGGCGACTTTTAGCTGTCGGAGGATATCGGAAAACAAATCTTATGAAGCTGTCAAAAATGTCACTCAAATACAAACGCAAAATACTGCGTTACTCCGAACAATACTCAGAACAGCGGTTCGGAAGAATACGTCGGAGGCAGTGATGGGACTTGAGAAAAGCGAAACGGTAGTAGATAGCCTTAAAAAAGGTGGCAGAAAAGTGGTAGAAAACAAAATTTTACTCGTCGTAGGAACCAAGAATTTAGGCATTTTCACTTCCTATAGCTCTTAATATTATTTAAGAATTAAACGTTTTTGAGGTAAACTCATCAATATAAACAAGTAAAAGTGTTATCATCGGCCTGGCCGATGCTTTGATACCCTCCACTGCATACATACAGAGAAACATGGGCTTAATATTGATTTTGTATGGGAGGTACCAGAACTACTTGACCGACCATTTTCAATACCAAACTGACGACGATCAAAAGAAGTCCTTTCACTAAATTTCATTCGCCTATGTCAATTTCTTTGGGCGCTATCGTGCTTTCTACAGACAGACAGACGGACATGGCTAAATCGATTCAGAATGTGATCCTGATTCAGAATATATATACTTTGTGAGGTCTCCGGTGACTCCTTCTTGGCGTTACAAATCTAATGACAAAGTGAATATACCTTCCTGTGGATGGTATAAAAAGAACAACAGAAAAAGCGCCACAGATTAAACTCGTCATTAAACACAAAAAGTCAAAACACCCTCGCACAAGTACAATCAAATAATTAAATATTAGCGCAGTAAATGTGTACTAAACTAGAAGTTTTTGCTAATGCAATTCTCAGAGAAAAATACTGATAGCTGAGTGTGTATAAGTAAAAGTAAGGCGAGTAGGTATAGGTAGAATTTCAATTTAATACAATGATGGAAGAGAAATATTATTTCCGAATAGCGATGAGTAAAAGGTGGAAGATTTCGAGTTCGAAAGTGTAAAAAGTGGAAGAAATACCACTTAAGTGGTAGAAGTCCCATAACTGGCTCGGAGCCTAAATACTCCGAATCGTGTAAAATCGGATAATTTTCCGTTCCTACGAATCCCTCAATAGAGACGATTTTTCTTGGTTCCCGTAGCTCTGTTCTAGCTTTTGAAACCATATTTTGACAGGAATAGAATTTTTTTAAACCGAACTGTTGCATTTATCAAGCATATCGTACCTCTACACTTTTCTCTTTTCTAAGTCCTCTAGACATCGTCAATACGTTTCAGCTACGAACTGACGGCCAAAAATCAATAAACCATTGGAATGCCACAGTGACAGATCTACACGCAGGACGGCTCAAACAAAAAAAGCTGAGGTCTTCTTCAAAGGCTTCAACTTGCGCGTTATTTGTCCACCTTCCGAAGCTTTAGAGTGCCGCCTTTTAAACCAAGATAACGGGTAGTTATCCGGTCTGGCTATTAGTTAGTAAATTCTCATAAACGTACGGACAGCTAAACTGTCACCAAATTCCTACGATTCGACCAACGAGTCTTGTAAACCCTGCAGTGAAAAAGAGAAAAGTCAACTTGCCCTCGACAATTTCAAAAATATTAACCTAGATGGTTTGTATAGACTATGATACAACTGCACTAAGGCATCTACCGTACAGCTTCTGGGTGGTTGGTATAAAACTTCGTCTCTTTGAACAATCACCCGCCAGGGATGGAAAAGTCGATACAATTGTATCGAATTCAATACAAATGAGTTTGCTCGAGTACAAAAGTACAATTTGCCTTAATTCGATACAATTTATCCATCTGTATCTTTCAAATTCTCTTGCAATTTCTAAAGCTTTTCCTAAGAAACAAATTAAAATAATCGAGATGATGATGTCTTTATGTCATTTTGGAAGAAAATTAATATTCAAAATCCCTTCCTAAATTTGCTGGAGTATTTTACATCAGAAGTAGTTGTATCAAGAAAATCTAGTTCTTTTCCTAATGAAAAAAGAATATTCAGAAAATTAACACTGCAAAATAATTCAGCAATTTGAAAAATATTCAATTTCAGAATTTAGGGCTGAAGTAAATTCAATTAAAAAACGAGTCTAATGAGCTGACGTTTAAAAATAATTATAAAATTGCTCAAGCCGTTCTCGGTATTCCTCACTCTTCGGCAAATGTCGAAAGGATTTTTTCTTACCAGACATTAATAAAGTCCAAATGTCGAAACCGACTTCAAGTCGACACTTGCTGGGCTTTGATTGAAACAAAAAAAAATATTAGAAACTCACCCTGTTCTGAGTTTCAAGTTCAGGGCAATATTTTCAAGATGAATGAGCAAATTGAGAGTATAAAGCCTGAAGAGCTCATAGATTAAAAATATAAACTATAAGTTTTGCTAGGAAGTCATTAATGTTTTGTTAATTTATTTTTGTTTATGTTTTTGAAAATAAAATATTTTGAATTCTGTATACAAAAAAAAGTTTTAAATACAACTGGCTCCATTTCAGTACGATCTTACAACAGTTTTCAGTACAAATCGAAAATGGCATTTTTCATCCCTGTCACCCGCTAGCGCTCTTCAACAAGAAAACGGTCAGATTTGAATTTTGACCAGCAAAATGGGCTCACACTCAAAAACTGGATGCGCGCTTCTCTCCATTTGGTTGATGGTTTGACTGTTTCGGAAATGTCATGTTGCTGTGTGAATTTCTGAGAAAACCAGGGCATAAAACCAGAAAGTCTCTTCATAGGGTTTCTTTAAATATTACGACTGATACATTATCAGCCATATCGACGGAGAAAATAGTCCTTCAGCAAACGTATCCCTGCTACCTTCAATTCGCTTGAGTTTTGTTCTGAGGAGATTTATCTGTCAGAGCCAAGGTATACTGAGACCCACAAGTTCGGTGGATTTTTTCATACAAGCTAGAAAATTAGGAATAGGAAATCTGAGCGAAAACAAAACAAATGCTGGATCAATCTGCCAGTCGTAGTCGGTATAAGTGGTTGGCACATGGTTCCCATTCCCTGTCATCTGCAAAGATGGTATCCTTTTTTTGAATGTACTAAGCGAAACCAAGCCTGCCGTTAAATTTATTTTCATGCCTTGGTTTCTCATTCTCATAAACATACTGATGTGGTCCCGAGACAGCTGTTCAGGGTGTTAAGCGCAGACAAAACGGCCGGCTCGGAGAATAATTGAGAGGACCGTCGGCTAAAGGATTGCAAGTGAAGGGTCTCAAACACAGTAAACCTTGCCCCTATATCTGTCGTGCACGAAATGCTACAAAATCAAAGTGCTGGTCACTTTAAATGACTGCGTGGCTTTCAATTCGTAGCACCCAGTTTCATAATACAAAAGACAGCAACTCGTTGATCGTCATACTTCTCCTCTCTAATCCCTCTTCGCATTCGATCTGAGTAAGTGTCTGCTCATTTAGTTACCTTGTAAACGCGCTGCCACTGTTTACACAAGTTCACATCAAAAGGCCATTTAGCAAAGTTTTCAATATGTTTTCTTAAATTCGAATTACGATGGCTGTTAGCCTTTAACTGTGAATCATAAAAATTTCAAATTTCAAACAAACAATTCGGTCGCCTCTCCAGATCAATCATCGATGCACGTCTATCCCGCCTGCATTTACATGTCAGTGGTGCGGGCTCAGAAACTTCATAAAAATTCACAATCAACACGCCCGCCGAGGTAAAAATAAAAGTTCAAACGGAATAATATTGATAGACGAAAATAGCGCCATCTGCGGCACAAAGCGCTGCCAATTAAAAGGCAAAAGCGACTTTGCACGCCCACCCGTACCCGCGTGCCTCTATTTTAAACTAAACTCAACTATTTTCAGGTTTGCAATAAAGTATTTGGAAACGCATCTGCTTTGGCGAAGCACAAATTAACGCATAGCGATGAGAGGAAGTACGTTTGTGTGATGTGTTCAAAAGCGTTCAAAAGACAGGACCATTTGTAAGTACCACCCGCACCGCACTCATGGAACGTTCAATTAATGTTTGAGTATGATTGCGCCCCCCAATAGAAATGGCCACATGATGACTCATAGAAATAAGAAACCATACGAATGCAAGGCTGAAGGTTGCGGCAAGTCTTATTGTGATGCAAGATCATTGAGGCGGCACACGGAAAACCATCACAGTGGACTGGCGGCGGCCGCAACCACTCCTCAGAATCAATCATCCTCCCTATCGCCGTCAACCGGGCCGCCAACAGGACTCAGTTTGTCACCAGCAACTGCCAGTGGTAAGAAAAAAAAAATCAACCATTCGACTCTCACCAAACATGTTCCATCCTATGTAGGAGATGCTAGCTCACCCCACGGAGCAAACTGTATTCAGTATACGACTACGGGAGGTGGTGACGACGGCAGTGGCAGCAACAGCAACAGCAACAGCTCTTCGAAACAATCATCGTCCGCTGTGAACGTCTCAGTGGTATCATCATCCACGCAAGCAAGTTCGTCTTCACAATGCTACTCATCAACGCCTTCACCTGCATCGTCGCCGTCGCCGAACACCTCAACCAAATCGGTTGCTGCCAATGATGGACTCACTAGGCAGCAAATGGATCTCATTAGTCAAATTATGCAACAGACAAAGCAGGGAAATACCCAAGTGACTGTTGCAACCACCACTGCGAGTTTGAAGATAGCAAATCAACCGCCATCACCCCACCAGAGTCAGGCGCAAAGCCCTCAGCAACAGTTGCAGAGACCAAGGACATGGAATATGCAGGTGAGTTTTATCACTTTCTTCTTCAGTTTTTCTATATTTTAAACAAACAAAATCAGCCGAGCCTCAGGGACAAGTCAGGTTGACTTTGTGACGACTTCCGCGGTCCCCAGGTTTATGCATGCTTTCAATTCTTGAGATTTAAAATTCGTAGGTCGGATACCAAACAGGACTAATTATTTTAAAGCAGATGTCCGAGAGCACAGTTTTGGTGACATAGAGGTTTCCTTAGAAAAATGTCTCATTAGACCCGTCCTGATTGTCTTACTGACAGGGGAATTACTAGAAGTTGGGCTTCCGCAGGAAATCATAGAGACCATCGATACTGAAAGAATAATAAGAGATTTTTCCCTGATGAAAAGTAGGAAAACAAAATTTTAAAGTAGTTTTCTGTAAATAAATAAAAAAGTTTCTTGTAAATAAAAAAAAAAACATTTGCATATATATGTACCTGCAGTATGTAGCTATACCTAATAACTTTTTAACTTTCTCGATTACGCAGTAAGAGAAAGATATTTTATTCGTACAAAATTTCGAACTCGAGATGTTAATCAATTTTGACATTACGATGATAGAGGAACTCATAAAAGTGGGTCGCAAAATTCTGTCCGTCTGTCCCAACGCCCGGATTTAATTCAAACTTAGGATTCGGAGTTTGGAGGCTATTTTTTTTTGCACGGTAACCTCAATATTAATGGTGCTTCCATATACAATTTTCATACCAGTTTGATTCGTTCGGAAAGGACTTTAACGATTTCAACCAAAATTTTATTCTTAAAATTGATGTTTTCAAAATTATTTTGTCCTTAATTTTCAATTCGAATCACCGAAAACGCTAATTTTAAAAGCTGCTCATATCTCGAAAATCCCATTTTCGATTTCGATAAAACTTTAATAGTTAAGAAATTGTATTTTTCAAACTAAACATTTTTGATGTTTTGGGTGCAGAATTTTACCAAAATACATTTTAAAGATAATATAAGTATTCTTAATGAAATCCCGGACTTAGTTTTCCTCAAAAAATTCGAATATTTCTTAAATATTTCTCAAAAATGACTACTTAAATCCCGATCTGTGTTTACACATCATCGGTATATTTTTGAAATAGTAACAATGCCAAACTTCCAATGAATGACGTAGAAGTTCTTTTTAGCAAATATTACCAGCTTCTCATTTTTTTCAACCATATTGAATATGCACTGTAAAAATAATTCAAACAACTTGGAGCTTACACAATCAGCAACTCCCACTTTATTTGCACCAAAACTTTTGATGAAAGATACGTTCGACCCAGTCGTGCACTTTATTTTCCTTTTATTTAAAATTAAATTAAATGCTTTCATCCTTTCATTTAAAAATTGTTTTTTTTTTTAAACTAGTTTTAGTTATGAAACTATTAATTTAATGAAATATAATTTAGTGTAATTAAATTAAAAAATTTCAAAAGCTACAGAAAAAAATTTAAGTTTAATGGGAATTTCCGTTGTTTATTTGATATTCTGAGGTAAGTAATTTTTATCCGCTTTGAGATTGCGAAATCGGAAAGTAACCAATATGGCAACATTTTAAATTTGCGGCTTCAGTTTTGCTTCACTTGTTAGAAAGTCCATAGTACGAACAACAGTTGACAAAGTTTTGAAGAGAAATTTTACCAAGTTCATTGACAAACATGTATAGGTACTCGTATAACTGCTTGAAAGAGTAGACGATAGTCTTTTTTTAGTGTGTGAAAAATTACTAGGGGCGACATAGATTGGGTCTGCCCCGGGCGGCCCCAACCCACGCTACGCCACTGCTGGGTGGGACGTTAAAGGTTGCTCTTCTAACTGAGTAGGTCTGAGCCCGAAAAATTCTGCATCACTCTGCCAGTCGCAGTTTGACTGGCAAGTTCTCTGAGAAGACTCCTGCTCCCGTTCCCTGTTATGTCTTGTAGTCATCTGCAAAGATGGGCTTAACTTCTTTGACAGCCAAGCCTGCCTTTAAATTTCTTGCCAAAGCTAGCATTCTAAGCCGCTTCACCTGACACAGAAGGATGAGTTAAAATATTGATCCATTTATGGATCTTTTCTACGATCTATCGAAGGTCTGCGGTGGACTTTTCGGGCTAAAACCGCATTAATAGAGTTCAATAAGGCTGTTGCATAAAGGTTTTAGACGTTCACGCAATATCTTAGGTAAGATCGCGCCCAAAAACTGAGTAGACATGTATTTGGGGCATTTGATTCTCCTTATTTTATAGATTGGCCCGTAAGTTCGCTGCGTGGCTCTTTTTTTTCAAGGACCGATTCCATTGCAGCATAATAAACTTGAATAATGGCAATCTTCTTCCAGACCCAGTTGCAGCAGACCCAGTCAAAAGTGTCATCCGTATCGGTCATGGACAATGCTACATCACCGATCACCTCAATTTCCATCAATGAACTACTCAAAGGAAGTGGATCGCATCAGCAGCAGCAGCCGAGTCAACAAATTTTGAATATTGTCAAAATAGAGCAGAAACCTGTAGAGTGCAATCTTTGTCATAGAAAGTTTAAGAACGTCCCAGCTTTAAACGGACACATGCGTCTGCATGGCGGCTACTTCAAAAAGGAGGCCGAGACGAAGAAGTGTGACCGAAAAGACGGACTCGGTCCGCCGCTGCAAACAGCCAGCATTGGTGTTCGAGCTCTGATCGAGGAGAAGATCATCAGCAAGCGGTGTAAAGATTTGAAGGTAATTTTAATTATTTTAAAAACCACTTCGTTGGAATTGTTCAATACATTCACATTTTTTTCGCAGGGTGCCTTTGTAGTTCCTGCTCCACCAATAGCGGCTGCCGTTAGACGGGCAGCCAGTGACCTAGAAAACTTCTTGGCCCCCAAGTCACCGATAGTACTACAAGCGGGCGGCTCACCGTCCGAAAGGAACGGCAGCTTAGCCGACGTCGGAACCAGCACAGTGCTTCCGCCGGGCCTGCAAATTCAGAAACAATCAACGCCAATCCACCAGAAACCGACAAATGTCAGTGTTGGCACGACGACAGTCGCGACAAACACTTCGAAGGGTACGTCCACAATGGACCACAAAGACGCGACTCTGATAGAGCTTCTGAAGCGTGGTACAAAGGTAGCGGTACGCAAGACATCGGGTTCCGATTCTAGCCAGATATTCACTACCACCAATGGAACGCTTATGCTGCCCTCAGAGCTGTCGCTGTCGTCGTCGGGCACATCGAACCCACCACTCGCGATAACCCTACCGAATGGAGAAAGCACACCTGTGTCGCTGACAATATCGCAAGCCTCGAATGGTTCCGGGGATGTGTACACACTTACCTATTCAACTGACTCGTCGGCGTCGTTTTTTGAAGACAGCGACGTGTACAGTGTGTCTGAGACGGATATGCTTCTGCAGACGGTCGACTCAATACAACTGCTCAACGAGTCCGAAGCGCCAGACCCAATGGATGACATGAGCTCGCTGACCAACTTTCCGACTGAGACCAGATCCTCGTCCGGCTTGAGGGACATGAGTAGTCGATCCAGCAAAGACATTCAAGCGGTGTTTAGTTCCCCCTTGCAAGAGGCATTGCCCAATTTCCAAACACTTCATTCCAAGGATTTCGTCCTATACAATAACGGCACCTGCAAGCCTTTAAGTGGTGGCAGCCAGACTGCAAGCAAATCGCTAGCCACTGTTGTCAAAGAGTCGCTATCTCCTCTTCCCTCGCCGCTCGCGTACCCCACGCCACCAGCAAGCCATGAGACAGTCACACAATCGTCACCATTCCTGGATGACTCCCATCATTTTTCGGATGCAGCGAACTCCTTCTTTCAGGAGAAGTCCACGTCTGATTTTATTGATGACGCGGGCGGAACCTTCTTCAAGGACTGTTCGAATGACGCGCTCACCGAGAGCGAGAAAATCCTCAAGCTGAAGAGTGTACTCGAGGACAGTGGACAGTTCTTCAAGTCGAACGACAACTCGACCGATGTGTTTGACACCTCTGTGGTCAAGGTGGAAGACCTCCTTAATGAATCGAATGACGAGGCGAACTGTGATCTCAAGGACTTTGCCGAACAGAATCTGTCATTTTTGGATGACGCCCAGGGCTTCCTTGATGACTCCCGCAACGCAACTTCTCCGCTATCGGAGTCGTTCTTTACCAGCGGCATTGGCACAGCCGAAGAAGTGAAAGAAGTGCTACGCGACGTCCTGCCCGATGAGTCACTTAACTGTGACCCGCAAAACTCCACCGACATCGATCTGTATTATCTGCCCGGACTCGGCCTGCAGTCGCAAATGATGCCGAACTCAGAAGATCCGCTCCTGTCGTCCTCGCCACGAGACTTTGGCCACAGATTGCATGCGCAAGCACACACCCACCATCAGCAGTCGCAGTTGCTGCGCATGGAGCAGTCAACTGCGGCAGCCCTGCAAGAACAATTACTTCCCAAGAAGCCTGATCCCGACTCAAGCTTCCCTTTGCTAATGGCTGCCAGTACATCCCGAGATGGAAGCACCCAGTTCCATTTCAACATTCACCAGCAGGAGATCAAGCAAGACAACGAAACCGACATCAAGCCCGACATATCCTCGGTTCCACTGTGTGCAGAGACAGGGCCGCCGTCAGCACCACCACTTCCGCCTTCGTTCAAGGATAATACCACCCAACTGGAAACATCGCAGTTCTTCGTGCCAAGTGAGATCACCGCCCAACAAGGCCAGCCACTTAACGTTCTATCCGCGTCACCGACAGCTCCATCCCCGCTGACCAGTTCCATCCTTAAGAGGAGATTGCGCCAGGGATCTCTCGGCGGCGACAGCAACTCACAGCACAGCAGTATTCCCCGCAAGTACGAACTGTACAAGTCGAAGCTGCGAAAGCCATCGACCACGCACTACACACCCCAGCCCATCCTCAATCCGGACCGCAAGGGTACGGGCTTGTACTCCAACCTACCCAAGCCACCGACCTTCCATCAGGACGCCCTTCATTTGGACGATGAATTCGAGGAGGCTGCCAGTCTGATGGCTTTCCTCGATGAGTCCAAAGTGAACATAGGCACCGCATATCAAGCTACAATTCCAACTATGGAGAGACGAAGTGACTCGCAGTCAATTGGCGGCCCGGCCCAAGCCACGGACTACGAAGAACTGATGTGGGATCCATGTGTGGCCACCGATGACAAGATTCTGACCCGATACATCGAGTTAAGCAAGTCCTCAGCCATTCCACTCGGTTACCACTCGGAAGAGGTCGCGCTGAAGGCACTGCTCCAGGCCCAGGGTGATACCCCCATAGCAGTGCTGAATCTCTTGAAGTCACAATCGAGTCCCTTCCAGCTGAAGTGGTCTTCGCTGGAAGTCGAAATGTTCCTCAGGGGCCTGGAGAAGTACGGAAAGGACTTCTACACCATTGCCAGAGAAGTAAGTTGAAAACTAATTGACGATGCAGTTCCTAAAGCTCATCCATATTTCAGATCATAACCAAGTCAACCAGCGAGTGCATTCAGCTGTACTACTTCTGGAAGAAGCTGTGTGTCGACTACAAGGCGACTCACTTGAAGATCGAAACGGAAGACGCAAGTCAGTCGCAATTCTCTGCGCACGCTTCGGAGCTCCGGCCTCACGTCTGCGAAATGCCAGATTGTTCTGCTGTAAGATTTTGGTTTCCCCGCCCATCAGCAAACTCAATGTATACCTTTTGCCTGCTTTCAGAGCTTCACCTCTAAGGCTGCACTGCATGGCCACACGCGGATCCACTGCATCGGCCGGAATGTGCATCAGCCGAGCACCAACAGCAGTTCCATTATATTCGGCAACAATGGCCAGTTGCAAGCCCATGCAAACCTAAAAGACGACTATCCCTGCAAGGTGTGCGGCAAGTAAGACTACCCCGAAAGTCCTCACAGGAACACACACTCACAAACAAAAAACACACGCACGACACAGAAATAATACAAACTCTGCCATTGAATTGGACACTTTTGTCTTTCTCATCTCCAAATATTTAGTAAATGTTGTTAATGTTTATTGTTGCTATATTTTTGTTGTTGTTACATGTCCATAAACAAAAAAACAAAAAAAAGCATCACAAATTACCGTTAGACCGTATGTTATGAACGCAAACGCTAGAGAGCCACATACATGTACGTGTGTATGAGTTGCCAAATCTACCTGCATCCAAATTTTCGTTTCATCTGTAAAAATCGTATCTATTCTTTTGGATTATATGTAAGTTTTTATTTTGATTGTTTTTCTTTAATTTTCATTTTGTGTTGTTTTTTTGTTTCCTTATTTCGCAACGTTTAAGCGGCCCGGCCCAGTCTTAGTAGTCTTAGAAAATCATTGAATTGGATTGCATCAGAATGGATTCCGCATTGTGTCGCACTGAAAACCAACAGTGGGAACACTTTAAAATGTTCGGTTGTTACATTCAAGCGAGTTAACCCACTGTGTGTATATAATTTTGACAGCTAGGCCGACTTGTGTTTAAGTACAATGAATCGCCTAAAATGGGCCCAACATAATTAGATCACAGTATAAATAAATATATTCAATATAACCGCTCATTGGCGTAAGCTGGATTACTCCCATGCAGTTCTATTATTGTCGTTTCGTTGACTACAAGCACAGAAAAACCTTAACAAATTTGGGTCCAAGTTTGGTTATCTTTTATTTCCTTCGCTCATGTATTGGTAGCTTTGCTCTATCTCAAATCGTATAGCTTCTCCTGACAGCGACCTCTTACCAACGTTGCCACTTCAATAAGAGAGGAGCGCAGTAGATCATTCAAAACAAATTCAGTAGATCCGATCTTTCCGCAGTAGATTTCTTGTTAAACAAAAAAAAAACAAAGATCAATTGCTTAAAACTATATTAATCATCACTTTAATGTTTTTTTATACAAGAAGTTCACAATAAGTTGGCTTCGTTCAGAGGTTCTTTACAGGGGTTATTTTTATGCATGGTTTTTGTACAGCTCTTTAAGAGAATGTTTATCAAACAAAAATAGTGCAGTAGATTGGATTTAGTGGCAGTAGATTTACTGCTATTGCTGCAAAGTGGCAACGCTGCCTCTTACTACTGTACTGATCTGCAACTTGTTTCAGCGTCATTCACTTTCAGCAAGTAGCAGCAAGAGAACCCTGCGAGTAAATAGGAGATAAATTTAGTGAAAATTCTTCAGTTTGTCGTTTACAAAATGCCGGCGTCGCTTTTAAGTCTGAACTAAGTACAAAAAAGTGAAAATCCCGAAACCCATCGAAAATCACACATATTTAATGTCTGAACTAAAGCCCGTATGACACTACATTTTTTTGCATTTTCTATGCTTTTAAAATGAAACTAGAGCAGTACGAAAAATTATAACGAAAATTCCCGATAGGAGTGAGTGCGTACACCACCAACTTTACAACTTTACGTCAAAAAAATGCACTAAAAATGTATTCAAATCACATTTTTCAGCTGCTGGCAGCTTTTTTTGACATTTCAAGATTATTTGAAAATAAATTGTATTGAATTAATTGAAAAACAATTGCTACCCCTTTCGTAATACACTTTTAGTCTCTTTTACACACCGCTAAAAATGAGGAAAAAATGTAGTGTCATACGGGCTTAAGGAATTAAGTTTAGATTTTTAAATTTTCAGAAGCAATTATACAATAAATTTAGCTGTTCGAGCCTGTTCCAGCTCTTGAACATTTGAAATTGAGAAAAAATATACAGAGTGCACTATGTGAATGAAGAGTACAAACGATTTTTGGCTATTTAGTCCTTTTCATGACTTTTGTCTCGTGTAGTTCAGTCTTTAGGGATCCGAGTTTTTCGTCCAGAAATTATTATTTTCTTTGCTTTCATTATTGATGGAGAATTTCGTTACTTTGTTATTTAGTTCAAATTGTTACTTATGTTAAGACGTTATCGTTTTAGTCTAGCTTCTTAATAAGTGCATGCTTCTATAAGTTTCCTATCATAAATGCATCACCTTGTGTCATGAAATAATTTCCAACTCTGCTAAAACCCATTTCAGAGTTTTCAACAAAGTCAAAAGCAGAAGTGCTCATATGAAATCGCATCGTCCTCAGGAAAACGATCCAACCAATCAGCAACAGCAGCAATCACCACCTACACTACCACTACCACCATCACCACAACAACAACAACAGCAACAAAATACAAACTCATCATAAAGCCAAATCAAAAGCAATTTGAATCAAATTACTTATACGCTGTTCCAAATATTTTATTGGAAAACAAAAAAAAGTCAAGTGTTGCGGATTGTACATAGAAAACAAAACAAAAATTCCCAAATCAGTGTAAAGCCACATTATGCCAAGACACTTTCTATTATACTTCTAAATAAGATTAAAAATATTTTAACTAATTATAATATAATAAATTAAATGAAAAGGAATACTTGTATTAATTTATTTGTAAAATTGACAATCGAAAAAATGTATTATACTGAAAATTATTTAAACAAACAAAAATGTGCATTAAAATTAAAAATGAAAAACAAAACGAAAACAATTGCAAGCATATAACGTCCTAATGTTTCTTAATATTATTTTCTATATAAAGTATTTCTCATTTAAAATGTTTATTGTTCTTATTTTCCTATTTAATTCGTACAAAACAAAACCAAAAAAAAAGAATAAAAAAAAACAAAAAACTAAATAATATTTTTTTAGACAAAAGTGATAATGAGTGAGATTAAACAAAAAATAAATAAATAACGATTAAATTAGCTACAAGTTAAAACAAACACAACACGCATATACAAGCACATAAAAAACTCTTAGTTTAATTTATAAATGTACTAACATGTTGTTGAAATTTTGTTTTCTGTTGTTTCGTTGTTAACTTTCATTAATTTATTTTTTTTTGTATGATTTTGCTATTTCTCTATTAAGTTTTCATTTTTCTACAATGTTCTAATAGAAATGAGTGAAATGTTATTTAAAGTTATAGTTTTACAAGACAGACATTGCTCATTGATAGGTAATAAATTATATAAAATATATTTAGTAATATGGTTGTATTGTAGTTATAAGTGTTTGTTATAATTATGAAAAAAAAAAACAAAAATAAAAATTGCAATATATTTATGCATATACCCGTAGATTAAACCTATACTTGTATCTTACCATTTAAGAGCGTCCACAACCACATTTCATTGATAAATTATTTAGCCCCACACTGTGCACATCTTTCAAAGAACAACACATACTCTCTCTATTTCTCTATCTATCTATCCTCTTTCTCTTAGCCTTAACTCGAGGAAAAAAAATAGTCGAATTAGAATTACATTTTTGAGGTTTTTATTGTTAAATATTTATTTGTTAAAACAATTTTAAATATACGAGTAATATATATAAATCTACAAATACGTACGATGATTTTGTATTATGTACCTTAAAAAGATATTATATTATTATAGTGTATCTGTTGCAAAATCTGTTAAATAAATACAATTTTTAATTTAGTAGTTCCGTTTTATTTATTTTCGCTTGTTTTGGTTACATATTATTTTTATTCGCATGACTTAATATTTATTTTCAAAATACCACTTGAAGCTCGTCACCAGCTTGGGTGACAGCTATACTGTTCTTTGCAAATGTGGGAGGAGATGGATAAAGCCTGGAATTTTACAGCAAATTGGAAAATATTTGATTTGCTTTTATATTTTTCAACATTAACTTATGGCAAATATTTACCGTCAAACGTTTGACATTTAGTTAAGCTCCACTCAAAAACCACTTTGAAACTTTATCGAGCAGTAAAATCGGGTAAAAGCGAATTTTCACAAATTGGTTAACCTCAAATAGTGTAAAATACGTGATTTTTTTTTTTTTTTATTTATCAAGCAGTTTAACATTATGGCATCTGGTGAGAAACATCAGGTGGTATCAAATTGTTGGTCACAAGTTTTTGGCGTGACGTCAAAGAACAGTGATCTACATAAGAAAAATATTGATTTTATGATTTTTCTTCAAACTCACCCGTGAATCGTTCGGCAACTATAATTGGAATAATTGCTCCAAGGAAAATATCTTTAAAATCACCCTCTAAAGTTTACGCAGTCAAGACGGTGCTTAATATTCCAAACAAAGAAATGAAAGCAATATCTTTATTCTCTTCAATTCCCTTCATTTGCAATGGAAAATGTAGGCATAGGAACCTTTCTTATTTCGAAACACCTAATTTCCTATAAAAAAAAAACAAAATTTGCACTATTTCTTCTCAAATTTATTTTTATTTAAACAAAAAAAAACCATCCTTATTCTTATTATCGTTTTTCATACATTATATGAATTATTCATATAGAAAGATAAAACAAAATCGTGTACTACAAATTCATCAAAGTTGCCTCTTTGTCTCGGATTGGCAAAATATTAATATGATCATAATATTAAATTGAAAAAGAACTTAAATTTATAATGTCAACATATAAAATACTTTCTCTTTTATAAGCACTCATAATACAATTTCAAACAAAAATTGACCTTAGCATATTTCTAAGAAATGAAATTACGTTATTGCACCGTACTTTGGTGTTTGAAAAAAACAAAAAAAAACAAAAAATTATATATACACATACATACATATATATTAATATAAATTGACAATCCAAATACTAAGCAATACTTTTGAGTTTATTTATTTTCGTGTATATTTGCCTTAAATCGTGCTGCCCTATCTCAAATGCAAATCATTTAAGAATATTTCTTTGAAAAACGTTTTATGCAAATTGTTGTTACAGGTATTCTTTGGACATTCCTTCAGTAAAAATTTTAATTTCTTGGAAGACTTTTATCATAGATATGAAGTTGTTAAGAGAACATTGTTTTCATTTTCTCTAATTCCTGACAATTTGAGTCCCTATACATTTGAGGTATCTTTAAATTTTAGCATGTTTTGCTTACAGTCAATGCATGCAAAGTAAAAATTAAAGAAAAATGTTTTACATAAGTGTGGTATGTCGTATGTGATCATTCATTGTCCGACTACGGAAAAAAGTGCCGTTGGGAGAGTTGCCAAACCATCGCTCCCGGAAAGTGCTACGCTTATTAGTGTTTTTCTTAAAACATCAACAAAATTTAGAACTAGGCCTTTTTCATTTCAGCAGCAAATACTTACTGAACTTGGGTTATTTATCATTCATGCTCATTACTATTGGCATCAAATGCAACTACAAATACTGTTGCTGGTTATACGTTAACTTTGACAAAGAATATTTCCGTAAGTCTACAATCTATAAAATCTGCGCAATATCCTCCAACACTTTGCAAAAGATGATAGTCAGTGTAAAGCCACCTCTACCCCAACAAACCAGGTTTAAAGAGAATAAGTAGAATGCGCACAGCTGCCTTATAGTTTTGTTTTTAATTTTGCAACTGACATTGACAAAAATTGCAATCTTTATTTCGAAAGAGACGTTGGTGAGTCTGAAAGCTGTCCGACTTGATGCGTTTTGATTGCCCAAGATCGATCAGATGAACTGTTTACGTCTATGGAGGGGTAGCCGTACGAAGTTGGTGGTTCCGTATAAGTGGATGTCGTAGATAAGTGTCATTACCGACCAATCTAGGTTTTGCGTTCAATGTACAACTTGTCCAGTCCAATCTAGTCGACTTAAGATAACTTTGAATGTGCCCATTCAGTTTGGAAAAATATGAAGATCCATTTGTGTCCCTTTCTATTTTTGCAAATAAAATTTAACGACATTCGCCAAGAGTTTTGTTAGTTAGCAATATTTATTTAATAACCCCGACAATTCGAATTTCGGTCGCTTCGAGTTCATCTGAGAATCTCACCGGAAACATTTTTCATAGAAACAATCTCGGACAATGCGCCTCAAATGCATAAAGTTTCTGTAAAGTTTCTTGATGTTGGAACAAATTAATTCTACATTTATATTGATGGGGCAAGCTTATTTTGCCATAGGTATAATATTTCAGAATTTTTTCTATTTAAAGATGACATGATCTGAAATACAGAATATATGGTGATACAATTTTTTCAATGATAATTGTTCAAACTTTCTTATTAAATTTTTAAAAACATTTCCTAAATACATATGCTTCCAAATGTAACCCCTACTGCCTCTCTTTATTTTTTATTTCATTCATCATGCGCAAAGAAGGTGTACATCTATATATATGTAAATAAAATTGTTTAATGAAAAAAAGTCCTGCCTTGCTAAAGGGATAGAGCAAATCGTTTCATTTATATTTTCACAACTCATATGTAAGCCCATTTATTTTGTACTTACTTAAATAAAAAAAAACACACACACACATTTTGAAAAATGTGTAATTGTCAAACCACTGAACTCATCTAAGAACTCATTTTACTTCAAATTCAAAAAAATGTGATGCATTTTGTATTATTTCTTTTATATACTCTTTACAAAATCTTTATTTCTAAAACATATAAGCAAACGAAAAAGGAAAAAAGCTCTTGAATAAAATTGATAACGAATGATAATAGCTCTTAGACATATCAGTTTTCTAGTTCTTAAGAATATGTTTAAAAAAAAATGGTATATAGTGAACTTAGCAAAGTAAACGTGATGTAAAGAAAAAAATAAAATTTATATATATACATATATATGAAACTCTTTTAAAACATTTTAGGTACCTAAAGTAAAGAAAAAAGATAACGTAAAAACAATATTTACTTTTCTATGGTTGTAAAAAAAAAAACAAAACGCATAAGCTATCGAGTTAATTAATAGTATACATACATATAAATATAAATAGTTATATTCCTACTGCATTTCCAAAGAAAAACTGTATATTACATTATGAGAAAGGTACTGTCACGACATTATTATAACGAAATAAAATGAAAACTATGTAAGGGAAATAAAAAAAAAACTTTAAATTTATATATGGTGTATTATGATCAAAATCAAAAAAAAAAAGATTTTTTTACTACAACTTGAGTGCAAACTGTTGTGCTAAAATAGTAATATGAAACAAATAACAATATTTACATACATTATACATAAGGCCTATGCTCATCGTTAAACTATTTAACATTTGTACATAATTTTTATTGAATGTAATTCTGTAGGGAACTAATTTATAAATCTTCATGTTTTTATCTATTGTTATATGAGTTCAATTAAAAGAGGAATATTTATTTATAACTAACAACTAAGAAATAACGATTGTACTTATTGACAGGGCTGTTTTCTTACACAAGCATTTTTTGTTACTTTTTTTATTTCAAAACTTTACATAAGTACACTGAGCACAATATCAGAAACGTCGTTTTCCTTTTCGCCACCAAATACATTTTTTATGGTTGAACAAATTGATAAAAATATTATAAAGTTTGTAGAATATGAAACAGTTTCCTTTTTTTCTCCCCCAAAAGTAGATACAACTGATGTGTTACAATTAATATTCAAAGTGTTAATTGGACTTAAGAAATTACGTTAAAAAATAAAATAGAAAATACGAAATAAATACGTAGAGTGTACACAGAAAGATTTCAGGTGCTTTGTATTTATTGTAAAAATGATTGTAAGATCTTTTCAAAAAACACCAAACGAAAAACCAAAGAGAAAATTATTATCTCCAAACTTTTAACAATACTTTTCAAAATGAAAAATACTTTTTAGGTGAGAATAAAATTTAAAAAATAAAAATATATATAAATTTAGTTTTTCTGTGATTAAAAGTAATATAACTATAACTCTCTTTTTCTACATCTAACAACCTGGGAATGATGTAAATTATTAACGACGGTGTCTTTTTCTCAAAGTAAAACATATAAATGTGGAGAAAATAATTAGCTATAGTGTAAATCATTTATATACATAAATGTAAATACAGAATGATTCCGCCGAAAACAAAATTAGACAAAACATAGTTAATTTTACAATACATTATACATGTGTCATTTGGATGTAATATACTATACCGGGTAAATGATGCAAAGTGAATCGCCGGGCCTGTATATCATTAGGTGGTGTATTTTATATCAGTTCCTTTCGATATATGGTCCCAGCCAACTATACTAATGAAAAACACCAGAAAAAAATGAATGGAAGTAGAGTATCATTGGAGATGGCACATGGTGTTTCTTTAAACAAAACAAAATACAAATATATTCAAAAAAAAAAAAACTGTATTTTATCTCATTATAATATGCATGAATTTATATATGTAATATTGTAAAAACAAAAATCTTCAAGTGGAAATAAAAAGAGAAATCTATTATGAAAAGGAGCAGGGGGACTTGTTTTGTTAATATTCATCGTTAGATTTACTTGACTGAAAAACAGCGGATTGATTTGTGACAGTTCTGAGAAGCGGAGTTCGACAGTTCATTGCATCCGGCTTTAAACATGAATGGAAAATGACAGGATAGTCCTATGGAACGACTTTAAAAATGTAGGTACACAGGAATATAACTGTGCGAAGCACGGCTCCGGAACAAGTCAGCCAACATTATTCATTTAAGCCGATTCCTTACATTTGGTGCATTTTAAAAAATGTTGTTTGCGAATAAGTTGTCGAATTTCAAGTCATATCTGAAATTGTTTTCACTTACATATTATTGCCAACTATGAGCTATTATTACCCATTTTCTATTATTGTTCAACTGAAAGCCCAATGTGATTGCACAGAAAAAGAATATTTTTAGCTTTTAACTTGAGTTTATTCTTATTTAGTAAACATCTCCAAAATTTCCTATTCTTGTTAAATAAAAATGTACTATGTAAAAATGCAATTTAATATAAAATTTAACCAGAGACTACAAAATATGTCAACAGCTAAACTGCACATATTCCAATTCCAAGCAAACGAATCACAGCCTAAAACTGAAGGATTTTACTTTTTTTTTGCATTCGATTGATTGGACCTTCGCCAAATTTTTGTTTCACTTTGAATGCTATTTTGCTTCTTATTATGCCCAGCAAATGCTACTGATCAATCAAAGCTTATATCAGTTTCGGCATACTTGTCAGGTGGTATTCGATTGGCTCTCAATGTTCGTTTGGTACAAAAATAAGCAATCTTCTTCAGATTTCGGATTTCTTTCCAGATTTGCTTCAGATTTAGCAATACAAGTGCGTTTGAGTTTGACAACTAGGTAGTTTGTTTACGTTTTCGTGAAATTTTTCAACTGCAAAGAAACGTATTGCATCGGGTGGATCAATTTTTGTTAGTTATTTATATACAAATGTTAAAAATTTGGGCGCAAACTTTGAATGTTTTGATATAAAATTTAACCAGTGAATGAAAAACGCGTAAAAAAGTGTCGAAGGCTACACATATTCCAATCGCACGAATATCAACACAAGAAAAGAGCATGTGACGTTTTTATTTTCGAGTAGACACACAAAATCGGAAATCTGAGAGCGAACCTAAAGAAGCCCAATCGAATACCACATAAGAAACATTTTTTGGGCTTTAGAGGTTTCTTATTTCCGTGGTGGACTGTAGTTTAATGCCTAGTATGCTGTTCCAGGAGAGCTTAAATTAAGCGCCTTTCCAATGTTTCTCTCCACTGCTTCGCTTAATGTTCGCTTAGTTTTGACAGTGTAGGTTCGGTCAAAAAAAAAAACTGTGTTGGATTTTTTTTTTTCGTTTTTTTATTTGTACTTCCTCAAAAACCTCTTCCAGGTACTCCTCGTTAAAATACTCCGTTTCTAAAAGAAATTAAATTAACAACAACGAGTTTTTTTGTGTTGAACTTACCAGTCTCCAAACTGTTATTTTGCTTTCGTTTGAAATACCGAAATTTTCCCTGATCTGTCAAAATTTAGCTGTGGAAAAATGTATTTTGCATTAATACGCCTACTTAAATTCTGTGGAGATTTTTCGTAGGTACAGCGGTTAACAAATTTAGCTTGAACTTCGTACTGCTTCGCTTAATTTTATCTTTGGAGACATTTTTGTATGGGGGCTTAATTAAAGCGCGAGCAGCATACTAGGCTTAATTTTATAAACAAAACGAAACAACAAAATCGAAAAATGTATAATATTTGGGAATTTTTAAAGCCCTAATTACTCACAAATAAGCTTAAAAAAAGCTCGTCCTATTGACTGCAGCCACCTTAAAAGCATTACCATCCACAGTATTGTGGTTGTGACACCAACTACTATAAAGCCAAATTGAACATAAAACTTTTCCGCAAAAGTTTCCTTTCGACATTCAGATTTGGAAGAAAAAATGAAAGTCCTTCCAACCCCTTGGCAATTATAATCGCATACTAACACAAAACAACCCCGGAAACTCGCAACGCGATGGGGATGTGCTCTTGAAATCATACCTACCGCACACCAGTGTAGAAGTACCCTTGGATAGGGAACCATTCCTTTGCCCGGTAAGATATAGTTCAGTGTGTTGCCAACCATCCCATAAAATATACCTACCTTACGAAGGACTTTCGCTCGGCGTCGGAACAAACATTTCTCCACTTTTACTTTTAAGGTATTTTACGGCTTATTTTTTTTTCTTTTTGTCGCTAAACATTACAGTGCAAAGTGTGTATATATGTTGTAAGGTGCAAATTAATTGATTAATGGTCTTTTTTATCGGAAATACATTTTAAGCAGACGTCAGAGAGCGTTTGCAATTTACAGCTGTCCTCCAGAGGGGTTGCTTTCGCTTTTCATTTTCTGGTATTGGAAGGTCAAATAAACGGCTTCAAGATTAACTACTCAAAGTATCATCACAACGCTATGTCGCTGTCGGCCATAGCAAAGGTAAGTGACAGCGTCGTCTGTACATATATGTAGATTGCATTGGGATAATGAATCAGAATCGCACAAAGCATAAATCCACCATTTCCTGCTAAAATGTTTAATTGTATTTAAAGCGTGAATAAAAAGGGATAGCCAACAAAAAAAAAAGCGAAGCGCGTGTAGTAATAGCTGCTCTCCGGCTCTTGGGTTCCACAAGGATAATAGAGTAGACGCATGCGCTGGTAGAGCCTTCTGACATGACCAACGGCAATGACGACCGATGTTTGGATATTTTTTTCTCGATTCATATACCGTGTGTATGTTGTGCAAAAGAAGGATGTCCTTGACAGCTTGCTTAGTGTTCCTCAAAATCGTACGAAAGGTTATTGCCCTTGCACGGGGTACACAGTATGGCTTTCGTTTGTTAAAATCAGTTCGTTGTCAACTGGGATCTGTGTATCTATAGTGAATGTACGAGAGGATTTATGTAGGCCTGTACTTAGTTAATAATTTAGCTCTCTAATCAAAAGTACATGGCCATGCTTGAAAATATAGGTAGGTACTCCTCTGTGAGCCTACCTATGTATTTGTATATAAATTTAACCTCAGTTGAACTCCAGTTCAATGTATGGTTGGCACCTACGGCTGCTTTTTGATGTCCCTAAATATGAGGTAGGCACCTGCATTATCTATTTTCGATTGACAAGCAGTGGGTATGTTCTCTTTTAATATGCTTTGTAAGAAATCGGTTTATTGGAAAATTTATAGTATTAAATACATGAAGGTAAATAAAAATGTATTCACTTGAACTTGAATTATATCTTTGTATATATACTTCGGGGATAGCAGTTACAGAAATCCTACCTGCTGGAAATGTGTTTTAAAAATAATCTAGAAATTGACGTAGGTAAGTAGTGAGTAGTTACTGGGTGTGTAGGTATACCTACTACTTTCACTTTCTACTTGTGGATAGTTTAAGTTAGGCGTGGCATTAAAGTGCAAAATACTTTTGAATGCTGCCGACTTCTATGCAATAGGTGCAGGTACGCTTAGGCAGATGGATGGTTGTACTTGAACGAAGGTATTTGGCATTGTTCTGCTGACACCTTGACCTTGTTTCTTAAACGCGCCAGTCGTTGATTGGTTTTTGTTTCTACTAAATTACGGTCGAAGCCTAGTAGTAACTTCATTTTGTGCATTGCTTCGTTTGTTTTCGAAAATATTTTTTCAACTGCGTAATGGTTCACGTAAACACATGTAGGCCTATTCTAAATGTTGATCGAAATGAAATAATGATAAGGCTAAATTTGAGAATATATTGCGTACTGTGCTTTAAGGAAGGCCTTAACGGCACGTCGTCATGTGAAATAGTATCAGTGGAGAGCGGCGCAGCACCATCGATACAAATTTGACCAGTGTTATGGTAACGTGCGATTTATCCCTTTTTGTGTGAATTTCGATGTCCGAAAAGCCTTCCGTGGGATAAAGGGAAAAAGCACCAAATCGTGGGATTTTCAGAAATCTAGCAACAAATCATTCAAACTATAAATTGTTTGTGAAAATCTTTAAAAACACCTGTATTTCACCACTGAATGTCCATAAAAAAACAGCTCATGTAAATCGTCTTTTATCACAATTTTCTAGTACCAAAAAATAATCATAGCAGTGTTACAAACTGCGGTTTTTATACTAAAGGTTAATTTAACGTGATTTTCTTTCCGTGTAATACAAATTTTACTTAAAAAAACTGGATTTTGACAAAATAAGTATCGTGGGATTTTAAAAGGGATTTTGAGTACGGTGAAAAGGAAAAAATGACCACGCATCGTGGGATAGGTTAGGTTAGGTTAGGTTGAGCGGGGTTGTGAGATCATCACAAAAGGACCAGGCACCAATACGGGCCCATCGCCATCCCCAGGGAACCATTACGGTCAAAAACCTAAACCAAATCGCCCAAGCAGTCAATTTCCCTACAGAATTTAATTATTGTCCCGATATTGTTGGACGAACCGACCTCTTCCAAGTTGTCAAAGAAGTACCTGCCTAGGTGCTTCCTTCTACACCGTGCAATTGCTTGACACTCGCACAGAAGGTGGGAGACATCTTCCGTGGCTTGTAGGTCCTCACAGTACCTGCATATATCCGTGTTAGATAAGCCTAGTCTCATGGCATGCTTCCTTAGAAGGCAGTGTCCAGAGAGTATTCCTACCGTTGATCTTAACTTTGTTCTACTGAGATTTAGTAGTTTTTCAGATTTTTTCCTATTTAGTACGGGCCAGAGTGCCTTTGAGACCCTATGCCCTTCTAGTTGTGACCATCTTGTGGCTGCTTTATTAGAGGTTTTCTCGAAGATAGCCTTTTTAGCAACAGCCATAGGTGGTCTGATACCCATGATCATTGTGTTTAGTGGGAGCTCCGCCCCTTCCTTAGCCAGAGCGTCGGCTTTCTCGTTACCCTCGATATCGCAATGCCCAGGCACCCAACACAATCTGACACGGTTCTGCAAACATATTGCCTTAAGCATTGTGCGGCAATTCCTGACTAGTTCAGATTTGGTGGTATGTGATTCTAGCGCTTTGAGCGCAGCCTGGCTATCAATGTAGATGGCGATATCTTTGTTGGATATCGATCTCATCTCAAGTTCCTCCGCAGCTTTGAGTACAGCCAGAATCTCTGCCTGGAATACACTGCATGTGTCCGGGAGTCTCAGGGCCATCTCTAGGTCCAACTCGCTGGAGTATATACCTGACCCCGTACCCTCCCTGGTTTTAGAGCCGTCAGTATATACTGAGGTCTCATCTTCCTTCGAGACTAGCTTCCTATGCCAATCTTGTCTGTCCGGGTACGACACATTGTATGGAGTGTCGAAATCAACTGTACCAAGAAGTTCATCCGCTTTTTCCGGGATTTCGGAGAAAGATTCCTTTAAGATAGTGCTGTGTCCTATCCTATTGTTTTTAAATAGCCCTGCGTTAGTGAGCCGTAGCGCACTATTACCTGCATTAAATTGTAATTGTAGATCCAGTGGTAAAAGATGCAAGAATGCTTCCAGTGCAGCCGTTGGTGTGGTACGTAGAGCACCCGTAACGGCAATGCAGGCTGTTCTTTGTACCCTGGTCAACATATCCCGTACATACCTCTTGTTTGCGGCTTTCCACCAGACAAGAGCCCCATATGTAACTATGGGCCTTACTACCATTATGTATAGCCAATACAACATTGATGGCCTAATGCCCCATTTCTTTCCTGCTGTCCTCTTACAGATGAAGAGAGCGTTTTGAGCCTTTTGGACTCTTTCCTGAACGTTAAGTTTCCAATTTAGTTTCCTGTCTAATACCGTACCAAGATATTTTGCGCTCTCCGAAAGGGAAAGTTCTACCCCAGCAAGTCTGGGTAGCCTGAATGGCGGTATCTTGTATTTTGTACTAAATAGTACGAGTTCGGTTTTCTCCGGGTTGACTCGTAGTCCACACCCTTCGGCCCATGTTCTGAGCCTGTTGAGGGCTGCTTCCATAAGTTCACTTAACGTATTAAGGAATTTTCCTTGAACAATGATGACTACGTCATCTGCGTAGGCAGTGACGCTGAATCCTGCCTTATTTAGTTCTTTGAGTATGTCATCTATGACCAGCACCCAGAGAAGGGGGGAGATAACTCCGCCTTGGGGAGTGCCTCTAGTGACAGATTTTCTTATTGAACTATTTCCGAGTGTGGAATTGATGTTTCTCGTCGAGAGCATTTCGCATAGCCAATTGGTAATGCGCTGTTCGACATTGACCTTTACCAAAGCATTTTTGATTGCATCCCTGCTGACATTATTAAAGGCTCCCTCAATGTCCAAAAAGGCAGCTAGTGCAAATTCTTTCTGGTGGAGGCTGCTCTCTATTTTACCTACTACTTCGTGTAGAGCCGTCTCTACTGATTTACCTTTTAAGTATGCATGCTGAGCATTACTTAGAGTTCCGCTGCAACACTTGCTTCTTATGTGAATGTCGATAAGCCTTTCAAGTGTCTTGAGGAGAAATGACGATAGACTAATAGGTCTGAAATCTTTCGCTGAAGTATGACTTGGTTTCCCTGCTTTAGGAATGAAAACCACTCGTACTTCTCTCCATGCCCTAGGTATATAGCCTAATCTCAGGCAGTGTATAAAAATATTTCCGATAATATTTGTGACTGTACCTGGCACCCTTTGAAGCATAACTGGCAGAATGCCATCAGGGCCAGGTGCTTTGAACGGGGCGAAGGACTTGATGGCCCAACGCAGTTTTTTTCCAGTGATGATGTTCTTATCCACCCTTTCGTCTATCCCTGCGCTAATGCTATGATCGTTAGGTAACGGAGACATTGGCGCGCTATTTCCTGGAAAGTGGGCTTCCACAAGTGATTCCAGAACCTCCTCGCTGCTTTCGGCCCACGAACCGTCCGATTTCTTGATGAAGCTAGGGACGGCCGTGTCCTTGGCCAGTATTTTGCGGAGTCTGGAAGTCTCGCTAGTATCTGCTATCGCTTCGCAGAAAAGCTTCCAAGATTTTCTCTTAGATTGCCTAATCAGGTATTTAAACTGTTTCTTGCTTTCTATGTACAGATCCCATGTGATGTCGTCCCCTACAACTTTGGCCCTATTGTAGAAATGTCTAACCTGCCTTCTTTTGGAGTCTAACTCCTTGTTCCACCACTGAGGCTGGGACCTCTTGGTTGGTTTCCTGAGCGGGCAAACTTGTTCGTAAGCCACCCTCATAATTTTGCCTAAGTTATCTACTGCCTTGTCTAAATCTATTGAAGTGTCAAGACATGGTACCCAATTTCCTAGCTGATGCCTAATTATGGATTCGTACCTATTCCAGTCGGCATTCCTGGGGTTTCGATAAGTATTCGTGGTCGATCCGCGGAAGCTTATCTGAAAGCGAATCCACCTATGATCCGATAGGGATGCCTCTTCTAGTACCCTCCATTTCTCGATTGTGAGGGAATCAGTATAGGATGCGAGAGTGATGTCTAACACCTCCTGTCTGTTCCGTACCACAAAAGTTGGGGCGTTTCCCTTGTTACATATAGTGAGTTTGGTCGATAAGATGAAATCAAAAAGACACTCACCCCTTGTGTTAGTATCGCTGCTACCCCACTGCGTGTGATGCGCATTAGCATCGCATCCTAGGACGAAGAGCCATTTATCCCTGGCCATCAGCTGCCTTAAGTTATCGGAAGGCACCGTCATCGACTCATACGGAAGGTAGGCAGATATCAGGCACACCGGTTTGCTTCCCTGTTTTTCGCAGGAAATTGCGGTTAGATCTCCGTCACTGAAATTATTCAAAAGAAATGCCCTTATATTGTTTTTTAGTAGGATGCAAGTCCTAAGTTTACCTTCGTTAGCTTTGAAGTAAAGCGTGTAATCCCTTATGGAGAGCCCCTGGATGCGATTATTTTTGTTGATCCAGGGCTCTTGTATCAGTACGGCTGAAACGTCATGCTTGATTATGTAGTTGATCAAGCACGCCGTCGCAGCCCTACTGTGATGCAGGTTTATCTGCATCGTCTCCATCATTTTGGGGTTCTTCCACCTCCGCTCCCTTGGTCACGATCTTGACCATAACCTTCCCCATGCTATATCGCACCATCCCCTTGGTCTTTTCAAGGGGTTGGAGCGATTCCTTGTTCAGGCTCAGCAGGAAGTGTTGACCAAATTGCCTTCTAGGCCCTGTTTTTATGACCTTCCATGAGTCGGCCTTGAGTTCCCTATTCTGGATGTGGAGAAGGCCGAGTAGTTTGTCGGGATACGTGTATGGCAACGGAACCCATACCCATGCTTTGGGCGGAGAGTACCTTGCCAGCTCCGCCACAGTCACGCATTTAAGTTGAGCCCCGCTCCACACCTCGCCAACCCCCAGCACAAACTCCCTGAGGAAGCCAACGGACTCCCTGTTTCCACAAGCTACAACCTTGCGACCGCCATCCCATCCAGCGCCGTCAAAAAGAAGGTCACCGCCCTCCGTTGAAGACAATTTCTTCCACAGAGCGTCCTGGAACTTCTCCTCGACAGTTAACCACTGTTCCATGGTCAGGCGTCCGCTCGGCTCCTGCTCGTTTACTATAGCTACGAGGAGCTCGTCCTTCGCGTCATAAACCGGGTGCACCACGGGCGAAGTACCAGCCTTCACCTTTTTTGCCGCACTCGGCTCAACGACATCGTCGGATCTGCCCCTCTTGCTTTGCAGGGACTCCCTGACCCCTCCAGACACGGACCCCTCCACATCCTTCTTACCCTGATTTGATGTGGCCGGTGCTATTCCACTAGTGGACGCCATTATTTTTCCCCTAGCTTGGACCGCTGCGGCTGTCGATTTTTTGGCAGCCTCGGCGGCCATGGTTTCCTTGGCCCGTTCAAGCTGCTGCCTATCCCAGGCGCTAAGCGAGCTGATGTCACACCCCCTGAACTGCTCTACTTTGCGCTTCGCACTCTCGACTTTGCGTCGGGCATTGCGCATCAGAAGCTTGTTCAGCTGGTGTGCATTTTTGTTCGTCCCTGCTTTTTCGACTGCGGGGGATCCGGAAGCAGCAGAGTACTTGCCTTCTGCGCCTCCCGTCCCCTTCGTCTGTTTTTTGC
This sequence comes from Cheilosia variabilis, assembly GCA_951230905.1. Taxonomy (NCBI): domain Eukaryota; kingdom Metazoa; phylum Arthropoda; class Insecta; order Diptera; family Syrphidae; genus Cheilosia; species Cheilosia variabilis. Next base: position 3,314,818 of record OX579676.1, on the reverse strand, counting down.
CCTTAGGGACATCAATGAGAGTACCAGCCACCTCATTGCTATCCCTATTTACTAGGATGAGTGTACCAGCCAACTCACCTTTACCCTGTTCTTTTCTGATGGGCGTACCAGCCGTCCCATCGCATATCCTATCTACGGAAGTGAGAGTACTAGCCACCTCACTTCCTGCTACGTTAGCGTCAGTGAGTGTGCAATCTGCATCCTCACTGTCACTAGCTAGCAACACCTCCTCAAGTTCCCTCTCCAGGCCGGAGATGGAAGACTGTGGTTCAGATTCATAAGAATCCTCTCCTAGCTCCATCGCCGGCTTTGTGGAGTCTGCACCCTCCCTTCCTGGAATAATTCCTTTTTTTGTGTATTTTAATTTATTTTTGTTTAAGTTTTTGTTCATTTTGTTCCCACGAGTAAGGCCGGAAAAAAAAAACAAGGTCGACCCAGGCAGCGCCGCCATACCTGGGCAGGGCTAAATACAACAGACCCTCGCCATGGCGTCTGAGGGAGCTCGTACGCGACTGGTTTTACCCCCAGCCTTTCATCCTTGGGTACGGTTTGCTATCTGCTCACACCACCACTGGAATTAGGTTGGATTTGAAGGTTTACTCCTACCCCAAACTAAATGGATCACGACAAACGATTGAGACGTTAGCGTAAATCCTTGGCTGACACTAACCAGTTGACTGGCTAGCCATTTTCAGGCGGGCGCCCACGTGAAGGACCAAAGAATGAGGATTTGTGCCCATGCCCCGCATCGTGGGATAAATGAAGAGATAGTGCTAACAACACTGAATTGGACCAAAGATCATGTAGAGAACTTTTATTGTTCCACGTTCGACTTTCGAACCTCGTTCTTAAGGTGGCATCGCTCTAAGGTCCATGGAGAACTATAGCCCAAGCTTTTTATAAGCCCTCGTTTGTGTGAGTTTCATTTTTGACACGATTGGAGCGGAACTTTGGTAATTTGATGACCACAACTTGGACTTGCTATGAAATACATTAGACAGGCGCCCTCTAAGTAAAGACGCTGAAAGAGGTCATTAGATCAAGACCTGCATTTCCCCTTTTCTCGTAAAAGGATTGCGACTTAGAATCGGTGGCGGAATATAGAGAGCTATGGTTAAACCACTTGAACATTTCATCCCGCCATCCTTCCATTGAATGGATGGACGATTGGAAGGGGAATACAATTTCATTATTTTCCATTCGTTAAAAATGGTTAAAAAAATTTCAAATGATTTGCACCCAAAATGAATACTAATACAGTTCAGCGCCGAAAGTACTACAATAGGAGTAGTGTACTACGCAGCGACTAATAGTACTCCTATTTTTAATTTAGGATTGAACTATTTTTACTTGACATTTCTCTACCTAGAAAATTGCAAAACAAATTTTACTTTCTGAATATTTCAATAATACTTTTTTCGTGATTTGATTTTGTACGTTTGCGCCGCACAAACTCTTGCGGAGGCTCTAAATTCCCTTCCTTCTGCCACTATTTAAAGATTTGAAATAGAATGAAATAAGCTGTTTGTGCAAGGTATTGACGAAACATTTTTTTTAATTTGAAAGGGATGTTCATGAATATACATATGTACGAAATATAACATCGTTTATTTGTCGGCCGAGGCTTCCTACGATGGCGCGGATCCGAGTGGTGCAAGTTTTGCCGAACCGGTCTCGGATTTAACAACCGAACGTTGAGAGTCAACTTTGAAGGGCCACCGCATCTGCCGTAAAATGGGCGCAACGTTGTCGCTGACGAAAACTTATTTTTATACTGAAGTTAGTGAATAAATAAATAAGCACCAGATTAGACAGAATCTACCAAACAACATGGCCGCCACAGGTTTCTAACATCGAAACTGTTGCATTTGAAAAACGCTTAGCTAAAAAAAAATTCTTAATTTTCGTTCTACTCCCAAGTACTCCTCAAAAAAATCGATTGTACCAATGAAACTTGAAACGGTAGCCCTGATACAGCTGTTAGAATACGATCACACATACCCTACGAATGACGTTAAAACGTAAAAAAGCTTTAATTGTCATTCTTTATCAGCTGACCGCGATGTTCATATTCTGATCTGATTCCGGGTATTATATTTACCCCCAAAAGCTTTTGATTTAACATATGGGCGCGCGCGAAATATATTCCAAGAGTTGTGAAACTAGATATGTAAATCTGGTTTCATTTTACCTGCTCTGTTGGTTTGTTGCATACATTACCGGCAATAAAGACTCAGATAACTCAAGTAGAATAACCTGATCCCGCCGTTCAAATAAGCATAATTTAAATGTACCCACTTGTATATGCAAATTGTTTTATAAAGGAAACAGCACACAGGCTCGGCCCTTGATTATAGGGCTCTGTTAATAACAGTTTTAGGTTTCGACTTTAAACTAATAACCCTATTTAATCGCACGCTTAACTAATTTTTGGACTCATAACACGCGAATTATGAGTCCAGATATAGAATATGTAGTTATTCGTACGCTTTCTGCCTTCAATTAATATATTTATTTGACTTTTATTCTGAAAGCCGATATTGTACTCGTACTGGCGGAGTTCCTGCTCATGGCGAGTTCGTATCGCACTCAACTTGAAGGAGATACCCTACGACATAAAGCCTATTAGCCTCATCAAGTCCGGTGGCGAACAGCATTGCAATGAGTACCGCGAAGTCAACCCCATGGAGCAAGTTCCTGCCTTGCAAATTGGTAAGTTGCATAAAAAATATTCAAACAAAACCACCTGCTTAAATGAAACTTCAACAGATGGACACACCTTGATCGAGTCGGTGGCTGTTATGCATTACCTCGAGGAGACTAGGCCTCAGCGACCCCTTCTTCCACAGGACGTCCACAAAAGGGCTAAGGTTCGTGAAATCTGTGAGATCATCACATCCGGTATACAACCGTTGCAAAATCTTATCGTCCTCATACACGTTGGAGAGGAAAAGAAGAAGGAATGGGCTCAGCACTGGATCACTAGGGGATTCCGTGCCGTCGAGAAGGTCCTCTCGACCTCGGCTGGAAAGTACTGCGTTGGAGATGAAATTTCCATGGCAGATTGCTGCCTAGTTCCGCAAGTTTTCAACGCCAGGCGGTGGGTAGTATTTCCCTTCTTTTAACACTACATTTTTGTATGTCCGCACTCCAAGCACGTACATTTAATGAGAAAAAAGTTTTCCTCACATTCCAGTGCATACAGTTGATAAATAAATGATAGTGCAAACTAATATCTTGTGTATCGCCCTTCAGATTCCACGTTGATCTTCGTCCGTATCCAATCATATTGCGCATCGATCGTGAGTTGGAGAGCAATCCAGCATTTAGGGCCGCCCATCCATCCAATCAGCCCGATTGCCCCCCAGAACTGCCAAACAAGTAAAAGCATCCAGCTGTGCTAACTATATATAAATATTTGTTTCCTAATACTATATATATAAAAACCAAATCTCTTTCAACTCTTCGGCAATCAAATTGTATTGGGGAGAAAAATATTTTTTATTTTTTTAATATCATGCTTAAAAGCGTTTGTTTACATCTATACTTATGGAAATTACAAATTTCGGATGGAAAAATTTAAGAAACAAAAAAAAACAAATATTGCATCTGTGGTCACAAATTTATATTGCAAAGAGAACAAAAATAATAATCAAGTACACACATATAAATAAAAACGCAATTCAGGGATCTTCTACAATTTAATTGACACACAAAATATGTTTAAGTAACCAATTTACCTGTTCAGAAACAAGCAACTCAGTCATTAACACTATTTTAGAAATATACCTAATACAATTCGCATTTTAAATAATATCTAAGACTAATCGAGCAGTTCCGTTAGTGTGTAAAAAAATTGTTTAATTGCTTAACGAAGGACAGTGGTACAAACAAAACTTAACAAACTTTATATAATGTGTTTGTACGAATGTTGAAGGATTTATTATTACACAAACTTTATGCAAACAGAAATATTAAAAAAAAAAAATGGTAGATATGTAGAACTAATGTGAAAGAACAGACAATTGAAAACGTAGACATAGTCGGCAATTAAGGTAGAACCGATGATATGAAATTCTTTAAATACGAATAGTATCCAAAGATGAAACCAAATTGATTTGTATCTGTACTATTACGAATATAATACTTTTAATAGAAATGAGATGTGATTGGATTGAAAACCATTAATACATATAATATTAAGCATTTAAGCGAATAAAATTGGACATGGTCACAATAATTAAAGAGTGCGATTTACTGTGTACAAGTTTTAATTTTGAAATGGTATAAAAGGTTTGTTTGTCCGTTTTTAAATTAGTGATTTCTTGGAGCATCTGTTTAGTCTGTCAGTTTTAGTTTAAGGGCTACCCTCATACGAAATGCAGTCCACAAAATTTGACTAAATTCGAAAACTACATGTGAAAATTCTTAAAAGAGAAACCAACAAATCTTCCAAAAGTAAGAATCGAAATTTCGAAGAATACCCACAAAACATTTACTCGAATCGACTGCCTTTATTCTCAGGAAAATTGGTTATCAATTCACCTATACATTCACATTACGGCAGATCCCGGAAAGAACCCAAAAAGTCCAGATCGATATACTCACCAACTCTTTATCAATTTGAAGACTGGTAAAAGCATTTTTAGAGACGAGCTATACAGAGCCATGTTTAGGTTTGGCATCACTGTCACTTGGAAACGCTGATGACATCGATATCTTTTATGTCGTTTTCCATTGGGCAAAAAAAAGCGTCCGGGAGAGTCCGGATTCCGGCATCGAAAAAATCACTTCTGAAAACTGAAACCGTTCCATTGCATTGGCACAAAAAATACTCTTTTGGTGATTCTGAGAAGAGAATTTCGCTTCTCGATTTGAAGTCAGAATCCACTCATGAAGCACTTGTGTGACAAGTGTGATTTATGTATTTTATATAAGTCAGCTGACAGCAGCCGTAGATTATTTTTTTGCATTTCACCATGCATTTGTGGATTCTTTCAGAAGCAGTTTTGTTGTTCCATTAAATTTCAGAATGAGTGGATCCCCGAGTGATGAAACCAAGTGAAAACTACACTCAACTAAAATAAAATACCAAAATTTTAGTCAAATTTGTTAGAATTTTGTCAAACAGCGTTCCCAAGAAATGATTATGAAGCAAGTCGGACTGAGCTAAGTTGCGTGTAATAGAAATCAATGAAATATATTCAGCGTACATAAATCTAAATAAATTGAGAGTCTTCTTGTTTTCTTCCACAAACGTAAACTATGCCGGCATATCGCTGATACAAAGAACACAGTCGTAGATAAACAGGAAAGTCAGATACTAGTTTTACGGGTTAGTGGCGCCGATTTAACTAATCTTGAATAAAACTCAGTAAAATTAGATCAGTATTTGTTGTGTATTCATTGTCAGCACATTTGGACCCGCAACAATTCTCGAGATTCATATTTAGAAATAAACTTGGCACCCTAACACCTAACACCAGTAAAATGTCATCTCTTCCATCCGAATCCGAGAACACGATTCTCTACTCGTATTGGCACAGTTCCTGCTCATGGCGAGTTCGTATCGCTCTCAATCTAAAACAAATACCTTATGACATAAAGGCTGTTAGTCTGATCAATGCGGGTGGCGAACAACACAGCAAAGAATACCACGAGGTCAACCCAATGAACCAAGTGCCTGCTTTGCATATTGGTAAGTAACGACAACAGTTTTATGATTTGGAATTTGTTTAACGAAATATCGGTAGATGGCCACACCCTGATAGAATCACTGGCCATTATAAATTACCTGGAGGAAACTAGACCCCAGCAACCTCTTTTGCCGAAGAACACATATGAAAGAGCTAAAGTTCGGCAAATATGCGAGGTAATAGCGTCTGGTATTCAACCCCTCCAGAATCTGTGTGTAAGAAATCTTCTTGATGGCGAAAAAAAGGAAGGATGGGCTGAACACTGGATCAATAGGGGATTTTGCGCAGTTGAGAAACTCCTTACTGCTACAGCTGGGAAGTACTGTGTTGGAGACGAGATTTCTATAGCTGATTGCTGCCTTGTTCCGCAAGTGTACAGTGCCCGAAGGTATGCTTTTGTTTGCCCACAAAAGTTGTTTCTTTAACTACTAACGTTAAAATTTTCCTTAGATTTAATGTCGATCTTAGTCCGTATCCAATCATTCAACGAATCGATCGGGAGCTGGAAGACAATCCAGCTTTTAAAGCCGCACATCCATTTAATCAGCCTGATTGTCAACGAAAACCGGCAAATAAATGAGTTACATATTTTGTTTTGCTTTGAAATATATAGGTACTTCATCAAAATGACTGCTATTCTTTTGGTAAAATTTTATCTCTGCTTTGCTCTGTTGCAACAGCACAATTGAGTATTACAACACACAGCGTTGCAATAGCACGTCTCGAAGTAATCAAACCCAGGAATGTTAATATTAGGCTTTTTTCTTTTTTAGATCAGAGCTGAGCTCTGAACTGAGCTCGAGCAAAATAGCTGTCATTTATTGTAAATTTATGTATAAATTGAATATTTATAAATTGTTATTTATTAAATTGGTTAATTTTCACTTCCAAAACAACAAGGCTCGTCCGCCATTTCAACTATTTTGTTTATCTTGTTTTTTTTTCTGTCAATATGACTGAAAGTGTGTAATCAGTTTTTCACTCAGTATGGTCAGTCTATTTATTCTGAGCTCATAGAGTGTGTTCTGATCGTGCTCTGAACGAAAAAAGAAACACAAAATGTTTGTATAACAGTTCAGGTTGTGCTCTGAACTAAAAAAGAAAAACTCCCATTGAGTACGAGCTACAAAGCTTCGCAGATGGCCAGCAACCACATAAACAAACAAAAAAACTGTATTTCAACTGGCAAAAGTGTTGGTAACTTTTACTCAGATCTTTTCTACTGTTCAGTTTGTAAGAAAACTCCACAGTTTTTATTTGCGGCACAAGCAAAGCCATCCCGACTAATATACCCTATAAAACGCATTGAAGCTTTTGCCAGAGAAGCTTTGTTATCTTTCGAACAGCTTTTTTCCTGTCATGGGATGATCATGTACACATATGTTTTTCTGTCATAATTGGAGCTATTTACGAGTACCTACAAATTAGAGATTTTAAAAACAACTATTGATAGATCAGTATTTAACAAAAACATTATCCATAAAAACAAAAAAGTTGAATGACTCATGGTGCTAATGATCATAATTTCAAATCAGAGTTTGTCGTGAAACAAAATTAGTGCAGTATGAGCGTTTCAACCATAGCTAACACATCGAAAGCGATCTCTAAATTTGCATTTAAAAGTGGATCTCTCATAGTTACGGCTAATAAAATGTCCTCACTTTTATGCGATAAGACGGTTCTGTATTCGTATTGGCACAGCTCTTGTTCGTTTCGGGTTCGTATAGCACTAAACCTAAAGGAAGTACCATATGCCTTAGAGGCTGTTAGTCTAGTCAAATCTCAGCAGCACGGGGATGACTACCAAGATATAAACCCAATGAGACAAGTGCCTGCTTTGCACATTGGTAAGTCATAAAGGTGTGTGGTAAACAAAATGTGTTCAACAAAATCTATCTAGATGGTCACACACTAATCGAATCCGTGGCTATTATGCATTACTTGGAGGAAACTAGACCCCAGCAGCCTCTACTACCACAGGATGCATATAAGAGAGCTAAAGTTCGTGAAATCTGTGAGATGATAACATCTGGTATTCAACCCCTCCAGAATCTATGTGTCCGTGATCTTCTTGACAGCGAAAAAAAGGGAGGATGGGCTAAACACTGGATCAATAGGGGATTTTGTGCAGTCGAGAAGGTACTTTCGAAGTCAGCGGGGAAATACTGTGTTGGAGACGAAATCACCATGGCTGATTGTTGCCTTATTCCACAAGTGTTCAGTGCCAGGCGGTATGCATTTTTTGTTCATTAACAATAAACACAAAGTTTTATTTTTAATGTTTTGATTTGCTTTAGATTTCATGTTGACCTGCAACCGTATCCTACCATATTGCGTATCGATCGCGAATTGGAGAGTAACCCCGCATTCAAAGCCGCCCATCCATTCAACCAGCCCGATTGTCCACCGAAATAATTTTAAAGAAATGAGAGCTGTCAAATGGCATACGATTGTGTGTTTAAAATAAAGTTTTTAAAAAGAATTTTTGTGTACGTTCCATAATGGCTGACGGGTATCCGGTAAAAACAGATTTCCGCCCTGATGTCTGTTAAGTATTCCAAAAAGAAGACAGAAGAGTCTCGAATATGAAGTTTACATATATCTACTAAAGCTTAGTATCCGCTTTAATTTGGCGGTTGGGAGAAGTAACATCTTCTGCGAGTCACCCTAACAATACAAAAAATCTCGTTTCGGCAGCCTGAAATCGCTGTCGAATTTTTTTTCGGAATTCCTTCCCTTCCTATGCTAATATTTGCTAAATGACTTGTTTGACCAAAAAGTACGGAATGTTGTATGCTTTACAGGTGTTCTGTGAGTCTTGTTTTTTCTAAGAAAAAATAAGTAAACATTCATTCTCCGGTGCTCAATTAAAACGTCAAGTCAGTTTTCTCATATACTTTTATTTATTATTACGGTAAAATATGTACGATTTTTAACAAATATATTTTCTCTATTCTTTTAATTAATTTGTTTTATTCTTTATTTCACTTTTCCTCATTCTCTTCACTTTTTCCAGCACTTAATAAATTTGAAACGAATCATCTCCATGTTTTTAAATAATTTTCTTTTAATTAAAGAATTTGTATACATTGTCGTTAGTAAGATTTTAAAATAATTCTCAAGAAATAATAAACCGATTTAATCTTCGTCAATAACTAGATTTAAGCAATTGAATATTATGCATTTATTTATTACTGAATAAAAAAAATCAATCATAAATCAATATGAAGTTATTAATAAAGATGGTTTTGTTTCACGTTTCCTTGCTCTCGTTGATGTTTTAAAAGTGTATGTTATTTTATATATTTTTTTTTTTGTTTGTTTATTTACTGTGAATCTTTAATAAAAGAAAACTTTCGAGTTTTAAGCCTAAGAGCACATTTCGATTAACATGGTTTGTTTTATTTTTTATCTAAAAAAATGCGCATATTTCGTTCATCTCGAAACTGATCGTCAAGACGGCATAATGTTTTTTTTTATATTTTAAACTTATATCTGCTCTTATTTAAATTTATTATCATTTGTTTTTTTTTTCTCTCATATTCGTAATACTATTCAAATTTAAACTTGTATATATATGAATGTATATATATATAATATTGTTTTTTTTAATTAAATTTATTTTTTCTTTGTTTTTTATTATTATCACAGTCGAATCATAATAGATTTTTGTTGTTTTTCTTCTTCTTTTCTCTTTTTTTTTTATTATTTTAGTTCAATTATGAGTCTGAGTGATGTGAGAAGAGGTTTTTTTAATTAAACTTTTACATGAAGATGTTTTTCTCTTTCTAAGAACGAAAATTGTGAGCAATTTTTACTGTGTAATTTGTTTTAGTAATAAAAATGTTATGAAGAAACAAGAAAATAATAAAAATACATATGAGACTGGAAAACATGTACATTTGAGCAAAGTTTGTCTTGTTCCACATTCGTCTGTTTCTTTAAGGTTAAGGCAACATTTTTCGTACGTTAATGGGGAAAAATGTTGTCTATAAAGTAGTTAGGTTTTTTTTTTTAAGATTATTAGGCAAATTTGAAAACTCTATCTCCGTAAGTAGTTGGAAAGTATGCAAGAATAGGAGATTTTGATTTTAAATCTTTGAGAGGAACTCCTTTTCTTTGTTGTTTTTTTTTTTTTTTTGTCAAATCTAAGGTTTCTTATGTAGTGGATTTTAATTTATTATAATTAATTTTAATTTTGTTTGAATGCGTGACACATACTTTTCTAAAGGTACTTATGTAATGACGATATAATGTTTCATGCAATTTTCTTTTTTTTCGTTATTTATAATATAGTAATAATAAGATTTTGTTTTATGTTTTACTTTATGAATTCTCTATGAAATGAAGTAAATATGGCAAAAATTATGCCGATGAGAGAACGATCAGGGTGCGCAATGTAAAGAGGGATTAGTTAATACTTTTTCATGAATTTAACGCCGCCCTGATCATCTTTATATATATATTTTTTTTTTTTTGTTTTTTTATTGTTTATGTAAATATGTTTATATTTTAAATATCTACGTAACACACTTTCTCCTTTAGAAGGTGAAAGGCACGCCGCTTTGCATGCAATTTCTCTATCTACCGTTTGTTTAATTATTTTAATTCTAAATTAAGAAGAATGACTTTATTTATATTTTCATTTGTGTTATTTGTTACTTATTGCACAGCAATATTCGTCTAATAAATGTATTTCTGTATTTTTTTTCTATTTCCGTTCGTAATTTTTTTTTCTACATTTATATTGTATATAGATATATTTGCAATATACTCTTTTTTATTTTCATTGTAAATACATTTATGTTTAAATTTTTATTAACAAATTTTCTAAACATTTTGTTAAATTATGTATAGAGGACTTATGTATAATTTAACTTTTCTTTTATTGTATATATATTTGTTTTTTAATATGATGTACCACTGTTGTGTCATAGTTTCAAATTATTTTTAATGTGTGGTTATTTGTTTGACCAAATTTAATTGATGTCTTCAATGTTTCAAATGTAACTACGAGATTATATTATGTTAATTTATTGCATCAATGAAAATTGTAGTTAGGTACTTTAATGATTTTTTTTAGATTTTAACAGGGTTAAGTTTTTGTTTTAAATACAAAATAAACTATATTTGTTATAAAATTTTTTTTTAAGTAAAATCGATGTTTGTGGAGAAATATGTGAAAAACGTTGAATAACAATTTACTCTAAGTAAAAAAAATCATACCGCGTATGATTGAAATCTATTGAGTTATGCATCTATATAATGAAGGTTACTTGTTTTTTTAGTTGGAAAAATATATGTATATATTTTAAGAAATGAGGACATAACTTTGTTAAGATTTGTTGGTGTTATGAGTATTCCTAACTCACTCGAACTAGGAGTGAGAACTTTTAACTACCATCAAAATATTTCGCGTGAGTTATCTTTATTTTCTTTTTTTAATATAAGACAAAATTCAGTTAAGGTTGCTTATTGTACTGAAATGTAAATATATTTGCTTAGATAGGATCTCTCGATTGATTGTTTAAGGTACTAGAAAAAATGTCATGCAGCTAGAACACTTTACTTCTATTTTTGTTATCGGTCTTAGTACTTGGAAAAACAATTAAAAAAACTAACAATTCGTTTTTTTAAAAATATTATAATTTTATTCGGAAAAGAAAATAATTGTTTTATTAAATATATTAATGTGTTTTTACATACTGTAGCCTAAGATATTAATGTAACAATTTTGTTTTCTTTTAATGTATATATACCTATATTTTTTTTTCTTTTTTTATTGATCACTATTTGAAAGGAAAAATTATTTATAATATTTTCATAGCTAATTAACGTTGTTGGTTTTGCACATATCATGCATACATACTAACTGTAACTGACTTTTTGTTTTCATATATTATTTTTTCTATTGCTAAAAACGTTTTAGTTTTATTCGTTATAAATATGTGTATATATGCGTATGCACTTGTTCATTTAATAGATGCACATAATTTGCTTAATTATAATTATGGTAGTTTTAACTGTATTTAATAGACTTCTAATTTTTGTTTTTTTTGTATTACATTAAACTAAAAACAAAAATACTTTGTTGTTCAAAAGAATTCATCACGAAAAAGAAAATATTTTCGTTTTTGTCTTAATGGATTAACTATAAAGTGGTCCTTGTGTGACCGACAAGTTAGTTAGTTTTTTTTTTTATTTTAATTATTTTAGTTTTATTTATTTTTTAGTTGAAAGTATAAGCCATCTTGGTTTTATTAAATACGTTTTTTTTTTAGTTACATATCACAGATCCAGTACTTTGAATTAATTGTTGTGATAAAAGTGTTATGAAGTGGTGTGTTTGTGTATGTGTGAAAAAATCTTTAATGACACATTTCTTGACAAAAAGTGAAGATAACAAAAATGACGGAGTTTTCAAAACGAAATCAATGCACTTATTTGAAATAGATATAGTGGTATCTTCTGTCAGGTGTCTAATGTGATGGCCCCAACTTTTATTATTAACGTTGAAAAAAAAACACAGCTAGGATTACATGCGCTGTTTATTTAAGAAAAGGTGTGACTTCTAACTTAGCAAGTTAGCTCCCAAAATCATGCAGTAAAATCTGTTTCCAGACAAGCTGTATTCATTTGAGAAAAATGTAGCCCGGGCATGAACAGTTTCCACACAAATAAAAAACAAAGAAAATAAAACAATCTTTTCTGGCAACTGAAATACACCTTTTAAGACAACTCTCTATCACTAAGCACCATTGTGAATTTCTTTCGCGAAACTGAATTCACCATAGTTTTCTTGCATTGATACAAGTTTCTCTCTGTCTTTCTTTCTTTTGACGTGGTCTACCGATATGAAGTGTTCCAGTACTTTTCAGCCTTCCGAAATATCCTGCAACGGTCTTTTGCTTCATCATTTTTGGTAGCTATCTCAAACATAATCCGATTTTATACCACTATTTAAAAAAAAAAAAACACTTTTATGCGGCAAAATTTTGGCATATATCTAGTATTGTATACGGGCCATTTAATACCTTCGTAAATAATGCGCTAAGCTAGAGTACTTTGCGATTCTTCTGGTAAAAATGCGGCTCCATTTATTGATGAGTGGTCCTAGATGATGTGCTCGCTTTTCATGGTCAAATTTTTTGATGTGCAATGTATGTCCACTCAAATTCAAATGTGTTGATGCAGTAAACGTCATTGTAACTTTAATGCCAAATTTCGAATAGCAGTTCCTCCTGGGAAACTGCAAATGCTAAGACTCTATTTCGTCCGCTTTTCTGTTTTCACTCTAAAGTCAAAGAAAGTCCTAAAAAATGCTCGTCTTTTTTAAAATGTATTTTAACCTTTATACGATTGTGGCATCAAAATCAACTCGCAAACGAAACGATAAAACGCAACTTTAGATCACGCTGTGTCACCGCAGTAAGGCCAACAAACAGGGTGTTTCCCTCTCAAAAAGATGTGAATGACGTTTATTTTTTTTTAAATATTGGGTGACAATTCACCAAATCCAATGGAAATAAATAACAAAGATAAGGCTTCTTTAGGCATTTTTAGCGGCATTCAACAATCAATTTTATACCTACTCTTAGGTTCAGGATAGGATACCGATAGCATGAACCCGTATAAGCATGAACCCTCCACATTTGGCACGTTTTTCACAAATTTGAAAATGGTACTTCCCAACTAGAAGTCTCTGCACAGTTACCGATTCAAAAAATTCTTAAATAGCGGTTTTCATGAGACATATTCATTCAGGCAGATGATTTCGGTCACAAATACCGCGGATAAAAGATTTTATCCTTGCCACAAACGACGGTTGTGACCTGACGCTACTAAGTTCGAGGGGTTTTAATTGCAATGGACATTCGGAAAAATAAAAAAAATAAACATTTTGCCAAACCTCCCTCCGTGTTTGGTAAAACTTCCATTATCCTTTGTAAAGAAAAAATAAAAATAATAAAACAATTTAGATGTAGGTTTATGTTTAGATACATAATGATCATAATGTTAACAATAAATGTGATGTAGATTTTCAGCAATGTATGCACCTATGTAATTATTATTTTTTATACAATATAAATTAAAATTGAACAAATGAGAAAATCTATATTGTCCGACACACAAGGATTATCTTCGTAAATTATTTATAACATATTGCACAATATATATGTATACATATATATATCTTTATATTCATTTACCTTTAACAAAAAGAAAAAAAACTTTAACAATGTTCTCTAATACTATGTCCTAGAACTATTCATGTATGCTATATATATATATATTTAATCTTTAACAAAAAGAAAAATAAAATAATCAACAATGTTTGTATTTTTATTTAGGTATATATATATATATATATTTTTTTTTAAGAGCTATTCATAACAATGTTATGTATGTATATTTAGTTAACGAACAAAAAAAAATAGAGTAAAAAATAAGGTAATGATTTATATCTGATGATGAGCGTTTTCAGTGAAGTCGAATGATAAATATGTGGTTTAAGGAGCGAAATGGTTTGATGTGAACTTTTCTTTTTTTGCTATTATGAGCAATTTTTTTTTCCTGTCCAGACAAGAATAACCAAACAAACGAGTGAGGAAATTAAAAACAAGCACTAGTAACGTTTGAAACATACAAATTTATTTTCTATATTATTTTTGTATACATAAAATATATAAACTCTTTTTTAATCAATAAAAACAACAAAATTATGGTGTATGATAAGGAAAAATAAAACAGGAAAAGAAATAAAGTTGTGTAATATACAATGTTTTGTTTTTACATCTCAAATGTAATGAAGATAAAAATGGAAAAAAAAAATATCTTTCTCTAATGATAGGCTAAACTTCTAGCATTATGAAGTGAATAAGGCTAAACCTGGTCTTTTTATATCGTATATAATATTATTATAAGAATAACTTTGTAATGTCTTTCTTTGCTTTATTACACACAACAAAAGTAAATAATAAGTAAAAAGAAAAAGAAATCATATTTAAATTAAACAAAAAAAAAATTTAAAAATTGCACAAATAACAAAAGTGAAAACATTAAACTTATATCAAAACTATTTAAAAAATAATAATTACAGAACTTTATTAGCTAAGCAAATTGTGATGGCGTTAAATTGTAAAGAGTGGAGAATATCATCAAAGCACAACAGTTTTTCCGTAAGGGAAATTATAATAATCTAAAAAAACTTATTCGGTTACCCCTGGCGGATATGGTTGCAGTTTGCAGATAACGTATTTGTTTTGAATTATATGCCAATGTAAAAATAAATTGTAAGTAGAAATCGAAATCGATGTTGTCAATTTGGTTTTATTGTTATTTTGTTGAAAGAGCTTTAGTTGTTTTTTTATTTTTTTATTTTTTAACTCTCTGAATCAAGTCGAATAAGACAAAAGGGGCGCGCACACATTACCACTAACTATCCAATTGTTATACAAATCAAAGTAATCCATCGTTAATAATGTATCAAGGCAAACTTTGCTGAATTTTCTTCATGCGGGTTTTTTTTTAGAGTTTCTTTTCCAATTTATTTTATTTTTTTTATATATATATATTTTCTTTGTTAGTCACCATTTCGTATTATATATAAAGAAAGAGAAAGGACAAATTCCTTGCAAATATTTACTTGAACTAATTTCATATTGTTGCAGAAAAAAACAAACTAGAGAAATGCAAAAAAAGGATTCACACCACTACAAAGAAAATGAAATTGCTTTACCTTTTGGTTAAGGTGCATAAAGAACAAAAAAAAAATAAATAAATTGTATGCCTACACTAAATTATACAAAAAAAAACGAGGTAAAAAAATGTAAATTATGAAAATTAATAAATATTTACCTTGGATCACATATTAGTTTCTTTTTATTAATTAACTCTATACAACAGACACAGAAAGGATAAAAAACATCCTCCTGAGGATATCACTGAAAACGCTCATGTTCATTCACATTTTGTTGTTGAATAAGAATGGTACAGATAGTAAGTAGTTGTATCATACACAATGTTTTTTTTTTCTTCTTCTTCAAACAAACCTAGAAAAGTACAATTGTTTCAATTCACAACTTATTGGAAATGTTATATTTGTTTTTTTTTACTAGATTAATTGAATCTGTGGACACCATTGTTTAAATTTGACTAAAAAATGTGTTTTTTTTCTGTAGTACCACAAAAACAATTATTTTTCTTGTTTTATAAATAAATATTCCTCTGTTTAAAAATTGAACTATGTGCATAATAAGAGACGAATTTTTCTATATATTTTTTGTTTGTTTGCTTCTTTTTACTTAAACAATTTGTTTGTTTTACTTTGCTTTAATTGTTTAACTGCGTTTGAAGGTTTCTCTGTGTAAGATTGGTTTTTGTTTGTTTTCTTAGAAATTGTTTTTTTTTTCTGCTTTAACTTTCATTTCTAGTAAATTAACAATTAAAAATATAAAGAAAAGTTTTCGTGTGAGTTTGTGTGTGTGTGTGTTTGTAGTGTTTTTTTTTTTTTTTTTTATATTTTTAATAGCCATACACACGCGTTTTGTATCTCTAATTCACAACAGTGGTTAATGGAATTTGGCGCGCCCTCTTGTTCTCCTCCTCGTTGATTTTCTGTTCAATTAAAAACTGTGCCTTTGCGATGGCATTCGGTTGACCAGTTATTGTGACAATTCGATTTCTAGTGCCAGGAGCGAATATGCCTTTTTTAGATATTTGTACATTAGCGCCAGATACGTGTTGAATTTCAACTAAACTACGACCGTTTGGACCTGCAATTTGTTTGGTTTCATTGGTTTTTTTTTATTAAAATTGTTTGTAGCTCTTTTGTTTATTATATCCGTTGTCTTTTTTTTTTTTTTTTGTAATATTTAAAGTAAAAATGTATAAAGAAAAAAAAAGTATATATTCGTTGCATACACCACACCTAGATACTGCCTAATTATTGTTATATATATTTTGATTATAAACTAATTATTACCTGTAAAAATATACAATAATTGATTTGAGGTATATAGATTTAAACAAAATAAAAAATATCCAATTTTAACAAGTGTGTTTTAGCCCTAAGTATATTTAGTGTATATCTTTTTTAACTATCCTTAAGTATAAGAAAAATATCATAGAATGTGATTATATCAATTTTGTTTGTAATGTGAAAAAATGTGTTTAGTTGGCGATATGGAATGGATCTTGGAATTTCAACCGATATGTGAATGTTTTCATAACCAAAAGTGATTTGTTTAACGATTCATTGGAATAAGACACTTATTAGATATAAATGCAATAACGTTAAGTTATTGGAAGATTACAAATTGAACTAGTTTCTACTATTTGTAAGTTGCACTTCTGGTTGTGTTTTGAAAGAAAACTGAGTAAAAATCACCAGCGTTGCCAGACATAATAAAATAAGTCTTTCTCTTAGTTGTTTGGAATGTGTTTTGGAAAAAAAACTGTGCTAGATAGGTATAATGGCTGTTTTGGCAGAGATTTTGGAAAAATACTGGGTGTCCTTAGGGTGGTGATACATATTCATGTCCTTCTCATCTGTATACGCTGTATAATCATTATAGTTTTTCATCTACAGTTTGAAAATGTAGACAATAGGTAAAGTGAGTTCATAAAATTTACCCTGGTCCCCGGTATTGAATTTTTAATTCAGATGGCAAGATTTGAAGCCCATCCCAAGCAATTCTTTCAATAGTCTGTTACCGGACGATAATGCATTGAAATATTGTTCCAAAAAGAGTATTCAAACGAGAAAAAAACGCATCGTGATTCGTGTCGTTAGAAACTACGGGAACAGCCCTATTATTAGTAAGTGAAAAATGGCGGAAACTAAAAGCACATTGCAAGTGACAACAAATGTTCTACCTCCTACTGCAATATAATAACACTGGAATTTTCTGGATGCAAATCAATGAGAAAAATTATTTAAATTTAACTGAGTGGAATCGAAGAGCCTGTGCTTTTCTCTGAATAGTTTTATTACTTTAAAACACTAGCACTAGACCGCCTGTCATAAAAGCTAATAAAATTGTGTAAGACCTAACTGGTAGACCTTTCCTAAAAAATGTATTTAAACCCATACCTTACCATTAAGTGTATTAATTAGAACGCCTGTTTCTAATACGCGCATTACCAAGTGAATGGGTGAAAAATCATACCCAGATCAATTAAAAACCTTCCTAAGATGAGAAGAACAATGTGAGTAAGAAAATATGGCCGCCTATTTAGGTGCACCCTGTACAAAAACTACGTTCGAAAATGTTGAATACAAAAATAAATACAATGAGATAAGGAATGTTGTTTTGATTGCTTCGTTGTATACTTTTCATAAGTATTTATATATATTGAGGTGTTTCAATCACAGATACTTTGTTTTTTTTTTTTTTTGGATTTTTTTGAAAAGTTGGATGAATTCTTATTTATTTAATTCTATGTCGGCAGAACATTCTGATTACGAATTTTAGTGGTGCGTGTGTGTTTTTTTTTTATACAATGATTTGATGCGGTCAAATACGGCAAGATTTTGACTAGATGTTGCAGTGCCACGATAGACGTGAGCAGAATAACATTAACACACGGGGCTTCGTTTTTTTATATAATAACATTTGTGAATTTTTTTGTTTATCGTAGAATTTAACTCCTAATTTGTCTATAATAAGAAGAACCTACACTATTAGCATTGTCGCCCTAATCGAATATAAAAATCACGTTAAAAACGAAAAACAAAAAATCATATACATCTATGTATAGGTACTGTCCTTTGTGACACGAACAATGTTAAAAACAAAAAGAGTTGTCTCTTTTCTCAAAGAAAATAATAATAAACGTTAAGGGGAATTTGCATTTAAATTGGAAACAAAACAACAAAATAAACTAATAGGGGTAATAAAAATGGGGCCCACCTAAAATAGCGCCAACAATAACTTCTGGAATTTCAACATTCTTGCTATCCTTTGCTCCCAAATCGCCCGGTGTGGGACTTTTGCTAAGTCCACCCACTTGCGTCGCACCAAGTGATTGTCCAGCTCCGCCAGTAGCAGCTGCCAGGCCAAAGCTGTTATTATTTATGGAAATTGGCGCGGCTGCTTGGGATCCAAAATGTCGTAATTGATCGAATTGCGCAGCAGCAGCCGCTGCAGCTTCCAATTGTGAGGGACGGGCGGCAGCAGCAGCAGCTGCTGCAGCTGCTGTGTACTGTTCCAAATTTACTTGCCCAACAGCACCGAAAACATTACCAGCTGCCGCTGCCGCTGTTGCTGCAGCCGCCGATTGTTCCAATGCGCCTAAATATCCAACAGAGGCGGTGTGTGCTCCATTGGTATGCGGCACCCCGACGCCCATTCCGAGGACACCGTATTTAGCGAGCACGCCCAATGCCGCACAAACTTCTGTGGTTGCTTGTTCGGAGTAGCCAGACCCTCGCATAGCCACCTAAATAAATAAAAAAATAAATGTTAAACAAAAATAGTACATCAAGGGAGGTTATATAATAATTCAATTTGATTTGTTTGATGAATTGTAGTGATAAAATTATTCAAATACCCAAGTGTATTGAGATTTGAAAACTTTTCGGAGACAGAAACAATGAAGCTAGGCTTGAAAAAAAAATGCCCTATATCAGGAAAAGAAAACACAACCGTCCCAACCGCACAAAACAAGTTGTTAAATGAAAACAAATTAAAAAGTTTTAGTTAAATTTTTAAATAAAAAAAAAAAAATATACAAAAAAAAAAAAAAAACAAGATTTGGAAAAATCTTCCCAGACTCAATTTTGAAAATACGATCTAAACTATGGAGAATTTTTTCTTGAAACGATAAGACAGAGGCTCTTCTCATCTGAACTTTGTGAGTCTAAATGATTTTTGTTTATAGTAAGTGACCATACGTACAGCGGTAGGCTGATAGCTCCAGTGATTACGATTACATCTGTCGTACCTGTCGTACATGTCGTACAGCATCGAAAGGTCTTCGGGATAGTGTCCACCATTATTCTAAATTTAATTTATTGTTGCTGATTAAAGATTGTTTTGTTTATGATTTGTTAATTATTTGTATGATAAGAGGGAACCTACAGACAATTCAGTTTCTACCTAACCAAGACAATTTTCAGTATCGTATCGTATCGTATCGTATCGGTTTAGAGCTTTGTCAGTTTATGATCAAGTGTTCGTCAATAGTGTGCGATGTTACACCTTTACTACATTTCTTTATTTAGCTTTGTCACTGCAATATGCTCATTTGAAAACGAGTGAAATAGTTATAAAGAAAAGTTAAACAGCGGATTGTATAACAATCAACACAAGTATGATTTTCTAATTGTCTAATAAGTCTAATTATGCAGAAGTATAGTATGTTTACACTGCGAGTAGAAGTGAGCACAAATCAGATTCGTTGTTTTAAATTAGTTCTTGCTCGAAAAAGTGCTGCCAAATCGGAAAAATTAACCCCAAACAAAACACGCTTTTTCGGAAAAGAGAGTCGGCTTAGGTTAGTATCAGCGCAATTATAACATATGTCTTGCGACAGTTTTGACGGACGAAAATTTGTATCACCTAAACAGCATTAATTTTTTTTTAATACAAAACAGTTTTAAAGTGTCACTGCATTTGAGGAAGAGTTGCAGAGACCTAATAGATATACAATACCAGATTTCACTCGGGCCTTGTAGAACCTCTATAATTATGTATAACAGTTTGCAGATTGTTGGGGTGGACACATCCAAACGCACAGAATAAACCTTTAAAGACGCTCTTGCTTAAATGACGGAAACATAAAAAAAATTAGCCAGAAGCAAATCGAGTTGAATAAAAAATATAATGCGAAACAACACATTCAAAAGTTTAGCCGTCTTAAGCCGATTGAGTTTAAGTAATTTTTCGTCATTTTTTAACACAATCGTTAAGTTAACTCTTAATAGTCGAAAACAATCTGAAGCTAATGTCAAGTGTTTGTGTTGCATGTGATGATGGAAATACCTACACCCATCACGTAAGTTAGCCGACTTGACAGTTCTGACGAGTATCGTTTAAGCGGGGATATAGTTTTGTGTGCATTCGATTTTGACAGCTCGACACGATACATCAAAAGACATTCTGGTTTGCCTTTACTAGGCATGTGCGAACCGAAACTTCTGTCAAGTACTTTCCGGTTATTTTTATGCTGTCAGTTATATGTCAGATTAAGTAGAAATAAGATTGCTTTTTCGCAATCAACAGAAAACTAGACGAAACCAGGCCATAAACGTGTTGTAAAATCGTGTTTGGACGCAGCAAATCTTTACTCATATTTAAGCCCTTAGACCAAACATTACCAAGAGGATTTCTTACCTGCATGCATATTTTAAATAGGCACGATTGTCGACATTACAAACAATACTAGACATGGTTTCCGTAACTTTTTCGCGGGAAACAAGGACTGTCTTGAAGGGTCTCTTAAGTATCAAAAAACAATAACACCCGGTCAGCAAACGGTTTTCTCTTAAGCAAAAAAAAAAAAAAAAAACACAAAAAAACCGACGCAAAATGGACAAACAACCACCACTAAAAACAGTATCTCGCAACTCACCTTAATGTGTTCCAAAAGTTGTGTAGCCACAGCCAAATTAGGTGCAGGATTTGGTGCACCCAGATTTAATGATAAATTAATGCCCGTTCCATTGACTAGTAAACCTGCAGCGCTGCCAGCACCACCGATTGCCGAACCAAGCGTTGAATTTAATGACGCCGTACTCGAATTAATAGCATTCTGATTTGTGGCGTATGGCGATCCGGTTGGATTAAAATTAGCCACCGGACCATTTACATCGGCATAGGAAACATTTAGGCACGTGCCCGATTGTGGATCTTCAACGATTTTCGATAAAATCATTTTGCAGGCATTTTTATTGTTCTCCTTTTCGCCGATTATTGTGATGCATCGTTCTTGTAGTGAGATGTCTTTGGGTTTTTGCGATATTTGCACATACGATCCGCTCTCTTCCTTAATCTGTTTAATATAGGCACCACCTTTACCGATGATCATGCCCGCCGTCGAATTGGGAACTAGAATTTTCACTTGTTTATCTCGCTCTTGGGCTTGTTTTGAGTCGATATCAACGATTTTTGTCGTCAAATCTGGCTTCTCACGGATTTTGTCCATAATGAAGTCTAAGACATTCATTATGCCATCTACGGAACCCGTAATGAGGCAAACACGTTCAGCGGTTCCTAATTTAAGAACACAATGAAAAGAAATCCATTAAAATACAATTTAAGGCTAATGACGAACAAATAACTCACCTGGATAAAAGTCATGTGATTTCGACATCTTTACCCTAGCGCCAGAGTCCTTTTGCAAGGAGGCAATTGTTTCGCCTCCCTTGCCAATGATGGCACCCGACGCTACGGCAGGCACTAAGATCTTCATGTGATAAGTGGAATCGCCTAAAATTAGAGCATAAATTGGTTTTGCAGAATTTAGTAGAAGTTGCAAATAGACGTTGGCACACACAACAAAACACACCAGAGTTTGTTCACTTGTTTTGGAAATCAATGTTGAAAAATTAAAAATAATAACATCCGAGAGAACTAATAAAATAATGAAATCAATAATGAAATGATTAATGTCATGTGAGAGATAGGAAGCGCGCATGTTGTTATTAGGATATATGATGATGTTTGATGTTGCTTGGTCTTTATAGTAATTGTCTCCTTTGGTGTCAATGCAGTCGCAAAATACTGCATTGTAAATATTAAAAGAAATAGCACATTGGCTGCGACTATCTCTTAATTGGGACACGACACGAAATTCTATGTATTGGAGTACGTAGTGTACATAATGCAGCCAGTGATGGGAAGGAGGACCTATTTAAAGCAAAAATGCAAACAAGAAAAGTGTAAAGTAATTATATGCTTGCATCAAGGGCTTCTAGTTTGACCTCGTTCTTTATTTCCTTTTCAGGACATTGGTTATCCTCGTCGGCGATTCATCTGGAGTATTTGGAGAATTTTTCGGGCTGAATAAAAGCCTTATTTTCTCTATATCTTCATCTTGTTAGATATATTTTCTACTGTTAGCCGATTTCTTAAGAATAACATCAGGTGCTTGATTTAAAAGGAAACAAGCTCAATAACGCTTTAGTTTTTTTATAATAAACTAAATTGTTTTCCTTATCACAGCTACCCCGCCATTTAAATAAAAAGCAAACAAATAAATGTCAATCCACGAACTATGTTCAAATCAATATATAAGATGCATGTTTACAATAGGCCTTTAGTTGACTTAAAAATTCAGAAAAAAATATCAGTAGACGAATCGAACCTAATTTGCTTATCAAAGACTGACTTAAAAAAAATTCTATTTCTTCTTATTTGAAGTATGTTTTGTAGCCTAGAGAGAGTCACGCCAAATCTACCCCACAGTCAATTATTACTGTACATTCATGGGACCCACTTTAGAAACGCTTCTGCAAATGGCAACTGATTCTGCAGAAATTGTTTGTTGAAACTAAAAATTGGACTTAAATGTCCCTACGTTGGGCACCATTCAGCCAGTGCGGCTTTATTTAAAGAGTTCATACAACTTGTTTCGTTCCAGATTTTAATCTTCAAGACAAACGAGCTAGACAACCATCGATGTTTCATAATTGTAGACCTTTTTCAATTTGGTAAGATTTGACTGTTGCTGTTAAATTTCCAAAGTAAAGAAGTCAAATGGTTTTTTTTAACTTATTGCAAGGCTGCCAGTCTCAAAACTCGTGCAAGTTCCAAAATAGAAAAGTATATGGTTGCGCTTCATGGACCACCAAGCGACAAGTTTTAGTACTCGTGAGCCGCAGCTTCAAGGAAAAGGAGAGTCCTTTGGCAAATGGCGAAAGCCAGCCTTCTGTAAACCTATTAAGTGTCCGACAATTTTCTGAAACAACAATAATTTTTAACGTTAAATATTCTGCAGATCACTATAGTAAAGTACTGCTGGAACTATTTATTTTTGTAGCTTCGTTGAGTTATAAGTTTTAAAGACACTTAAACTGCTTATGACTGACCGTTTTGATTGCAAGGGTATTCCGACTTCGAGTTGCCTACCTTGAAGCCTTATAGATAATAATTACTTATAGTCATAAAATGAGAATCATTCTTTTTAAGTGTTCAAAAGCCATATTGATATAAATGTCATAGGCCACTTTTTACTTCTGTCATTGTGAAATAAAATATTCAGCTGTTTGCGAGCTTAAACAGCAATTGAAAAATGGATTGCATGCAGGTATATTTCATATATAAATATATATATATTGGAAAATACTGACAAGCATGATTAAGATTCACAGTGAAAAAATCATTTACAAAATCTTGAAATTTCGTCAACTAAAGTCATGTGTAGTCTTTCTCATTTAACAAAAAAAAAATAACATCCACTATGTACAATTATTTTTAAAAATCGTTCTTCACACTCATCATGACGCACATTTATTTAATTGAATTATGGATTATTCAGAAGTTTTCAGTTGAGTAGCTCCCTACCAACACTCCTCGACTACAAACAGATGTAACGCAACCCTAATGCCTTCCCCTAGTTCTGTCACTCAGAATAATTATCTACACTACAACTTCGCCGTCGTAATTTATTCACCAGCCACAAGAAGGCTACTCTAAAGTGGTGTTTTAAAATTAATTTTTATATTCGACCAGAGGTACCACAAGTTTTTCTTAAACTGATTGAGGAGCAACATTTCATAGTTTATTGATTTTTTAATGACTTCTTCCAACCGAAATTTAAGTAATTTATTCGAACCTTCCGAGATCGCCAGGCTTAGCTTTTAACATTATTAAGCAACAACTGACGCGTAACATGTACGCTTAACCAAGAAAAAACCCCTCCATTTCGAATTAAACTAATAAACAAATTAATCTTTAACAAAAGAAAGAAACATAACTCAAGAAAAATTAGCATACATCAGTATCATCCACTTAATAGCCAACATACAAAATGCAAATGTTTCGCTGGTCAAAAATAAATTAAATTAAGAAAAAAGAAAAAGAAAACATGTACAGTGTTAATAGTTGTTGCAAAATAAAAATAAGTCACATAGAATAGTAATAGTGTAGCGGAAATATAAATACATATACACAATACTGTTTGCAAGTTATTTCGTTGAGTGTTTGGTAAATACGTTTTTTTTTTACATTTACTATATTAAAGCGTATAGATTTATTATTTTTTTTTTATTTTTACAAGTAAGACATTAAGTCTGTAATAAAAGAAAAGTTAAAGTTTTATATAAGGAACATTTTTGTAGGAGTTTTTCTTGTAATTAACTTTTTTTATTTTTGGCGGTAGAGATGACAGATGACACAATGACTTAGCTTACCATGATGTAAATTATTGTTATTATTTTCAATTTCAACCTCAATTCCAGAACAATCTGACTCACCTGGAATTAAACAACAAAAATTTGAATTCAAATTTAAATGTGTGTGCTCAATCGAAATTTTGTTTGTTTTGTGTGCATAAAGGTGGGTACAAAAATTAACTTATTTATCACAAAAAAAAAAATATATAATAATAATACAAAATAGGTCAGTTCAAGTCAATTACATAAAGTACACTTCACTGGACCGAAAAATAGTTTATGGTCATTTTGAATTGAGCAATATGCGTTAGTAAATGTTTTTTTTTGTTTCCCAAGCGAAAAGTTCTTAATCGCAAACTGTGAATCGTTACATAATACAGCTGAAATTATACGCTTCCGTTGCTTCGGCGAAAAGAATATGGGTCAAAATGCATTTGCATTTGCACAAGAAGTCAAATGACAAATACCCAATGCCACTCGTATCATAAATGGCTTCAACACTGTTTATATTCTACTCACGCCTTAAGAAAAGTATATATGTAGGTTCATAAATTGACAAATGGTTGGGAGGAAAGAGACAAGCGGAAAAAATAACGTCTGAACTAAGTAGCAAGGTAGGAGCGATGGTATGTAAATCCTACGCCAAGGCCAGTTGTAGCAAGTTTTGGTAAAGGTTCTCAAATGGAAAAAACAATTTCAATCTAAACGCATATGTTTTCATTTATTTTTAGTCTTTCCCATCAATTGGCATTGAACTATGAGTAATGAAAGAAAAAAAGAAAAAAATTCAAGTTGAATTGCTTTCCAAAGTTTCCTCAAGCGTTTACAAACTCTTGCACCATTTCCAACTACCATCTGTAGGTCAAAGTGGGCACTGAAGTGTGTTTAAGTATAAGTCATTAGTCAGTGGTACCTATACCCACGTAGCAATTCGGGATAGGATTGTATGAACTTTTCGGACCAATTGCACTTGTGTCAATAGTTCATTATTCAGATGGAAATTTGACCGGCCTCAGCATAAGTTGTCAAGTTGTCAACTTCAAGTAAAACCAAAATGGAAAAGTATTGGAAATTTTATAGCGTAATCAGGGAAAAACTCATTACAGTACTTTTCTCAACGAAATTTGAGAGAATAGTGATGGAAATATTCCCTTAAAATAGGGCAAAACTATTTACGAATAATGGGTTAAAGAAAATTTTTGCAATTTGAGGTTTTGTATGTGGTAACGTGATATGTGAACGTCAGTTCATTTGTTCCATCCTACTTGTCCCAAAAAGGGAAAGTTGAACAAACGAATGACTGTAAAAAGCTGGCGTCTTTTAGGGACTAATTAATCTATTTATTATTGTTGATTCATTTGTTCTATTTGACAGTCTATCAAAACGGCTTGAGAACAGTTTCATCAATATTCAGTTCTAATGTCTGAATCATTGCTGAATCGCTGGCGTCGTGCCCCACAGAAACAGAAATCTAATTGCGTTAAATTGCAGCGAAACCTAAACCGCTTGTAGTTGCACCATCCTGTTGAAACCAGGGTCGGCATTCTGTAAGGCGAAACGTTCAAACGTTTTCGTGTGCACGAAAAAAATTGCTTGTCTGACATCGGCAAATCATTCGTGCGCACGAAAACGTTTGATCGTTTCGCCTTACAGAATGCCGACCCAGAGCTCGCCCAATCTCGACAAAAAAATTCTAACCGTCTTACAAATCAAATCGAATCAAACACAAAAGCGATAGATTTTGAACCGTTTAGGTATGAAATTAGTTCCTATCACTTTTTTGATCCCGGACAAGCTGTCAGTTTCAAAATTCATACAAGAAAGTGTCTTTTGAGAATCCCAAGGTTATAAGTTTTATTTGGTTTGGCGTTTGAGTCAAATAGACAATTTTTTTTTATAGTTTGCCATCAAAAAATGTCAGCCTGGTCCCAATATTTAAAATATCCCAGGTTACAAATAATTGTGAATAGGTGCGAAAAATGGCCGCGTTGTATTCACAAGAATCTGTAAAAACCTTCAAGTGCAAGTGTGTTTATTTTATTAGTTCAAGCCCCAAAGTTCCGCGTGTATTGTATCTTTGTCGATATATGAAAAAGCTACATAGAAAATCAGTAAGCAACGGAGTGGGTGAATATTTAATTCAACGATACAAACTATACCAATGGTATTAAAATTGATTCGGTTTGGAACAGCTCTGATTATCATCTCAAATGAACGATTCCACTAACAAAAACGTGACATGACTGTAAAACTAACGCTTGTCAGTTCCGCCACAATTAAATAACTTTTTTTATGCGCTTAAATTTTGCCCATAAAATAAATGATAGATAAACTGTAACGTGAATAATGTACATCAACAGAACCTTAACAATTGGTTTCTAATTGAAGGAGTGCGTGGATGGACACAAATTCCTAAATATTTAAATACATATTTATATACGATATTTTAAGAGGCACTGTCAAATCCGGGCAGGTGCAGACAGCCGTAGTTAGATTAGAAAATACACCTGGCAACTTTCCACAAACCCATAATGGTCTACGCACCATTTACAACATTTGTGTTGACATTATTTTCTGCTCTGAAAATGTAATTTTCGTAGCTGTCAGTCAAATAAAGTACGTACCTGACATCTTGACATAATGCGTCTATGTATATTTCTGTTTCTAATGATTTTTGCAAGACTCCAACCCGTGTTAAGTGTGCAAATGTTTGAACATTTGTTTTTTTTTTTGTAGAATTGTCATTTATTTGTTGGCATGGCAAGGGAAAGTGACATTTCGGTATTTAAAGACCATAAACCTTTATTCAGCAGTGTTGCATATATTAAAAAATAAGTCTTGACAATTTGGAGTCGTTGGCGGAAGATCGAGAGCATTTTAAGAACAACGTCATCTATAACAATTTCGACAGTTATCGCTATTGAGAATCTATAAACCGATTTGCAGAGTTTCCCACTTACGTCAGCGCTGACAGCATCTCGCCTAGGGAAAATTAAGTAGGTAAAATATTTATCCAATTGCTGTAAAGCACCAGTTTTATTTGTTTACACAGCGGAAAACAATTGATGCCAATATTTTTTTTATTAAATATCATATTATTTGATGGTCATAGTCACACACAAGTTGTACACAAATTAAACCTAATGTCGGTTGCAAACATCACCAGTTGTACATATAATAGTCACATAATCTATTGTATATACAACTGTGTATATTTTTTAGTTTTTTCCTCTCGAAAGTGTTTCTTTCGACATTTGTTCAAATAAACACCACATTAAATCTACACATGTACTCGTATGTATGCCTATTCAAAACACAAGGCAAACGTTATCTGCTGTTCTTCGACAATCTTCTATTCATTTGTGTTGTGTTGCGCTAACAATCACTATTATAGCGAGTAGAGCGAGAGATTTTATCAAGTACACAACATGTGCATTGGAAATACACATCTTTAGTTGTACATACACCGCACGCCGCGCCGCCAACGACTGACATTGTAAAATTGTTCAAAGCAAACTTTAGAGCTGAATGAGAAAATTAAACACATTTGGGTAGAAAAGAAAATGCAAAGTTTCTGCTGTTCAAGACACCTATTGGAACGAGTTTTTACAGAGGGAAGCAAAACAACTGAATGATGTTGCTGCAGCAAATGTTTAAATTCAAGTTCTAAATATGTAGCAGGTACTGGAAAAATAATGCATAATTCGTTGAAAGACCTGAAACGAAGACATAATCAAAGAAATAGACAAATTGGGATCAGACATAAACTATTAGAACAGTTAACCGACACAAAACCCTGTTTCGCAATGCGCCGAGACTAATAAAACTTGGTGTGTCTGCAAATTTTCGGGGTACCTACTGCTAAAACTTAATGCTGTAAAATTGTCATAGATCTATTTAAAAATGTTATATTTGGAATAATAAAACTGTCAAATAATAATTTCAAAAACGATTAAAGTTCAACCCTGGCTACTAAAATAAACCTAAGTGGCAACACAGTTAGCCCAGTGGTCGAAACTCTACCATTACTGTACCCCACCTGGCTCATAGACAACATTATTGGAAAACAAAATTTCACACAACATTACATCTCTGCACAATCTTCCCAAAAAAACATTCAAGCGAATATGTTGTGTTTAAGGCAGTGAAAGTGGTTCTAAACTGTATTTGCCTTCGCCTATTTATATAAAATACCACTTTTGACAGTAAACGTCAGCGTTGTATTGCGATAGTTTTTTTCGAAACTGGTGCGAGGTTCTGTTCTGTTCTGCTTAATATTACATTTCCATTGAATACAAATTATTTGAACATTGAATCTCGCAGATTTGCGCAAAATAAAATTATTTCAAATTGCAATGAAAACTCATAAGTTCTGTTGAATGAAGATCATTTAAGTAATCTTATTAAATATATATTTTTTTCACTTCTTATATTATTATCCTTTTCCTCTTTAAGCTTTTGGTAATATTTCTTTTCAATTTTGCATATTTTTTCACACTTCACCGAGTTTTTAGTATATTCCCGATAAAAAAGAGAAGAACTTACTACTCGCTACTCGTTACTTTGCTAATTATTCTCTTTTTCTGCCATTTTAGGTGAGTATAGGTACATCTATTGGTTTTTGGCGATTGTTATCGATTAACACGATTGCGTTCTGATGCTTACAAGAAAAGTTGCCGTACCATTTCCTTGTGATTTGGGAATCGCTGCTTTTTCACTCAACTGTTTTAGGTGTTTTTTTTTTTAAATTGACGGAGCGAAGTGCCTTCTGCCATTGCTCATGACTAAAGAGCTTATTAAAATGCAGTTCACTCAGTAAAAGCAGCTGTCTGTCTGGTAAGTACAATCGACTCAATTTTAGGTTCAGTTTTATAACTCAGTTGTAAAAAAGAACCCCCTTTGTAAAAAAAGACCATAAACTTTCTCAAAGTGTAGGGTTTACATTTTTCTCTTATCATCATCTCTGGGGATTAACACAAACTAATATTATACAGAAATCTCCAACCCGATTTGTAAGCTGTCTACGCAAAGTGAGAACTATTGCACACCGAAACCCTGAAATACTGAAATTTGACTACCAAATTGTCTGCGTTCCAATTAGACACTCCGACTAGCAGTACTGTAGCCAAAAGAGCAGCACCTACAATTTCGTTTGAAGCCGCTTTAAGCATGAGCACAATAAATCGGCTGTAGATATATGGCATGACTTTGACATTAACGTTCTTTTCTTACGCTCCTTATCTAAATGAAACCAAAAGATAACATCGCTGATCTAGTTTCCCATTAGAAAGTAGGAGTGAGGTGAATTTAATTAGAAAAATGAAAAACATACTGATGGCATATTGATCTTGGCCCACCCACCTCAATAAAAGAAAATGAGCAGTCATTTAATTTTCTTTACAAAAAATACACAAGTGGACGTTATCTTTGAAGATCTACTGTGCGCCGCTGAGAAATATATAGAGCACGTTTAATTAGAAGACGGCGTTCAATTTGCGTCTCATTTCATTTTGCACTACACACAGAGCTCGTCTTCTAGTATTTATTAGAGTGTCCTTCAAAAACAATATACGAGTACATGGGACCATAACCATATGTTGGGTGTTAATTCAATTTTTTTTTTTTTTTCGTTTTTTATAATTGGAGTCGTTTTGTACCTTTATTTGCACTTCTAGGTGCAGAATTTAAAAATACCATCACGCGCTGAAATATTAGAGAAACGATGGAAAAGAAAACATCGGCAATTGTTTTTTGTTATTCACGCGTTACGTTCGATTTGTTTTCTCCTCCTGACACAAATTTAGTTTCTCGATTTTTTTCCTCGTGCAATTATGGGTTGAATACGTATGTAGCTTCCCTCGCGCCGAAAACCCCTCCTCAGGCACCCATACAGCCATGAGGAGCTGAGCATTGTTTACATTTAAAGTGTGCTTAGATAAGGTGTTTCGTGTGTGTTGGTCGAGGAAGGGTGAAAGGGGTGCAAAATGCGCACCTACACGACTTATGTAGTTGGTATCTGTAGCTAGTTAGCTACAGCCCACCCCCAATAGACTAGTCCGGTCTTAATCCTCAGCCGCGCTGAGTTCTGCACTGCATAGTGTCGCCATCGTTGCGGGTGATGCCTTTTAAAAGTTGAAGGGAAATACATGCAATAATTGCATGCTGCCCTAGTTTTGAGCACGGCATACTCCAGCACGACAGAGTTGTCCTCGCACACAAGTAGAGTATGAATAGCTGAAATTGTATTTTCCGCTCAACAGTGTGTGGGTGAGAGTGTGGTGTGAGTTTTATCTCCAGCAATGAATCTCGCGCATACGCGTTGATTACACTCTGTACAGTGGGTACTGTAGCTCTTAATGTGAGAATTTAAGTGCGTTTTGTGCAGTAAGAGTTGCGCAGCCACCAAATGGCGCTCTTGCATGCGAATTTTCCACATCCGGAGAGCTAATTTGGAAAACTTTTACAAGGTCAAATGATTTGACAGAATTTCGCATGTAGTCGTAGTGTGGATGTCCTTACCGCAGACTCACGTTTAGATTAGAGAGAGATTCGACCGGAGCACTCAAAATGCGACAGCTTTCAGAATTTGGAATTCAAATGAATTCGAAACGCATCCAACGATGCAGAGTCTCAGTACATAACAAAATATATATAATATGAGATATGACTACAGCTTTAGGATGATATGACTCCAGCTGGAATTCACCAAATGCGTCCCGACTCTCGCGTCTGACACAATTACAACATGTTAACTTTAGTGCAAGTAAGCCAGAGCTAAAATTATGCTCTTGTTTCACAACTGATGACGCGATTGTTGGCCAAGTTTCACCCCGTTTTAGTGGTGAATTTATTCGTGGAATGTACAAAATCCATTTTAACCGATTATTTCCACCACCACGTATGAGAGACTTTTTCTTACAGCAAATGGAGAATCTTTACAATTTATTGTAAACAATTAAAGAAGTATGTCTCCTCCCCTTATTGAAGTTGTCAATATAACAGTGGGGACGCCAAAACACCATTTTACTAAGTCTGACAGGAGGTAACCATGTCTGAATATTTATTGCCCGAGATTGATCCCGTTAACAGTTATTGAAGCTGACGTTTATGGAGAAGTAACTAAAAAATCTAAACGCGAATTTCGTGGCTGAGCACCAAGGAGACATTTCAAATTGCTTTGCTGAACTGACTGACGTAGTAAAAGTGACCGATCAGTGAAATTTTTACGTCCAGTTGACAAATTTAACCGACATAAAACGAGTTTTGAATAATGTGTCCAGTGTCACAAAAATGTAATCTGCCAGTTTGACAGCCGAAAAAAGTGCTTTATTCGCGCCCACTTGTTACAACCTAGCAGTGAACACTAAGCCATCAATTCTTGAACATAAGATAGAGATTGACAATCGTATTGCTTTGTTGCTTACAAAGTTTTGTTGGAATATGATTTACTCGAATGCACGAAAGGATTGATTCGATTGCAGAAAGTGTATTTGCGATTCAAGTAATTTTCAAATCAACACAAAAAACTTGACAGTACCTCAAGTGACTTAACGAAGACTTTGAAACTCGTTTTCATTTGCATTTGAATAATTTATTTTAGCTTTTACTTAAAATTATTTTTTGTTACCAAATAGTTTTGGGTGAGTTCATAAATACCGCCAGTAAGGATAAAAAAAGAGGCATCACTGACAACAGAGTTGCTCGGGGTAAAAGTGTTTTAAAGAAAAACTTGGAGCTCTGACAGTAAATTCTATTTTTGAACATGTATGCAGGCATAGATAATATTTTGTTTTTGACAGTAATTTCTTTCAAAAAAGCTGCAGCGTTTTAGGTTATATTGCTTAATGCAGATCTCAAGTGTGTGGCAATGGCCTTACATGGCAGATTACAATGATTTTCTAAGTGCTTTCTTCAACCTTTTCCAAAAAAAAAAGGACATTCTCATAATTGTCGCTCAAACCAAAAACTTGGACATTAAAAAATGTGCGGTTCTGGGACTTATTTCTGGACATACAAATAAAACAAAAAAATGTTCGCTAGAGCTGTAAACGTGGACTTACGTTCCGGGTATAGTCCAGCGTAATTTTAACTCACTTTTTTTTGAAAAAAAAAATCAAAAGAAGTTCAACACCTTTCTGAAATAAACTACAGGTATGTTGTTTCCCCCCTGCAAACTTTTATCGTTAGACGACTTCAGTGATTCCCAGTTTATCCTTTCTTTAAAACACGAACCTCTCTAAGCACAAAAAACAAAGCAATCGACCGACCTTTACATCAAACTCATTTAGCACCTTAAGCTTGCCAATAAAGTTTCCTTCAGCTCCGAATGTTTGGAAACTCTCCCGAAGCACCCTTGGGAATAGCTTACATCCTGTCCTTTTTCCCATTCCAAGCGAGAATTATTTGTTTATCAACAAGCCTCCCACCGCACGGGTCTACGTCATTACGTCATTACAGAAGCAATTTAGCATATAGCAGAGGTTCAGGAAGGAACACCCCTGCCAATGGCCACCCCAAAATAGAAGTTATTTACGAAAAAAATATGCAAAATAAAATGTCCCACCGTCTAATAATATCTACTAAGTTGTTTGGTTAAGCCCATGAGAACGGATTAGTTAACAGTTACATCAGAGGTACGTATTAACTAAGTAAATATTTAAATTGTGAAATTATTTACTCGATTCTGAGATAATCTACCACCGCACCGGGTGGACCGCAAGCTTCGGATCCTTCGCATACAACTAAAGATGCGAACCCTAGATAGCGTTTCCTCTTTTTCTGTGTTGCCTATCCGTTTTTTACTATATTGTTCGTTTGATATCAATGTACCGAAATGCTGAATAAACACATCCACCCACACAGAGAAACAGCATCAGCAACCCCATATTTGTAACAATGTTAAAAGGTCACACCTACTCGACAAAAAGAGGGGCATGCATAGTTCTTTTCAAACCAACAAGAGTCCTAGAAAAGAAAAAAATGAAAATTAACTCGAGAAAGGACGTCTTAAGCTGCCATAAAGAATCCCAAAACTGGGTGAAGAAGAATATTATCTGAAACTACTCTGTTATGGTGACCCAATAAATTCGCATACATAAATCGATATAGGAAAAAATTGTAAACAGGAAACTTAACGGCAAAAAAGAAGAAAAAATCAAAGAAAAGAAGACAAATAAAGCTGAGAAACGTTCCCACAAATATTTTAGAGTTTTCTTTTTGTAAGTTATATGTGCTTTCCTCGATGAAACACATACACACACACAACGAAATGCAAAATGCTTCAAATTAGAATTTTAAGCAACAAATTAGATATTTAGAGGCACACTCACCAAAACACCAACAGGATTTAAATGGAGACGTACTTGATTGCGTCATAGTTGTGGAGTTTTGCTGTTGTTGTTGTTGTTGTTGTTGTTGTTGTTGTTGCTGCTGCTGCTGATGCTGATGCATGTGGTTCATATGGTGATGGTGTTGTTGCTGAAGTTGAGTTTGTTGCTGTTGCGAAATCGATGACGAAGTCGGCGACGGAATAGGCGAAGGCGTCGATGACATGGAATGTCTTAGTTGCTGCTGTTGGGTTATGGACGACGGCGATGATGGCGACGACGGCGATTGATGAAATTGCTGTTGTTGTTGGTGTTGGTGTTGCTGCTGTTGTTGCTGTTGTTGTTGTTGTTGTTGTTGCTGGTGGTGATGTTGCATATGCTGTTGTTGCGTATACATATCCATCTGGTGACTCTGATTCAGCAGTAAGCCGCCGCCGCCGCCGCCGGATGAATCCACCACAGCAGAGCCCAAGGCAAACGGTGATCTCATTTGATGTTGCATAGCTGAGTGCTGTTCGCTCATATCAATAATATCGCAGAACAGTTTGTGCCTAATGGAGTTGTGGTGATGATTCGCCTCTTCCTTATTGTGGTCGTCCTTCTCTTCCCTCTTGCCAGGTGATGTTGATGGCGGTGATGCGAATGTTGTTGTCGGTGATGACGTTGTGCTATGACGATTGAAGTTAAAACTATTATTAATTTGGCTGCCGTATAAATTGTAAATGGACGATTGCGATGGTAAATTTTGTAGCGACGACGATACTATTGATGATAGTGGTGAAGGTATTGGTGGTGGTGGTGGTGGTGGTGGTTGTGGATTATAATTATTAATGCGGTTGTAGCTATAATTAATTGATGATGTGACTGAAGTTGGAGTAGGCGAGTTGCTATAAGTACTGTTATTATTATTAGTCTTACTTCTATCGTTTAAATTAAAACTGTTGAAGTTGTTATCAAATTGATGAAATTTTGCAAGTTTTGCGACAGCAACAGCAGCAGCAGCGGTGTTGTTTGTGGTGGGATTGGGGGTGGCGGTTGTGTTGGAACTGTGGTGGCTGTGTTTGTGGCTGTGATTGTATGACTTTTGATAATGGCAGTTGTGTGCTGAGGAAGAAGAAGAGGATGATGGTGGTGATGATACACAACTCACGGAATGCAATGAGCGATTCGACGAGCTAGTCGAAGACAGCGGTGATGGCGAGTAGGATTCTTGCGATAATTGCTTTATAATGCTCGCATCACAACTACTGTTCCGGCGGATTGATGCTCCTTGCTGATGATAATAGCTTGTCGATGATGGTTGCAGGTACGTATCTGTACTCAAATTGACCAAGTTCAAATTGTAGTCCAGGTTATCAACGTCATCCCCATAAATTTCTGATGATGATGTCTTATCCCTTCGTTCTTCACAACAACTACTATTCTCGGTATCGCCTCTGAATGATGACGGTGGTGATGATGGATTTCGATATTCCGCAGTTGCAATGGATTCGATGTTATAGTGAAACTGATGTTGTTGTTGTTGTTTTAGTAACAGGTCGCTATAATTGTTGGAGTCATTTGTTTGTGTTTCATGGCAATCGAACATTTGTTTTTTTTGTTTTTTTTTTTTTACTTTAATTCAGTCCTTCGCGTTGTATTTCTTTTTTTTTTCTGTTTATACAATTTACGTGACGAAATCACAGCGCGCATTTGTGTATTATACCGGTTTTGAAACTATTGTTCTCGATGACTATTTTGTTTATTTTTCATTTATGTAAAACGAACGAACGAAAAGAAAATAACTATGTGGGAATGTTTCTGCACAAAATTAATACAAAAATATATATTCGCTCACCAGATAGATTTGCGTGATTTTTTAGAAAATGTTACAAAAAAAAAAAAAAAAACAGAAAAAACAACGAAACAAAAGGAAAAAAGCTCCTGCGGTATAAGATAGAGTTTTGGTATTCGATTAGATTACTGATATATACTGAACTCTGCAAAAATTATTTTAATTATTCTATTTGTAAAGCGAAAAATGGTACGAGATAGATTTCACAAACAAAATAACGAACGAAAACAGAAAACAACGAGAAATTTGTCTGAAAGATGTATATTTGAATTTGAATTGAATCTGAGCCGAGAGGAGATCATGTGTGACACCGCTGCGTTTCGATATAGAAGTCAACCACTACTACCTACTCTGACATCGAAAATGATGTTAAATGATGGCCAGTACAATGTGGTGCGGTGGTCTATGGTCTCACTACAAATACGAAATTCAAATTTTGCAACACGCAACAGGGTTTTTTTTTTCGTTGGTTAACCGTTATTTTTTTTATTTTTTTCTGATTTGATAATTTTTGTGGGATGCGAAGAGGGGCCAAAAAAAAGAAGACCAAATGCTGGTTAGAAAGATGTGTGTATATTGCACAAGGTGGGTTATATGCTGTTATGAGAGACAGACTTTTTGAATAGTAAACTATTCAAATTAGTGTGCATTTGTTAAAAGGTCTGCAACATAATAAAGATATGCACGAGGCTGTAACAGATGCGATTGAGGGCGCGATCGTAATGTTTTCTGAATATTAAATAAGAAAGTGGATTCCAAAAAAAAAAAACCTGCAACTGCGCGCAAAAAGCATTGAATTGCGAGTATGGACAAACAAAAATAACGAAACAGAAGCAAATCCATTCAAACTACAAAAAGGAAGAAAACAAAACATTTCGAATGCTCAAGCCTGCCGACTTTGTGTTTATTTCCTACAACACCAAAGGCACATTTCAAGGTTAAGATTCGGTTGTTGTTTCTTTTTTGTTTAAGTATTTTCCCTCCTCCCCTCCCGTGTTTGGATACAAATTTTCGCCTCAAAGAGAATAGGAGATTTCAATCAAACACCGTCATCTCATCATTCAACATCACACAAACTATTGGTATGCAGAAGCAGATACTGTTGAAGTGTGGTTAGAGTGAGCATTGAAAAGATTGCCTCACACAAGATGTATGTGGATTTCCTTCTACGGTCGAACACAGTTGTGGAGTAGTCAACCGTTCGCGTAGGCTCGAATAACGAATCGAATACGTATATATATTTAACTAAGCGAGTTTGACATTGAACTAAATTTCCAACAGCAGTAGCACAACATCGCTCTACTGTCGACTCCATTGAATGGCGGTTGATGTGCGATGTGTGAATTCGTATTGAATTGAAAGAAAGATAAAACACCGATATGTCAAAGCCAAATTTGATACTAGACGAACCGGTTCAAGAGCGGTACACTTGCTGTTTCTTTGCTGCGGCTGCTGGTGTGTGATATTGCGTAGCACGTAGGTACTCATTTGATCGTATAAACAGGAAAAAAAACTGTGACAAAACGCGGTTACATTCCAAGGTGAAGTAGATCATATCAAATGTCAGTATTGCAGATACTTTTCCCACATTCCACACTGTGCACGAAATTTTTATTACACACTATTGAAAACAAAAATATTCTAATGGAAAAATGCGCGATTGTTTACTCTCGGGATGATATACATATAGCAGAAAACGGACAAAAAAATTCTGAACAACAGCAAAAGATACGCAGTTACTACTTGTTGAAACAACCTAATTTGCGATGTGTCTTCACTATAATAAATATATAAATTCTTTTCAAATAGATGATTTATTTATTTTTTTTTTGTTTTTTTTTGGTTAGCATGCGTCGTTTTCCGCTCGAATACTCAGAACTCAGTCTTCAAAATATTATGAAATTTTTTGTGATAAGCAACGTACACATATTTGATCTCTTGGATGTTGTTCGTGTGTTGGGTAAAGTGTACTCGTATCTTACAAGAAACCCAAAAATTATATTATATTTTCCGTTAACGATTGAAAAACAACGAAAACAAATTCAAAAAAAAAAAAAGAATTACGAAATATGCGTTACACGATCGTTCGAAAAGCTCACGGTACTCGAACAATGGAGATTGTTTTTTAGAACACGGCACACACGAGGATGTTAATGTTAGCACCGACGTCGACTAAAAATCATCGACATGGAAGATGCGCGACACGTTTATAGCGTATATAGATATTAGTTTGGAATGAAAAAAATATACATTACGTTGGTTTTCCATTGAAATTCGTGTCGGAAGGAGGAGGTGAAAAAAAGCTATCTAACTCTGCTGAGCGCCGCTTGATGAGAGCGAGAATTGCTGCGCCGCCATTCACGCATACAGTGCCGCGAGGCGCGAATATAAGTAAAGATAATGAATACAAAAAAAAAAGATGTCGAAGCAAAGAGAAGCAAATAATAAAATGAATGAAAGAAGGAAAAAACTGCGCTAAACACGCGCACAAAGCTTAAAATGAAATTAGCCAAATGTGGTTTAACCACAATCACACTCTTCGACGAGAATAAAGCACACACTTGATTTTTGTTTTTCTTTGCTTTTTTTGCAAAGTTGCTTCTTCTACAAAAAAAGTGCCAGCGATATAGTGTGACACGTCTGCTCCTCCCGCTGGACTTGTTCGTGAATGTTGATTTTTTGTCTTTTTTTTTTTTGCTTTCTGTTGCTGTATGCTGCGCTGCTGTACTATCTCTCTTTCACCAAAATTGATTCGAAAAATTTGTTTTCGGACAGATAATCTATACCGAAGGAAACAGAAAAGTGATGGTATTTCCATTTCCACCTGTGCTCGAGTGTTGAATTAGATAATGAATTCAGCTTAGTTAATTAAGAGAGAAAAAAAAACTGTGGGCCTGTATTTTAATCTCTTTTCGTCATTTTGGCATTCTGTTTGCAGCTTTTATTTATACAATCATAGCAGTCTGCGGTTAAAAGTAAAGTTTTTATTGTTTTCTCATTTTAAATTTTGTGTTTTTTTTTATCTGGAGACTGAACGACCGAACAACGTAGTATATTGCAATACATTGTGCAAGATTGTTAACAATTAAAACGAGAGTCGTGGATAATATTATAATATGTAAACGAGCTTTGATAATGGCGACATTGACATTATATTCGGTTGTGACGACATCGTAATGTGTTTCTCTGTCTGACTATATGCAAATGGTTGTTTGAAATGAGGATGCAATTTTCAAGATGCGTTAAAGCGTGACATCTACATCTATAAGCATGAGGTATACATTTAAACAACAACTACAACAAAGTTTGCCTACGGTAGTAAAAAGTAGCAACATTTGATTATAAATGTGTCATGTACAAGGGCGCAGGTAATTGTAGTTTGGTCTGGCAATGATTTGCCCAGTCATGTTAAGTGCGAACTTTAACGAGCTATTATTATTATAAATTGAAGGGCTTTTGGAAAATAAAAGTAGGTTGATATATTATTAGAAAGTGAGAAATTGGACAATGCATATAACATCCCTGAACATTGAATGGATTTCATTTAAGTTTGAGTTGCTGCTCTTTATGCTTAGCAAGCGGATGGCGAATCGAGTATCGAGTGGTATATGTAAAAGGAGCTATGAGGCCACAGGCGGGAATTTAGTGCACATTTCATGTTTGCAAAAGGTCTAAACAACCTGAGCTGCGAATAATTTGATCCTTTTTCTAATTGAATTGTAATTGAAGTACTGTGACACCAAAAAAAATGTCCTTTTTATAGATCATTTTAAGGGCATTGAGCACTTCCAATTGATGCAAATGACATGTAAACTGTCAATATTGATAGAATGTAGTTCTCTTTATTTCAATTAAGCAGAAGCATTTTATTATGCGAAGCTATAGGAAGCAAAAAGAAAACATGAATCTAGTTTATTACACTTTATGACTGCTTTTTCTAGTTCAATCCATCAAATACCTTTTGAATATAATGTATTTAACGAAATCTGAACTAAAAACGAGTAGTGAATATTAATGTTCGTTTGCAATAGAAGTGAAATAACGAAGATGTAGCACAACCCTCTAAGCTTTCATTCAAAAAGCAGCGGGTATGGTTGCGCATACGCCCTAGTGAACGCACTAAAAAAAATTTATTGTTACTCGAATGTTCGTAATTTTATTTATTAATTTTATATTTAGTAGTTCATGGAGTATATCCATTTCCAATACTGTTATTGAAGCGATTTGTATACTCAAAATGACTACCCCTCAGTGACCAGAATGTCGGCTAAAGCCGGAGCGACAATTCATATTGCGGAACCATTTTAAATAGCATGGGCACATGCCATAACATGTGCTCATTCAATAGCTGTCATCATCTTGTAGAGCCAATACTTAGTATACAATCGGATCCACTTGATATTCAGCCGCTTTTCCATATCGCATTGTTGCTTTTGTCATGAGTAGTTTCTCAGAATATTTCTTAGTATTTTTGAAACCAGTCGTTTTTTTAAATAAAAACAAAAATTGCATCTGGTAGGTGATTTTTCTTCACATAACCAATTGCGGTATCAGTGATGAATCGGAATTTCCATACTCATAGTTTGGAAATAAAGCAAACTGTACACTTGCTCTTGTTATGAGCTCCAATTTACAAAAAATTACGTAATTATCGTGATACTCGTAACTTTTGGTTCCTTAATATAATAATTTGTGATGCAAATTTTATCAGTTAAAATTATATATATTTTTATAAAAATAGAGTATGTAGTTGTTCTCGATTTTTAGGTGCACAGTATTTAAAGAAAATATATGAAAAATAGAACATTCCCCGACATAAACTTAACATTTGCAAATGTCATTAAACCAATTTAAAAAAATAATAAAAAGTTCGGTCGCTCGATTTCGTTAAAAATGCTTATTCACTTACAATTCTAGTGAAAAGTATACCTTCAATAATTAATCGAAACAAATTACATGACAGATCCAGTGTTCAAAATGGTTGCGGTCAAGACATGCGAATGCTCTTTTTGATATTGTACTAGATAAAATGTTAAATCCAGTTTATTCTGTTGCGAAGAATCAGAAAATTACGCACAAGCTAAGCTTCTCTTTCTGACTAATATGGCCATATTTATGCTTCTTTAAATTTGTTAACTTAAACAAAAATGTTATATTATGTATTCTATCTCAACACTATATTCGAATGTCCGTTTAAAAAGTGACATATCAAAAATGTTAAATGAGTGAGAAACGTCAGATTTTTTAAACGATAATCTAAAGATGTCATCAAACGACAAAAACGACATATCGCTATTTCTTTTTACTACAGACGTCAAAAAGGTTCAACAAGCTAAAGCCAGGGTTCGCGAACTCTGCAATTGTATATGGAAGTGTAAAGTTCTTCATTTTAAATTAGGTAACAGGAATGAAGCTGTGACAAAACTAATCTGTCAGTAAACGCCTTTTTCAATTTTATTTGTCAATAAAATATTTGCCACGACATATCTGAGATTCGAATCAATTTAAAAGTTATTCGAAATTATTTCTTCGACATTTCTATTTTTCTTTTTAATAGCAAGTTATTTCATTTCATTTTTACTTGTCAAACTCCATTTGGCAACAAAACCACTTTTCCTGCCACAGAAGCCAAAAAAAAGATGCATTGAGTTCAGGTTTTGACATTTCAACTTTTATTAAACAGGTTGTGTTGAAAGCTTAAATTCACCCGAACTGACACATCAGTAAACGAGGAAATGGGGATTGATATTACCTACCTCTTAAGAAGTAATTTCAATTCTTTCATCAGTGGTCGCTATGAAACTGACGCCCTTTTTGCACGTGCATATAATTCAAATTATTTTTACTTTCAAAGTTATATTATAGGCTCAATTTGCTGTTTTAATTTGCAAAATATTTGCAGGAATTATTTTTGTTTATCTGTCAGCTGTTTCAATTTCATAAAATGTAGTAGAATTTTTTTAGTACTATTGCACTTTATACAAGCTGTCATATCAATGGCTTCGTGTTTAAAAACGCTTTGCGCACTCAATCAATGACTGATGTGACTGATCTGCTTTTGACAGAATCAACTAGCCTACTCAAATCTGAAAAAGGTTGGCAGCATTGGATATTGAAGTTCAGCTAGAGTTGCATAAGAATGTGAGAGACATTACTAGTAGAACAATATGATTGTGCTTTTGTTATTAACAGCAGTCGATGTCAATAATGTCAAACAAATCCGTTATATCTGTTTGTATTTGCACATTCCGAAGATTGCAACCAACTAACAGAAAAGAATGCCCTACTAAACTTGTGTCTGCGGTTTATCCAGCTGACATACTCCCCCGAAATTTACTTTGCATCCGGAAAACTTAAAATCAACAACTGTATTGATTTAATCCAATACCAACAAATGCCAACAGTTTTAAGCTAAGTCAATAAAACCCCTTTAAAAATGATACCTTTCCAACAAAGTAGACACACAAATTGTTTACCACACATAAATCCATTCGGAAAAACATGTCCTAAGCGAAAAACAAATGCTCAACTCGAAGAAAAAAAAGACCAAAACTACATATCTAGGTCATACCGAATGAAGGATTGCTACATAATTCTAAATTTAAGTAGATGACAGTGGAGTACTTTCATGTGATCCAGATGCATGCGAAAAGAAGCTTTTTTGCGCAAGCATCTTTGCCTCGAAACGGAATACTAAATGCACTTTTGCAGGATACGACTTCAGATGCCAAATAATACAAATCAGCTACATTCGTAGACAGATTATGTCTTTTTTCCGTTTGCCTGTACCTGTGTGTGTGTTTGTGATTGTGTTTGGATGCACCATTAGAATTGCTGATTAAAGTGGCGGGAAACCCCATTATGTGTATATGAAAATCCTTGGGATCTGGGCGGCCAGGAGTTTTATTTACACCACCCGAATATACCATGCTTATTATATAATTGCATCCGAAAATGGTGAATTACATTGCTTACATTGTTCCACACCGACTCGCGTGGCATCTAGGTACTCGGCATGTATACAGTTGCACATGGTTCGTGTTTTTTTTTTTCGTTTCCATGGACTTTTGGTCAAGTGCTCCTTGGGAAGCACTGAAGCACTTACGGCATCATAGTTGTGCCAGCCAACCTGTGCGCAGGACACAACAATAAAAATCACAATAAAGCAAAATTTAACTGGGTCAGCAAGACGACAGCAGTACCACCAGCAGCAGCAGCAGTAGCAATAGCTGCAAGAAACGCAAACATCCCTTAGTTTTTTTTTAGTTTTTTTTGCCTTCTTCTTTTTTTATATGTCTGCATGACAACAAAGCTTTACAGAGCGCATAGCTATGGGGCTATCGGACTATTGGATGAAAGTGGTATTTTGGGGTTAAAATCAATTCGAAAACTTTATTGCAATCTAAGAAGAAAAAAATCACGTAACAACCTGGTGGGATGTTATTCGAAACAAAATTTGATGGGCGCCAGCAGCTTACAAACCTGCCCAACAAACATTAGCACATGATGCAACTTCACATATATTTCGACGAGTATTCAAAAATTAAACAAAAGATACACTCTCCGGCTGGCTGTATATATAGACTCAGCTGCGCTAATCAAATGACATCATCGAATGCCAAGGGGAAAGTGCCACACTGATGCCGGACGACACGGCCGAAGTAACGAGCAGAATGATGCATCTTCTTTCTATTATTATAATTCGGCGATTGCTTTATACTCATACTAACGATAATCAATATACTGGCCGTTGCCGCACACCAAGTTTCGTAACCATCTATAAAACGGGTATATCATCCTCCAATTAGAAAAATCACATGTGTACGTATATTGCTTATTTTTTAAT
The DNA here is from genome assembly GCA_951230905.1 of Cheilosia variabilis. Taxonomy (NCBI): domain Eukaryota; kingdom Metazoa; phylum Arthropoda; class Insecta; order Diptera; family Syrphidae; genus Cheilosia; species Cheilosia variabilis. Next base: position 3,270,777 of record OX579676.1, on the reverse strand, counting down.
TTTCAAATAAATAAGCAAAAATAACGCGGAGCAGGCCGGCTGGGGGTGCTGCGGGTGCGGGTATGGACGATGATTCCAGTTTGAAACCTATATTTCTGATCGTTGTTGTATTACAGAAATATATAGATGTCCAACAATACAAAGTCATTAAAAAAATCCACCAGCAGCAGATAACCTATAACGACGAGTTGTCGTGTGTACACGTAACGTCTCAATGTGGATAGATATAGATAGTCCTACTAGAGGCGCGCTCTACACACAGAGCGTTAGAGCAGTGAAGTTATAGTTGTAGCCCAGCCAGTTCACCTTGGACTCGCGTTAGCTATTGCTTTTGATGGACAAACACGAAATTGAATCAGCTTTGGCGGCGTACACAGATACAATCGTACATTATACTCTATCGGCGATAGAAACTTTTAGGTTGTAAGTTTACCTAGAGTAGGCATAAATATGCACCAATGCGCTAATTTTCCCACAACTACACGAGCGCGTATGGATTGGATATTGTAATTGGCGTGCTGTATTTGTGTGTTTGTTGTAACTCGCGCGTCTATTACTGCTGATCGCACCGTGGAGAAAAACAGACTAAGCTTGAACACATTCATTTCTTCAAGTCGTTAAATCGCTTGTTCTTGAATTGTTCAGTTTCGTGCGGTGGGGACTGCATAGGGTATACCTTTCGAACTTGAGCTGAAGGCAGTCGGGTATGGAGATTTGTTTTTTCTTCTCGATGGGTTTCTAATCACATTCAGAGAGAGAGACTGACTGATGTCTAGGGTTACCCTAATGCATTTTAGTGGGAAAATTCATTCATCAGCCAGGGTGATTATTCGGTAAATTTTATAGTTGTTTCTAGTCCTATAAGATCGATTGGAATTGTACATTTAAGGGATACCTCACCAAGATGTCGCTAAATGTCATGTGATATAAAGGGCTTCGCAATCAAATATAGCTGTTTTTTTTTATGATTCCACAAGGAAAATCTTTTGTTTCGAACGATTTTATACAGCATAGCGACCACTTATTTGCCACGACACAGTGGTGCTTACGAAAAGAGCGGACTTGCATTGGGGTAAACTTCAGATGTGTGCATACAATTGATGTATATTTAGAACAAACTTTGTGAGGGGTGAAAAATCGAATTGGGGTGTTCTTATTGCATTTTTAATGGTCGATTGATCGATGAGATAGTGGAAACTTCTTCGAAATATCCTTTCAACACAGTTCTTAAGTATAGGATTGTCGGTTCAAAGGGAGCAACTGTAAGGGTATGGATATCTTCGTTTATGACAGGGGAGCGGCATATTTATCGTTATCGGGCTATAATAATATTGATTGTTCGTTTTATTCTTATCTAACTATTCTTGGACTATATTTACCACCAGTTTTGACAGTGGAACATGAATTCGCGTATAGTTTTAAGGAAAATTTGGAACAAATTTGTAAGAAATCTTATACCAAAATTATGGTTAATATTGTTTCTGAATTTTTTTCGAAACAACCTACTTGCCATCGAGGCTGGCCACATCTTTGCAACTGTTTCTGAATTTTTGGGAAAGCAACTATCTACCTATAAGCACGCAGCGTTTCAGAAGATAGTAATCGAGAGGGTCTCTAAAACCGATATCGTGAGCTTAGGTAAAGGGTGTACTTTAAACCGCTAAAATGGCGTCCAACGTGAGTCTACAACGGATCTAAGGGCATGAGCTTTTTCTCAGCCGGTGCCAATGAAAAATTAATTTAATTGAAAATTCAACTTATTGCCAAAGAAGTATATGAATACCCACAGCACAGCAAGTTGAGTCAAAAAAAAACACGCCTCGTATTCGACTGCGCGATATTTAAAACTTTAAACAAGTCCCACTAAACAACTGTTTAGTTAAAAAAAACAATAACCAAATCTTCACCAAACTTGTTCCTTCAGACATAACAAAGTAACTTGCCTCGAGACTACTCAATAACAAATACCAAAACAGTGACTTAAATATGACCTTCACAGCAATATATCCATCTATAGTTGACATGCAACATCTTTAAATACCGTGCTCATCATATTTTCATTTCCATAATGCAATTCTTTAACAAAGGTCGTAATCATATACCCAGCCCATCATTTCACGAAAGAGAAAAAGAAAAAAAACCTGTATCTAAAATAAAGAAAACTTTGCGCGCAATTAGTTGCATTCCATATAAAGGTTAAATTTAAATTAGGTACAAATTTAAGCAAATATGTAACCGATTGTGTTTTTCTCCTTTGATAATATAAAAAAATTTGTCTTTGTAACCGGTTTAGAACCAAGGACAACAGACAAGTTAAAGATGCTAATTAGTTAACTAAAAAAAAAAAAAAACCTGGAAGATTAGAAGATGAAGATAGATTCCATTGTGTTCAATGTTCAATTTCGAATTAGCATTTTCTGTCAGATTTTTGTAGAATTGTATTCAACGAAAGCTGCAAAATTAAATGTAATTTTTATTTATCTCTCGTTGGATAAAAATTGACACAGATTGGTTTCATAAGCGGATGCATCAATTGTGTGATGTGGGGGGCTTGTGTAATATCACATACTGCAGTTGAAATTAGCTCAGAACACAAATGTCTAGTAGGGTGTAGACTTGTAAAGCTAAATTTTATTGCTCTGGTATATGTTTATATACACACTGGCAATGAAAGAAATATTACTTGCAAAAACTAGGAAAAAACAAATTCGAACGCGAACCGCTCATTAAGGCGCCACCACATTTTATGGAGGAAGAAAACTGCGTTCATTTATTTAAACTCCTTACAAAAAGAAACTTCCTATTTGCTACTTTGTTATTTAATTGCTGTAATTGTTATTGTTCGATTAAATACAATGGCCGAAAATGCGTATGTCTACGCATTATAGAAATGTCTTACCTCCTATTGATGGTAATTTCCTCACTATTTGCGTTGTATAATTGAAAACATTTTATCCCTCTATCGACATTTGACAGTTCTTTTTTACTGTTGCTGTCGAAACATTAACGCCATTGTGTCGTGCAGCACGTTTTTAACGGTTAAAGTTCATTGCAATTTCAACGCCGCAGAACTCACGCTTAAATGATTTTTTTATCGATTTGCATTGCTTAGTTAAATTATTCTGACAGTTAAGTGAATCTGCCAAGCTGAAATAAAACACGAATACAAAATGATTGCTCTGAAGTAATAGCGGTTGTCGCACAAACTATAAAGCCACTTTCCGATGACAACTACTTTGCAGTTGAAGTTTATTATTTAAGTACGTGGTTAAGTCTTATTAAAGCACATGTTATACGTTCAATACTTAAGGAAAAATTATGCATATTACGACTGTCAGTGTAATAACCATTCGAGTACAAATCCACGTATATAAGACAATTAAAGCAAATGATAAACGACAGAACAGTTTAATAGACATTTCATAGAATATGCTTAACTTTGTTTTCCTTTGACAGCCAATACCGAAATAGGTTTTTCAAGTGAATTATGTTGCTACAACTTTTCAGACGTATGCCCTTGAATATTTTTGCAGCTGGATTTTCATCAAAGCAAATTGTAAACACATTAAATACGTGTGTAGTGGGGAAAAAAGGACATGCTAATGAGCACACCTGTATTACACCAATTTTGCTTAAATTTAGAGCGATATTTAGATCGCTGCGAACAACGTCTTAACTTCAGCTGTCAAAATATTACCAAAGTCTGGAAGTTGCTTAAAATGTTTAAAATTTTCCACATTTCAACAGTTAAAACTAGTTTTCCATTTTCTTTCTCTTTTTTTTCTGATGCACTTTTTCCACTTTAGTACAATTTTTTGTATGTTGGGCAGAAAATATTTCACTTTCTTTTTGCAAGTCTAGATTTCAGCTCGAGATTTTCACGCACTTGATCTAGCACCAATACATTTGTCTTCAGTTAGAAATTTTGTTAACCTACTTTTGTGTTGTTTAAGAAATAAAACGTGGCTCGATCAAAGTAAATTTTCATACTAAAATTGCTGACATGCGCTTTTTGTCAGTGCAATCAAAAATTACCCATTACGGCAAATTGAAAAACTACTCCAAATGTTGCCCTTTTAAGTTTAAAATTTCATTTGCAAAATACAAAGTCGAAGAATTGTGGAGTTGGGAAATGCTTAGCTCACTTTTGGGCCGAGAAAGATATAATTCTAACCAGCTATAAGTACAGTCATTTTTGATGAAGATTCGGCTATTAATTTCTAAACTGGGTATCCACCTCGTGTGATTTGTTTTGTAATTTTTTACCCTTTTATTTCCGATAAGTAGGAATGTAAGGCAAGCATTATCAAGCTGGTGTCACCTGCCCAGATCAAATGCAAAATTCTATTTCTTAACAAGTTGCCAAACACCAAAAAGTACCTATTTTCAATTCGATTGTGCGTGAAAGTTTTAATAAAATTGTTTGTTTCTTTTAATTTGTTCTCTCTTTTTCTTACTAGTTCTTATAACGCAATTGTCCTAAAAGCCCCTACCAACATAGAATGTTCTACTGACAATCTACCTGGCTAAAACAACCCATTCACTTTCTAACTCTGAGCAAAGTTGTTGTTTATTATTTTTACAAGAAAATGAAAATATACAAGCTGGTTTTATGCAACGCAAAATTAAAGATGTTAAATGTATTCCATAGAATTTTATCAGGAAAGAGTGCTCATGACAACAGGGTGTTTAATGTTAAAAGCGTCATCTGGTTTAAACTACGCAATGTTCCTATTTAATTTTTTTTTGTTTGTTATTTGAAAATTATGTTAAAGACATGTAGTTTCAGTTACTTAAAATCATAAGAATGTTGCAGTGATTATTGACACCAAAGTTTTTGTAAAAAATAAAAATAAACAATTACAGACAAATGGTAATAATTTTCTTTGAGAAAATAAAGATGGCATCACATGATATTAATCCCTTAAAAAATATTGGTATGCTTATTGAATATCTAAAACATTCCCATGTGAAACCAAAAGGGCGACCATTTTTATTCTAAACAATAATCAAAACGAAACGAAAAACTGTCTGAATTTCCGAAACAAAAAAAAAAAGTTAAACACAAAATCTCTGTTATATGCATGTGATAAATTAAATATAAAATAAATTGAAATCAAACGATCACAATAATAATAATGATGGGACTTACCAGAACTAAAATGTGAGCGTTTGGTTTGTTCATTTTCCGGATCGGAATCAAGTGGTCTTTTTCTAGAATCGCCGATTTCAGGGCTTGGGCATGTCTCCATTGGTGCATCGTCAGCCATCTTAGCTTCGTACATATACTTATTTTTATTTTCAAGTATTTATAATATTTCTAATCTGGCTTTGAAGAGTAGAATAATAGGAGAATAGATGTTTTTTTTGTTTTTGTTTTGGTATTGATTTGTACAAAATTTTTAAATTTTCGTATTTATTTTTGTTTTTTTTTTTTTTTTTAACGGGAAGTACTGTTTTGTATCTTGTGATTTCGTCGCAAATAAGCAATGCAACACTCGTTATATGATGTTTTCTTATATAGTTTTATTTTTTAGTCCTTATTGTGGGTGCGATTAATGTGCGAGAACGATATGAAAAAAGAAAAAATATGATTACATGAGTTAATAAAATCGTTTGACATAAATAGATTGATGTATAGGTAGTTAAATAAAATAGATGAGTGGTTGTAATTTATATATATTTATGTAGAAGAGAATAAATATGTGAACAAGACATAAAAGAATGACGTTGATTATATTAGTTTATTTACGATTTATTTGACGCCGAAATTAAGTTATAACAAAGACCCACGGGTGTATCTGTATATGTCTTGCGGTCAAGTTTAAACATGAATGGTTTAAAGAAGCTCATCCAATTACCAATTAGCTCAAAAATCATACCCAACTTATGCAATGTTACCTAAAACGGTTGTTCGACTTAGACAAAATTAACATTTTAGCAAAATTTCATAAGCCCTAAAGTTTGGTACAAATTTGACTTATCGAAAGTTTACGTTCGTGTTTGTGAGATTCACGGATGTCTACAATCCTATCCTACCATCTACTACTGCCAAATGGCAACCTACCTACCTACCAGTGCAAAGCAATGTGTCAATCATTCACGGCTCTGATAATTCCAAACATTTGTTTCATACTCATATTACACTAGCGATCACAAGCCACCTTTTACCCTTTTTCGAACTAAAATAATGTTTTTATAAAAAATATATCTGCCTCTGCTGTTGGTTGTGCTTTCAATGAGGTCTGACGCAGGCACTAAAGTTTAATAATAGATATGCATTGTGTTCAGAGGATGAATTAAAACGAAATTTAGTCAAAAACAACGACTGAGAATAGAAGGCAAATGTAATTGAATTGGAGCAAAATAACCGTCTCAACCCTTAAGGGTCTTCGACTTCCCTTAAGTATCAACTGCATTTGCGAAAGGAATGTGGATTCTTGTTATTTGGGGTCGTGGACTTTGTGAATATTCCTCATATGTCCCATGGCCCAGAGAACGGGTAATATTAAAGAAATCGTGGTATTTCTCAGAGCCATTGCAAGTAAGCCTCGTGTTGGGCGCCATTTTCTATATCCAATAGCTATGTACTTGCCACCCCACAATGCATATAGTGCCTTGTTTGCACCCACTAAGAATAGAAAAACTGCGAAGACAGCACTGCACGTGCTAAGAACAATCGAAAACTCACCCCATCAAAAATAAGCTTTTTGGTCGTAGTCCAAAATTAGCTCGCAACGTTCAAATATTTCATTATTGTGCTAAATTTTATTTATTCTAGTATAATTGATTCCCTATCCATTGCAAAAAGAAATTCCACCAACCTTGAACTGCTGCTACGGATAAATATAAAAATTATATATTTAAGACAAATGAAAGCTCATGACAAAGAGATAGTCCGACACCTGTGAAACTGTGTGAAAGTATTTCTATTTTTAAAATAAGTAGAGTGAAAAGAAGAAAGAAAAGCGTTAAATCATATGACACCTTGCCAAATAATCTATTGCACATGGTTTCAATTAATTATTTATTTTTTTTTTATTTACACTCATTGATATATAGATATATATAGATTGCTGGATCGATATTGATAATCTTGCAGATACTTTAGAGCCGCACTCCTTGTGATGGCACATTCTCAGTTTACGTAATACTAAACCAAATAAGGATAGTTGGCTCACAAGAGGCCATGCGAAGCAAGTTTATTATAAAAAAAAAATAACCAAAAAAAAATTGGGAAAGAAACAGATAATAAATTCTGAGGTGGTGTTGTATTTTTTCTTTTGAATATTTTCACCTAGCTCTGGTGCCAAGAATCATCGACGGTGATGACTCTTCCCCTGACATATAGAGAACATACGTGTCTTTTATATTAGCAACTATATTCCAACTCGCTCTCTCTCTAGTGCACATTTCTAGTGTGCAACACTTGTCCTTGAATCTATTTAAAAGCATCTGTGCGCTCTACTGGCAGGTACGTGCATCGGCAAACAAGTAAATAGATTGGAGAGACATTGAAGTCACATTGCCAAAATGAAACGTTTTTTACAGTTCGTGTTTTTTTTTTCCGCTGGCATTCGCCTGAGCTTTTTTCTGTTTCTTGAAGACGGCTACGTCATTTTTGAGTACAGGCGTGCAAATTAAGCACAATTGTGCTTTTTAATCAAGCATATAATATAACTGCTTATCAATCGAACTACACACGCACATACGAATGCACACAAATACTTTCAACACCTAAACCTAAAAATAATTTTGTGATATCAAGAAATTTCATGTCCGGAATGTTAGCATAACGAACATTACCATGCTACAACAACAACTTTGCATGCACTACATAACGTATGCTCCTCAAAGTGTGCGTTTTGCGTTGCTGAATGACGCGATGGGTGGAAGGTGGCAGAAAAGGGGCGGCAGCGGCTTTTCTATGTTGAATTGACTTGACACGAATTCAACATAAATTTGTGTTCTCTCTCTTTATTTCTTTCCCTTCAAATTCTTCTTTTTCGTTTGCTTCGTAAAATTTGGTACGTTTCGGTTTTGGGTACTTAACGGTTGAGACGACGAGCCAGTGCTTAAGAGCTTTAGCCAAAGTAGAAGAGAATGTAAAAAAGCAAAGTGAAATACAAAAGAAAAAAACAGTCCAGAACACGGAGAAGAAGAACTCTCACAATCCCAATCGCAATCTATACAATTCATTTTCGTGGTCTTATCAGAATAATGATAAAAACGCACTTTACCTTAACTCATTTCGTCATTTAAATTGTTTATTGTACAATTGAATTTCTTTGTGAAACTGAACTAAACAGTTCCCATATAAATTGGCTTTTTTAACAGAACTTCAAAAATTGCCTGAAACTTGACAATCTTATCACTCGTGTTCGACGTACCTACACGATTCTTATCAAGACTGTATTTTTCTCCGTGATAAGAAAAACTTATTTGTATAATGTAAAACTCAGACGTATACGACATGTTTTAACTAAAGTTCACGTTCAAATGTTTATGCACGTACATATATACATTTGAGGTTATAAATTGTAAAGAAAAAATATATAATTACCGAACCAAAGAGTAAGAAAAACAAAAAAACGGTTTGTCTTAAATAACAAAATGTCTGCGTCTGTGGTTGTGAATTAGTAAACATATTAGCAATTCACATGACAGTGCTAACACATTTGTTAGATTAGCACTGACACTAAATGTATTATTTTAAAATTTCACTTTTTAAAAGATATCTCGCTGAGATCCAGACACAGTTGCTTATTTTTAATATACAAAATGCAACTAATTTTATAATAGCCTGATGAGGCCAAGTTTATTTAAATATTCATTACTTGAGTAAATAGGGTTTTATATGCATATAAGCAGACAACTAATTTAATGTGAATAAAAATTTCTGTTGCGAAATCACAAACACTTCTACTAACACACGATATTTGAATGTTTTGATTTAAGTCATGTGCTGTCAATGTTTGGAGATAAGCAAAAATACAAATTATTGGCACAGTCCCTGACACATGCTTCAAATATTATTTTCTATTAAAAAATCTGAATTTAAAGTGATTGTTAAAAAGATACCGCATATTTTTATTTTACCAATGGAACGCGTGCTCAACGTCCAGAAATTGGGCAGATTACAAATGTCCTGAATGATATAACCAGTATAAGATTGGTCGGTAACGTCACTTTACGTTAGCCATAAAATGCACGTGATCGGTGTGGGCCAGTAAAAATTCTGACGTATGACACCCGCTGTCAGACTTAGTAAACAAAAATGTTGAACCCATGATGAAAATAGAAACATACGCTATAAGTCTTCCTTATCATTTAGTACAGGATTTTCGTCAGGAATGTTTTTTTTTTATTTTATTTTTGTACAACATAATGGACAATAAAAGCAAAGTGGTTTAATTCAATATTGGGGATCACTTATGACTTATAACTTTGCAAAGGTTGGGCACATTTTTTATCAAATTTGTACACATTTCAGTGTTTTATCTATTTCCCCCAAACGGTTTGTTTATGTTCAAGTCTAAACTATCCAATTGTAGTGTCAAAAACTCATCAATCATGTAACGGTCACGTTCTGCAATAACACTTTCCAAACTTAATTATTTGAACATATTTTGAACGGATGTAACACTGACTGATTTGCAATTACCCAGAACAGAATCCTTTTATTATGTCCGTATCCATTAATCTTTTTTTATAAAATCTTCATGTGATCCTTTTACGATTAAGACACAATTGTCAAATACGATCCGTTAAGTTGCTGTTTAAATATTCTATTTTCTGTGAATGCAGCAAATGTAAACTAGGAGAACCGTTTTCTTTTCGCAATTAACGGTTATTTACTTAATTGATTTTATTTTTATTTTACCCAAATGATCTATTTTCATGGTTTCCAATAACAGTTGGATCTCGAACTTTTGTTGTAAACCATATAACTCAATGATAATAATACATAAATAAAAAAATACTGATACTACTGACTGAAGCTATTTTGAAGGGATTTTTGATTTTTTGAACGAAAAGCCATCTGGGGCAAATGGACATAAACTCGTAATAAGTATACGATTCAACATCCGAATGAAATAACAAATTGTGTCTTTGCTTGCGTTGGGCGCCACTTTTTGTTTGTCAACAACGGACAAATGAAGACGGGCGAACGTTCGGCAAATATAGCTGTTCTGTGGAATATTTAACCTGCGCATAGTCTTGGCGTTCGCTTATCAAGGATAGCTTCCAATAGGCTTGTAATAGGTTCCAGTTTTCTTAATTGACCACAAGCTTTTATTATATATTAAGAACGAATGCCTATTTAAAAATGTCATCACTGAGACGAAAAAGCCTTTATTGGGCGCCACTTTTCAAAAAGATGATCACCGACAGATATACGGGATGGGGGCTTCCCACGTACTTAAATAGTTTAGAACCATATTCAACCTGCACGAAGCCACCATATTCGCAAGTCATTAGTACCTGCAAAAGGGCTAGTGCCGGGCGCCACTGTTTTAAAATGACGATCACCAATTTGCGGAAGTTTGCCTCTAGGTGTGTTGTTTCCTGCTAAGCTTCGGCTTTGCTTTTCATAAACGCATTTCAGTTTTGGGAATCGCGTCGTGAACAGGAAACCCGACTTAAAACTTAAAGCATAAAATTTTATGAAAAACCATTAATTCCTTAACGTAAAAGATGCCAGTGCGTCTTCATGGACAAGCTTAAAAAGTACTTGAGAATATTTGGCAACCCACGAATAAGTCCCAACGGATGTCATGCATAATTAAAAATAGGAGAATGTATATTCAACTTTGTCGCTCACTGTATGTTATTCTCGGGATAGTGACGTAATCATAAAACTCGTTAGCTGGTATTCAAGCACAAAGGCAATCATATTTTGACTAGACATTCCACGGGACACTTTAAATGTGTTGCTAATGACGGGCGATTTAAGTTCCCAGCTTTCTATCGATAGTTAGGACTCTTCTCTTTCGCAAAAACGTTTTCAATTCACTTTTAATGCACACGAAACGATGTCCCATTGACTGGTTTGTTTTCCAGTTCTACATGGTCGATGCGGTTTGCTTAATTGGAATATAATTATATCCTTGACACCAGCAGAACTGTGAAGCGAACTGATTTCTCAGGTGTACATATAAGTTGCACACAGCTGTGCGAATATGAAAATGCTATAAACAGCTTATTTCTAAACATCAACCGACTGTCACAAAAATTATGACAACGAATGACATTGAAGCAACTTGCTTTGTCTTTTGCCTATGATTAATGTGTGCGCGACGGGGTGGGGGTTGCGGCCAGGGCATAGGGGGGCAAAAATTGTGCGATAATTTTCAGTGCAGCACACCCCTCACTTGAATTCTCAGTTCTATGGGAGAATACGACTCGTTAATTACAAGCCAACGCCGTCTCGCGCCATACAGTACATACCCGTAGTCGCGGTCATACAGCAAAATTTATTCGTTTATTGTCGTAGCCCCCCAATTGAATGTTTCTATGTGGCGACTTTTGACTCTGAAAAAGGGTCGATTGGGAAGAAGCCATGTGCGCTTCATCGGAAAAGCTGCTGCACAACAAAAAAAAAAACTTTCTCTGTATACATTTCTTTTTTCATCCGGCATATATACTCGTAGAGTATCTGTACATATAGAACTATCAACTAGAGTTGGTGGTTGGTAGGTATGTCGTACCGCTGCCGTCTTTACAAAAACAAAAATATAGGTCAATACCAGGAAATTGATGCGCATGCCCTCTTTATAACAGTTATTATGCAACGAATTCTTCTTCACTTCCTTACACGGTTATGGACGAAAATTGCACTAGATATACGTAAAATAAAGCTTGCGACACGTGAAAATATACATTATAATGTTTATCTGAAATAAAAACTATAGAAATGTTCTCCGCTGGGCAATGACTAATGTAGAAAATTCAACGAAGAACACAAATCAAAAATTGCTGAAGATAGTTATGATTTTTGGGCAAAGTGGTGGTGAATGAGATTTTGAATATGTACGAGCAGTATGTACAAAAATCGCTTGTTTCTTGTGGTTTTGTTTTTGTTGTGGTAGTTGTTGTTGCAGTTAGAAGTGTACAGTAGAGTTGGTAGATATTTTGCCAAAATTACATTTTCTACAGTTTTACTATAAAGCATTTTAGAAGCAATTTGGAGCATTTTTGAAATGAATTTGATGTTACATGTGATATGAACACGAAAATAAATTAGTTTCTGTGTGAAGGTACTTTTTTATTTTTATTTTAAAACAAGTATAGGTATCTTGAGAAGAGTATTGAAATTTGAGGGAAAAAAAAGTAGTAGTAATCACCTTTTTGCGATACTGTGTGTATATTGAACATAAATTGCACTATTAATCCATTTAATTTGTATAGGTATATTTCGTTATTGGGTAGGTATGTTTACTTTTTTGATTGTGAAATCTCTATTACTCTGTACGTTTTACATAGTAACTTCTTCAAAATACACCTGAAAGCAGAAAACAATCTCCTCCTTTGAAGATATCTTTTGTTGATGTTTTTTTTTTTTTGTTTTATTTATTTATTTTTTTTTTTTGATAGAAAATCAATAAACTTTTATTTTTGAACTAGTTCTAAATAAAGTCACACAGCTTTGCGTATATCTTGCGGAATTTATTTTTCTTCACAAGTGTCTTCGCTTCAATATGCTTTTTCACCCGATAAAACTTAGCGCTGAACTATTTTCGAAAAGAAAACCATTTGTAGGGCACTAGGCTTTACACACTTTACAAATGCACACAGTAGCACACTTCTATGTACATAATATCATCGCCCGTCGTTGACACTGAGAATAAATTTAATTAGAGCCAACTGAAATAACTTTTTTGTGTCGTTTTTTTTTTTTTCTTTAAATTCCAACCAAACGATATGCGAAGACGAAACACTGCGACGTTACTCTCAAAATTGTGTGTGTTTGTAAAAGAATTATAGATACACAAGAAAAAAAAAAGATTGTTCTCATATTTTATTCAATTGAGTTGTTTTTTTTTTTTTTTGTTTTTAAACTTTTAAAATTGTACTTATTGGGAAACGTTTATATAACCATCGCACGCAATATAAAGAGACAGTAGAGAGTTTTATAAATAAAAATGTAGGAACAATCGAAAAACAAGAAGTAGGTAATAATAATAAGAATAATAAAGGAAATATGTATATATTACTAGTATCTGTGCTGATGACAAATTGTTAATGCAGAGAAATTCTATTATGAAGTCGAAACTGACTGAGTACTTGCACGAAAGTGATGTGATGTTGGGAATACCAGCAGAAACGAACGATACCCACTCTGTTCGTGTGGTATCACAAATACGATTATTTTCATTAGGTTAGGTTACGTATATAGTGCGCCTGAAGAGAGCCCACAGCTTCGTACTATCTCTGTCGTGCCTTCTCTGAGATTGTGTGCTGCTGGCTCTGTCAGTTGTTCATGGGGGCTTTTAATGAAAAGTGAAACAGAGCGGTCAACCGCATGAATGGAGGAACACGTGCTTGTGTTTGTGAATAGGTGTGACTCAAATTTGACATAGATACGAAACACAACAATTGGGATTTTCTCTTTGGTTTTCGAATTCAACACCAACCAAACCAGGGGATTTTCTCTTGCTCTTCGGCGTGCCGGAAAATAGGCAATTTGTTGTGTCGAAATGAAATCGAATTTTATAAAGAGAGAGAGAAACATTCCGACACTGCTTCGGTGGCATTGCAAACTACCTTGCACTGTTTACCATCGATGATGTATATTTTTTTTGTATATCAAGGGATGAAGCAGACAGCGGCAAAAGATACAAACGCCGCTGATGCTGCCAGGCGCACATCACAAACTGCACGTGAAAAGCTCAAGCTTCTTGTATAGGAATATTTCTTAAAATAAGGCGAAGGTAACTTCCTCAAATACATGCCTACAACAAAAAAGAAAGAAAAACCGGGTAGGTTCGTGTTACAAGGTTAAAAAAACGTAATGCGAATAGGTGCCAACCACTGGAGATTTCTAAAGGTGGTTTGGTGGATTTTTTTGATTTAGTTGGACCCAGTTAAGATGAGCATAGAGTGGCATCAGCAAGAGTTCCAAATTAGAATACAAGTTACTGTATACATCTTTTAAAAAAGTCCGAGAAACCCTTTGCGAAGAAATAGGGCACATTTAAAAATCTGGTTATAAACTAGATTGGTCTGGACAATATGTACCCTGAACGCAAGAACTAGAAACTAGGTCGGTAACGTCACTTTTCCTACGTCAGCCACATACGCGAACTGTCAACTTACTTGTAGTTCTCAGTCACGGATTTCTTGACTAGACTCGTTGGCTACCCATCCATAAAAAATGTCAACTAAAAAAGCTGTTCATGTGACCGATCTGAGCCAATCAAAACTGACACACAATGAGTCAGCCAGCTGTCTGACTTACTAAACTACATACTTGAATGTCTCCAGTTTCTCGTATGACATCAAACAGATTAAGAAAATCTATGTACATACTTTCAACATCTTTGAAGGATAGCTTATTGCTAGTAGGAATTTTTAACAACTTGTAAGTTCAGAAGTTGGTTTAACATTTCTAGAACAGCGCTTTTTACTCTGTACCTTATTTTACAGAAAGACCGACCTAATGTATTGGGGCTTGGTCTTAGGAGATAGAGCTTCCAGTTCCAATATCGTTATATTGATATAACGCCAGTCAGTGATCGAGTTGTTTTTCATAAGTATAAGGTATACACAGAGGATCCCAGGCATCACTTTCTCACAACCATTTTTTCGGAGGCGGTATTTTTTTTTTTTGCTCGCGAGGGAATGGACCTTCAATTTTATGCCGTTTCTAAACGGAATTGAGAAGCTTACTCAGGACAGTATTATTAAACCGAAAACCACTGCGCCCAATATAAGGAAAAAAGTGTCCTACTAAATGAACACGTTTAGCTTAGCCTTACCATCAAATATTTCTTATTCACAATTGACAATTTTATAAAAAAAACCGACTCCATTGTGAGTTCAAAGTTAACCTGCTCACTAACAATGATTATTAGTACCACGCAAAGTCTACTACAAAACGTTAACTCACTGATATAATATGCGAGATTAGATAAACAGCGAAACTAGCTTCAACGCGGGTGTACGTCTTGTAGCATGCCTACTTTATTTCTTTGTTCAAGATTACATACCTATGTGTATCTATATCATCGGCTGTGGGAAGATAATTTTTGTTATTGGCAGGGGTGTACAATGTATACAATTTGCATATTACCTGATATTGAGAAATGAGTTTGTCGACGTTGGTAGGTAGTTGTGCGTATAATATGAATTTTGTGTGGCTTCAGATGATACATTCCAATGAAAATAAATTTAAAATCGAGTCCAGTATTAAATAAAGCTAAAGTATATCTTACCAATCTACCTTCGTACAATAGGCACTTCGGAAACCTAAATATATATGTACATATACGCGATTCGAAAATACCTACTTAGGATGACATGAAAACGAACATACGTGTCCCACACTGCACTACGCTTTAATTAAATGTTGGCGCTAAAATAATATGTATCTCTAAAAAACATTAAGCTCGGTCCTAATTGAAAATATTTATTTATGGTTAGTAACACAAGCACATGCCACATCCTGATAGGCAACGGAGAACAAGTTTTTCTTCGTTTAGGACTTCTTTGTACCGTTTTATGTATTAACCGAGCATTCTTATTCTGTAGAATTGGTAAACACCTTATTTTTGTCATTTTAGCAGTTTCAGATGGCAGAATTTTGACGGTATCAGGATATCTTCCCTTTCCTCGAAGTGAAGATATCCAAATTGACATTACCTTTACACCTTGTATATAAGAACCTAGATTGGTGGCCAGTTTGTGGCTCGATTTCTGATGTGATTTCATTTTCAAAGTTTATAGTTGAGGTAGAAAATGTCTTAAGAATTATAGCTGTTCTTAATAATATGCACTTGGTCTTGCCCTCAACATTGTGACGACTAAACACATTTTACCGCTCTGTTGAGAATATGCAAACGCACCAGTGATAGCCCAATGCCAACGCCATCCGCGTATAATCTGTATTGCTGTGAATAGTTGGTCGGTTGTAGACTTACGATCCGAATTCGCCCGATGTTAAAAGAGTTACATCACCTTGTCTAAATTCGTTTTTGACATCAAGAATCCCGTTCAGAATTGTTCGACCTTAAGTGAGCGCTCTCCATTGTTATTTTGACGAGTTTGACAGGAATGCCATAACTAGACGTTGTTCTATAGAATTCGATTAAACAAAAATGCTGTCGCATGCGGCCTTAGAATCGATAAACACAGATGTCTGTAGAAGTGGTGTTTCTCTATCCTCAAGACCGCCTGTGAGGGTACTACAAGGTTTCCTTCTCTTCTGTTTATTTTTTTCTTTAATGAAAATTAATACGACAGCACTGATCAGAGATTATGGCTTCTGTTTTTTTTTTGTATGCTCATTCAATTCCTTCAATCTCTTCAGTTACCTACTCTTTAGCCACTGAAAATGAAAACGTACTTCT
Organism: Cheilosia variabilis; assembly: GCA_951230905.1. Taxonomy (NCBI): domain Eukaryota; kingdom Metazoa; phylum Arthropoda; class Insecta; order Diptera; family Syrphidae; genus Cheilosia; species Cheilosia variabilis. The sequence continues at coordinate 3,254,206 of OX579676.1, read as the reverse complement.
CTTTACATTATAAAATCAGTTGCCTTTCAAACATGTTTGGCAAGAAATAAGTTGCTGTTGCTGATAACGTCATCTTTAGACAGAGGACTACAACTACAACAACTACACCATAAAGCTCGTGACATGATACATTCCAAGCACTAACAACCAACTGCCTTTATTATTTCATTAGATTTTGAATTCATTAATAAATAGCATATAACTAGACCTCAAAGAGTATGCATGGATATGAATTACCACGTTTACTTCTCTTTCGTTGAGGGTAGTAAAAGATAAAAAAGTCAATTTAATTGTGGAAATCAGATTCAGAACATGTGCGAAGATTTCTTATCCACACAATTGTGATCATTCCTGTAGTATATACTGACTGAAGTAGTTCCTCTGCCTAAGCAAGCCTAATTTAAATCGAAACCTATTTTACATGTAACGAACATAATATTTCATCTAAGAGTCATGCGTGCCACTATCTCTTTTAAAACAAATTCCAAAAGAGATTGTTACGGTACGGACACGGACCCATATATATTATATATGGGTTTGTAATCTTCAGAACTATAATTGTGATTATATTGTTATCACTTAAAGTAAACAGTTTTATCTCATTTTATCGTAGGTTTTTTTTTAACGGATTTCCATTTATGTAAATGTGTGCATTATGAATGTTATCTTTGTTGCATGCTACATAGCTGATCTAGTAGGTAATCGAAAATTAATGAAAATCAGGACCCTCGACTGACATCGATAACAATTATCTGTAGTTTGAGATGATTGTTACATTGAACTCATAAGGGCCGCATTCCACCCCATCCATTATTTAAGTAGACTTATGGTAGGTATCTGGGCATTCAATTCGAATATACGGGCTTGTTGAATGTTTTCTGATAGACAACGATTCGAATTGGAAACTTGCAAGTTACAAGTGATAGATTTACCAACTCTAAATATGGATGATAAATAAATGAGGCAATACAATATCCGCAAGGGCGGCGAATGTAAAACAAACAATTTCACCGATACGAAGTGTTTCAACAGTAACAACTCCTTGGGAAGAAAGTTTGTGTGGACTGACAGCGAAATCAATTGTTGTCAATTTAGTTAACTTCCCCTCCTTCTAATTATCAGAGCTCTCAACGCTGTAGTTCAAATAGTTGGGCCTTGGGCACCTAGTTATCTTATGCCGTTTTTCATTTAATATCCGAGAGAATTGCCCCGAAATTCAGAATTGCTCTTTTCAATGCAAAGTTGGAACACTTTTGCAATGGGGTTTTTTTTTTTTGTTATAGACCACACAATTATATGTATTTAAATTAAAGTTTACATTTGCACGCATAATTGCATATTTTTGAATCACATAGCGCAAAATTTGTTTCTAACAAGACATTTCAGTCTGACATTTTTCTAGTTGGTGATTTGAGAGAAATTCTTTAAAAAATATTCCGGACACTTCTGTCGTGTTAAAAAATGACCTGGAAGTGCACTTTCTTCTTCAATGAAACAATGAAACAGAAATAGCACTTCTAGATTTTCTCTGTCTATAAGGGGCAATTCTTTACTTCAGTCGAAAACACCATTAAGTAAATAGGTATAGGAACTTTCAAATTAGTACTCAATCACGAAATTCTGACTTGATTCTTAGTATATCCCTACATAAGTAGACCTTAACTGAAAATAGTGTTAATGTGATCGATCTAGGCCAATCAAAACTGCGGAACATCAAGTGAGCCAGCTGTCAGAACTACTAAATTAAATACTAATACTTAATTAAGACTCCACGTTAACAACAGCAGAATTTGGAATGCACCCTAGATTTATGATTTACGTTTAATCTTGCCAAAAGATTTTACAAAATTATCCGGGATAAAAAGTTAAATATTAATAAAGACTTTGGCAAACGATTTGTTTTTTAATTATTGGTTTTGTTTCTGATTGGGAAATGAAAGGGATTTCTTAAACCAATTTTATTTCATCATTTTTATTTTCTGAGCCATGCAAATGAACATCTTACGTGTTCCATGACGACCTATACACCTTTTTAAATAATGGCTACGTAGCCATGGTTATTTCCTAAACAAAAGTAAGTTCAAATTTAAGGTATTTAAGTGGCAATATTTAGTGATATCGAAAGCATTAGCTTAAAATTCATCTACGAACTTAAATGGATAGTCCAACACTCACATTTCTAATTAAATCTAATTAGATTAAACTAATCTTGAAGGATTAGCTTTGTATTAAATAAGAAAAAACTAGTTCCGATATCACCCATTTACTGGTTTCCCAGCATGTTTTAGCTGACCGAAAATAACAGCAAAACTCTTGTGGTGTTCGATGGACTTCTTCCGATTGGCTCTCAGATACCGTGTGGCTAATCGAACATAAAAACGTATCTTGCCCTTATTTTTGTTTATAAAAATCTACATTCGCAAAAGTGATCTGAAATCGGAGAAGGATTTCTTTTCTTTACCAATCGAACATGAAAACTGACTTAGAGCAACAAAAGGGCTCTGAGAGTGCCCTTACGACATTAGTTTGTTATTTCTTGCATAGTCCGTCTTCCAGTAAGCACCTATTCAATTAGAATGAAAAACATTTTCGTATTGTGTCCAAATAGTTGCATATTGTTCTTCCGCTAAAATGAATTGCTTGCTATTTTTTCCCAGGGAACTCCAATATTTCAGATCGCCAGATTTGTTAGGTAATAGGCATATGTAGTGAAATTATTAAAAACAAACAAAAAGTTCTATCAATCAAGTGTTAATAGGACTGCCTAAACATATTAGGGTCAGTTTGTTCACATCTGATTACCACAAATTTCGTGTACATATTCATTTCATTTTTCTCATTGAAACTGCTGCCATTAAAATATGGAATAGTTACTTAACGGATAGAAAAAAAACTATGAATTGAGAATTCATCTTACAAAATTGTAAATTACAGTACATACCTATTTCTATCTGAACACATTCACTGTTGTAACATTTCTGTGTTTTTCTTTTTTGACATCTCAAAATGTCGAGGTTTGGCATCACTTCTAAAAAATATATCTCCGTAATGGCCGCGCCACGGGACAATAAACAATTTATAAATAGGAAAATATTTTGTATTTAAAAATGTCATTTTGTCTCATTTCTTATTGTAAAATACTAAAAACTAATACGTAAAAAGACCTACCATTTGCAAAGTGTTTTTATTTTGTACCCAAATAACGCACATATCCCACAACGAACTTTTTTCGTGAATGGCTTTGAACCCAAAGGGAAAAAATTTAGAAAATGGTGCATCGCCCTTAAAATTGCGTTTGGTATAAAATTTTCTTAAAATGTTTATTTTATCGAATGTGGATGTTTTAAATGTAGCGTAGGCAAACAAATTTTAAGTTTTGCAACGATTTTGCAAGTGTAAAGTTTGAAATAACGCGGAGAAAAAACTGTGAAGTGAAAAATGTTATACAAAAATAATGGCATTGGTCAGGTTTCACCTGCTAACTCGACAACGAATAACACAACTCCTGTGAAAGCCTTCGTCAATAATCCTCCAATGCAGCAGCAAATTGTCAATATTCAAAATTTGCAAAACCTGCAGAATTTGCAGAACCTCCCGCATCAATTTATTCAGGCGGGGGGGCAGACGGTTATACAGAATCCATCAGGTAACAATATGTTTTCCATTGTGCAACCAATGCAAACTGTAACCATAGATGGGCAAGAAGCTTTCTTCATTCCGAATATAAATTCTCAATTGGCTGGTGCACAGCCGGTTAACTTTAATGGACAGCAAGCATTTCTAACTCCCAATGGGCAAATAATACGAGCTCCTATGCCAGCAGCCGCAAATAATGCAGTACTGCCAGCTCAGTTCATACAAAATTTAGGGCAGTCGGTGCAATTGCCCACCGCAGGGTCGAGTGGGAATGGAGAAGCTATGTTTACAATTCCTGGTACGAACATTCAGATCCCGATCGCCAATGTTACAAATGCAAATGCGGTTGTGCATAGTGCAGGAAATAGCCAAAATGCTGCAACTCAAGGAGCACAACAGACACAGCAACAGCAGCAACAGGGACAATCTCAGTCACCCCAGTCGTCACAAGCCCAAAACCATGCGAATCAACAAGCGGCCAATGCCACAGCACTTCCAGCTACAATCACCATACCAGGTACAAATATAACTATACCCACATCTGTGGCTGCAGCAAACGGTCTGTTGGGCAACATCGGCGGCCTATTAGGTCAAAATTTGAATACAATCAAGTTGGAAGGGCAAAATATTCAGCTACGACCGGCTGGGGGTTCCATACCCCATGTTGTCCAATTCCCAACGGCGCAACCTATTTCACAGACAGTTGCGGTTCAAATTCCCATTCAAACTGGAAATGGACAGACTATCTATCAGACGGTTCACGTGCCCGTGCAACAGCTTGCCATGTCGGGATTGGTGCAGCCGCCCCCTCAGATGCAGATCATACCACAGTTTACACAAATCGCCAACGTTATAACACCCAACGGACAGATTCAGCAGGTGCAGCTGTCCCCAATTAACCCAATGGCACTGCATGCAGCTCAGCAGCACCCCAATGTCATCATCAATCAATCGAATTTACAAAACATTGCATCTGCGGCAGCTGCACAGGCTGCCCAAGGAAGCAACCCTCAAGGAGGTCAAGTGCAACAAACTGGTACACCATCAGCTGGTGGCAACAGTGCTCAGCAGCAGCAGAATCAGAGCCAGCAACAACAAGAAGTAAATGCAAGTGCTCAGCAACACCAACAACAGCAACAACAACACCATCAACAGCAGCAGCAGCAACAACAACAGCACAACCAGCCTATCACTATCACAAACGCGCAGGGCCAACAACTGACTGTGATTCCAGCTCAAGCTTTGCAGCAATTTCGACCAGCGCAAGCTTCCAACGCGGGAAACATTATCCATTTGCCCAACCTTCCAGGATTGCAGGCATTACCGATCCAGAACATTCCCGGTATAGGAAATGTTCAAATAATTCAGGCGCATCAACTGCCACAGAATCTGCAAAACCTGCAGGGGTTTCAAAGCTTTCCCAGTGCGGCCCAAGTAATTTCGGCAAATGTCGCACAGCAAAACAGTACCCAACAACAGCAGCAGCAGCAACAACAACATCAGCAACAAAATCAACAAGCCCAACAGCAGCAGCAACAACAAGTTATCGTTACGGCTTCAAAAAACGGACCACAGTCTCCCCCCCAGATTACTCAAACACTTATCACGAATATTAAGCAGGAACCGCCAGACATTAAATGGGTGACTGCCACTGCTGCCACTCCACAGCAGCAGCAACATTTGCAACAGCAGTTGCAGCAACTTCAAGCGCAACAACAACAGCAACAGCAGAACGCTAATGTCCATCATCAAGGCACAACTCTGACTGTGACAGAAGTTTCCTCACCCAGTCCGATTCACATTGCATCTCCACCACTACAGCAACAGAGTCAGCCAACTTTTACCACAGTTTCTCTGGGTAACACTAGTATAATGCAGATTCCAGCCACCAGCACATCCACCACACAACAGCATCACCAACAGCAACAACCGCAGCAGCAGCATACGACAACCACTCAGTCGTCAAGTCATCAGCCGCACCAGAGCCAAACTTCTGTCAACGTGAACATCAACGTTTCTGGTGAAAGTTCGGATCTGAAGCCGCGTCTTAAACGCGTCGCCTGCACTTGTCCCAACTGCAAAGAGGGAGAGAAACACTCTGATCGCAAAAAACAACACATCTGCCACATCGCCGGCTGCAACAAGGTTTATGGCAAAACATCCCACTTGCGAGCTCACTTACGATGGCACACTGGCGAACGGCCCTTTGTATGCTCCTGGCTTTTCTGCGGCAAACGCTTCACGCGTTCCGATGAGTTACAGCGTCACCGCCGCACACACACTGGGGAAAAGCGCTTTCAATGCCGCGAATGCAGCAAAAAATTTATGCGCAGCGACCACCTCTCCAAGCACATCAAAACCCACTTCAAGACCTCCCGCTCCTCGATCGACCTGATGGACATGTCCATCAAAGAGGAAAAGGACCTCGAAGGCCAACTTGCAGGCGCCAAGACCATCGCCAGTTCCAACGGCATTGTGACAATTGAGCTACCTTCGGTTGCAGGTTCAACCAGCGACATGGGTGGTACGCTCAGCATATCCCCAGAGCCATCCTCGGACAGCTGCCTCGAAGACGACAGCGGCGACGAAGACAAAATGATGATCACAATCGGTGAAATCGCCGAAATGGGCGGCGACAACTCAAACTAGCATACGGGTACCCTGTTCATGGAACAGTTTGGGAACTTTGACTCAAGTGGTAAATTCACCTTCGACGAATTCTAATAGATTCAAATGCGCACGGCCATTCCTGTACATATTCATGCTCATGCGTATCTTCGCTTCAACATACAAATCAGATTATATTTTGTAGCCTTCCACCCCAAACACCCCCAATTAATGTGTATCATATTTCATAAGTACGACTCTGGATCCGGTTTGATGTTGATAATCGCTCTCAGATCCCCCGTCATAGACCCAAATATCAGAAAAAAATAATTCTATCGATACGATGAAACCAACAAATATCCTGTGAGTAAGAGAAGACATGCGTTGAGCCGCATGTTCTTATTATATATATATTTTTTAATTTATGTTTTCACTTTTGTTGTAAAAAAAAGTAAAAAAGTAATCGTAAAAAAGTCTTTCAATGGTTTTGTTTTTTATAGCCATTCAAAAAATATAAGAAAATATATTTTTAAGAAGAAAGAAAAGCAAAAGAAAAAAGTGTAGAGCTAGGGTTCGTTAAGTTTTCTAAACGAGCTCACAAGCAATATTATCGTAGGGATTTATGAACTGTATAAACAAAAATATATTTAAATGTAAGGACACTTTTTTTTTTTTTTTAACTAACATAAAGCGATCCAGAGGAACAACATCAATTTCGAAACGCAGTTGGTGTTCTCCTTTTTAAGTTTAACTGTTTACACTCTCCGGTGGATATCGTTAGCTCTTGTGTAACATTTTTTTAGTTGGTGTAACACTTAAATAAAATAATTATTCTTAAACATACAACGACTATGGGTATTTTATTTGTTTTTCAGAACCGAGTATTGTATTCGTTTCTAAAAAGTAAAAGGAAAAGTAACTGCGAGGATGCGTTTTTACAGCTCAAGGAGACGCAAGGGAGCAAATCAGTAATGATGTTTTGATAGTTCTCTAAAAAGTTTGTATTTTAGCTAAGACACTGCCATGCGCCATACTGCCTCAGCGAAGAACCGCATAACCTGGACCAATAATTGCCGAATACCTCCAATATTCTCACATAATATACAAAGTCTTCGACGTACGACATTAGTTGTTTAATCAAGACTTCAACACACACGTATTAACTTCTAATTTGTATGATGAATGCGCCTAGACCCTGAACTAACATTGTGGCATTATTGCATGCTTTTGTTTATTCTTTGATTGGTATTCTATTACTTTCTCTTTCAAATAAACAAATAAACAGATGTGTGCTGTTGGATCCCAGTATTTGTTTCAATATCAGACTCATGCTCATAACATTTGACCCAATAGGAATTCAACTTTGTTGGATCAGTGTCCGTTCATGATACACCATTCATGGCCATTCAAAATGGATAGATAAAATTCCAATAAAGATGGATGAAGAACTATAGAAATAATGCCGATAATATAATTCTTATAACCAACCGGCTATGGGGAAGCAGTTTAACATTCACCGGAATGGTAAGGCGGAAGAACTCAGAACTTGGAACTGCAACCTCTTCTTCTAGAAAAAAGTATTCCAATCGCTAGAAGCTGTCGAAAGAAACAAGTCTTGGGCTTAGAATTGGGAAAACATTTTAGCGACAAAACGTATTTGGCCAAACCTGGATCTGAAACCCTCAGAGCTCGATCTTATGCTATAGGTAGGCGTCATCATTGTTCACAGGCAAGTATGACAGGTTTGGCGTATATTCAAATCGTTAAGATGTGATCTGCAGTTTACCATCAGAGACAATACTGAGACCACCAACTTCGGCCGATTTCCCGTTACTTAGCCTACAAGCTATATTTTTATGGAGTGTTTGGTTTGTCTATGTTTACCATAATGGGTTTAAATCATGACAACCTAAGAAATCCAGGCTTTGACCCAATAATGTGTGTTTTGGGCCGTTTGGTGCAGTAAAATAGTTTGTCTGATAAGCTTCTGTGTTGAGCCAAAATCGTGACCGCTGTTTTTAAAATAATTTATGGTGATTTACTTACACATTTACGTTAATTTTACGATTTTTCTGCTTTTGGACTTTTCTCGCTTCTTCCATTTTTGTATGTAGCGACAATATGCAATGTCCATCATAATTATATGGATTCTGGTGTTTTGGTTTGTCCCCTTCATATTCTGCATAGACAAATCAGTATGGTTTTTCTATGAGACTGCGTGCGTTCGGATTCGGATCCGAAATAAGTATATCTTTATTTTTGCCTCTGTTTAGGATGAGGTAGGTACCTACGGTTAAAATCGGTCTAGTCAACCACTCACTGCAGTGGAGTCATTCAGTTTCGTTTCTGTTTTTTTGTGCGTGTTAACAAAAATAAAACTAGTCAGATGGCGATCTCGTCAATAATAGGTTACCCTTACCATCGTTTAATTTCTTGATTTTAAAGAGTTACTATACTCTTAACTTAATTCGTACTAAAATTTTAATTTTCATACCTAACGAAATTCAAATTGTTTTGTTATTATGTGTATATATCTGTAGGTAGCATTGATTGTATAATTCAACATCATTTTTTTTTTAATAATTTATAATTTTACACATCGAATTGTCAAAATTCGGATTCTTCACTTTATTCCAAGTTTAATAATTTATGTTTGGTAATTAAAGAAAAAACTATGGTGTATTTAGTTACTTTTAAAAAAACTGTGACAGCTTTTCTTACTTCTGTCAGGATTAAAATTCACCAAGCAGAAACTATTAAAAATTGACCGGCAGCTTCTTATTCACACACCTACCGATTTTCCACGCATTTTTTGTGAAAAATCTTAATTTTTCTATCTGTTGCGAGAACATGTTAAAAATTAACGCGTGGTATTCAAAACAAACAATATTCTTGTTTTTTCATAGGTTAAACAAAAATCGCCCTAAGAAATAAAATATAAATATTTTTTTTTTTGACAAATAAGTTGCGAAGACAAATTGGCAATTTGTAATAATGTAGGTATATATTTGGTTATTGATGTTTTTATTGCGAGACAAAAAAAAACAGCTAAAATTACAAAATCGCAAGAACTGTAAGCACTGCAATGTTATCGCCTAGGCGACGATAGTGTTGTCATTTGTTATGACAGTAGGCGTTTTTGTGAAATAAAAAAAAAGATCGGAAATTTGCTTTGCATCGTATACGGGACGAAATTTTGTCTGATATTTTACACCAAAGAAAAACTACGTGCTTAAAAGTGGGTGTGACAATTTTTAAAGAAACCGGCGAGTGCACTTAAATATTAAACTTCATCAATAATCACAGTGCACCTCATAGAATGCTTATTTGACATGAAAATCATAAATAATGTCCGAGCAACAGCGAATACCGATTGATACAGCCACTCCCACTGGTTATAACACACCCACTCCCAATGGTGAAACAATTGGAACAATAATTCCGCAGTTGGAAGCGCCCTTAAAAAAGTCCATGAACATTACATCGCCCAACACGGTTTTATTATCACCCGACTCTGCAACAGATTGTTTGGATCCGAAAAAACGTTATGTTTGTACCATTTACGGATGTGGTAAGGCCTACGGTAAGAGTTCTCACCTGCGTTCCCATATGACATGGCATTCAGGGGAAAAGCCCTTTATCTGCGACCAACCGTTCTGCGGGAAAGGTTTTACCCGATCCGATGAACTAGCACGCCACACCCGTACTCACACGGGTGAAAAGCCTTACGAATGTACCCAGTGTGGGAAAAAGTTCTCGCGCAGTGACCATCTGACGAAACATATGCGGATACACTACAAATATTCTAAGATGGACATTGTGCCTATGCTGGAGGTGTCATTAGCCGAGGAAACTCCACCGAATGAAGAGCTGGATTCTGAGAGTATTCAACCAAAGCTGGAGGTGGTCGTCACGAATAATGACACACACCCCAGTGACTCCAATCGCCTTGGCTTCGCTGTGTCTGTTAAGCAGGAGCTAGTTGAGGAAGCTGAAGCAGAGTTCCAACATTTTGACAAAGACTATGAATGTGGACCGGCGGTAAGCGAAATAAAAACGGAACCTGAAAGGATTGCCACTCCACCCACTTTCCTTACAACAGCTATGCCATCCGGAATCATTGAGTTGAAAAGGGAACGCAATCAACTTAACGGATCGACGCCTAGAAGGAGAAAAAGCCCCAAGATGGAGGCGGGCGACAGACCATTCCACTGTTGGCATACAGATTGCGGTAAATCCTTCAGACGACAAGACGAACTGAACCGACACAAACGAATCCACTCAGGGGAAAAACCATTTTCCTGTGATCACTGTGAGAAGAGATTTTTGCGTAGTGATCATCTAAAGAAACACCTTAAAACGCACTTTAAGAAATTTCAAGCTACCGATAGCTAACCACATAGGAATTCCCTTTCCTAAATAGACAAATAGAGAATAGCATAGAGTATTTGTAAGTAAATAATAATAATTATGTGTTAGAGGAAAATATGTTCAGACATAACTATACAAATAAATTCTTAGGAAAATATAAAATAAAATGGTCTTCCTTATTTTGCTGGTGCAGCTAGCTGTTATAGCGATCACCCATTACCAAAGGAGAAAATGGATCTCTGTGGCGAGAGCAAAATATTCCAACTCTACATATGGAGCTAGGGTTCGAAAATCGTCCTTCATGAGCTCGACTTGACCATAGTGTAAGCATCATCTTAAAATGTGGAGTGAGAGGCGCCCTCATCCATATACTCTCAAACCTTTAATGTTCTACTCCTTAGCATAACCTACCCATTGCAAATTATGCAGCTGCTACAGTGGAGCCGCTTTGCAGTTAGGGATAACGTGAAGCTCCTAGAAATAGTTGTACCCGACGTTTAAAGAAAACCTCCACTGGGTGATGCCGCCAATTTTAACACTTTGGCTACGTTTTAGTCAATCCACTGTGATACCAGAAGTTAAAACACACTAGACCGGCTAGCCCATCCTTCATCTAGCCTAAAAAAAAAACAAATACACACCGCTGCTCCTGTTCGACGATTCGTTTTGAAGTATACTCTCCGCTCGTAGCCCATAATCGACCTACAACAAGCAGCTATCTCAAAATGAAATTCTACGATAATATGAGAGAGTTCCAACTACCCTTTGCCTTTATTTCACTTCTTCCGCTTTGATTAGATTTTGTTTTTATTTTAATTTATACATTAAGAGAAATACAAACGGTTTTGTTATCTGTTGGTAGTGCCTGCTATTTGTTATTATTACATGTACTGTCAATTCGAGCTGCCTAAATTAAGCATTGTAGTTTAAAAAAAATATCAATAAGGTTAATAATATCACAAAGGAAGAGAAAAGAAAGTAATTACAGAAGATATTACAAATACAAAATACAGTGTACAACTTTCAATGGGTAAAAGGTAGAATAATTTGTTGAGAAATTCGGTGTAGTGCTGATTTTTTCTTTTTGTTTAGTTTTCATCTTGTCATCTTTGAATTATGAATGCTTTGGTATCCATTGGGCAGAATTTGATTTCATCGGTTGTTATATCATGCTTTTTGCCGATAAATGTCAGAGGAGTTGAGTATATGTTGATATTTTCTTCAGTTGGAATAGTTAGCAGTCTTTTTATGTTTATCTGAAACGGAAACAACTTGCGTGTTTATTATAAATGTAATTAGTTAACTAATGGGGTGTATGACGAGCCATTTATATAGTACTGTGTCTGTAGATTTGCGCTAGCGCATAGCTACATATATGGCTTGATATTTATGTCGTGGGAAAACGATTGCCCTTGTCTGTAAAAATATAGTATAAGCAACAAAAAAAATGTGTCAAATCTGAACTCTCACCAGGCAAGGCCACGATTGAGCGACATGTTAGTCTTTGACCAATGCGTACTCCAAGTTATTACTTGTGGAGCGGGTACCTTAACCTTAAGACGGTATACCACCACCAAACTCGAAGAGCGATGGAGTAGGCGATGCTGGGAATATTAAAACCGGTAGGGAAAGACCACCCACACATATTACACAGGCGAAGTGAACAAAGGGACAACTTAAAAGGAGATATAAGGAAAACTAACAGAAAACTGTACACAAGACTAAACCAACAGACTGTATAATGAAAGAGGACACAGCAATCTTATATCTTAGCAAAGACTGTCTGTAGGCTTCGAATGTAAAATTCTTTGACCTATTTCCAATGTTCCAATGAAGAAGGTTACAGCGACAAAATCGTAGGACACTTAAAACTCTACAAAATTCGACGAATAAAACTCACCACACCAGAGCGATGACTATCGCTGTTGCATTCCATTAAATTTGTCCGATGCACCACCAATCCAGTGTTCAGCTTCGGTTTCCTCCTTTTGTTAACCACATCCGTGTGTAGGTTTCTCATGACGGCGATTTGAACGCCATTCTCAAGTTGTTCGTGATCTTCACCAAATGATCTCTCTACGCCAATCCAATCGTTCTCAACCCAAATGAATTTATCCACTGGATACGATAGAGTCTGATATTCATTGATTGCGCTATTGGTTAGGAATCCACCGGGATACTCTTCGGTTGACTTTGTACACGATTCGATTTTTTCCAGCACCAAGCGGAATATGTGCTGTACCGGCCGATTATCAAGTACCCCCTGACCAAGACCCCGTTCATCGTCCTGTGCTAAGCGACGATCTTGCATAATTTCGACTTCACCAGATCTCAGAGACGAACCACCAAGGGGTTGGGCAGAAACAACTGTCAAACGCATAGTGTCGTCTTCGATAAAAATGCTAGACGGTATGGGATAGTAGTTTGCCTGAAGGGGGATTTTTTGGAAACGTTTCCTCTTAATCACCTAAAGGAGAAAGATTGTCATAAAGTGGCAAAAGAAGCTGCAAGTGTGTGTTACTTGTAATCCATTGAGATCTGTGTAGAAAGTGTCTTCACTTTGGATGCGAGTGGCGATTCGCATTACGATTTCAGTGTTGTCCATGGCACCAATGTCGACAAAGTTTCTGATCTCGGGATGACCGCCTCGCAGTATTGTTTGGTGCACAGCAAATGGCAAACATGTAGTGACGCTCGATTCAAGGGGGCCTTCTTGCACGAGGACAACAGGATTTACGATTGGAAGAGGACTCGCCTCACCGTAGGGTAGGAAAAGGTATGCACCACTCATGGCGCCCGTCATACGCGTTCCATAGCGCAGGAAGTTAATGCTCGTCGGGATGTGCGGTGAAGAATCGTCAAGTTGAATTGATTTGAGAAGACCATTGCCATGGAACGCCACCTTTGGCCCATCGCCCACATGCAGCGAGATCTCTTTGGGATCTGCAAACTTTACCTGATCGGGATAGTCGCCTAAACTAATCGAGTATGGTGACACTGTTAGGATTAGGTTCGATCCAAGTGCTGTGCTCCTGAAATTAATGTTTTTTTTAATCACCACTAGAAGATGTATGTGCTCAGACTTACTCTGGCATAGTTTCTCCAGATTCTGACTGAACAATGTACGTCATCAAGCCCAATGGAGGCACATTCACCCGGAACAACAATCTATATTTTGTCGTGGAGGCTTGGGGAAAGGTTGTGGTGCCTTCATTATGGCCATGCCAAGTCCATACGGGACTTATCTGAGCAGGAATGGCTTTGTTGTCAAAATCTCGTACACTGATGAAAGGCTTTGAGACATACAGCTCAACCAACTCTTGCCTCCATTGAGGAAGGGAATTATGGAAAACGACATATTTTGTGGGTAACTCATCCCCCAAGATGATGGTGGTTCTGCCGTCGTCTGGGCCTGGCCAATGCGACTCGTCAAAGTAGAAGTAAGTAAACTTGTAGTCTGGGCTGTAAATCTGCAAAAATATTGTGTTAATTCGTGTCGCCCCCATATCAAACATTACACACTTACTGAAGGCTTTGTCATTAGCCGATAGACCGCTTGCTGCATTACAAACCGAGAGTCTTTTATAGCCCGTAATGTTCGATTTGCATAATCCAATACTACATGGGTTTTTGCTGTACCAGTTATGCCATCGTGATGCTGGAATAGGGACAACTCACGTCTTGCATTTTGTAGCATTTCGTCAAATTTGGTAGTTGTTTCCCAGTCGTTCCAAGCATGAAGCATTTCAGCGGAGCGTATATGATGCAGAAGCACTCTGTCCATTCTCTTATGGTATGGACGGGACGTGTAATATCCACTCCAGTAGTGATCATCTCTATCAGCGTAGGTGAAGAAATCTCCGCTTAGAGTGGGAAACGATGACAACTCTTGCTCCCTGCGCACAGAGTCGAAATATTCTTGCAACGTGGCAAATTTCGCTTCGGTATACATTTTGCGTTCATTATTGATGTAATCGAAAAGCATTTCGAAATTCCTCATTTGTGCTTCCCACTCGGTGCTCTGGCTATAGCGGAAGTCGTCGCCCAGCGGTATTAGAACCGAGTTCGTTCTGTAGAGTTCGGCTTTCTTGCGCCATTGATCGACAAGCATTTCTGCCCTATTGTTAGAAGAAAAGTTCGATATAAAAATTACCTCAGGCTAATCATAACTTACCTTCGTGCAACGTTCGCCTCGTCGATTGCCTGGGGTTGTACACGCCATGGGCAAGATATACCAAATCCAGGGATGCGCTTGAAATCAAACTGGCAACAAATTTTTGGGTCCGGACCACAGGTGTGAGGAATGTCGTAAGAGTAGAACGGCATCATGTGCGTGAACAGTTCCGTTCGACCAGATACATCTACAGTTGGGATATTTTATTAACATCATATAAAAAGAGGAAGTTAAGAAAAACCACACGAATAGCAAAAGTAGGCGTTAACCATAATTCTACTTGCAAAATGTGCCATAAGCTTAGTTAGTTATGTTGTCGATGGGCGTTGGCATGTTCGTAGTACATATTTAGAATGGTTTATTGAGACTCAGCAGATAAAGTAACGACGAGAGCACATCCCAATTGTAACAGCATAGCCCTGTCAGTACCTAAAGGTATTTCGGCTGTCGAAAGTACTCAATGAAAGGCTCTTACCCCAAATTTGCCTCCATCTAAATTCTAGCGTTTTCATGCGAGCCATTTGCTTCTTCACTGAATAATGCGTGCGTTGTATTAGTAAATTGTCAAACCCAGAGTTTTTCAATATGTACGGAAGGGTAGGACTGTGTCCAAATGGATCAATAGCCCACGATGACGTCGGTGTCACGTTCAAGTGCTTCTTTAGCCACGTATGGCCTTCAGTCAATTGCATTAGGATGCTTAGCCAATGGGAATTGGCCTCGTCAGGCATGACCCAGCCCCCAGTTACAAAATCCAACTGACGATTTTGGATTAATCTGCAAAATTTCAAATATTAACCAATCATCGAAGCACCCGTCCATGGCAATGCATACTTTCTGGTCTCCAATTTGGAATTAACCCCAAGCCCTTCAAAGAAACGAGAAAAATATGATATTTCCGCCCATATGAATTTCATGTCGGGATTCTCCTTTAAATGCCGAAGCATATTCGATAGAATATGTTTCGTGTCATGCTCGTAATATGCGTCAAATGTCTTTATCCAACCTTATCAGTGAAAAGAGAACATATTCTTAAAACGACTTGTACAAACATACAGTTATTTACCTGGATCATTGTGTGAATGTGGCACAACAAATACCTTAAGCTTGTGGTGCTCGTTGAACTGTAGCGGATCGTATTTGATATTCCAGCCCTGTTTCCACACGCCACCGTCGACATTATCGAATGAGATATTCTTGTATACCTCCATCATCTGCGCAAACAAGAAGTGTCAGTTGTATTCGTATATGAATTTGGATATTCACCTACCTGAATGTTGGCTTGCGTCTGTGGATCTATATTGATGTCACATTGATGGTTGTCCTCTGCACTTATAACCAACTCCTTAAACATTTCCTTTTTATTCAGCTGTTTTGCAGAGAATTTCGGTTGCTTGAGTAGGTGCTCTTTCATCGGATTGGCGTCTTCGTAGTCTAGTTTATTTTTGTTGCTTCGAAAGGTCTCAAGCTTTTCTTTGAGATGACCCATTTCCTGTTGGTGCAATTGCAAACCATTTTCGAGCTGTTTTAGTTTATTTTCTAAGTTATGAACGTTTCGCTACATTACAAGACAAAAACAAAACACAAAACCAAATAAAATAAGGGAAATCTTTACGACACAAATTATTACAAAGTACCTTGTCGGCCGGTACGGAATAATTTATTAGCAAATACAGAAACAGGAAAACTGCCACACATATTGCGCACAAAATCAATGTGAACTTTCGCGTGAGTCGCAACATTTTGTATGCGACTGAAAGGATTGATTGTTGAAGCATATAGACAATTTTAAACTTTGTGCAAAGCTTCATTCACATAGTTTGTTTATCTTTACCATTGACTTATTATATAATATGTCAATGATCTTTACATATAGGAGAAACAAAAAGGGTTTTCACATTACGGAAAATAACACAAAAAACTTTACAAACAGAACTTTATAAGCCGAAAATCGTAAGATGTTTGTCAGATGTTTATTTTTCTCCAGCGCTTTTTCCGGGTGACAGATCCATATACCATAGACAAACCATACTGAGACCCCCAACTCACAATCCTCTTGCCGCTGGCCCCCTCAGTTTTTTTTCAAATTCGCTATTTTGTTTTCCTATCGGTGTTATGTCAAAAAAGAATCCGTGTGACATGCAAAAACACACAAAAACTACAAAAATAAATGCTGCCAACCTCGGCAACCGTGGGGAAATGTGAAAGAGTTCGGGAATACCACATTTTTTCATTACTGAACGCCATTGGTTAGTTATTATAAATTGTTAAAAGGCGAATAATTTGATTTGTTTGGTTAGTAAAACTATCTAAAGTTGATGTTCTATATACTAGAAACATATTAGGACAAACATGGTAGTATATTTTCCGCTTTTGGATATCATTAACTTCGATTTTGTGTGTAAATTTTTCTTAAATAATGAAGAAAATTTGCTCAAAATGTTTTCATTTTCCCTCAACCAATCTACATTGTTAATTTTTCATGAACATTTTAAGCAAATGTGCACTTATTCCCAAAAAAAATTATTATCCACACTTAACGAACAATTTCAAATTTAACGGATAAAACTCTATGAACTCTGCCAGCAACTTTGCCCACAGCGGAAGTGTCTCATATCTGTTGGGAGTGTGTTGGTGAGCCGGAATTTTTGAAGTTTCGTGACATTTGTCAATACGATTTTCTATGTAACAATACTAGCGCACCAGATGTGTACACTCCATAAAAAATATAGCTTGTAGGCTAAGTAACGGGAAATCGGCCGGAGTTGGTGGTCTCAGTATAGTGTACACATCAGAGACAATACTGAGACCACCAACTCCGGCCGATTTCCCGTTACTCTTTCACATTTCCCCACGGTTGCCGAGGTTGGCAGCATTTATTTTTGTAGTTTTTGTGTGTTTTTGCATGTCACACTGATTCTTTTTTGACATAACACCGATAGGAATACAAAATGGCGAATTTGAAAAAAAATTGAGGGGCCCAGCGGCAAGAGGATTGTGAGTTGGGGGTCTCAGTATGGTTTGTCTATGGTACACATCTGGTGCGCTAGTATTGTTACATGAAAATCGTATTGACAAATGTCACGAAACTTCAAGAATTCCGGCTCACCAACACACTCCCAGGAGATATGAGACACTTCCGCTGTGGGCAACGTTTGCTGGCAGAGTTCATAGATTTTATCCGTTTAATTTGAAATTGTTCGTTACGTGTGTATAATATTTTTTTTAGGAATAAGTGCACATTTGCTTAAAATGTTCATGAAAAATTATCAATGTAGATTGGTTGAGGGAAAATGAAAACATTTAGAGCAAATTTTCTTTATTAGGTATTTAAGAAAAATTTACACAAGAAAATTTTACTAACCAAACAAATCAAATTACTCGCCTTTTAACAATTTATAATATTATGTCTTAACATGGATGCCTGACATTAATTTGACAGATGTTTGTTTTTCTGTTGCTTTTCGTCTGGAAATGCCATTTTTTACACCAACAACCTATCTTGCTGATGCGATACGAAATGAAATGCCATGCCATGATTGACCAAGTACGAGAAAATTTTATGGTATAGGTCTCAGACATTTAGTTGGAGAGATATATCTCTAGTAGAGTCGGCGTGGATGTCTGCGATAGCTCTCTGCAATTATATCTTGCGATGGATGTCTGGCATGAATTTGACATATTTGTTTTTTTTATTTCTTTTCGTATGGAAATGTCATTTTTTACACCAACAACCTATCTTGCAGAAAATGGATAAATTATCGATGAACAAGTCTCGGAGGAGGTTTTATGGTGCTGTGCTATTCATGATGGGCCTTAAGCCCATATGACACTACATTTTTTTCCTGATTTTTATAATTATGTGTGAAATCTGAGAAAAAATCGAGATTTCTCAAAAGAGAGTCGGATCAAAAAAAAAAATTGATTTTTTTTTTGGCAAATCAAACATGAAAAGCAATCTCGATCAAAAAAAAATGTATCTTTTTGCCAAATCGAAAACGTCACTAAAGTTGAGACTATTTGTTATTAGTACAGCGCGATAAGAGATATGTTAGGTACCCAATGAAGTTTATTAGGTAGGTTGTCATACAAATAGCAAAGGTACATGAAACTTCTAAATTGTTGACGTCGGAATGTAAAGAGAAGAGCCGCATGTGATGTGGACATTTTGCTATTAATGCATTGGAAGATTATGTTAATTTTCGAGTTATTTACGCTGCAGTCAGGTACTTCAAATCTTTGTATGCTAACTGACGTGTGCTAAGTAACTGACTTGTGGACATTTATTTATTAAAATGGGGGTAGGTATTTATACCAAGTGGGAGCGACTTGACATTGACAGAAGCAGATTGTCTTCAAACCATTTTTAGATGTGCTCATTGTCATCACTATGCTAGTTATGCGCTTTGCGATATTCACTTTTTAATTTGCTGGGAAATAGGAGATCAATAAAGCAAGCCTATTGTTACAAAACAATTTAAGTTCAAGTACGTTTAACGTTATACATTTCGGGAATTTGAAAAAGTTATCTATCGCAAGAAAAAAAAAACATTTTTTGAGCCTAGGTAGGATTTTCATCATGCAATTACAACAATTACGCTCTACTTGACACTTCGAGACTCGGTTGTAGTTGTTGTAATCGCGTGCTGAAAATCCTACTTTACTTTGCTTTGCTGAGATCGGAGCTCAAAAAAACACGCCTTTTAAAGAAAACATATTAGAACTAAAGCCAGTATGACACTAAAAATTTTTTGCATTTTTTCTGCTTTTAAAATGAAACTAGAGCAGTACGAAAAATTAGAACGAAAATTCCCGATAGGAGTGAGTGGGTACACACCAACTTTATTAATGTAGACACGTCAAAAAAAAATGCATTAAAATTGTATTCAAATCACATTTTTCAGCTGCTGGTAGCTTTTTTTTACATTTCAAGATTATTTGAAAATAAATTCGATTGAAAATTTGCGGTTACTTTGCAAACAATTGCTACCCCTTTCGTAGAACACTTTTAGTTTCTTTTACACATCGCTGACTTTTCACCATATAAAAATGAGGAAAAAATGTTATGTCATACGGGCACGGGCTTAGCAGAAATAAATTCTCCAAATGCCATTCGGTATATAAAATATTATATTTTCGGACGCCCCCATGACAAATACTGTTTCTTTTTGTGAAAATTGTTTTCAAAAAGAACTCACCCAAAAGTCTAGTGTTCCACTTCCAATTGTAGCTACAGGCAATTTTTTTTATCCCGTTCGTTTGATGGCATTTCTTGTGTGAAACGGCCATTGTTGATTTTTTGACAAGGAAAGGAAAGGAAAGGTTCCTGTGGAAAACTCTTCAAGTCTGGATCACAAGAAAAGAAAAAAAATACTTTTTAGGAAAATTCTTTAACTGCATCATATTGTTCACAATTATAAGTGGAAATACTTTTGCTAGTGTTTTAATTGATCAATCCGAATTAAACGAATGTAGTTTAACTCCAAAAGTTATTTTTTTATTTGTAAATGGGAAAAGAAGGAGTCTTTTTTCATAAATAATGTGCGACGTGTGTGCTGATTTTTTGCATCTGCTGGAGACATGTAAGTTGGATTTGGTGCTGCCCGCTAATAATAATAATTCGGCAGCGATAATCTTTGTCGAAATATTATTAACAAGAACGAGCTATTTGCTGAAATTAGACAAGTTGTATACCTTTGGTGTTTGAGTAACTTGGAAGTGGCATGTAGTTACATGAAAAGTGCGCTTACCTTCAAATTCGTAATTTTGTAGTATCTATGGAAGATGGGAAAACTTGGGAAAACTTCACCACACGACGAATCCAATTTTATTTTCATGTTTGTTATATTGCATTTGGTAAATTTTATAAATACAACGTTGAGTGGCTCTATTTTTTTTTCGTTCGGAGAAAATTTAAGTATACTGGGTTTTATCATAAATAAAGGATGGAACTACGTACATGTTGTGAATAGACTGATCAGCGCTCTTAATTTACATATATCAATGTCCGGGAATAAGGTCGATGTCTTTGATGACTTAACAAAATATCTAATCATAACTTATTTTGTATACTATTTCGATAAAACAAGACTATTGAAACCTTTCAGTCTAATTTGACATCAGTCAAAAGCTGACTGAAATAAAAATCGCGATAGCTTGTATGCTAACTGCAGCTGAGTGACTGTATGTACATTATGTATTACGCCGGCATAATGTCTGAGAAATGTGACGAACTCTTCCGAGCTGTCTTTCCAATAAGCAACTGTCCTCGAGTAGGTACTTGCCTTAAATCCAATAATAAATCAGTTGCTAGTTTTGTAAAAACAATACGTTCCAGTTGGAAACGATTTTGTTAAGGACTAAGGGCTGAACAAATTTGGCAAGATAAGCTGTGCTATATTACTGTATCTATCTGTATCTATTAATTAAGTCACTCATTTTCTTTTTAATTTTATTCTATGGTCACCTATATATTCCAATCAAAATGGGTAATATTCGTAGGAGCTTCTTAAGCTATGGACTTAAATTCTTTTAAGTTTTGTCAAGGAATAAGAGAGCCGAGTACGATGGTTCTTTGGCCAACATTTTTCTTTATCTAGCTTACTCAGTAGTGTTCTCTACCTCACTACAGAATGCTCTCCAAAAGGCTTTAGAAATATCTAAACATATGGCTTTATCTTGGAGTATTCTTTCCTTAACCCCTGATATTTGCTGCCCTTGTTTGTATTATTAAAAATAATAATTTGTTAGTAATACCTAAAGCACAATAATAAATTTAGAAATCGACACCTCTTGGGTTGATCTTTGTGCAATCGCTTTGTAGGTATATGATGAGAGTTTGTATCACATTCTATCCCATTTTTGCCTTCCAACACGTTGGACAAGTAGTTCTGTGAGCGCTGAGAACGGTATTTCTGTTGATCCGTCGTATGGCATAAAGCACGATATTATGATTATGACCAACAAAAGTTAAGAACCTATATCATATAATATAAATTTACTTCTCCTGTTTGAAAATGCTTAACAAATCAAATTTATTATTCCGCTTTGAGATACACCACCCCTACGAGGATGATTTTTCTCTTTTCTTTCAGATGAAGCGAGGATAACCAGCAATGACGCAAAACATACGGCTCTACTTAAAAACGAAATAGAAATCGCTTTCGGCTATATCCAGTCATGGCCTCAAAGGTACTTGTATCTAGAAACTCTGTTTTATTTCTATACATATAAATTTACTTAAATTTTTAGGCAATGCATGTGTCTGTACAGAGATATAAAAAACTTTGAGCGCTTCAATCTCATTGTACAGTCCATGATATGTCTCGCATTGCACTATTTGAAAAACGTTCACAAACTAATTGAGGAGTTCAAGTGCATAACTGCTGGCAATGTAAACTGTCCGCTAAGCAAGCCGCAAACTTCGGCTGAAGTTGATCAAAAGCAGCAACAGCATGGCGGAGAAGAGAACAAAGCTGAAACTGATAAGAGGCAGGCAAGCACCTCAGCAGACGAGGAGCTACAGCGAATCGTCCAGAGCGAAGAGAAATGGATTTTACCTGAGGTCGAGAAACTGTTGATCCTTGTATCAAAGGCATTTCTACTCAATTTCCCACTTTATATTGCCTACAAGCATGGCACACATTCTCGTCTCGATGAAATCTCCTCGGAAGAAGCTGCGCATTTAAGTATAGTGTGCGATTTGCATGACAACGAAATTCCAGTTTACCTGCTGCGAAACATCAGTTTGTTTTGCAACTCAGGTGGTTTCTCAGCAATGATGGCCTGTTTCGATCATCCGGACTTACCAGTCACCACAGCCCATGCCATAACAGCTACGGTCTCGAATATTAAGCTGTGGCTCAACTACAGATGTATCATTCAATTGTTTGTTCCACTGCGAAGCAAAGTGCTGCAGTACATGTGTCAGTTATCTGATCAGAATCTACGATCTACGGCGACGCGTTCAATGGCAGACTTTGTGTGGTCCGCAGTGAGAGATCCACTTGATTCGTCGGTGAATTTCGACATCGAAGGACTCGCGTTGGCCTTTAAGTATTTTAATTCTACAACTTTAACAATGCGACTGGCTGGTAAGGAAGATGCACTCTTTTAATTCCTTTTTGGCGTAACTGTGTTTTTTTCTTCTTTTTATTCTACAGGCATGGCACAAATTAATGCACACATCAACTTATTCAATGAAATCTGCACAACAGAGACCGTTGGCGAAGTGGAGTTAGTTGGTCAGAAGCTCGGCGATTGGCTAACCGAGAATCAAATCATCGAACACTTGTTCGGTCCAAATTTGCATGTTGAAGTAATTAAGCAATCACATGTGGTGTTGAATTTTCTCGCCGTCGAAAATCAAATCACGGAAGAGCACATAAATTTGATTTGGCAGGCTGCTCAGTTGAAACACTGCTCAAAACCGGTTTATGATATTCTTCCGTCTTTGGTGAAAAATCTGGCTCCCCGTCCTGCATTGCATTTGTATTCCTTGCTCTGCCGATTGGATCCAAAAGAACACACCGAGCAAAGTATTTACATTGCATCAGCATTAACCAAATTAATTTGGTCACGAGATGGTGGCCGATCGCAGATGGAACTGGTGCAAGAGAATCTCCTGGCTGCGAATGTCACGGCATCGAGTTCAGATAGTGGAAGCATGGATGGAAGCAACACCGATGAAGAGCAACAAGACGACAGCAGTTCAACGAGCCGTAAGAGTCCAATCGACATTGAAAATGGGGGCTCAGATTCTGGTGCTCCACCACCGTGCAAGCAGGCACGGCGAAAGCGACATGTTTGCGATCCAACAGAAGGTAATTTTGTGTAGTAAAGTGTGTAGCTTCGTTTAATTATTGAGATGTTTCGATTAAGATGATTTTTGCTGTGAGTCGTAAGAATTACGATTGATGCGATCTGATTTCTAAGGTGATCGACGAAACTACTGTCGCTTAGAGCTATGTTGCTAGCTCTGATACTCTTTCTACAACCGTGGATATTTTTCCTTTAAGCATCTCGCATCCAAAACTGTTATTTTTTCCGCATTTTTTGTCATTCGACTTTATGGTACATATTTTTAAGTGTATTTAACGACAGCTGGGAAATAAAATGTTTAATAGTTTTGTTTAAGCCAAACGCACCAACCTACCAATCGCAGAATAAACTTCATGTCTATTTCAATTTACTTTCACCAGTTTTTACGTATTTCTATTCCCTCCTAGAAACTGCCAAAAGTAAGGGCGAAGACATCTCGGAGCTAACTGCTTTGAAAGCAAAAACAGATCTCACGTAAGTTTACATCCGTGTATTTATTTATTTTGCTGTATAAAAGGCTTTACCTCCATCTAGATTGCAAAATCATCGAATGGTAAACATTGTCGACAATTCCAGCAGCGAGGAAGAACTCCACCAGACATCGGTTATTCCCATACGCAAGAAAACACGTAAACGAAGGAAAAACAACAATATTCCGTTGACGCGTTTGGCTCATGAGCTTGTGGAAACCATTTGGGAGGGAGAATCACACAGCGAAGGTGAAGTACTAAACGATAGCGATTGCAGTGATAATCCTGTTCCCGCTGTAGTGCTTAAACATCTACATGGCGAGGGTCCCTATATCAGAGCAATAGGTGAGGCACACATAAGCGAGCTACTGAGTGGTGTGGAGAACGATGGAAGCTATTCATCGCCAATGAGTAACAAATCGGAAAAGAATCTAGCAGACTTTGATGATGACGAGTCGCCGTGTGAGGAAGAACTAGCCCAGCTGGTCAGTCGTACACATAGTTGTATTCCAGGCTTTGCGTTACCATCTATTGCAATGCGCGAGTCATCGGCGTCGGCTGAGTCGATAAAAGTCATTCAATCCGGTTCGGCTGCCAAGGGTCTGCGGTGTAAAATGGAGGAGTCAGCTGCAGTCGAGACAAAGGAACTGCAACCAACTTTTAAAATAAACGACGTGTGCTTGCCAGGAAACACTTTATTGTGGGATCTCTTGCAGGATGATAAAATTGTAAGTATGTCACCTTACATTGGCACACATGCTCAACTGAATAATAATTGCAGGGCCAATTGGGTGAGTCTTTGGCCTTGGAGGCTGAAAAGGCTCTCGCGACTTTGCTGTGCTTTAGCACCGATCGTTTGTTGCGAACGAAATTCATCGAAGGCTGCCTACACAATTTGGCCAACAATAAGAGTGTGATTGTGAGTTTGAAATTACTGCCGAAGCTATTTGCGTCCTTTCAGCAGTTTCGAGCGGCTGACACGCATCAGGTGACGATGTGGGCCGAGCGGCAGCACAAAATGATGTATCACTTCTTCAACAATATCAAAGCGTACTCCAGGGCAATAGCGAATCGATGTGAAACGCTTGTGCTTAATTCCAATGGATCTCCAATGTACTCGCACAAGACCCAAGTGTCGGTGAGGTTGCATTTTCTTTCGTCGGTCTTCAGTTCGTTGGGTTCTCCGAAGAACTTCAGGTAAGCAGCTGAGTTTTGGCGGCCGTTTGCTGATACGGCTACTGCCAGTAGTAGATATCGGTTCCAAGTGAACTCTTTTGCGATAGTTTATGGCTTACTAAAAGTATCACATAAGCACTGAACTCAAACCGTTATGTGTCATATAAATAAATAAACGGGCCTATGTCGTCCAGTGTAATAATCGATTAACGTCTTTCAGATTGAGCCTAGAGCAGGTGGATGCCCTGTGGGAATGGCTGGCACATGACCCGGAGTGTTGTGACTGTTACTTTTCTTGGCTGCAGAGTCAGGCGAAGGGTGGTGATCAGCACGCTCTTGGAATCGAAGCATTGCAGCACTTGTACTTGAAAAAACTGCCCGAGCTGCGGCCTGAGGAGTTTTCAATGGTCGCACTGGGTCTCTTCCAGCAGTTGTGCAGCTTAGCTAGACTTGCCATTGCTCATTACGAGAAGCAAATGGCGTCTGTCTCGACGACATCATCGAATATCGTTGGAATGTTTCATCTGTGGAAAATTGCGTTAAGGGCACATAATACTGAAGTGTCATTGGCTGCCATCCAATATATTAACATGTACTACATGGGTCAGCAGCTGAGGCTGGAGAAGGAGTTTGTGTCTCAGTGCATGGATCATTTGGTGCAAGCTGCCAATGGTCTACAAGGGTAAATTACTTGATATCTACTTTCAGTTGAGTGTAACTTCCGTTTGGTTTAGTTGTGAGGAGGAGTACGCACTGATGTGTGTACAACGAGGGCTTATGCTGTTGAATACACACTTGGAGACTTTTAGGCGTAGATACGCTTTCCATCTGCGGCGCTGGGCTATCGAGGGCAAAGGCATTGGGTCGCATAGCAATCTCAAGAATGAAGGAGCTGGTCCATCTATACGTATAGTGTTGCAACCAGCCGGTCTATCGGAGAAATCTCTGCTGCATATGCACTCCTGTGACTTGATTGCAGAGTTGAAAGCCGAAATTTCAAAATGGTAAGTGTGCAGCTCACCAAGCTTGTTGCAATAATTTGTGTTTCTTCTTTAGGTGGGAAAACCTACAAGGTGGTGCGCGTGCATCTGGTGTAACTGCTCCCGTGTTGGGCTTGCTTTTGAGTGAGGGACCACTTAGAATCATAACTCAAGGGCAAGAGTTGACCTCAGAGTACGATGAGAGAAGTTTGGGCGACGTAGGGTTTAAGGATAATCAGGTAATTACAAACCAGTTACATGGCGTGACGCTGTCCGTTCTCAAGATTTATTTTTGTTGCATGCACCGAATAGAAAACAAAAATTTGGTAATACGAGAGTACTAGTTTTGTTCAATTCAATTGAAACAGATAAAGAATTCAAACAGAAAAATCTTGCATTGAAATGGTGGCTGTATCTTAAGGCCCAGTAATGATATCTTTGACTGAAGTCGTTTCATGCGCGTATCTGAATGTGCTTCATACTCTTTAATGCAGGTTTTCATACCGAAAGTTAATTTGGTGTAGCAGTGTTAAAGGTTTTCCCTTTCGGGTTGCTGTGTTGTAATAAATGTAACAAAACGTTTGTCTTCGTGGAAGCTGTCAAACGAGGAACCTATTTTGCATTCGCTCATTTTTTTGTTTTTGTATTCCAGTCTAACAGTGTTAACTAGTTCCCTTGAATTGGTTCCAACACTTGACACTAGTTGTAGTTGGAAGAAAGTAGTTGTTTTGAAATACTTCCGCTTACTCGAGAAAACTTTCACAGTCCGGAAACATATTCTTTTGATTTTGTCCCCTCCTTACTTATTGCCTTAGGCATAACCAAAAATCCATTTTATTAACCAGTTTCCTGTCTTTTTCAGATTGTTTACGTTTCTCTGGGTGGCAGAGGAGCTCGCCGTAAGGAACCCTTGGACCATCCAACATTGCAACCACCTCCTCCCAAGGAGTGTCTGCCCACGGTACTTTTACTTCAGCCAAAGTACTTTGAGAAACTCTTTCGTTTAATGCAAACTCTGGGCGACATGGAAATCCATGGTAACAACAACATCCAGACTCACACCAAGGCACAGTTACTCTCGCGCCGCGTTTGGGATATCTTGGCAATATTGCCAACAAACCCCAATATTCTGGAATCCTTTCAGAGTCTCACTGTGGATCTGTTTGAGTGTGAAACGGCTGACAACCTGGAGGAGCGAAAGTTCAGAAAGGATGCCATCAAAAGAAAACTGTCGGAACTCCTGCATCCGGGCAATCTCCAAAAGTTCATGTACTCTTTGCACATAGTTGAAAGCTTAGCCGTAAGTAACTTGTCGTCGTCTTCAGGTGCCTGTTGTAATGGAGACTACCACAGTGTTAAGACCAAAAGTATAAACCGTTTGTTCAGCACGTCCTCATCGTCGTCATCCAAGAGCAATTCGAGTCAATCTCCACGGAAGAGCAGTCGCAGGCGGAAGGTCAGTCCAGGAGAGAGTTCTGAAAGTGGCGGTGGGGCCGATGCTACTGTAAGTGATGAAAAGTCATCCATAAGCGAGAGTGCAGTTAAAATTGTTGAGCAGCCAAAGGTCGAGGCAGTGGCAGCAGAGGCTACTGTCAAAAAGAAGCCAGAGGAAAGCGATGAAATCGAATTCCAACGGGATGATGATGAGGACTATCCTTCAACTCCGAACCCACCATCGCCAGCCGCCTACGACATGAAATGGAACGAAATATTTATCAAGTGTGGTGGACTTCAGCATTTGTATGACATTTTTATCAGCGGAACGCTCCAAAACGGACACCACTCCATAGACAACTTCAACGAATGGCGGCATGATTGCCTCGCAAGTTTGCTGCGAATTCTGTGGCTGTTAGGCTTTGAGGAGCATCGCTCTGAGGACATACCTGGCGGAATATCAAAGCCACACGCATTCATGCTAGAAATGATGGAGGTTGACTCGTGTCTCAAACGCTTGGCTTTAATTCTAAACGACGAAGCCCATACACACTTCACGAACCAACTGCATATTCGCACTGGTTTCTGGGGTCGAGCACAGGTAGTGCAGTACACAATGAACATTATGGTGAGCTTTGTGCATTCATCTGAAAATGGACGATTGGCGCTTTGGAATGCGCCAGAGTACTGCAGTTGGGTGCGGAAATTCATTCTCGAAGACCCTGAGCCGTCTGTGCGGCGGGAAATATGCGCTGGTCTATACCGGATATGCTTGGGCAACTCGCAGAGCTATCAGGAACTGTTGGCTCCAATGCTGCAAAAACTTATATCTTTTCTACCGGTTGCTGAGAAGATGACATGCTTTCAGCAGTCGCACTCACACTTTGTGTCGGATGAGGGAAAGGAACCGTATGGGCCAGCATGCCGCGATTACTTTTGGCTGTTGGCGCGGTTGGTCGACACATTGACCCCAGATATGGTTAAGACCGCGCTCGACGAACCAGACATCAGCGCAATCGACATCGAAGGACTATGCCACACCGTTTCGAAGAGTATTCTAAGTCGAGACTTCTACGAGACCAGACATGGCTATCAAGACGATGGTCTCGTTGGGCTCATCAACTTAATGACCAACCTCGTCAAGTATGACCCTCCATTCAAGTTTAGCGCAGATGCACTCGGTTTTATTGAGAAAATATTTGAGTTCCTGTTCGACATGCCCTCGCCGACTAATCGTCAGAAGCCCAAGTGCAAATCGCCAACTTCACGAGCAGCCGCCTATGATTTACTTGTAGAATTGAGCAAGAACTGCGCCAACAATTACTCGCTCCTTCACGGAAAACTGCTGGAGCAACACACTCCAGGGCCTCATCCCCCATATCCGTGGGACTATTGGCCACGAGACGATGGACGTTCCGAATGCGGCTACGTTGGTCTGACGAATTTGGGCGCCACCTGTTACATGGCATCATGTATTCAGCACTTGTACATGATGCCACAGGCACGCGAAGCAGTTCTTTGTGTACCGCCGCAAGCAGCACAGAAACACGGTCCAACACTGCACGAGTTGCAACGCATGTTCGCCTACCTACTTGAGTCGGAGAGAAAATCCTACAACCCGCGATCGTTTTGTCGCGTCTATCAAATGGACCACCAGCCACTGAACACCGGCGAACAAAAGGATATGGCTGAGTTTTTCATTGATCTCGTTTCGAAACTTGAAGAGATGACCCCTGAGTTGAAGGACTTAGTAAAACGGCTTTTCTGTGGCACTCTGAGCAATAATGTTGTTTCGCTGGATTGCGGTCACGTGAGTCGTACAGCCGAAGAGTTCTACACCGTGCGCTGTCAGGTGGCCGATATGAGGAATTTGGGTGAATCACTAGACGAAGTGACCGTTAAAGACACCTTGGAGGGTGACAACATGTACACCTGCTCGCAATGTGGCAAAAAGGTTCGTGCCGAGAAGCGTGCGTGTTTCAAGAAGCTTCCTCAGATTTTGTGTTTCAATACGATGCGGTACACGTTCAATATGGTCACCATGCTTAAGGAGAAGGTTAATACGCATTTTTCATTTCCAATGCGATTGGACATGTCCAATTATGTGGAGAAGACCCTTATGCCACATCAATATTTAGGTGAAGCTCTTGATTATTGGTGAAATGTTGTATTCATTGTTGTTGTTTTACTTTGCAGAGGACCGGAAGAATAAAGCAACTGTCAAGACTTTAGACGCTGGTGAAAATAAACAGAATGACTCGAGTAGTAGTAAGCTGTCGCCAGACACTTTAGCTGATGAAGATGACGAGATTAATGAGTAAGTTGGGGAAGGGATGGGGCAGTTTAAACACTCTATTTGCAATATAATGGCACTTGCCTTATGAGAGTGTATTGCTACAACTCTCTTCATCACAACAAGGCTTGGGCTTGTTTTTCCACGCGAGTTTAATTTCTTCATAAAAGCCATTTTATATTGCATAGGTTTGTGTCAGTAATTGCAGAGAAATCTCATGTTGTTTCGTAGAAATCTGTTTGCAAAAGTTAGTAACTCGCTAGATACTATATCTAGCTGCCCATATTCAAGTACATACTATCAATTTGAACAGCCCAGCCCAGTGTTCAAACTGACACGAAAAATTCTTTAATTTTAGGTACGAACTAGTGGGTGTAACAGTACATACCGGAACGGCCGATGGTGGTCACTATTATAGTTTTATAAAGGAAAGAAACGAACATACTCAACTACACGATCGTTGGTTTTTATTCAATGACGCAGAAGTGAAACCGTTTGATCCATCGCAGATAGCTGCAGAATGCTTTGGTGGCGAAATGACTGTAAGTTCATGTCGTATCATTGTCTTGCATTGGATTTCTTTTCAAGTGGGATTTGGTTCTTTCAGAGTAAAACATACGACTCCGTGACAGAGAAATATTTAGATTTTAGTTTTGAAAAGACGAATTCTGCTTACATGTTGTTCTACGAACGACGTCCACCCAACAACCAAATGTGGCAGCGATCGAAAATCTTAGAGAATCCATGTAGCTCTCAAAATATACTATTACAAAAGTCGTTACACATGAAAAGTTGTACAGAGGATCCAGTCAAGTCATTGGAATCATCTGGATTATCACCACAACCAACCACATCATCAAGCGTCAGCGATCAGCATAAACTGGAATCAAATGAGACTGAAGCAAATGCCGATAATATAAGTAGGAGTAGTATTGAAAAATCAACGAAAACCAATAATCTAGCAACACCATCAACACAAAATTGTGATATAGACGTTAAGAGTTTTAATGGAGGTAAATGGAAATCAATCCAGCAGCATTATAAATGTAAATAATTTTGGGTCTCAATTTGTTAGGAGGCGGTAATAGTGTGATATCAAGGGTGTCGGACAGTTGCCGCAAGTCCTTGCTTAGCAAAGAGCTGGAAGATTGGATTTGGCAGGACAACAGACACTTTTTGCAAGATCGGAATATATTCGAGCACACGTATTTTAAGTGAGTTTGGTCTTTGATAATCGAATTTGTGCTAACCCATATGCTTTTGTTACTTTTAAGCTTTATGTGGCAAATTTGCGGCCATATACCACAGACCCTTTTGATGCAAAATGATGTCACGTGCATGGCTGCAAAATTGTCTGTGTCGTTCTTTATAGAAACGTTTATCCACGCAAAGGAAAAGGTTGGTATAGTTACAAATCATTGCTGATCACAAGGCTGACTAACAGAGTTTATCTATTCATTTTAGCCAACAATGGTGCTTTGGGTTGAGCTGCTGACAAAGCAATTCAACGCAAGTCAAGAAGCATGCGAATGGTTTCTTACTCACATGTCCACGGAACCTTGGTGGCCTGTTCAGGTGCTAATACAGTGTACAAATCAGATGGTTCGTCAAATGTTTCAACGTCTTGTTATACATGTTATTCAGCGGTTAAGGTGAGTTTATGTTGTAAGCAGATGCATGCACCCTCTTCGAGGTTCAAACATTCACAAGCATCCATAATTCATTGTCAGAACACGCCGCATGCTGAAATCGTGTGTTTTTACGTACACCATCTCGATTGGCCGTTGAATTTGTTAAATTCAGCTGTGCGATTCATTCTTATTTGCACATTTTGATTTAAACCTCGCTTCTCCTTGCAGATCATCACATTCGAGCTTATATCTGAAAGTTGAAACCGATGAGAGCGGCAAAGAGGTGATTGGCAATGCATCGTGCATTACTCGCTTCATATCATCGCTTATCCTGCTAATGGAGCACGGTGCGAGGGCTCATTTGCGCCATTTATCCGAGTTCTTTGGATTGCTGTTTGAGTTCTCACGAATGGGTGATGAAGAAACTGTTTTTCTGTTACGCATCAATGTTATTCGTAGTGTAGCTGACTTTTACTTGGGCAACAAAAGCCAAGACTGTGTAAGTAATTAAATTGATTTATAGCAAGCCCCATGTTCAACTTGTTTCTGCAGATTGATGTGGGTTCCGATAACGACGATAACTCATCAGATGAAGCACTGTCCGTCGACAAGTCTCGACCAGCTTCATTGGACAAAATGATCGCGTTGGTTGCTAACTTGGTGGAACGATCACGAGGTCAAGACTTTAGGCTTCGTTTGTCGCAGAAGGACTACAACGCCATTGCTGGTGGAAAGGTACGAGTAACCACCAGCTATAAAAATATTGGTCTTTTGAATTTCATGGTTTGTCTTTTAGGGTTTTCCATTTTTATACCAACAAATCAAGGACAACATCAATCCGCATCAGACGAGACACCTCATCCACGCACTCTGTCGATGGGACGATCGATTGGCCAATCAGATTATCACAATGCTGTTTGCATCCGTTACCAAGCACACAGAATTGTGTGGACCGTTTTTCAAACTTTTAACACTGCTGACCGAACCGCAGGGTGGTCCATCAGGCCTGCCATGCTTTTCGCAACTTGTTCTGCAACGTGTGTGGGACGCTGCGGAATATTGTCCACAGTCTGCGCTAGATTGGTTGGCATTTCAAGCGCCAAAGAACAAAATCGCTCACGCATGGATATTGCAATCCGCGGAGAGTTGGGTAGAACAGTTTCTCTTGGCCCATAACAATTCGAGAGTGCGAAACGGTATACATTGCATTTTTACCAAATTTCCCAATTAATACATGTGTTATGTGTTGTTTGCAACAGCTGCATCGTATCTACTAGTGTCGTTGATTCCATCCCCGCCATTCCGGGCGCACTATAGAACACACTCGCTGCACAAGTTGGCCAATAACGCGAGTATATCGCAAAGGTAAGGCATTCAACAGACAGTTATAAGTCCAAGGTTGGAGACGTTTATTGTTTTATTAGGAATCTATTGCTTTACAGGGATCTGAGTAGCGATGCGCAAATAATCCTCCACAACATAATCAGTCTGCTGTTGCGGCTGCTGAGACCCGCCCGTTCATATGCTGATATTGGCATACATGGAACCACCAAGCTGACGGCTTACTTCAGTCTGCTGACTTACTGCATGGTTTCGAAGACTGAAAAACTAATGGTAAGAGCGGTAGTTTAGTATAAAGCAGTTTTTAACTTGTGTTATTCTGCAGCTTGGACCGTATATGCGATCATTGTGGGATCTTTTTCATCCACGGTTGTCGGAGCCCAGTGTACCCGCACACCACAATAAACATGCTCTGCTGGCATTCTGGCATCATGCGATACTGGACTGTCCAGAGAACGCCCAAATAGTTGCTAACTGCCCGGAGATCACTCGAAATATTGCATTTAATTACATTCTGTAAGGGAATTGACACACCATCACTACGTCTATAGACAAAATCACATGTAATACTTTTTTCTGCAGGGCGGATCATGATGACTCCGAAATTGTAGCCTACAACCGTGCTATGCTGCCTGCATATTACGGTCTCCTGCGTCTGTGTTGTCAGCAAAGCAGGACTCTGACGCGGCAATTGGCTGCACATCAGAATCTTCAGTGGGCTTTCAAGAATATCACACCCCATCCGACTCAGTACTCAGCTGCCGTCGATGAGCTGTTCAAATTGATGACATTGTTTTCGACAAGACATCCCGATTCGAGCGAACAGGAACAACATGAGATTTCAACGTTTAGGAGGACCACGCTTTCGGCGTACTTAACCGGTTTGGATGCGCGAGTCTCATGGGGAACCCTTATCAATGCTTTGAGGATATTAGGTGGGACCTCCTTTTGTTCTGTTATTCCTTAGCCTAACATGGCGTCTCTTGCAGTTGACAACGATGAAGACCGCTTACTGGTGATATACAACGGTGGAATTGAAATGTGTTTCGAAGCATTGCATACTTTACATTCCATGCATCATGAGGCTACGGCTTGCCATGTGTCGGGCGATCTGCAGGAACTCCTTACAGAGCTAGTTCTGCTGGTGTCGACCCTTCGTCAAAGTACGCGTATCGATAGTCCGCCCAAAAAGCGTCAGCAACCATCCAGCCAGAATAATCTGGTGAAAGGTCTGCCAGAGGCGGTGAAACGATTGGCAACTTTCCTTAATACATACAATCCTCAAGAGATTTGCAATTTATCCGTTGATGTATTGAAGGAACTCGTACGCAATACAAACTTGGATGTGACCAATATATTGGCGCCTATCTTCACCAATTGTCATCTGTCGGCGCAGAATGCTCCGAATTCAGTTGGTCCGTTGGGGCCATACTTTCCAAGACGTGGAACGAAGCCACCATGGCCGTCGCTATCGAAGAATGCTCCCCGTCCACCTCGGCCAATGGTACAAATGAGCATACCGCAGAATGAAATAATTCAACGCGGAGTCGACAAGGAGTATGACGCGCGGTTAGATGCTTTCTACAGGCCATACCATGATTTCCTAGACATTATGATGCGTATGGCTGTCAATACAAACCAATTGAACGAGGCTCTAGTGAAGTTGAGTTGCTTGGCGGCTATTGAGGCCGCCCCGTTGCACTTTAATCTGTTTCCAAAGTTTTGGGTCGGCATTTACAATAACAAAAGCACGAACAAGTAAGTAGTGGTGTTTTTTCTCGGTTACAGATGCGGTTATCCGAATCCACGCTCCACAAACAAATAGTTGTGAAAGGCCGAGCGTCCTCTATGGGCATGTTGCGCCAAATATTATTATAATCAGGGGTGTCAGCACGTAACTTGATACAATCGAGTTCAGTCGATACAATCGAGCTCTGGCAGCACCTAATTTGTCTCAATCGAGGATAGTCGATGGAGGATAATCGATTGAAACAAATTAGGTGCTGCCAGAGCTCGATTGTATCGACTGAACTCGATTGTATCAAGTTACGTGCTGACACCCCAGTCTTTAAAATGTTTCGTTGATATAATGCTGTTTTGAAGGTCTCTTTTCGGCTGTATTTTAACTTGATAGAAAAGTGATAAGGCGCCGCTATGAAGCCCCAAACTGTAATATGCCAGTCACTTATTCGACTTCTCTTCTTACAGATATGTTGAGCTGCTTTTGGGCAATCCAAACCTAGTTGAGTACATTCATATTATCCTGCGAGACGAGCGGATATCATTGAATGATCAGTATGTAAGAAGTTTTTTGGAAATCTACTATCCTAAGGTATTTATCACTCGCGTGCCGCTGGCATTGCTTCGAACGGTCTAATCCAACTCGTTTCGTTTGCAGATCAAAACAAGTCTTCCAATATCTCGTCTTTTGTACACAATCAGCTACTCATTACATGCAAAGGTAGATCTAGACGAGCTGTGTGGGGATTTGTTTGCGATACGTGTCATAGCACAAACCACAGGTGTACCAGCATCCGTCCGGAAACAACTAAGAGCTTCACTGAAGGCAGTGCTATCGAAAAACTCATGTGATATTTCAGAAAATGGTAAATACAACTACAATAAGCCATTTAGTGTTGTAATCATTTGTCTCTCCACACAGAGGACGTGCGACCCAAAAAGAAACTCAAGCTTAACCAGCAGAACTCAATGGAAGTTACCGACACCGATGAGGTCGTGCAGAAGAAAGACATGAAGAATGCCGATGCTATACTTCCCGCAGCAGACGATGGAAAAGCGAAAAACGAAGAATCTCCTGAAACCAATGCGGCAGAAAGCTGCACACAGAAAACGGCAGATTCTACATCGCTCGCTTCATCGAACGCTCCCGACGACGAGAAACCCCTTGACGAGAGCAATGACGCCGACGACGAAGAAGACGACGAGGAGGTCAAAGAGCTTCGCAAACAAAAGGAACTCGCCAGAAAATCAGCCGAAGAGAAAATGGCCGAAGAACGTCTAAAGGAACAGCAACTGTTGCGCACTATTGAAAATTATATCAAAACAATACTCGATCTTATCCAAGACGAGGATATGTCTCAGGATGATGCATCCCCAGACAGCAATTCCCCACCGGCAACAACATCAGCAAACGCAAACATTGCTTCGTGTAGCAACACTGATGCAAAGATAAACAGTGAATAGTGCCCATAGCCCCCAGTAGTCCCTTGGATTATTTTGCTGTAAATTCGATTATATCGTGCGATGAATATATGTACATGTTTTCCACATCCGAACAGAAAGAAACGCACCACGATTCGTTTTCTGTTTTCTTAATCACTTTTTATCACATTGATTCTTCACCACACATTTTATGCTTTTGGTTTTATGCATAATGTTACAAAAAACGTATTATTGGTTAAATTATTTATTCAAAAAAGATTTCAGACAAGCATGTGGTGGTGGATATGAAGAATTCGTGTAGTATTGACGTAGGTATTTGTTAAATATATATATTATTATTTCCCCCCCCCCCAAGAAGCCATCCCGGTTTTAGATAAATAAGCGAATTTACGAATGTGAGAGAGAGAGAGAGCGTGTGCGATATGTTATTATTTTATTCTTTACCAATTTTATAAATACACCTATTTTTTCAAAAAA
Source organism: Cheilosia variabilis (assembly GCA_951230905.1). Taxonomy (NCBI): domain Eukaryota; kingdom Metazoa; phylum Arthropoda; class Insecta; order Diptera; family Syrphidae; genus Cheilosia; species Cheilosia variabilis. Next base: position 3,217,613 of record OX579676.1, on the reverse strand, counting down.
AAAAACAAGGAATTTTTTTCTCGTTAAGAAACTGCTTTGATGAAAAAAAAAATATCAAATATATATATTTAAATAACAGGAATTGACCCGGTATCTTACGGATCGATTTGGAATGCACTTTTATGAAACTACTGAAGATAATTATTTAACAACATAATTATAGATGTTTTTATTATGTATAAATTGTAAGGAATAATAAAATGATAAATTTATGTTAATGCGACCATTGTTAGTTTTTACGTACTTACGATGGCCACAAAGGTGGCACGGGTGGCACCCTAATCGAGACAATTTTTCTTCGTTCATGCTGGCCTTACGTACATTTTTTGTGTTGTATCAGAGATCAGAGTTCATCTTCAAGAAATTACGATACAATCATTTTGTTTCTCATCTTCTAACAAATCAATTAATGAACAAAAGTAGTATCTATATATATAAAAGAAAGTGTCCGAAGCGATGTAATCCCATAACTCGAGATTGGCCGAACCGATTTTGATGATTTATACTTTGTTGGAAAGGTGTTTTCTCAGTACGGGTTTTAAAAAAAAATCAAAATTTCAAAATGTCTTATTTTGACCACCCACAGGTTTTTTTTCAATTTTTTTTATTTTTTTATTTAAAATTTGTATTTATTTATTTTGGCAACAACCAAAAAGAGAATCAAATTTGAATGTAACATATCGTATCACAACTGTCAGATATCTATCATCTATTATCGATCAATGAAGAAGCCAATTTTGTTTTATGTGTGGTGGCCATTTGATTCAGTTGCGCAGTTTCCTCATTCGTTGCTGTTTCATCGTCCATATTGCACTTTAAGAATTCGTGTTTTGTTCGATCGAATAACGTTTGCCGGCCATTGCGCATTACACATTCGGATTTCTTCATTGCGATTTTGTGAGTTTTTGTGAATTAAAATTGATAATGAAAATATATATTCGGATTTGTCTGTAAGAAGTGGTATGTTTCTATTGGTATTTCATTGTTTTCAAATTTTCTATTCGGGATTTCATTGTATTGCAGTTGTTCTTCATAATGCCACCAACGAAAAGATCTAATTTGGGCCGACGTTCAGCTGGCGCACGAGCAGTGGCGACTCATCGAGCGAATATGAGTCAAGAAGATAGAGAGATTCCGCAACAACGAAGAAATGCAAACCACGTCCAAATTCCTGCGCAACAAACAGAAGAGCAACAGCAGGCGGTAATCGATTCGCGTAGAGTGGCACAACAAAGTCTTGGAGTAAATCGATGTGGAAATTTATCGATTCAAAGTCAACGAATAAATACTGAAAATAGACAACAAAGAAGAAGTGCTGGCAATGTCAATTTGCTTCGAGTAGCATTCCGATATGATTGTGCATTCGATTATCGATCTCTTCCTGCCGTTCAAATTGGATCAATGGTTGTAGTATGTCCACATTGCAACGCATTGAAATTTTCAGGAGAAACACCTGGATTGTGTTTTTATGAAAGTTGAAGTGGCATTTGTTAGAATTGCATTGTCTTGCAATAGTTTCGTTGTATTTTTGGGTAGGACGAAGTCCGCCGGGGCCGCTAGTTTTGTTATAAATATGTATGTAAATGTACGTGTAAATTCAGAAACGCCAAACATTTGCGCATTGATGCGGCATCACTGCTTATTTGGGATGCTGGTGCGACGCATTGTTCAGATCAAACATTTTAATGACGACAAATTTGTTTTTTTATGCCTTAGTCTCGTCGTTATTAAAAGCTTCATCTCCGCCGCGCTGAAATACCCAATGTAAAAAAAAAAAAAATGTTTATGAGAAAAATGAAAAGTCAAACGCCTATGTACATACCTATTGATAAAAATGTTTATTTACTCTCGCTTCCGACACTTGTCTTACTTCGATCAAATTTGCAATAATGACCACTTGAAGTTGAAAGTGATGCCAGTAGTGGCATTAATGAACATTTTGCAAAGCATCACGATGCCAGTGATGCGTTACTGAATTTACACGTAAATACAACTGCTACAAAGTAGTATTAAAGTGAGCAAGAGTGTTTGCCACTAGTAGTATTTCTGAATTCTAGTGACTGATCTCTGGATAGTAAGTACAAACGCCATGTATTTTGTACAAGCCAGGCAGCAGCTATAATTACATGCGACCCTGTACCTAACTTCTCACGATTATTCCTTGGTGTTTTAATTTTTGCGACAAATGCAGGAGCTATAATTTTATGGTATATCCAAAAAGTTTAATAATGAGGCTTTCCCAGGAAACCATTGTCTTACTTGTCGTACCTATAATTTTTTACTGATGGTGCTACCCCAACATTCTGTTCCTCAATCTAATTTTTAACAGACAGACTTGATGGAAAAGAAAAGCGTTTTTGAGTATTTTCTTTAAAGAATCTGCCGTCATACCGAATGATGTAAGCTTCAATTCAGCTCCGAAGATTCTAAGTAAATAAAATCAGTTTCAAAACTGCCTCAGTTTTTTTTCAAGTCCCCTACGTCCAATAACAAAAATACCAATTATTTAAAAATAATTTTATTTTTATTTATTTGTTCTTACTCTATTTACAAAAAAGACTATTTGTATTGTAATCCAATCATTAAAAGTCTAATATAGAAAGAGATAGTTACGAATATAGATTTTAATACATGACCAAAGGTAATCGAACAAAAAGAGAAAAATATAATAAACTATTATTTATGTGTTGGTATTTTCAAATATTAATCCTAGTCAAGTTCCCTTGATTATTCATCTCATTTGTTTGTTAATTTATGTATTATGTAAATTCTCAAAATCTGGGTGCGTTTTCTTTACTTTACCCAGCGCCAAATCGAAGCCAAGTGATTTGCTGCGCTAGTCATTAGTCCTTCAGCAATACTGGTTGTCTGTTGATTTGGTGGCAACATGTTTGGAGGAGCTATTTCTTGAGTTGGTAAGCTAGATACTGCCTCCCAGTCCAGACGCAAGGAGTTCTCATCTGAAAGAAAGAATGCACATAGAATTGTATTTTTAAAACAGAATGAGGTATACAATTCGGCCTTGCTTACCTTCAGACTCTGATTCAGTACCTGTTTCAATGCCGACGAGCAGTGAATCTACAGACTTCATCAACGGGGCATCGGCAACTTCATTTGGACCATATCGTCCGAGCTCGCTTTTATCAGAGTCCAATGTGGCTATTACATTCTCAAGGGTATGGTTCTCGTTTAAGAGCCGCAGCTTTACACGCTGCGTGTATGCCAGGTACATAATGTTTGTGTTTAAACGGGACACCTTGCGCATGAACTGTTCCTCGTTCAGCTTTTTACAAAAATCCCTGGAAAAATACATTGCAAGTAATTTAAAAGTTCGTCTTAGAAAAAACCTTGGAGTATTTTCATGCAGACTAAAATCGAAAGAGCGCAGACAAGAAAGTTAGGTCGTAACTCAGTGAAAATTTTCTATTTAGTGTTTCAACGAAAAATATAAAAAGCAATTATATTAAATAAATTGAACTGATATAGCCGTTATGTTCGAAATAAATAGGAAAACTCAAGTGCGCAGGACTTGCAATGGACATGGGTAGAAATATCAAATAAATGTGCGTAAAATACATACCCATATGCGAGCTTGAATGGCAAGCGCACATTCAAGTAGAAGCTCAGCAGATTTGTCAACTGCGTTGTGTATGTCAGCGCCCCAGCAATACGAAATGCAGAAATTCTGCTGGGCGAAATTTCATTCGTGTCCGACTTTGGAACATCATCTTTATTCTCCGTCAGCCAGTCCAAGTATGCCGAATAGTCACCGTTTGCTGGCAGTGATGGCGCTATAATACGATACTGCATTTCACTGATGCCGCTTCCATGGAAAACCCATTTGCCTCGTATATAAGATGTATTCTTGGCATCGGCTAGAGCAGCAATTGTATCAGAATCTTCGGCAACTGTCCCGAGTGTTCCGCCTTGATGCAAAACGATCGCCCGCTCCCTGACCTCATCTTTTAGTACAACCTCGGATATCGGAAATATAAACTGAACCAATTTTTGTATGTCACCGCATGATATCTTCTTCAAATTCTCTAACAAATCATTCTTCTTGTCACGCAGTTTGTTAATCTTTTCAGTGCGGTCGAGTACGTAATCCTCTAGTTCTTTTACTTTAATCGGATACTTTGGCAGATGTTTGTTCTTCTCCGCATTGGCTGCCCTTAGCTCGTCTCTTACAACGATCTTTTTATTGTTTTGTTCTTTCTTACTAGCAATCAACTGTTGAAGAAGGGTAATGCGTTCATTTTTACGTTTAATCTCGAATCGCATATTTTCCGATGCCTTTTGCTCTTTAATGAGACGCTCATAGCGATTGCTGTAAGCTTTTAGGCTAGCTTGAATCTTTAGGAATTTATTTTGTTTTTGGGCCAAACTGAAAGAAAAAAAGAATTTCAAGTTATTAGTATGAATCACTCGATGAATTGCTAACTAACCTTTCTTCAAAGTGATGTGAGGAATGTATAAAATCTCCCTTGCGAACGCAACTGCGACAGTGGAAGCGTTTCTGTAACGTTGCACATAACGGACACTTGAGCCGTAAGTTGCCGTTGCTTTGGCTATCCTCATCACAGCCATCGTTTGATGATGGTACGCGAAATTTTTCTGGAGCTTTACTGTTGCTCTCATCTGAATCGCTGCTGTTGTTGCTGGATGCCATAACATTTCTCCACTGGAATCCCTCGTTTGTGCTTAAATCTATTTCAACATCATTTATTTATATGATTAATATACAACGGAGGCTTTTTATGAGAATAAAATTTCTTCTACACAGTAAATTATTAAAATACAAAACAAGAAACAGCTATTGTTCGCAATTAAATACACAGTTGTGCAAAATAGAAAATTTTTGACTTTTGATTTGACACTGCTGTGGAATCAGCTGGCAACATTTTGTTCTAGCAGTTTTCACTATGGGACTTTTTGTTTTCCTAAAGGGTACGTTGCATCAATAATTTGGACAATATTTATTATTGTGTCTTGTGTGGTATGGAAATGTTCATGTTCACCAATGCTCAATATGTAGGCTTATTTAGAGTAAGTTACACCAAATTGTTTTATTAAGCATTAGCATTCCTGCTGTTGCTTTACTTTTGCTGAAGTATTTTGACCTATTTTCGTTGATAAGGGTCCACCTTTTGTGGTGGTGAATTTATTAATAATTGTCCTTTATTTTTTTTTTAAGTTCATTATTATTTGTTGGCCGTCTTCGAAATGAACTCAGAAGAAATGAGCAAAAACATATTAACATCCAAGGTCACATATTTAAATAAAGTTTTGTTCACCGAGGTATGTCATGTTTTCTTGATTGCGATTTTGGGCAATCTATGCTACCATACCAACCCCTTTTAAGTTCCTTAGCAACGCCGGGTCTCGCGCTTGGACATGATTTTAGAAAACCGCACTAAATGATTCTCTAAGTTTTAAATCAAAAATGCTATCCCATATAAATAAGCAAATGTTCACAAGTTTGCATACAAACATTTTACGTAACTGAATAAAAAGTTGATAACTTTTAAGCAGCGTTTATTATACAGGATTATGTCTGTAATATTACTTACATAAGAAAGATTTGTCATCCCGTTTGCATTTAATTTCCATAATGAATATCCAAAACGCACGTTCGTTTCACTACAAATTACTGCTCAATTTCTCAAAGATTTTTGAAATACTGCAAATTCGAATAACGTCAAGACGTCAACTGAGTCGTTTGTCTGCGAGCTGTCATATATGCTATATGCGTACTACTTTTGGATGTCGCATACCTACTCTTCGCGATCATAAAACTCAAATGTTACTTACCATCCATCATAAAAATTAAAAAGGTAGGCAAGATCCCAAATTCTACCTGGAGTACACATCAAGTACAAATCAATATACATTACAGGATATTGTACCAGCTCATCAACCTTCCAAATGTGGTCCCATCCCGATGAACGGCGACAACTGAGCATTATGCACGTTAATTACACTGTTTTCTTACAACTGGTTCATTAATGTCGTTTGCCATTGGGCAAAAAGAAGCGACCGGAAGAGTCCGGAATCGAAAAAATCACTCCTGAAACCGTTCCATTGGCACAAAAAATACTCTTCTGGTGATTCTGAGGAGAGAATTTCGCTTCTCGATTTGAAGTCAGAATCCACCCAAGAAGCACTCACACTAGTGTAATTTGTGTATTTTATACAAGTCAGCTGACAGCAGCCGTAGATTATTTTTTGGCATTTCACCAATACTTTTGTGGATTCTTTCAGAAGCAGTTTTGTTGTTTTTGGATTTCAGAATGAGTGGATCCCCGAGTGAAACCAATGGAAAACATAAGAAATTGTTTATGAAATGATTAGGCCGAGTACAGCAAAATAAGCATTATCTCTGCAGTAAAACAGACGCTTTTTGTACAAAACTTTTATATTAAAGAATAAGACATAAAAAGTATTTAATATTTTGAAAAATATTTGATATTCGAGTAACAACTGATCGCAGCAACATGCATCTTAGAGTTCAGAATGTTTGAAGATTTGTCCTTCAATGTTCTCTTGGATCTTTTCAACTTTTCTCGTTTGTTTCTTAATATGCTCTTCCATTTCTTCAAAGCGACCTTTTTTATCTTTATGTTGTTTTTCGTTCTAAGGTTTCAAAGGAGATCGTTAACGGATGCCTGCTATTCTAAGGAAAACCTCAACTTACCTTATATTTATCCTTTTGCAGTGCATGCTCAGCATGCAAATGCCTCAACTTGAGCAATCTACTCTCAAAGTGGTGCAACTCAATTTTAATTGATGATAGTTCATTTTCGGAGAAGTTACTTGACATGGCAATTCGCCAGAGTCCTTGCACCTTGGGCTCAATGAAATCTTGGCTATGTGGTCCACTTGAGATCATGCGCTCCAGACGATCGTAATGATCTTTTATTCCGCGATGCTGGTCCCGCAGTTGGTTGATATTGCTGTGGTAGTTGTTTTCTTCGGTGGCTGGTGTTTTGATTTCATTATCGTTGTCGGCAGCCGACGGAATGATGTTGAAATTCTCTAGCTCATCCTCATTAATGGCATCTGGGACATCGAATTAATATTGTAATTTAAATTTTTAAGTGAACACACAAGCTTACTTTCATGATACTCAGACTTGGGTAGAGTTCCCACGTTATCTAACAAACTGTAGTACACATCGACTTTATCTTGGTGGTGCAAGAACTCCTCCTTAAGGGACTTTAACTCCTCTGAGGTGAATCCAGATAGTTCAGCTTTTTCCCAGAGTCTATTTAGTTTTTTGTCCTTGAACATGCTCTTGTTTATGTGGCTGTCCGTTTCGTGAAACTTCTATACATCAGGAGGAATATAGTAGAAAATGTATTAAGCACAAAATAATTACTTGAATAACATAGAATTGACCGACTAGGGGAAATACAGTAGTATATCGCAAAATATAAAGTTTAAGAGAAGCGTTTAAGCTCCATTGTACAGATGGTAACTACGCACTAAAATATATACTACTTTTCGGATCTTTGCTTTTTTGATTTTCTGAGAAAGTAACAATTTGGAAATTATTTAATGCAGCGCACAAACTCAGTCAGGTTACCTCAACTTAAGTCGGAACACTCTGTAGGTACTTTTGCATTTTGTATGTAATTACAAAACAGTTTAAATCATGAAAGCAGATTTGCGCATTGTGCTAAATAGACTAAATAGATTGAAAATTTGCATAATTAGATGCAGATTTGTCATAACCGGCGAACCACCAATAACAACTAATGCCACTACTGCTTTGCAATTACGTGTGCAATAAGCAGCTTATCGTGATTGTGCATAACAGTGGTTATTTTACGATTATTTGTTAATCAAATCTAGCTAAAACGTGTATAAGAAAAATTAAAACAACGGAACAATAGCCATGATAGTTTACTGTACCCTACCTTATACGGTTTGGTTTTAACGGGATCCTGCGATTCCTCGAAATGATCCAATAAATCGTAGCTGCTCATAATTCCAATAAGTTTTCCTCTAAGTTCGGCCTCTTTAAGACCCTCTTTGTCCTTGTGTTGTGAGTTTAACTGCTTCCATGCGATTTCCTCTTTGTCTTGTATTTTCAGCTCCATGTACAATGATTTGAGTTTGGGTTCCGTGAGTCTCTAAAATGAAAAATATACTTCAGTTTCATAATTACCTACCAATTCGTTCACCTACATGCTGTGCCTTGGCCCAAACTAAATTCAGTTTTGACATCCTAAAGGGACGCTGGAGATTCCGAAAATCGGGGTCATAGCTCTCGGTTGTAAAATATGGAGCATTCGCTTCTTTTGAATACTTTTTGCTGCTCTTCTTATCTCCATTAGTTTGTACAATTAATACTAATAGTATGGCACAAGAGACTATCTTTGGAATTAGCATCTTCTCTTAAGTTTTGTTTTAAAATGATACACGATACACAACTTTGACTATGCAACTAATCTTTATGATCTATGAATATGAATTTTCCTCTTTATTCAAGATCTTTTAATCAAATCAGCTATCTACAGCTGCATGCACCGCAAGATCTTCTAAGCCATTAATCTACGACGGAACTCTACTTTTATATAGGGATGTGTTGTAACGAAGCTTTTAACCTGGAAATGGGACAGTGCAATTAAAGGTTTCAATTATATGAACTAAGTGTTCTAAAATGTACAACGATTTATTGCAATATTTGCAATTATTAGAAATTTAAAAAAAAATATTGTATTCTCACTACTTCAACAGTTGTCAAATTCATAAATGAAAAATTGACAGATAACCAAGGGTAGAGATGTCGCCTAAGTTACACCATACCTACACTTTCAGATTTTGTATTTTGTATATAGCCTTCAGGGGGTTATGAATAGGTAGGAAGCATTGGGGACGTTCAAGTATCTAGTTTAGTAAGTCTGACAGCTCTCTCACTAGATGAAACTCGACTCTGATTGGGGGAAATCGGTCGTGAGAGCAGATGTTTCAGTTGACGTTTATGGAGGGGTAGCCGACGAATCTAGTCGAGAAATTCGTGACTGAGTACTAAGTTGACAGTTCTCATACGTGGCTGACGTAGAAAACGTGACGTTCCCGACCAATCTAGTTTTTGCGTTCAGGTTACATCTCATCCAGACCAATCTAGTCGACTTAAGATGACTAGATTCTTGAATGCGGCCATTGACTTATTATAAATATATGGACTCCTATTGAAATGTCACTTCCATACAATCTCTGCCCAGAAAATGACGCCAACATAACTAGCGCTCGTGGTTCTATGCAAAAAATAAGTGAAACAAAATGACAACCATCTTGGATTTCTCCATAGAATGCTAGAGCCACCTATTGGGCGTGAGTGGATTTGCCAAGTGAAACGGTTGAAATTTAAATTGTTGCGGCATTGTTTACAATAGATGTCATCCCGAAATTGTGCTAGTTTAAATAATTAATAATAGATGGAACCAACAAAATTTAAATAAAAAATCGTTTTTCATTGTTTCATAAATTGCACAATTTTCGTATATTTAGTACGAATTTGTTTTTTATGTTGTTTTTCATTATTAATTTTAGAAATATGATGTAATAACACTTTAGCGTATATTTCAATCACATTTCTGATCAATAAATACTTATGATTGTCAAGAATATCACATTCAAGTACATGAGAAGTTTAAAAAAAGTTATTTTTAAATTCCGCATGCAAATATTAAAAGCCCATAAAACCCACTTTATTTCTGCTTTTTACGATTTGTCGGTTATTTATTGTTAAGCCGCTAAGATATTTTATTGCGTTATCAAAGAAACAAACAATTTGTTCTTTGTTCTCTTTATTTAAGCCTTTTTTAAAGTTGCATCCAAACTTTGACTTTGTGTTTAAGCAATCAAAAATATAGTTTATTGTTCTAATGAACAGAATTGTTGCTTCACATCCCACAAACTCAGTTTCTCCACTATTCAAGAGGAAAAGCCGAGAATTTGCGGTGCTTTCATTCAAAGTCTGGGCAGCAAGACTGACATTCATGATTTTAGAATGCCAGTTAATATGTTTGTCATTTAACTTGTTTGCAAAGTGAAGCCAAAGTTTATGTTGAATATTGACCAATTCTTCAATATAATCCCACTTTATTGCCTTCCCATTCTCATCGTAAATTACCATATGGGCTCCGCATGTAGTACGAATTAATTTAAGACAATGGCAAGCGTCTATGAAATTTGTTGATCTTTTTCATAATCTTTAAAACTTGGTTTCAACTCCTCTAAAGACCAACACTTCATTTTTTTAATTTTAAATCTTTATTCAATTAATCGCAATAACACAGTCATGCAAAGCTATCCTCAACGAATGGAAACGTCTGATGTGAGTTTCCAATTTATTCCGCTCCGAACCACGAGAGCTAGCGCTTATGTTGGAACGAACGCGAAGTTGTCTACTAGCAGTCCATATAAATAAGTCAATGGTAGGAAGGTACTCAAGTTGATTATATATTCTATGTGGTAGGTATACACCAGAGACAATACTGAGCACACATACCACCAACTCCGGCCGATTTCCCGTTACTTAGCCTACAAGCTATATTTTTTATGGAGTGTACACATCTGGTGCGCTAGTATTGTTACATAGAAAATCGTATTGACAAATGTCACGAAACTTCAAAAATTCTGCTCACCAACACACTCCCAGGAGATATGAGACACTTCCGCTGTGGGCAAAGTTGCTGGCAGAAATCATAGAATTTTATCCGTTTAATTTGAAATTGTTCGTTACGTGTGGATAATATTTTTTTTTTTAGGAATAAGTGCACATTTGCTTAAAATGTTCATGAAAAATTAACAATGTAGATTGGTTGAGGGAAAATGAAAACATTTTGAGCTAATTTTCTTCATTATTTAAGAAAAATTTACACACGAAATCGAAGTTAATGATATCCAAAAGCGGAAAATACACAACCATGTTTGTCCTAATATGTTTCTAGTATATAGAACATCAACTTTAGATAGTTTTACTAACCAAACAAATCAAATTATTCGCCTTTTAACAATTTATAATGTATGTATGTTTTTGCATGTCACACGGATTCTTTTTTGACATAACACCGATAGGAAAACAAAATGGCGAATTTGAAAAAAAAGCTGAGGGGGCCAGTGGCAAGAGGATTGTGAGTTGGGGGTCTCAGTATGGTTTGTCTATGGTATACACCGTACAAGTCGTGGTGAGTTTAAAACGGAAACGCAGCAAAATTAAAATTCTCTAAAATAATTTGAAAGCGAAATGTAGGGTATCTATTACAACAAAAAAAAAAAAAACACCTAAGAGACGTATTTTACTCAACATCTATCTGAGGAGAGCAAAGTAAAGTAGAATCTGCAGATAGCAATTATAACAACAACAAAACAGCACTCAACTTGACGCTTTCGAGATTCACAAAAAGTATTTATCCAAGGTTAACGGCCATATTAATGACTCCGGGTGTAACTCAGGTTTAAGTTCGTTTTACAAACGACCATTAAATCCGCATTTCAAACCCCACAAACGCTGGCTTAAAATGGATTTAAATGCGGATTTAAAATACTTTAAAACGTTTTTAATCCATTTTAAGCCTACGTAATGGCAAATTTCACAAAAAAAAAAAAACAATTGTTTATTGTTGTTTTTCACTTGGAAATTTATTTGATTAGTTATGTGACGTTCATCACCATCCAAATCTAATCGAATCATAGAATGTAGCCTCCAAAATGCCTCTTTTTTTCAGCCGGAAATATATCCAAAAATACCCCACATCGAATCGTCGACGCAAGCCCCCTTGTGCATTCAATACATTCGACTACGAATACATCAACAATTCATCCATTTTGCGAATGAAATCCCTTTAATTTAGCTTCTTGATATTTTTTTATTTTCTTCCTCACTTTTCTTACTTCTTGCGCCTTGCAAGTGACAAAATGTCAATATTATGAAGTTGAGTTTTAGCCCGAGTTAAAGTACTCAAACTGGTCTCCGGTGTGCAGTTTAAATTAAAAAGAAACTGGGTTTTTGTTCGGGCCTAACGACTGAATATTATGGACTTGGGTTTAATTTTTGGGTTAAACACACTTAAATCCGGGTGTAACCTTTAAACCGGATAATATGGCCGTAAGTTTTTGTTTTTAAGTTTCGACTTTTGCAATAGCGCATTTTTATTTTGTATTCTTGACACAATTTTATATTACTTAATATTTGAAGTTATTAACATATTTGCTAAAGGTGAGAAATCACTAGGTGTGCGGCTTGACGACTCCCATGACTTGATTCCAAATTATATTATTTTTATGAAGTTGTAAATTAGTACCAAAGATTCTCGAGCTATATTTTCCGTTTACTCAAATATCAATTTTAAAATTAACATATTTACAATGAGCCTTACCAATAAACATTTTTAGTTCGACTTTTAAATTCAGTAGTTCAAAATAGCTGCATCCGAAAGTTTAGTCGAGTTCATAATTAGAACTCCGCAATGCAATAGCTATAAACCAAAAACCATCACCCTATTCACTATTACATCTATTTGCAGCAAGATGTCTCCCCAATTATTGCTGGAAAATTCTAGCAGTTGTTTAACTAGTTACCGCTGAGCGATGCTGCAAGGCAATATGCATCCGGAAGACATGATGGCGATCCTGACTCGAGTAAATGACGGACACGAAATCGCTGTAATAAAGTTATAAATATTGCGGTTTAATTCAATCGGTAATAAGAAAAAATATACGAAAATAAAATTATAAACGTTTGTGAATTCAATAATATCATTTTCATTTCGCTACGCCAATCGCAAATAGCCAAAAAATTCAATTGAAAATTTTGCCCTTTACTTTTTTTTTCTTCTCTTAAGCTGTCTATTGTGTGTTAATGTGTAAGTGCTCGAGCCAGAGTTCATTATTTGAAAAAAATTCTCATGTTCGGAGAAACAAGAGAAAAAGCGAAAATTTTTGTCGGAATTAATTTTGAACATTCTTCTGCTTATGCGTTCTGCGTTATTGGTGATGAAATGAAGGGGAAAAATATTGGATAACAAATTATTTCCCTTCATTTCGTGAATAATACAAAAATTGTGATTTTTTTTCCCTTCGCAGGTCTGAAATACATATTTCTTTTCTTTTCTGTTTTTAATTTGTGAATTGATTGGACTGAAATACATAATTTGTAATTAATTTCTTAAGAAAAAATCGAGAAAGAAGTAAAAAAAATATATAGTGAGAAAAAAGTGAAAAAGAAGTATAAAAAAAAGAAAAGCAGAGAAAGAAGGATAGAAAAAAAAAAAATGAATAATGAATCTGATAAAAAAACCGATTTAAATGTGTGTGGCAATACAACCAATACATGCACCCCAATCACCGACGATTCACCAACATCAGCAGGAATAGCAGAAACAACAACTGCTACAACGACTACACCAACAACAACAACAAGAATACCATCATCGGCAGCAACGGCGACGGCAAAGTCAAAATCAAATTTATCGCACCCATCGACGTTGTTGTCATCGTCATCTTCTGCTTCGTTGTTATCAAAAAAGAAGAACAACGCAATAGGAATGACTAAAAAGTCGTGCAAGAACTCAGTCGGAGGTGGCAGTAGCACCTCTGCAATTAATAGTAGTAACAACAATAACCAAAACAATAAAAATTTCAACAAAAATCATTTGAAAAATCAAAAAAATAGTGATAGTTGTGTTAATAACACTATTAAAACCGCAACGACAACTACAACTACAACCTGCAGTACAACAGAAGGCAACATTGCTAGCAGTAGTGGTGTGGTCGGTGTCGGTAGCGGCGCTGGGAGTAGCGGTAGTGGTGGTAGTACTGGTATTTGTAGTAGTAATATAAATAATAGTCGTGGTGCGAATGCAAATGGCAAAAATTTGTCCAAATTGGCGACGGCGGCGATTACATCGCCCTCTCTAACCATAATGGCTGCCGTTGCTGCTAGAAATGATTCCTGCGCCGCCTCCTCCTCCTCCTCCTCTTCCACCTCCTCCATACCGTCAACTTCTACGACATTGCCATCGACATCAGCTGCAGCTGCAGCGGCCGCTACTGCTGCTCTATCAACGAAAACTAATAACAATTTAGTGAGTAGTAAGAAATCCTCCTCTCTATCGGTAGCTGCATGCAACCAACAACAGCACCATCACCAGCCGGAGCAATTGCACCAACAGCAACCGCCACCACCACCACTACCGAGGCAACAACACCAGCAGACATCCACCGACATTTGCGGTGGTTGTGTAAGTATTGGTGTTAGTAGTGACGCGTGCGATGGTGCAGCAGAGAATGCAGCAATATCAGCCCCCAGTATTAGCAGCCACCCAGTAACTTTGGATTGCAATATACCAAATGCATCCTCCTCAACTACTGTCGTGACCCAAACGGCATCGGCAGCAGGTCTGAATCAGCAGAATTCGTCGTGTTCAACGTCGTCTTCGATATCGTCGAACTCGTCGTTGTCGTCGTCATCCGTTGGAATTGTGAACGCAATATCAAACGCACTGCAAAACATCATCACCAGTGATAACTCGGATACCGACACTGAAGTATATCCACCACCCAGGGTCACAGATTTATCTGAATCCGACGAGGAGTCAGTCTCAGAGGTAAGCACTATAATACAATACATGTCATCTTGAAAAATTTCCTTTTTCAAAATACATATAGAGTGTGCGACTACAGGTGTTGAGAAATTTCGTTTCGGCAGTGGTAGGATGGTGCGATATTATTACTTCGAACAAGTTTTCTTTCCTTTTTTTTTGCCACCGAAACGACGCATTTTGTTTTTATAAAGTCCTGTTAAGCCTTGCAGCAGAACCCAGTTCATCAGTTTGAGCAAATTGGTTGCAACAAAACTTTGCTGCACCACATTGTGCGACCGGAAAAACAATACATACTTTTTTGAGAAGAAAATTAGGTGGTCTCCAGCAATATTATGTTTAATTTGCCGAATGCTTTAAAAGAACGTCACGAACGTAATATCACTCGTGTTGGCCAGTGTGCGAAAGTTTCCCTGCGCATATTTCCCTACAGTAATTTGAATCTCTCTGCTATGTGTGGAATGCAGTAGTTCTCTCAATAACAAAAACAAACTAGGTATCAGAATATATAAAAGTTACAACGTCGCCATCAATAAGTTGGAACACTCGCACAATTTTTTTTTTCTTACTGACATAATTAGCTTAGTTAATGGGGCTGGTAGGGTAGGTATTGTTTGAATGTCATTACATTTGAACCTCGGTGATAACTCAAAGGGCAACGCAACAAATAAAAGGAAAATAAAACGATCAGAAAATCTTACTTTCTTATTTCTTCGTCAAGCTAGACACAAATATTGTAGGCGTGACTTTTTGTAAATAGGTATGGCTTTAATTTCATGATTTCGACATGGATTTAAGGCACATTGGCAAATGTTTTGATAAGTTAAATATAATAGCCAATAGCAAAGTTAACTAAACACATTTCCACGGATTAAGATACGTCACCACGAGAAACACATTTTTACAAATGCACCCCTATGTTAAGAAAGTGTTTCCTATTTTAATGGTTGAAGGCAAAGCCGGCATTTTGTATTGAAAAATTGTATGTATACGGGGCTACATCGATTCTCCCATGGTCAGAGTAGGTATAAGAAGATACATTTTTATTGTCTTTCAGCAGCATTTTCGAAATGCATAGAGTAGATTTATTTAAAAATTGCTGTCCTGCAGTTACGAGGTTACAGTAAATAAGGTCAACTGCGACTAGTTTTAATTCTGACCCCTAAATTAGCATGTCATCAATGAGTACCTAACACTTTAATTGTTAAGAGTGAGTACGCATTGAAGATAAATAGGTAGGTGTCAAAGGAAATTTTGTCTGCATTACAAAAAATCCTACACAAATACGAAACATGATTTTGTAAAGCAACAACTATAGTATTGAAAACCCGAGTACCTTTTTCACACATTGGCAAATTTATTTGGTTTCTTTCAAAAAAAAGTTTTAGGTAGGTATCTGGCCAAAAATTAATGAAATCAAATCATAAAGCATCTCATTTTCAATTTGCACCCACGAATTTCCACCTCCACCAAATCAGGGGTCAATTGGACCCTATGTGAATTCTACAACATAATTTCGTGGTATACCTACAACAAAAACGAACTCCTTTTCTCTGTGCTCAGGAATGGAAACTCTTTCGATTGATTTTGAAGCAAGGTATTGAATGGACCGAGGTTTCATTTTCTCCAAATAGTCAAGCTAACCTAACCTATGCCCAACTTGTAAAGTCATCCCATGTTTCCGGTTATGACGTTCCCTTTCTGATCTTGCTTTGGACGTAAGCTTAGAGGTTTTGTGTTATTTTAATACATATATACATTTTTTTATTTTTATTTTTGCAATTTGTAAAAATTATTTCATTTGTATCGGTTGAGTCTTTGGTTCTTTGTCTTGTAAAACATTCAATTCCAAAGCTTCCCAAAAATACCTAATTCCTTCGTAAATATAATTGCATTTTGTACTTTTATGGGTTTATCTAGCGCTACAGTCAGTTGGTATTGTTGGTACATACCTATGTCGCCTCATTTTCATTCGTTGCACAAGTTAGTACACAATTGTTGACCTACATGTTTGCCTTGAACATCGCTCAAATGTAAACCCATTAATTTAGTAAAGTGGCAGCGCATTTGCTGGCGCATTTCTCATGTCATTCTCCTTTGCGATTGCTTCTGCCAAACAGTATTTTCCGATAACATGCGTGAGTGTATTGTTGTCATTTAAAATTTAAATGTCGACTAAATTTAGTTTCTAGTCAAGCTACCGAGAGTGTGAACAAGCAGAAAAGAATAACATGTTCATTTTTTAATTACTTGTAATGACGTCGCAATGACGAAAATAATAAGAATGAGCTTTCAGAATTTGACGTCTTCCGACCACTGCATAATTAATTTTCTGATCCATACCCGAGGCTGGTTTTTTAAAGCTACTTCACTTCTATCCGTTGATTAGAAAGTTTTCTGTATTGGATGCCACACCCCTAAATTTAGATAGGTATATGCGAATTATTCGAGATGTTGACACTTTTCTCCGTTTTCTGTTTAATTTTATGTCATATTTAACATTCCTGTTGTTGCTTGTTTATTCGGTGACATATTAAATAACATCCCTTTCATACATAAAACAAGGAAAACAATTCAAGGTCCGATCTGGCGGGCCACAATTTGTCTTCTAAATGATGAAACACGTACAATCTACCGCCTCGCACTATGGAAATATATATATTCGGTATCGGCCTTAGTAAGGAGTACAGATGCAATCCACGAGTAAGATAAAAGTTGTCCGCTCTTGATTTTATGTTGTGATTAAGCTGTAAATGTGACCTTTTTAAAGTCAATATAAAAGTCAGCTTGATATATTTTCTGTGAATGAGGTGATTCATTGGGCCTTACCAATAACCATTTTAAGTTTCGACTCTAAATTTTAGTAGTTCACGGTGGCTTTTTTTTCCCTTTTCGCAATTGTGAGCTTCCGTAAATTTAAGGTCGAGACTAAAATTTGTTATTACTAGGGCGCATTATCTTCAACGAAAATTTAAAAGGGTAGGTACCTAGGTACATAACTTTGAATGATTCTATAATGCACATTAGAAGACTTGCCTTTTATTAATTGCGTGAGCAGAAGCCTTGATCGCAACTTATTGCAACTATATACAAAACAAGGATTATGTAAGTCAGTATACTCGGCCAACTATTAGGTTAGAAAATGTAGCAAATAAAAAGAGCAACCAAAAATCTTTTTCCGGGTTAATTTCTAGAGCATTTCGTAAGCATATTTATATCTAATCTTTCATTATGCAAAAAAGAGCATTGCCGTTCAAGGTACAATCGGACCCCAATAATAACACATCGCTTAATAGCACAATCCGTTTAATGTCACACGAATGCGATGTCTTTGGTCACCCGTTCAGAGTCACATTGTTTTGTTTCCCGTTTAATGTGACATTATGCCGGTTTGACTGTAATTCTTTCAATATTTTAATATTTTTAAACCTTCATGCACACAGCTCGCATTTTCGTAAGGTATATGGTAATCGTCGATTGTTTTTGTTACTTACATATGTTTTCCGCTATCTTCTGTTAACCAAGTAGGTACCTATATTGTGTAGCTAGCTTTGGGGCTATGGTATGGTCCTTTCTAAATCATTTAAAACCAAAAGACAAGAGAATAACTTGATGTTATCAAATGAGTGTACCTATTTGTAGGTTTAACAAAAAGTTGTCAACAAAAGTAGATTTTTTTAAAAATCTTTTTTCTGTGTGTAAACTTTGGTGAAATTGAAACCAACTACATAAATGTATTATTCGAATTTAAATCTGAAGCTACCTTTTTCCGAAATGTGTTCACGAACCCCACTACCTCCACAACTTCCTTATTTTTTTCAAATTCGTTCACTTATCTAATCGAATTGTGTCGGGACGTTCGGATACCGAGTTTGTGTAGACAACTAGATTTGTCTGGACTATGTATACCTACCTACGAACGCGTTAAAACTCACTTCTTGTTTTATTTTTCATTGTGGATGCGGTAGGTATGGGGTCCATTTATTAGGGCGATTAAATGTAAATACGGTTGCATTATAAATATTACTAACTAGGTTACATATTTTCGTAAAGTTGTTAGGTAATGCAATGTTCTTATGCTTTTACTGTTAAATTCTAACAATTTTTTTTTTATTAACAACGAGCAAATGGAACTGCGCCTATATAAAATTCGAAATGTCAACTTGACTAGATGGGTCGGCTACCCCTCCATCAACTTAAATTGAAAATTGTTCATGTGGTCAATCTGGAGTCTACGCCAACCACCAGATAGACAAATGCTGTCAGACTTTATTAACTAGAAATCTGAATGTCCTCATTGACAGCTCCTCGTTTTGTCTCTTCTTTCTTAATGGGCGCATTAAAAAATCTGGTTAACTGAAGTCGACTAGGTTGGTCTGGACTATATGTATGCTGAACGCAAAAACAAGATTGGTGGGTAACGTCACTTTTCAAACGTCAGCCACATTATACGAACAGTCAACTTAGTACTGATTGAGTCATTTAGTTCTAGACTAAATTCGTCGGCTACACCAGCTGTTCAAAGCAGCCAGCTATCAGACTCGGGTACTAAACTAGATAATTGAACGTCTCCAATATAGATTGAGAAATCTTTTTAAGGGATACCTAGATGGTTCATATATTTGACATGCTTGCTAGTCATCTAGCGGTCAATGGAATGCGGCCATTTTTGTCTTCGAAGCACTTTAGTAAACAAACTCCACTGAATGTTTTTTTTTTATTCTGGCATGTGCAGAACAAATAAAAAAAACGCAATATATTTATGCTAATTGCTAAAAATACAACACTTGCTAGGTATATATTTGCGTTATAGCGTGCCACTTTATTTTTGGGACATCGCCTGGTCTATGAAATGCACATACATACATGCGAGTATAGGGTAGGCATTGTGATACGATAAATTTGATGGATGCACTTAGAAAATCGAAGTATAGCCTAGGTTGACAAATAATCACCTAGCTAGTCAATGGTTTTGAGGTAGTTTTTAACGCATCGTACATGTTTAACTATTTTTAGCACTCCTGTGACGTCTACGTCTACTTATCGTCTGACCATACATAAAAACAATTCACTACTTTTCTATTTTGAACGGCAAAAGTATTGTACACCATATCCTCCCTACCTATCTACTCTACACTTTTCAAGAGTGGATACCTACCTAAATTTTGAATTAAACAAGCAAGTGTGTACCTATTTACCACACCAATTTGAACAATACTTTATCAAAAAAAAAATATACATTATTCAATGTTGCAATATTTGGGTATGTATAGGGGAAAAAAGTATCTTTGCAAGTAGTTTGTGCAAAACATAAAACTGCTGCAAGTGCATCATATCGGGGAACAAAAAAAAATCTGAACCGAATATTCGTTCTCTATTTTTGCCCATCGTCATCGTCATCATAGTGTGAACTTTTTTTTTATCCACCTATTCTCCCCATCATCGAATGAATTCCCCATTGAGTTCTTTTGTAACCCCCAACCTTCCCCGCCAATGCCAAAAGCCAGTCATGCTGAAGAAATACGCGGACCTACTTTCCGAAATTCACTCATACACCAACCGGTACGTTTGAGAAGGGTAAACTCGAATCCGACGAACACCATGCCCATGCACATGTGTATACGCCGCTTCTTGGGAGTTCATTTCACCTATAGTGTGTCTACGTTATCCCCCTGTACACTGTGTGGACGGACATGGTTTCGGCTGTGTAGTGGTACAGCAGTTGGTGAACAACCACACCATCATAAAAGAAAGAGAGAACCGGAGAAGAGCGCAGTTGAACGAACAAGCGAGACAAAGCGAATGACAGACAAATTACTCATAATCAGGAATTTACACATTTTTCACTTTTTCATATTTTTTTCGGCGATTAATATAAAACCTGCAGAGATTATGTTAACCCTATAGTTTAATTGCATATTTATAGATAAAAAGGAAAGTATTGGGTGTATCGAGCACACATTTGCGCAAGAAGAAGCATCAATATACGTGGTTAAAGCGAACACATTCGTTGCGAAATATTCAATTGCTTGGTTCGCCGTTTGCTGCTATGTACATATAGGTACCTACCTCTAATTGCGCGATCAATTCTGTACTAGCTGCACTGCACAGTACAGCAGTGTTTTGTTTTGTGCTCGTCTTATTGACTATGACTATGACATGGGATTCTTAATGAAGCAATTGAAAAACAGTTATGCCTCGTACTATCATAATTTTTGTTAATGAAACTTGCTCTATTCAGTGATAATTTGCGATAACCTATTTGTTGTGTCATAAAAAGCACATAATTAGGTAGAGTAGAGAGCTGTCACAGAAAGACTAAAAAGGTTAGGTTAAAACGGAGGGTTGGGATAACCACCTAACCTAACAAACATCAATACTTGAGCAGTGTAGGTATCTACGCAATACCTATCAGCTGTTTTTTTTTTTTTATACATTCCAAGGCCTTATCTAAAAGAATGAACAAACAAAATAATAAGCCCAACGTCAAAAACACAAAAGCTGCTAGACACTGCTGCCAGCCGTGGAAACACACCTAACCTAACAAAATTCCACAAGGAATCCTGCTAAGATAACATGAACGGAGCATGTCTACAATCTAACACAAGGCGATAACAAACAGCCTGATTTTCTTTTTCATCTTTGATTAGTAGGGCCAAGCGAATTTCTAGCAGTACAACCTTTGAAACACACGTCAGAAAATGTGTTTTCAACTAGGTATTCACTTGGTTAGATGTGGCACGACTACCGACGAATTTCACTTTGTGATTGACGTTATGTAGGTACATAAAAGTTTTACTTGATTCGTTTCGTATCAGTTTGTCGCCCGGTCGCGGGTCTCGACTCTCGAGAAGCAGAAACATCATTTGCTTATTGCTAGTCCCTCGTCTCGCTGTGTAGAAAGGTGTGAGTTGGGTTCGTGTCGTGAGTTCGTTTATGTTGGTGTTTTTTATTTTTTTTTTTATATTGTATCTTACAATTCGCTGGCAAGACAATGAACTTAGTTAAACAAAAAATAAATAACTTATCTTAATTGGTAGTGAGAATTACGTTGCGAGAGCTGGAACAAAATTGCCGAGAGAACGATTGCATCCGTTTGCATTTGCCTTCCTTACTCGCAAACCAATCGTGATCTCAAACAGGTATTAGAGAGAAATAAACGCGACTTCTGTCTTCTTTCGCCCGTTGCAACAATAAGAACAATTTTAAATAAAACAAGCCTCTCGATCATCATTTAGTTACTAATTATTTTTTTTATTTTTCTGGAATTTTTTTTTTTCATTTATAGATCCTTCTGGCATGCTTGTGTCTAAGGCCAGATCTCTTGGTAAGTTCGCGTTTCGATGCATATTAGCTACATACCTAAGCTTAAACAAAAAGATAACAATTTTGAAAGAATAAATTCCAAGACACACCATATTTTGATTAACAACAAATTAAATTGCAACAGAGGATGTGTAACCAACAAAAAAAATAAATCGTGTTTTGTGTGTGCCAATAATTTTCTAATTCAAACAACTACTTATTGTAACTCCGCGCAGTCCTCTTACATTTTTCTTATTGACGTATAACTTAACAACAAATGCCCCAATACAAAATGAAAGAAAAGAAAACGCAATTGATATATGTAGCTACTATGAGATATGTATCAATTGCAGCATGCTCTGGCCTTAGACATTTCACTGATTGTAGCTTACGAGTGTTTCACAAAAATAATTTATGTGACGAGGCAAATGTACATACAGAAATAAATTTTGCGGAAACTTAAGTTCTTCGCCCAACCTACCACTGCAGAAATAAAAAAAAAACGTATTTTTTTTTCTTTTTCAAAGTTACTTACTAATAATTAAAATGCAACTTGTGCTTTAATGTTTTTTTCTTTGTGCGTATTGTACTTAATTGATTTACTAACATATTATATCGCAATGTGTATTTTTTAGGATGATATTCCGGAATCAGATCCAGAAAGTTGTGGCAATGATGGTGAAGGAAACGACGATGAAGACGATGGAGATGACGAAGAAGAAGATGAGGACGATGAACTGCAAGAACCCAATGAAGTCGGGGGCAATTTCCTTTTGGACACGGCTACGGATCCAAGGGGAAACTTGACTGCGTTGTTTGAAGCTGCAGGTAAGTCATATAATTAACCTTTATTAATGGTTTAAACAAGTTTAAGATGAGCTTAATTAAAATATTTTAGCGATGGGTAAATACTGCCTGTGGGGGAATATACTACTTGGCCAAAATGACTTATAGTTATCGGTGGGTCGAGTTGCCTGAGTTATATATATTTTTTTTGTACTAAAATGGAGATGATATCTTTTCATTTTTAAGCCGTATGGCAAGGGATGATTTCAAAAAGTTTTCTTATGAAAATCATATCCTTGAATACGTATTGCTCAGTAATAGATACAATGCGCTTAATTACTTTCTGGCTATGATGTCACGGCCATAAGAATAATAACTAAGGTGTGGCTATGGGATGCACACTTGAAGTTATACATCGTGATAACTGATAAACAATCCCTAAAGAAATATTTCAGAAGCTCGGATCTATTTGTATTCACACAAAACTTTATCTTGGAGCTAAACGCTCGGACTGTGTGGGTGCTTATACTTTTTTTCAAGGGCATTTCTTTTATTTTATGAAACACGCGATGTTCATGTGGCTACAGTTGCCCTGGTCGGAACGGAAATAATATTTATATATATAAATATGCATATGGTGAAGAAAAAATGGCCGTGACCTTTAAATTTACAAATGGTCTGCTTTTGTCCCAGAAAATGTGTGACTAGGCACCTGGGGCTGAATTGCCGCATCCGTGATCGAGTACTACGTAAGTGAATTTGTTATTGTTTTGCTTGTAAAATCCATAAAATTCAGTGACGTATAGCTCGCTCACCGATGCGGTAAATCGACCCCTGTTTATTTGAACCGGACTTCCTCTACCATTTGTCTAGCAAAGCACACTTGTTTAATTGCGTAGGTACTACAACATATTCATTCACACTCGCTATCACTAAGTGGAGGTCCATATGCTTGCATGAGAGCAAACAGACGTGTTTTTGACACATTTGTGAATTGCACTATTGCATCCGTGAGCGAGCAATACCTGGCGGAATTATGCGAATTTTACATGCAAAAAGATAAGAAATTCTCTCACGTAGTACTAGACCACGGATGCGGTAATTCAGCCCCTGTTCGACAAATTTTAAGAAAAGTAAAATTCGTATTTGTATTTAATACGTAAATCATTTTGATAATGCAGTCATGTTCGGAACAGCATATCAATGAAATGACCACCACGGCTTTTATGGTGTTCTTAGCATCACGAGCATGTTTTATTAAATTAATCCGGTTTCCAATGTCTACATCGACTTATCTATTGAAATTCATATTAACCTAAATCGTATCTGATGTTGAGACGTAATTAAATGTCGCAATGTGTGGGGAAATTCAGAAAACTATCTCGTCTAGTTTGAATCTTTTGCTATTCTCCTAAGCGTTACTATGTGCACAACTAAAAATTGTGTTTTTTGTTACTCGTAGATGTACCGATTATTATTTGACATCAGATCAGCAAGTATTGCACCTTACTAAATGAGATATCTTTACAGCATTGTAAAGAACCTACACAACATATTCTCTTGGTTAATCTTTGTAAACTCTTTTGATTACAGCAAACGAAAAGGCACCTGTATTACGACATGCAACGCATGCCATTGACGAGACCAAGCAAGCCCTGACTAAAATGCGATGCGCGAGTAGTCCAAGGGATAAAACGTATGATTGATCATCTGTTTGAATTAATTGGCTAAATGTAATCGTGTAAATTTGTTGTTTCTTTTTATTAAAGGATTTTCTCGCGTACTCTGATCGCCGCTTGTAACGATAACGACGTAAACACTGTTCGACGCCTCTTGGGCAAGGGAAACATTAATATCAATGAATCCACCGACGATGGAGAGTCTCTCCTGTCGATGGCTTGTTCAGCTGGTTATTACGAACTAGCCCAAGTGAGTAATGCACTGAGAATTGAAATGATGTGTGATTATAAATCTGCTTCTCGCGTGATTAGGTCCTTCTGGCAATGTCGGCAGCCCAAGTGGAGGATAAAGGTCAAAAGGATTGTACACCGCTTATGGAGGCGGCTTCTGCTGGCCATCTTGATATTGTTAAACTTTTGCTTAGCCATAATGCTGATGTAAATGCTCATTGCGCCACTGGCAACACACCATTGATGTTTGCATGCGCCGGTGGTCATTGCGATGTAGTTAAAGAGCTGCTGAAGCATGGAGCTAATGTCGAGGAGCAAAATGAAAATGGCCATACCCCGTTGATGGAAGCCGCATCCGCTGGACATGTTGAAGTCGCAAAGGTGAGTAAATTAGGGAATACTAAAATGTATGTTTTTGTGTGTTACAAATGATTAAAACCCGAGATACGAGACTTTGGGGTTGATTTACACGTTGATTGAGTTAATAGTCCGTGAATTGAGAACTCTGGTCAATGAGAACCTTTGATCTTATCTGATACACCACCCTGCGATAATAAGGAGTAATTATTCGTTGAAAGTGAGTGTAATCTAAGCAATACTATATATTTTTGCAGGTCTTGCTGGAACATGGAGCTGGAATAAACACACATTCGAATGAGTTTAAGGAAAGTGCCCTTACACTGGCCTGTTACAAGGGTCACTTGAATATGGTTCGATTCCTGTTGCAAGCCGGCGCAGATCAAGAGCACAAGACCGACGAGATGCACACTGCGCTTATGGAAGCCTCAATGGACGGTCACGTCGAAGTGGCACGTCTGTTGCTTGATTCAGGAGCGCAAGTGAACATGCCAACTGATTCGTTCGAGTCACCGCTGACACTAGCCGCATGCGGAGGTCATGTGGAGCTGGCTACATTGTTGATCGAACGTGGAGCAAACATTGAAGAGGTCAACGATGAAGGTTATACGCCCCTCATGGAAGCGGCTCGTGAAGGTCACGAGGAGATGGTAGCACTCCTTCTCAACAAGGGAGCTAACATCAACGCAACCACCGAGGAGACTCAAGAGACCGCACTCACCCTTGCATGCTGTGGAGGTTTCATGGAAGTTGCAGAGTTCCTTATTAAGGAGGGAGCCAACTTGGAATTGGGTGCATCGACACCACTAATGGAGGCTGCCCAAGAAGGTCATACCGATTTGGTAAGATTCTTACTGCAAAATAAAGCGAATGTTCATGCCGAAACCCAGACCGGAGACACTGCACTAACACATGCTGCTGAAAATGGTCACACCGATGCCGCAGAGGTGCTTCTTAGCTATGGAGCTGAATTGGAGCATGAATCTGAGGGCGGTCGGACACCGCTAATGAAGGCGTGTCGTGCTGGACATCTTTGTACCGTGAAATTTCTGATTCAAAAGGGCGCAGATGTGAACAAGCAAACCACCAGCAATGATCATACCCCGTTATCGCTTGCTTGTGCAGGAGGGCATCAAGCTGTAGTCGAACTTTTGCTTAAGAGTGGGGCTGACCCCTACCACAAGCTGAAGGACAACAGCACTATGCTCATCGAGGCCGCCAAGGGCGGTCATACTCGTGTAGTTGAGCTGCTCTTCAAGTACCCTCATCTCATACAGAATCATCAGAATGAGCTGCAGGCCAATGGGATTAACAATGCCGCCAATACCGCTGGTCAGCTCCAGTTGATCAATATACAACAGCAGAAGCAACTGCAGCAGCAACTGCAACAGCAACTTCAACAGCTGAGTGCACCGCCGGGCTTGCATGAAGTACCTGAAGCTGTTCGAGTATCCAATCAACAATTATTCCACCAGCAGCAGTTTCCATCGGTTGACTACCTGGACGAACCATTGATAGCGAATTCTACAGAAGGCTTTGCCATCGATCCGAACTCCCTAAATGCGCAGCAACAAGAAGCTCTCATTGCAAAAAGTCGGCTATTCCATTGTTTCGAACAGGGATTCGCGCACGGAGTACGTGCTCAAGCGGCTGGTTTAACCATAAACCCGGCGCACGGTAGCTCCAGTTCCACCAACAACTCGACTGCCACCGCAGCAACCACAACCGCAAGCAGCAATACGAATACCATCAAACAGAAGAGTCTTTTGCGCAAAAACCGTCAGCCTCCGGCACCGTTCGAGTTGAATTTGACCAGTTCAGAAGCTCAGCAAATTCGGTCCCAGCCATTGGGTGAAGATGATAACTCTGTTGGGATTGCTGGTGTGCCATCAACGTCAACTGGTGGTCCCACTACGTCCAATGAAGAGGAGAAGCGCCGAAGGCGACAGAACATTATCAGAGAATTCCAAAAGGTAATATTCTGCATAGATCGGGAGAAAGTGTCCGATTGCTAATTAGTGAGTTTCTTTTATATTTGAATTTAGAACATGCAGATGGTACGCGATAACAAAGCGCCACCATCATCGTTACTTCCTTCCTTTGATGTAACTAGTGGAGGCGGACCGATACCAGCAGCGCCAGGTAAGATGCTTACATGCGAATGATTTTAACAACGTTTTAAACATTTGCTTGTTACTCTAGGTGCTAAAGATGATGCGCCGAATATGCCACAGCTACTTGCCTCAGCCTTACAAAATGGAGCAAATATGGCAGCCATCCCTGATGATACAAGCGCAGTAGCCGATCTCTTTAAACCCGGACCACGCAATTCAATTGCCATCTACGGCAACGCATTGCTGGCTCCTTCGTCGTCGGATATAGCTACATCGGTTGCTCCTCAAAACAGCAGCAACATCACAACTACAACCACCACCACCCAAATCACAACACCCTCAGAAGTGTCCCAAAGTACAGCTATAAGTGATAGACCAAAGGTTAAGCCTGTTTCGAAGAAAGACGGCAAGAACCTGCGAAAGACCGTTTTTCCAGCACTACCACTCTTGCAGGAGAATCAAATGGTTTCCATTTACAACAGCTTGGTAAGTTTCCTTTTTACATTACCTTTGGTACTGAGAATACAATATGAAACGTTACAGCCATTGCTGCTGACATCCGAGTCGAATAAGATCGATAGGAACCAGCAGGCGTTCATGCGCGGTGTAGTAATGGCTGCTCAGATTGAGCAGTCGAAATTTAACAACACTCCAATGCCTGGCACCCCTTCCACATCAACGGGAGGCGAAACTGTTCCCATTCCGCAAGGACTGCAGCATAACCTGATCGGTTCGCAAACTTTGCACGAAGCCCTTCAGGCAGCATGCTCTCAGGCGGCGTCTTCAATGGTTCAATCCAGCGACTCTAGGTATGGGGAAACTGAATGTCTTGGGATTGAGGAGTCGTGTTCTTCACTTCTTGCTCATTTCAGGGACATGACTGCGAACATGCCATCTGGTTCGTGCGAATCAATTAACTCGATCGGTTCGTCTTCGGCCGCCGATCCCGAAGAGTACAATCTCGGGGTGAATACTCAGTTTAAAATGTTGCAAATGGTCGCTGCACAAATGCCAAACTATCCGATGCAAAAGACCATCCAGCGTTTGTTTGTTGATCATCCCAAATCTCCAACCGAATCGCCGCCAGCTAGCTCTGTTTTCAGTCAGGACTGCAGCGGTGTTGGTGGCAGTGAAACCGGCACGGAAGTCATCAATGCGGCCGGTGCCGAAGTAACGTCTACTTCGAGCGTTGGAAGCAACACTGCAACGAAACGTAGCGCCACTGTGGAGGAGTACGAGGAGGACGATGATGAAGAGATTGACGACGACGATGATGATGATGATGATGAGGACGACGAAGACGATGATGAGGATGACGAAGACGATGACGAAGATGAGGAGAACGACGACGACGAAAACGATGACGACGACGACGAGGGCGATGACGATGACGAAGATATCGAACTGGACTCGCCTACCAAGAGTCGTAAATTGTCCCATCGGCTCGGCAACTTGATTCTGTCCAATGTCGCACTCAAGCCGGACGACATCACCCAGGCACTGTGCGACTTTCGTCCCGATCTTCATGCCACCGACTTGGTGCAAGTCTTTCCTCAGATAAGCAACTTTAAGTCGGGCACCCTCACCAATCTTCAGCAGCAATTCACAACACAGCAGGGTAAGAATCTCGAATGTACTTATGCTGAAGAACAGTTTTGCAACAAGTATTTAGTTTATTCTCTTGGTACAGCAACGTTCGCCCCAAACGACGAGCACTTCCGCATGTACGACAACACCGACGATGATTGCGAAATGTACGCTCCGCTCGGCGAAACGCTGGAGCAGTTCAATGCCGAAGATGATGGAACCCGTGATCGAATCTACGATATAACCGTTGATGAGATCTTCCAAGTCATTCACGATCCATCGTTACAGGTAATTTTAGAATTAAGATTGTTGTTTGTTTGTTTGTTTCTAATGGTATATTGTGCAGGAACTCACAACAAACCTAAACTGTTCCGAGTTGGCTGATATCGGTCTGAATTCAATTTGCAAGACTCGTTGGAATGGTCATGCTCAGCATCTTCAATCAACCAGCGCAGCCAATATGTGTCTTTCGCCCGAAGAGCAAAACGAACAGCAAAGACAAACAAATCAATTGCTACTTGACTACCAGCTGCAGCAGCAGATTCAGCAGGCGGAAGATCTGCAGATTTGTAATCAGCTACAAGTAAGTTGGGATCTATTGGGCTTTTGAGGTCATTGTGAAATATGTCTTGATCTATTCTTTAGAACCAGCTACAGCAAACGACACTATCTTTGATTCCGATTGCCTCGGATGACCAGCAAGAGGCGTCCAATATCGGCATTCAAACACTGCCCAACAACCAAGCTGAGTTGCAACAACTCCAGCAACAGCAATCTGGCAGCGCTCAGACAATATCTCAGTCACTTCTTCAAGCGGCTGGACAGCAGCAAATTCTCCAGCAGCAACAGCAACAAATTTTGTCTGGTGATGCCCAACAGCAGACAAACTATGTTTTTAATGTCGATCCCGAGAAACCATCTCAATCGTTGCAATTGCTCTTCCAACTGCCATCTGTCCAGCAGCAAGGCCAATTGCAAAAGCATCAGCAGCAACAACAGCAGCAAATGCAATCTGCAGCCTCCTTACTGTCGGCACAACAGCAGCAAATACAACAGCAGCAACAACAGCAGCAACAACAACACCAGCAACAACAACAGCAGCAGCAGCATCATCTTCAGCAGCAGCAACAACAGCAATGCAATACCGTTCAGGAAATCGGTCCAGCTGGCGTAATTTGTCAGCCAGTGGTGCAAACGAATCAAGTCACACAAACCAATCTTATTCTACAACAGCAGGCTGCCTTGGCCCAACAGGTATTAAACCAGCAGGTTCTGAAGCAAAAACAACAACAACAACAGCAGCAACTTTTGCAATTCCAGCAGCAACAACAGCAGCAGCAACAACAACAACAACAGCAGCAGCAGCAGCAGCAGCAACAACAACAACAACAACAACAACAACAACAACTGCAGCAACAGCAGTCATGTGCTCAGCATACTCAGGTAAAAGATTTTGTGAGCGTGATGCGTTTCCACAGTTTTACTAATACACAATAATTTCGTTTTTGCAGCAGGTTCAAGTGGCCACTCAAACCCAGCCGGCTGTAAACAGAAATGCTTCTACCAGTCAGTTCTGTCCATCTATTCCGATATCACCAGACGTAAGCATTGGTGTATGTACCATAACATCGCAACAACAGCAACAGCAGCAACAACAACAACAGCAGCAGCAGCAGCAACAACAACAACAACAACAACAACTCCAACAGCAACAGCAGCAGCTACAGCAACAACAGCCCCAACAACTCCAGCAACAACCCCAACCATTAACTACAACGAAGTCCTCGGGAGGTATTGCAAAGAAAGCAATAGATAAGGCCTCACGCAAGGACCGCAATCGTTACTCGTTGCTTCGTCAAACACCGGCTGGAAGTCAAGGTAAGTTAACAACTTTATTTGCATGTATTTACGCATATATGACGCAATTTGTACGCACAAAATGACAGTTCTTGGCAACAATAGTATAGCTACAGAATTTGCAGACATAAGCGATGCTCTTTCTTCTTATCCATCCATTATCTTTTCTCGGACTAGAACAGCTTAAAGACGTATTTCGACTGTAATATTACAGATTGGCCTTTCTGTCCATCTTCGTATTTGGATTTTGTTCTTTGCCGACTCCACCTTTACTTCGAATGTACGATTTTGTCTTACTTTAACAACTGTTGGACCAAGCTATTCCAAGTTTTGTTTAAGATCACATCGAAAATCATTTATTGCAAGCAATCAAACTTGTTGTATTTCTTGGTCTCAATTAGCTAAGCGTATTGAGAAAAACATGTAACCAATGCTCTCCGTAATTGGAGCAATGACCTTTTTTTTGCAATACTATTTCGTTACCAAATCAACAGTTATCTTACAGCCCGATTCTGGCAAACCTCACTGATACCTCACTAGTCACAAAACCCTCACGAGGTGAGGTGAAATAGATTTTGTGAGGTTTTCGTATTCTGGCAGCACACTCACAGCTTGTGAGGCTCACAAAAACAATCGAAATTTTGATCTCATATCGAGCAAGTCACAAAATAGAAAACCAGTCATAAGCGCTCACAAATGGCAATATTTGTATTTGATGGCATTGTTTCCCTCTTTCCAAGCATTTAAAGACCCAAACCTGGCCTTTTACGCTATATTTATTAACTCTTCGGGGATATTGATATTTGTATGAAAAAAACTGAGGAATGTGGAAATTTTGATTTGTGACAAATGTCGTAAATATATTATTTTCTACGTTTCTAAAACATTTCAGTGTCAATATTTCGCATATTTTCTTAATAAATTTGTTTTTATTTATTCATTTAATGGTTTCGTTCTCAGATCCCACAAAATTGAAGTGATAGTAATCTAACCATTGTGAGGTGAATTTGTTGTGAGCATTATCGGAGAATACGAAAAATGTTACCGAATCACAACAAACCTCACAAGGAATCAACCTCACAAGAGCTTGTGAAAACGGCAGAATCGGGCTGTTAATTTATTTCTCCTTCCACTTATGCCGATCTGTAGCTCTAGCTTCGAAATTCTTTATTCTGAAGTTGTCCATTCCTTGGTTCGTTAAGATTGTATATAAATGTAGACTGTATGTTGGTAGTCACTCCCGCTTTTGCGTAAGTTTATGTCCTCTTCGAACTATTTTTAAACGTGCACAGAACCATAATCTCGCACTCTAACAATGTAAAACGAAATGCAGTTTTTGTGTTTATGGCGTCACCTGGTATGATACACGAAATGTCAACTTATACTGATGTACATTTTATTATTCTCACTCTTCTGTAGCCAACACTACAACTCAGCAATACCAGCAGGCGGTCACAACCGTTGCCACTACTCCCGACAAGATCATTGATGTCGACTCCGAAACCGACTCTAATCATGACACCGCTCTGACTCTAGCTTGCGCTGGTGGCCATGAGGAGCTGGTCGAGCTCCTTATCAATCGTGGAGCGAATATAGAACATCGTGATAAGAAGGGCTTCACCCCATTAATACTTGCTGCAACAGCTGGACACGAGAAAGTAGTTGACATTCTTCTAAAGCATGGCGCGGAGCTGGAAGCTCAGTCGGAGCGTACAAAGGATACTCCTCTATCGCTGGCCTGTTCAGGTGGACGCTACGAAGTAGTCGAACTTTTGTTGAGCGTTAGCGCCAACAAGGAGCATCGCAATGTCTCAGATTACACCCCGTTGAGCCTGGCAGCCAGCGGCGGCTATGTGAATATCATAAAACTCCTGTTAAGCAATGGAGCGGAAATAAATTCTCGAACTGGCAGCAAGCTAGGCATTTCACCTCTAATGTTGGCCGCAATGAATGGTCATACGGCAGCGGTTAAGCTACTGCTCGACCAAGGCTCTGACATCAATGCCCAAATCGAGACGAATCGAAACACCGCTTTGACCCTTGCATGCTTTCAAGGTCGTCACGAAGTGGTAAGTCTCCTGTTAGACCGCAAAGCAAATGTCGAACATCGAGCAAAAACCGGCCTGACCCCACTGATGGAGGCGGCGTCCGGTGGATACATTGAAGTTGGACGAGTTCTTCTCGATAAGGGAGCTGATGTAAATGCAGCACCAGTTCCCACATCACGTGACACTGCACTCACGATTGCAGCCGACAAGGGTCACTTGAAATTTGTGGAACTGCTGTTGTCACGTGGTGCATCCGTTGAGGTGAAGAACAAGAAGGGAAACTCACCACTTTGGTTGGCAGCCCACGGTGGGCACCTGAGTGTTGTCGAGACATTGTACAACCACAATGCCGATATCGACTCGCAGGACAACCGACGGGTGTCGTGCTTAATGGCTGCGTTCCGCAAAGGACACACCAAAGTCGTCAAGTGGATGGTTCAGTTTGTGACACAGTTTCCCTCCGACCAGGAGATGAATCGTTTCATTAGCACCATCAGTGATAAGGAGTTGCTGGAGAAGTGCTACGACTGTGTGAATATAATTCGCGCTGCCAAGGAAGCACAGGCGGTAAAAGCCAATAAAAACGCCTCGATTCTCCTCGAAGAGCTCGACATGGAGCGCACTCGAGAAGAGAGCCGTCGGGCAGCAGCAGCTCGTCGACGAGAACGCAAAAAGAAGAAGAAGATGGAGAAGAAGGAAGAAAAACGCCGACTTCTCCAGGGTTCCAACGGAAATGATAACACCGGTGACGGCTGTGATAAAGACTCCGAAAAGGACGATGATAGTGATAAGGACGATCAAGTTGGCGACGAAGAAGATGACGCGGTGAACCACAATCCCTACCGCGAGGAAGGGGACTCGGGAATTGACCAGGGTTCCTGCTCCAGCACTGATATTAAGACAGCCAATACACAGCCAGACAAAGGCAACAAGAACAAGAACAAAAAGAAGAAAAATAATCAAAGCAATGCGAACGCACGTAGCTCCAACAGCCCGACACCAGACGCCGTCGCAGGTACTAGTGGTAGTCAGAATGGTGACGAACCAGTGCCACCACCACCGCCGCCGTCCGTGTCCAGAAAGGAAAAGAAGAAGGCCGATGAAGTCGCTTCCACAAGCAGCAAGAACAAAAAAGCTGAACAACCCACTGCCACCAAAGTAACCGAATACAAAAGCAAGGTTACCGCGCAACCACAACCGCAGCAAGCTGTACTCGAGAGCCAAGAGAAACCCACTTGCAACAAACGCGATGAGAGCAAACGCAAGGAAGCGAAAGAGTCGCTCAAACAGCGAGAGAAGGAGAATCTCGCACCGAAAGAGGAAACATCTGTCAGTCAACAAACGTCTACGCGAAAAAACCCGAATGACAAGAAAGCGCCAACAGTTGAAGCGGGAACTTCATCGCACACACCTGCAAACATCACTGCAAGCAGCGGCGCAGTACAAAAGCCACTGCTAACCGTCACGGTAGGAAGCAGTCGCAAGTCGATGGTGTTTTCCTCACGGCACGTCAATGCCGGGTCGGAGAAGGATGATAATGCACACAGCAGTAGCAGCAAGTCACACCGCGAAGGGGCCCAACATGATGAACAACATACAACATCCAAAATAAGTCCATTGAAGGCGCAGTCAGGAGCTGCAAGCGGAAGTGGCTCAGTAGCAGCTAAGCGTGGTGAAGATGGTTGGAAAGAAGTGGTGCGCAAGAGCTCTACGCAACAGCAAACTTCTTCGAATTCCTCCTCCACATCATCCTCTGCCGCACCTGAGATGACGTGCAAGAAAGTTCAAGTTCCTGTCAACGCGATATCGCGAGTAATTGGCCGCGCTGGTAGCAATATCAACGCTATTCGCGCCACAACAGGAGCCCACATAGAAGTTGAAAAACAAGGCAAGAACCAATCCGAACGAAGCATCACCATAAAAGGTCTTGCTGACGCTACGAAACAAGCGCATATGCTAATTTCCGCGCTGATCAAGGACCCCGAAGTGGACATACTCCAGATGCTGCCGAGGATCAATCCAAACATTAAGCCTGTGCCGCTGGTAGTTAACTCCTGGGACAAAAACACCCCGTTAACACAGTCATCGTCAAGCAATACGTTTAGTAGCAGCTCTTCTGTTACAACGACTACTTCAACGTCGTACACCAAGAGTGGCATTTCATCAACAAAGCCGGCTACTTCGTCCTCCTCGTTGACAACGGGAAGCAGTGCAAACAAGTTGATAGCCGCGTTGACCTCGCAGCCATCAGCTGCAAAGTCTTCGAGCAGCACAATCGCCAGTGCTGGTTCTTCACGTCTGCAATGCGGTACAATTATCGCAAAGGGATTCTTCGGTCAACAAAATCCCCGCGGATCGACTTCGGCTGCACCAAATGCGACATCGTCTCAGAAATCACGTAATGTGATCGCAAGCGACTCCATATCCTCTGCAACTAAGACTACCACAACCTACACCAATGTGATTATTAGTCAGAGGAATACCGCGCCCAAAAATCAGCTACCGTCGTCACAAGCACAACCTCAACCATTTGCCGCTGCTGCAGCTGTGACAAGTGGTGGTCAAACGTTCGCTGCCAAGCTTACTTCCAGTGCCGGTCACAACAGCAGTTCGGGAGAAAAGCGATCTGCCAGTGGTAGCCAGCAGGCAGCCGCCTCTGTGCAAAATCAAATGTCCTCCTCTTTTCATGGATCTCCAAAGAAAGGCAGTAGTAAGAACTCGAGCAATAATTCCAACAGCATGAACAATCTAAACACACTCGCCGGTCCGATTGGAACCTTTAACGTTGCAGACGTTGCTGTTAGCATGGCGGTCGCAGCGGTTTCACAAGCTGCCCAACAGACACCATTACAGGCCCAAGGACGTTCCATAACGCCAATTGGTCAACCGATTAACGCAGCTGGAGGGCCACAGACTTTATCCGCGAACCGAAATGTTTCTCCATCACCAGTTGTAATGTCGATGCAGTCGAATGCGTCTGGGTCGACGACAACTTCTTCAATTGCAGTCTCCGCA
The DNA here is from genome assembly GCA_951230905.1 of Cheilosia variabilis. Taxonomy (NCBI): domain Eukaryota; kingdom Metazoa; phylum Arthropoda; class Insecta; order Diptera; family Syrphidae; genus Cheilosia; species Cheilosia variabilis. The sequence goes on along the minus strand of OX579676.1, from coordinate 3,182,022 downwards.
CTAAGCACTGCTACGAGTGTGGCCATCAAAGCGCCTGCTATTGTCCCAACCTTGCAGTCGAAGATCGGAAGTGAGTACTCGCTATTCAATGACACCTATCAGAATCAATGGGAAAGCAAACCGATGTACAACCCCACGAACAGTGATTCGATTCCCAAAGCCGATGCATCCAAGGCTCCCGGCTATAACCGTGGAAACATAATCAGCTCTCCTGTGAGCTCCAAGGCATCTAGTAGTAACTCTACATCTCCACCCAGCAGCTCTGTAGTCATTCAACCGCAAAATCTTAATATTTTGCCAGTGTCGGTTACAGCCACGTCACCGGGAAGCTCTACGCCTTCAATGTCTGTCGCTGGAGGACAGCAGCAGCAGCAGCAACAACAACAACAACAACAACAACAACAACAACAGCAGCAGCAACAACAACAACAACAACAGCAACAACAGCTGCAACAACAACAGCAACAACAACAGCAACATCAGCAGCAGCAACAACAGCAACACCAGCAACAACAACAGCAGCAATCACTATCGATTGTCTCCTCAATGCCGACGATTCCGACTTCATCATCAATGAACGTAGGCAACGAAGTTGTAATGCCGAATGTCCTCAACAAACCGATTGTTGGTGATGTTAATCAGAGCCTCGGAGGTTCGGCCGTGCAGCCAGCTATAGCGCCTCCACCAAGCGGTTTAGCTATTCAGAGGCCAATCGGCGGCCAGCATCGTCCACCAACATCTCAGATCGACACCCCAGTAATGAATTTCGGCCCCATCGGATCGAACTCTGGTAGAAGTGTGCCAGGAGCTGTAGGCGACCATGTGCAAAACTCTCCGGCAGCAAGTAGATACTACGACCAGTTGGCGCAGTCGCGTCAAATGAACTTCAACGTTGACTCGCTGCTTCCGGCCTATCATCTCAGTGGCGGCGGTGGAAACGGTACATCTGTACCCTCGATGGGAGGGGCTGGTGGTGGCCCCATGAACAATTCCTCTACAAGTTCACTGCACATGTCCCGCTTAAATCCCCGAGCATCGGTGTTTTCACAGCAAAACAAATCCAATCAACAACTCGGCGCTGGCGGTGGAGGCAGCATGTTCCATCAAAGTAGCGCCAACATGGTGATCGGAGGAGGTTATAACAGCGGAGCAGGTCAAAAGCAGTCGGGAGGCCTATCAGCCGCACCAGGTCGTCCGCAGTCCCAACCCCAGTCCGGATCCGGTGGGCGTTGGTACCCAACAAATGATTATAGCGGCTACGCAATGCCATCATCAGCAAGGGAACTGCTTAATCTAGAGAATGGTCTGCCAACTGGAATGGGCGGCGTTACAGGCGGATCACCGGCAGCCATGTCACCGAATAATCCCAACGTTCAAGCTTCACAAGCCAACGGTTTAATGCCGCAACAAATGAATCAACAGCAGAATATGCCAGGCAACAATGGCAATGTAGGGCAAGATGATATGAGAAAAATGCCTCGTCCTATTGGCACTGAACGTGCTGCGTCATGGAAATACAACAATTATCCAAATATAAACACAGCCGGCATCAATAGCGGAGTTTCTCTTGATGCAGATCCAAGCAGTGCAGCTGTGGGTGGCAATCCAGCCGCTATTGGTGGCCCAATGCCACCATGGTTGATGGATAAGTCTCAAAGCCAGCAGCAGCAGCAGCAGCAACCTCCATCGGCCTTGAATCATCAACAAAACAACTGGATGAAGTCTCAGTACAGATTTTATGCAGGCGTTGGCGACTATCATCAACAGGAACAGTACCATGTAAGTCTTTTCACCTTTTCTAATCAAAGTATGTTAGAGTACCGATCGTTTGAATGAGAAGCATTTTTCTGTGAAATAAAATGTTGTGCGCCCCATTTTTATAAATTGCTCGTCTCCCTAACAGATGATGGACTACCATACAACTGTTCCGCCTCCAAGTGTTAATCAGGCTCAGCCAATGAATCTTATACCAACCTTTCAATATCCGCATTACGTCGGGCATTCGGACCTCAACCAGATACAAGATAAAATCGAACTGTGGGATCATCACGATAAAAACGTAAGTACCAATCAACAAATCATAAAATCGCGTACCATTCTAAAAGCACGCCTTTTTGTTTATCTACCTCTCAGACATGGCCCTCAAATTGGACTAACTAAGCGAATAATCTGAAGAGAAACTGAATTAAAAGAAAAAGAAAGAATTATCCTCGTCAACTCTATCACCGAAGAAATACGAAAATAATATTCGAAATATTATCAATCATTTTTTTTTCTTTTCTTATTTCACATACAAAATGCTTACTTACAAACAACACACACTTACATTTATATACTTCACCCGCTTTGTCTTGTGTAAAAGAATAATCGATATTTAAATTAAGCAAGAAGCAAAATTTATTTATACACCACACACAACATTTTCCACTCTTATTCTCTATTATTATTATATTACAACCATATTTAATTTTTTTTTTTTTGTTTTGGTTTTCAAACAAACAAAATTAAATTCAATGAATGTTATTATAGTTTAGTTTCATATAATCATCATAATAATTAAAATACTATTCAAACTATTCAACAAAAACACACACACACACACACACGAAAACGTGAATTACAAGGACATGAAAACATGTATATTTTAAGCAGGAATTCTTTTTTCATATTAAAAATATAATATTATATAATCAAAGGAAAAGTAAAACGAGAAAAAAAAAACAAAAACGAGAAAATCTCAATCTATAAGTGTATTTATTTCGCATTATTACGACAATGAGAACATTCAAGGAGGACGGAGGACGTTGAGGTGAGGGAATCCACTGATTACTATGCGCTGCGTCAGAGCACTGAGCACAGCCCTGGTGAAACTGGAGCGGAGATTATTTTAATCTAACCTAGCGTAAGAGTTATATAAACAAATATATAATAAATATGCTATCAGTTCGAGCAGAATAATCTGCAAATCAAATTAAGAAAAACAAAAAAACAAAAAGGCAAATATAATGCGTTGAGCACAAATAGCTGAATATAGAAAGTTTACATTGACAACCTTATAGAAGTTGAACTCTGTTTTGTTTTTATTTTTTAACTTTTCGGTCCGCAATATAGATATATTAATATATTTAACGAAAAAGTATTCATTAAATCACAAAATTCTTAACGATTAACAGTTATATTACGAAAAAGAAAACAAAAACAAATTTAAATTTAAATTAGACGGCTAATTCAGAAGCTAATACCGAACACTTTGCTAAACAAAGCCAACCAATTACATGAACAATGGAAGAAAAAACATTTAAACACACACATACTTCTACTATAAAACTTACTATACTTACTATAAACAAAAATAAAAACAAAAAAAATGCTTATATTCCGCAAAATGACTAGACAAAGTACATAATAGCGACAGGAGGAACCATGAGTAGAGAAGGCACCACATAGATCCCACCAAAGCCGAATTGTTTCGCTTTATTTCTTCGACGACCATCTCCACACAACAAAAACTAAACACCGATCTAAACAATGTCGATTCTCTTCTCATCAGTGTAGGAAACAAAAATGATTTCTTTGTAGACACGGTATTCGGTTTTTACTGCTCACTCTTCTATTCAACGGCAGCTGGGACTGGGCACCCGGTTGTACCGATTGTTTTACCGAGAGACAAAACAGCAATCGAAGCTGCATTTTATTGATTTTTATTCTCCAACACGTTTGGCAACAAAACAAGAATGCATATTAATTCTTGGAGCGCTCTTCAGCAAAATCTTATTCAAAACAAACAATCTATTTCGAATGAAAAACTAACATAATAATAATAGAACATTTTCAAAATGTAATATTTTTTAAATTATTATTATTACTGTCATAATTATCATCGCTATATACAACAAAATATATATTATAGCCAACAAAATATATATACCACACGATAAACAACAAACAAAAGTCAACTTTTAACCTATTTATGAATGTAAGTCAATATATATATAGAGATCACTGGAAATTTGATGGTGATTTTAATGCATATATATTTACTGCGCATAGGTGTCACTTTAGAAAACAAAAAAAATAAATAAAATAAAAATATTAATGCGATAAAAAATAATTAGCTGCAAAAAAAAACCACGTGCGTTATAGAACGTACGAAGAGTTTTTATTTTTTCTTATTTTTTGTTTACAAACAACAATATTCGACAACATACACACAACTTGTTCTGTTTGAATTATACTTTTACTATTATAAAAATTATTATGATAAAACTATTATATTCAGCAAATACTTCAAAGTACTGAAGAAAGAAAACAAGCAAAAACAAAAAAAAACGAGAATCAATTCAGCCGATGAAAAAATCAAATTTTAATAAAACATTAAAATTTTTAAAGAAAATTGAATTAATCAGAAAATTATATAAATTATATTATTAATATTATGATTAATGAAACATTGCATAAATAACAGAAAATATACATTAAAAGTGTATGTTATATTGAATAGAAATATTATTATTATAATTATTGCTGTATGAGAACCTACGGACATATTATTAATTATTATATTATTAAAATATGAATAAAAACATCAAACAACGGACTTTTTTATTTTCGGTATGCGCGTGTCGTACTTGGGAGCGTCGAATTTACCATGGGCCATTTTCCCACTCGTAGTATCCTATGACCTCTACATAAATAAATCCGCTAGTTTAGATTGTACCTTCCCTTCGTTCTGAAGAGGTTTTCTTTCACGCTGGTAAAGCTATTGCGCTAGCTTTTCCATCCCTTCTATTCTTCTGATGTTATCCCGTGAAGGTGGAAATCTGCCTCACATCCATTCTTTCTAGGGTCATGGAAACGCTGACCTTGAATCACGGAAGCTTCTTAATGACTGTCAGTATGGTTTCCGTGACAATAGATCCACTGGTGATTTGATGGCTTAACTCACCGAGAAGTGGAACCAATCTCTCCATCACTCCGGTGAAACGAAGATTGTTGCGCTTGATATTTGAAAGGCATTTGACAGAGTTTGGCATCATGCTTTTTTGTCGAAAATGCGTACCTACGTATGGGATCGGCGCGTCTTTTATTTAATGGATTAGACACTGCCTTTCTGGCCGTTCAATTCAACTTCTTTTGAATGATTTAAGTCTGAAATTCACCACATAAATGATGGTGTAACCTAAGGCTCGGCTTTGTCTAAATGATCTTCTGTTTGCACTCCTCTGTTGATGACAGTACCCTCAGCTTTTCATATACAGGACTGTCAGCACGTAACTTGATACCATCGAGTTCAGTCGATACAATCGAGCTCTGGCAGCACCTAATTTGTTTCAATCGATTATCCTCCATCAATTATCCTCGATTGAGACAAATTAGGTGCTGCCAGAGCTCGATTGTATCAAGTTACGTGCTGAGCTGACACGTCCCTGTTTTTCGACCGTGGAACTGGAACGTCAACGTATGCTAAACTCATTAAATTCCAACCTCGACAGCATTTTGAAATGGGGTTCAGTCAATAGACTGCAATTTAATACTTCCGAAACAGAATGCTGTCTGCTGTCTCTAAAGCGAGGCCTGGGCTCAGATTCTGTAAGGCGAAACGATCAAAAGTTTTCGTGCGCACGAATGATTTGCCTTATGTTATACAAGCGAATTTCTTCGTGCACACGAAAACCTTTGAACGTTTCGCCTTACAGAATGCCGACCCTGAATTTAGAGTCATAACCTATGAATGGCACTTGCATCAACGAAACCGAAACACTCCATTCTCGGTATGTGTGTTCATGACAAAACTTCGTTTAAATGACCATATACACGAAGTCGCCAAAAACGCTGCGGAGTGTCTAGTAAAAATATAAAATAATACTTCACCCCTTCTGATCTGGCTACATTTTGAGTACCTACGACTCTCACATCCGGTCTGGTGCGCCGAAAACCACTGGGTTAAAACAGTGACATGTCGGAAACGCCTCTAACAAATAAGTATGGAAGTAGAAAAAATAAAAATTCCCATTTAGACGATGAAAGCTCAGAATTAATTTATTTTTACTCCGACTAATACAATTCGAATGTAGTTGACATTTCAAACAAACGGTTCGATACTGATTTCAACCACAGAACATGGAGTGGTCAACTCAAATGCTTGAAGAACAGTCGGATGCAAAACTCCAATTTTCCCAATAGGAATGTTCTTGTACATGACATTAGCGCAACGGCCGGGAAAGTAACTGGAATCTGCAAACAACGAAATTTTAAGTATAGCAACTACGGTATTTTCTGTTATTAACCTTCATTGGCCTGTAAATAATATCCCTCTGTCGATTTCCATGGAACTTCAAGCAACTGCATAACGCGGTCCAACAAGCCGTGAACAACCTCGAACCCAGCCGATTTACTGCAATTCACTGCACACAATAGTCGTTCGTTTCTTGCTCCAACTTCTATTGCAAAAAAAAAAAAAAAATACCGGAACTTAGCTCATCCGGATTTCATACAGTCAATTAGCAACTCACCTCCTTCATCATCAGCCAAAACAACATCGCTTATTTCGAATAACTTGAGAGGCAATGGCATCTTTCGATTTGCTGCCAGAGTTTTGAGAACTCCCGGTAACAGAGAGGTTCTTGCGACTTGAAACTCTAGCGTTTTCGGATTGGAAATATGAACAGCTGGCAAGTTTTCAATTGCCTTGTTTAACTTCGTAGCTATGTCATCCCGGGAGCACAGAGTGAATGTAAGCGCCTCGGTGAAACCAGCTTGCGCAACTTGCTCGCGCAATTGTTCCGTCAGCTTGTTCAGTGGGAACTGTTTCGCGATGTGCATGAATGATGGAAGAGACTTCTTAATGTTGTTGTAACCGTAAGCGATGGCAACGTCTTCGTAGATATCACAAGCGTGAATTACATCGTGGCGTGTTGGGGGAATTCGGACAAGAAGTTCATCGTCGTTTCCCAGCGTTGTCTCTAAGAACATCTTGGTCAACATGTTGGCCATTTGGGATGGTTCCTCCGAAATACCGACAGCTGAATTTGCTTTTGCAACAGATACCTTCTCTGTACGATAGGCGATCGCAGGGTAAGTGGAGACAGTGCCATCTGGGGATATAACATTGCACGGCTCAATGGTGAACCTCTCGGCGCAATGTGCGGAGAACATGCAAACCATTGTGTCTAGCACTACTTTTGCCTTGGTCAAATCCGTGGCAGTGCACTCGATGAAGACATTTTTCGTTTTCAAAGAAATCTTTGAGTGATCGCCGTTGATTATTGGAGGAAGCGAAAGTACAGTGCCTTTGGAATCGTAAATAACTGGATAGACTGGCGAGTCTTTGATTATAGGGAGATACTGCTTTAGCTGAGCATGATTTGCATAGAACTCCATCAATTCGTTGCCATTCATTGCTTTCGTCTGATTGAGCGGAATAAAGTTTATATCTGCCGGATCACGTGCTTCGTACGTAAATGGCCCTTGGATCGTATCGAGATCATGAGTACCGATGGCAACCAGTGTGCGCTTCCTGCAGACGTTGTGATGCAGTTTATCCTACAATGTTAGAAATAAAGGCTTAGGCATTATACAAGAAGGGCTTTAATTTTGCTAATTGAATAATCTGCGCCAAAAGCGATCAAACTCATTAAATACGGGTAGCTTTGGGTTTATTTTTAACTTACTTGCAAATCGATAAATGAATTGTACGACTCCTCAGTGAAAACAATATTCCTAAGAACTGCAGCAACCGCAAAAGGTCGAATTTGAGCTGTATCCGGTAGAATTTTCAATGTTTGTCGAGCTGCTACGCCTCCTGCAGGTTCTGCCAATTTAAATTGCGGTGGCTGTATTCTAATAACGACATTACAATTACCAATCACAGATAATAATAATATAAATACTTAAAATACATCGGCTTACTCACTTTCCTTGGAAGACCAGTAATCCAGTCACAAGTCCTTCAATGCACAGTAAATCATATCGATTAGCTGGAATATCGATGCGATAGATGATCTCCTCGGACGCATCTTGTGCGGCTGCAACATCTCCCTGCTCCTTGGTTAACATTTGTTTCTCAGTGGTCTGTAAGATGTATTTATATAATAAGTTTATGCTTGATTTGAATAATAGCAAAGCAGCTTACCACTTCGTCCAACTCCAGACCGAAGGCGAAGCACAGTTGCTGGAACTCATCATCCGCTGAATTTTGGTAATATGGTTTTAAATTTTTTAAGAATTACTAACAGGCACATCAATGTTTACTTACTGTATTTTTTACCAAGTGCATTGAAGAGTAAATCGCGTTTAACACCAATTGTCGGCATCTTATGTGGCAAATAATTCTTACTTGGGTACTCGAATTCAACGTGATAAATTCAACAAATTTTTGTTCAACAGAAACTCGTTGGCGTTGACGTACATTTTTTTTGACACTTCGAAATGTGTTGAGTTCAGGCAGGGCAGCGTGTCTGCAACAAACTTTAAATGTCATATTGGTGAAATCAAGTATGTAGGTATTCAAGAGAAACCGCAATCTCAGCTAAATTTAGCGAAATTTCTGCAGACATTTTTTGTTTTGTGGTCGCTTCGAGTTGATTGACCAGATCACTGCTTTATTCCATTGTTGTTTAGAAAAATGCAGGTAAGCATGAAATTATGCAATCATATTTGATAACTTTTTTATCGGAGAGATATTTTGAGCGAATAATTCGCTGCTGCTATCTTATCCTCTTTACGCGCCACCTAGTGCTAACCAATATAGTGATAATGTATAAAGACAAGAGCATCTTGAGCAAAAAGTGTTACATATTCTTAGGTGCGATTTGAGCTGCGCGTCATCTTGTGCAGAGATTATTTGATTTCAGCCGATACACACTGCATCGCAATAATTAATTCACAATCTCCTTGAACATCATTTTCATTCGGGGGAATTTTTTATGCGAGCGCTCCTTTACAAAATGCATAAAAACAAACATGTACAAATTTATTAAAGTACCTTTTGTATTGTAAAAGTATACGGCCAAGACGATTGCAGGTCTTGAAGGTCTGTACAAGTTTAGGGTTTATTCGATAAAATAAGATAAAATTTGATGGTGGTTAGCGGACAACGAAAATGGAATTCAAAACGTCTGCCGTGGCCATATTTACAATGGCTGACAAACGGAACGTTATTTCACTTATTTCCTAAATGGATATCAAGTCACAATTATTTACTGCGCATAAACATCTAATGGGATCTACAATATAAAGGTATTTCCAATAAAATAAATAAATAGTTGGCGCAACAGGTCTGTAGGGACCCTAGGCCTAGCTTCTCACAACCATTCGTTTGTGTGAGTTTTTCATTTTTGGGACGAATGGAAGGGATCTACAATTTAATGCCGGGTCCAAACGGCTAATTGAGAAGCTCATTCATGACAGTTATACTCTCGGATGTTTGTCAGACGTTCGCGAGAGGTGGCGCAGCGGAAAAAAAAACCATAAGTTGGAATTTGGGTTTTTTCGGGATTCGAACCTGGGACCCCTCGCTTAGTAAAGGGTGATTTTTTAAGAGGTTTAGAACTTTTTTTTAAAAAAAAACACAAAAAATTCGAAAAAATGAATGAAATATTTATTTGAATCGATAGTTTGAACCTTGCAATTTAATGTTTAAAGATAATTTCATGCAAATGTTGACCGCGGCTGCGTCTCAGGTAGCCCATCCGCTGAGTCCAATTTTGGCATACTCTTTCACACATATCGGCCGGTATCTCACGAATGAATGCATGGATGTTGGCTTGGAAGCGGGCTTGTCCCTATACACATTAGCCTTGGCATACCCCCACAAAAAATAATCTAATGGTGTCAAATCGCACGATCTAGGCGGCCAATTGACCGGCCCGAAACGTGAAATTAACTGTTCACCAAACTCGCCTCGCAATTGCGCCATTGTTTCGCGTGCTGTGTGGCATGTGGCACCGTCTTGTTGAAACCACATATCATGCAAGTCAAGAACTTCCATTTCGGGCAAAAAAAAGTTTGTTATCATCGCTCGGTAGCGTTCACCATTGACAGTAACGCTGCGATTCGCATCATCTTTGAAGAAATATGGCCCAATAATGCCGCCGGCCCATAAACCGCACCAAACAGTGGCTTTTTCGGGATGCATTGGTAGCTGTTGCAATGCTTCTGGCTGATCTTCACTCCAAATGCGGCAATTTTGCTTATTTACGTACCCATTCAACCAAAAATGAGCCTCATCGCTGAACACAATTTTTCGATAAAAAAGCGGATCCTCGGCCAGCTTTCCAAGAGCCCATTCACAAAAAATTCGGCGTTGTGGTAGGTCGGCTGGCTTTAGTTCTTGCACCAGCTGTATCTTAAAAGGCTTTACGCCCAAATCCTTCCGCAAAATTTTCCACGTAGTGCTGTAACAAAGGCCTAACTGCTGGGAACGGCGCCGAATCGACATTTCGCGGTCTTCTGTCACACTAGCTGATACGGCCGCAATATTTTCTTCACTACGCACAGTACGTAAACGTGTTGGTGGTTTAATGTCCAACAAAGTAAATTTGGTGCGAAATTTGGTCACAATCTTCCGAATAGACTGCTCAGAAGGTCGAGAATGCCGATCATAAAATGGAAGCAGCGCGCGATGAACATTTCGAACCGAGCACGAATTTTGATAGTAAAATTCAATAATTTGCAAGCGTTGTTCATTTGTAAGACGATCCATGGTTAAATTGCAAACCAAACTGAAGCTGTTTGACAGTGACACAAGGTACTAAACACACGTCAGCTGTCAAAACCAGTGTTGCCAAAACCAAACCAGCTAAAAAATCACCCTTTAGTAGTCCAACACACTAACCACTAAGCCACTGCGCCTACGAAAGGGTTTTCCAATAAGAGGTGTTATTTTGGTATTCAAAGAAAAATGTCATTTTTTGAGATGAATGATCGGATGTTTATTTCGTAATAAAGAGGAAGGTATGCCGTTAATAATGAAAAACAACATCAGCCAAATGGCCACCACGACCACGCATACAGGACCATATCCTTTTCATGAAATTTTCCATAACCAAATCGCAAAGTGGCTGCCCTATGTCCTCGATAGCCTCACGAATTTTATCTTTAAGGTCTTAAATCGACGCTAGGCTGTTGATGATCGGCCGGCTTGAGATCTTGTGTTAACTGAACTTTATAAGCCTTAAGACCCAAGTCTTTATGCAAAATACGGTGTAATGACGTTTGTGGAATGCCCAATTCCAAAGAACGACGAGGAATGGACAAACCTGGGTTTTCTTCAACACTTTGGGCTACAGCAGCAATATTCTCAGTTGTTCTTGAGCGACGTGCACGGGTTTTATTCTTCACATCACTAACTTGTCCCAACAGCTCGAATTTTTCCACGAATTTCTGTATTGCGGTCCGACAAGGTGCTTCACGACGACCTGCAAGATTTTCACAATTTTTGTAGTGAATTTTAATAATTTCAATGCGTTGTTGAAGCGTGTATCGTTCCATTTTTAGTAATGGCGTAGTTTCTACTTGTCAAATGTCAAAGAAAGTGACAGCTACCGAAATAGCGGGTCATTCACAATAACACCTCTTATTGGAAACCCATTTATTTATCTAATATAATCTAAAAGTGTTTCATTTAATTCAACATTTCCAAATAAGCGCTAACCGCTCGCTAAGAAGTCGTTCAACGCATAAGCAGTCACAATCACTGCATAGATCTAGCGTCTATTGCCAACCTTTAAACATAAAAAATACAAAACATTTGTTTCAGCATTTTTTTGCAAGCCCAAATTGTTATATGGTTTCTTCATCTGCGTAAGGCACCTGTTACCGAATTTAAATGAACAAACAAACTCAAAAAATATGCCAAAAACAAGTTTGGCTAAAAAAAAATCGGAAGTTAAACAAGAAGCAAGGCCTTCCGGTTCTGCAGCATGAGCCACAACAACGCACACTCACTGGAGCTACGAAATATACTTTTTTTTTGTCCTTTCTTAAAGCGACCATAGCGCACTTCACTAGAACTGCGGGTGGGCATTCTATCTATCGAAGTGTTAATTAATTTGCGCAAGGTGTTTGCTTTGGTCCTGGTCCTGCCACTTGTGACATAATTTGGTCGTTGGTGGCTCTGGTACGTCGCATGTCAAGATGTAAAAAATGAATTGATATCGTACCGGTGGGTCTAGTCTCTGGCAAATTGGCTTATTGATTTTTGTTCGTTGTTTTTTGTTTTTTGGTGATTAAATAAGGTGAGCTAATTGAGAGGCTGTATTGAAGTCATCTGCTGGGTTGGGATATTCCCCATGGAGGATGTCCCCTGTCACTTAACTTTGCTCAGTATATTTTTACTGAAGTTGTTTATCAACTTAGGCAAGGATTTCTTCTTTGAAAAACGGCAGTCGTCTAAGCTCGCGATAACCAATTTATGGATAGAAAATTTGCCACAATCACATTAAGAAAAAGAAAAATGTTAAGAAAGTAAGGAAAGTATAAACAAAATTGCTGGCTTTAGTGTGCGCAGTTAAAAATGATAAATCAATGGAAGCACTTGAAATCATGAAAAGAGTGGTCAAATTTGTAATCGTCTATGGTGTACACTGAAATTGAGGCTTTTATTCATGTAGGAAACTCTTAAGACTGCGGATATATGAAAAATATATCCGAGCGACTCAATCAATACCAAATGCCACTGTTGGGTAATGCTATATGAATGCATCCACGTTCGGCTGGCATTATCTGTTTATTTCGATAATTAAATTAGAACAATTTATTAAAACCACATCGATAAATAACGCACCGCATAGAGGAGAACATTTTTAATTCAAATTCCGAAAGGATCGGCCAGCACGCCTACGCGATCTTTGTCATTCGCTGCTAACCGACATGACGCTACGGCGCAAGCCGATCACTCCATGTCCACCCAGAAGATTGATAGTCCATAATTACAAAGGGGGTAAGGATTCCCAATGTGTGCTATCCCTTAGACATCTCCATTCTCTGAAACAGTTCACTTTCTCCGGTCTCTGTTCTTTTGATTAATCACACATGAAGGGTTGCTCCACATAAAATTAGGTTTTCTAGGAAATCAAGAACCAGATCCTCTAAACAACAACAATAAGACGGTTTTGACCTAATTATACAGAACGACGACGTCGTACAAGCCAAAGGCACCTAATCGGTTGATAAACAAACATAATTCATGCGTACGATTTCACATCCATTCAAAAGGTGCACGCACACAATGTCCTTTGGATTTTGCACACACCGGATCCTTTGTTGATTCTTTGTCTTATCTACTGATTCGATTCGATTCGAATACAAGAAGTGAAGAGGCGGTTGCTTTTCAAGTGTGACCGTGTGTGGTGCAATTTGTTATCGAGATTCGCTCGTACAATTTATAAGATTAAGGTAGTGGAAAATTGCAAACGGTACTCGTGCAGGGGTGTCCGTCTTTTGGTGTGTGCCCTCTCTCGAGCTAGGGGTCACCAACAGTGTAAAGTGTCATCGTAAATATGGAACGCACGAGGGTTAAAGATATCACATCAGATGGGCATCGAACGCACACATTTCTTTGGTTTTTTATTGAAATATATTTGCATTTGAAACCTCCGACAGGATACTTGGGCATGTGCCACCGGGGCAGGTGCAGTTGCGCTGCGCAGACATATTTCCAAGGCAACTTATACACCAGCAAGGACGACACAAAAATTTCGTATTCAATTCAGAACTTATTTGTTGGCATAGCAGTAGCAGGTATAACTGGTGGTCGACATTGCAGAATGTTTGACATCTACAACAAATTGTTTTGGGGTTGTCACTTGCCAGAGGTCCTTCTTCGATTTAAGGTTCATTGTGTCGTCCTATCTTTTAACGAGCAATAAATTGTTATCAATGTTTTGTACAGTATCAGTTGGGTTTGTGTGAAAGCGGCATTTGTGGTTTGCAAAGAGTGCATGGTGTGACGAAATGTTCAACGATATTTGTTAGATTAGATAGTTTAAGCCATCTGCAGAATGATGGATATGAACAGAAATTATTGTGAGTACAAATTTGGCGCTGGTTTGAAATGGTTTTTCTGCTTTGTCAGCTGTTTAGTTGTAATGCCCTTCTTCTGGAGTATCTGTTTGAACTTTTTTTTACATCTGCTTACAAGATAGAGTTGAGTAACTTAAATCTTTGGTGATCATAATAGATAGATCACGCGTATGGTACATCTCACGTTAAAACGTTGTTTTCGATTGACCGCATCTGTGTTTTTTTTTAGCGAGAGCTACTCAAAAATAATACACAGCTCGGTAAAAGCCTGATAATTATTGCAGCTATCGCTTTTGCCCCCACTGAGTTTGTGTACATCTTTTAAGCCCCACAACGTGAGGCATTTAATTGTGAAACTTGATTCCGCATTTAGCTCACATTTCGTGCCTTTTGCATGCGACTTACTCTCAAAACATCGGGATCGTTACGAAGATGACCTCAAGTTTCCCGAAAATAAAATGGTACTGCACTTACTCGTAAACTGATGTGAAAATTGCCACAGGTTAATGCGCGACGAACCATGAAAAGCCGATGGAAGTGTGCGCGCAACTACACAATTCGACCGATTTCAGTTCGCTTTGGTTCCCTTTGGATAATTTGATACGAATTGGTGAATGGTGATTTGCCCTCTCTGATTTGCGCACACAGGGGGCAAGAACTACCCGAAGTAGAATTACCTATACCAAATGCAGTTCACTGGCAAATCGGTGGACGAGCGCGGCTCATTTAAATAATTTTCGACTTCCTTTTCAGATGCCTCAGTGTGAACGTAACGAAGACGATATGGTTTCGGATTGGTGACTGACAGTCTGCATACCGCCACCAAAAACACTCGTGTTGAAACCTATAATTTGCGAATGCCAACCGAAAGCACATTGAGATTGGGATTGGGATTGGGATTGACTGTGCGCCGTCGGTTTCTGTGTGGTTTCTCTGTGTTGATTCATATAATTCAGGAACTTATTTGGCGAGTTGAATGAATGCTATTTGTGTGTGTTTTGTTTGTTAATGCTAGCAAATTGGTGAGCGCATTGCTTTGGACAAGCGGCGCTTGTTTTTGTCATCAGCAAGTCTGGGCGATCCTGTTCGTAGTCCACTTTTATTTCTCCAACTATATGTACTTCTATCAGGCTTCGCATGTCCACCCTTCAATTGCTTATTGCAATCAGACAGAGAGAATTCCCAGCGCTATTTTTTTTTTCCTAAAGGATTAACCCAAGGGAAACCTAACCAAACCAAACCAAGAGATGTACCAATGATATTGTTTC
Source organism: Cheilosia variabilis (assembly GCA_951230905.1). Lineage (NCBI taxonomy): Eukaryota > Metazoa > Arthropoda > Insecta > Diptera > Syrphidae > Cheilosia > Cheilosia variabilis. The sequence continues at coordinate 3,166,732 of OX579676.1, read as the reverse complement.
CCTCGAATTGATTAAAATGTTTTTAAATTTTTTTTTCGACATTAAAAAAATCCAGTATCAATTACTGGGATGTCATGAGTTTTCTTTTATCCAGATATTCGGTTCCTTCTTGGAAGGAACAAGTGAATTTACCAACAACGATTTGAAGGTGCATTTTTGCCAGCAAGCAGCCAGCTACTGCGACTTGTTGACAAACCGAGAAAGTATAGACAGAAATAAATTGGTAGCAACAAAGGGAACAATGGATTATGGATGTTATTCCATCCGCCAGCGCTACTACATATCGAGAAGGGATAGTGGGATACTAGACTCATGTCATTTTCTCAGCAGGATGTACATGTGCAGACATTATTCTCTTATATCCCAGTGGTGTTTAATGAGTGATCGTGTTGAGGAGATATAATTTTTCACTTTCTCACACAACATACTCGCTTCGGAGAAGTAAATTTCGCCAAGTGGAATTGGGCATGTTCATTTCGGAGATTCAAAAACGCGATGTCTGAATGAATGTAACAGAAGCACAGGTACCTTTAATTTACATTTGTAACTCTTGAAAATTGAAGAAAATTGTTTAGACCACCGCAGGCAATTTCGTGAGAATTATTTGCTTTTATATATATACTTGTAAGATCCTTGGCGTTAGGACAGAAATTCCAAAGGATAGATGACAACGAGAACAAGGAGACGGTATTTCTAATCGATCTTTTGCATCAATTGGCGGTTTGAAAATAGCACCTTTCGTCGCCAGCAAATCAGGGGCCTCAGCCGACAGTTTCTAGTTGCAATTACTATTCTGAGTTTGCCGATTTGTCCATTGTGACTAGAGTCTGACAGGAATGTTGTCTGAAATTTTTAAATTATACCCTCTTTAAAATTACCGGTTCAGCCGGTAAAAAACATGGTTTTTGGAAAGTAAAAATATAAATTCGTTACATAGCTATTATAAAATCGATTTGTTAATCAGTTTGAATATTCTCAATTCGCTTTCATGGTCTGTTAAGTTTTTTTAAGCTGGCTCTCAACTTGGTCCGTCGCAATAAAGTGGTACGTTTCCTCGATTTATCTCCAAAATAAAGCCCACTGTAACGAACGAATGGTTGTTAGAAGTTTGGCATAGGCACTAGGCAGTGATACCAGACTACAATATATATCTTTGTTTTCAAGATTTTTGAGCTCCAAAATATGTACAAACATTTTTACCTCAAATTTACAAATCATTTTCTAAATCTAACAAATTAAAACAACTTTTTCTATTGAAGGAAAACATTTTTTATTAATTCCATTGTTGCATAGTGTGAGTCGAATAGAGCCCATGTACAACTTCTGCTTTACTAACGTTTCCATTAACTCTAAAGTAAGGAAACTATTTGTCGTATGTAAGTGATAAATTGACATTTACGATTACGATACTCTTAGCACTAATACGACATACGTACAACGGTATTAAATAATTTGGTTTTGTGTATTAAATATTGTGTTTTATATTTCGCCTGCTTTTCATCTGGGAACACTGGGCATAGGGTCTAATATAAGAACCGTTTTATTTGAGTTACATGTCCTCATTTAAAGGAAACTAATAAATACTAAAACCATGAGCTGGAGCTTACATGATGCATACAAAAAACTTAATGAACTGGGTAAGAGAACAAAAATGACCATCTGTTGGGTACATGCTACCCGGCCATGTGGGAATAGAGGGTAATAAAATGGCCGACTCCCTAGCAAGAAACAGAGCTTAAGTAACTTTCATTGGTTCTGCAGAATATTGGATGACAGCCTCTAAGAAGAATTTAGAAAACTAGAGAAAGAAAACAATACAACCGAAAAAGACTTCAAACCAATGTTGTTAGCACTCTCTCTTCATTTATCCCACGAAACGTGGTCATTTTTCCCTTTTTTCCCTTTTCACCGTACTTAAATTCCCTTTTAAAACCCCACGATATTTTTTGCGTCAAAATTTAGTTTTTAAAAGTAAAATTTGTATTACACAGAAAGAAAATCACGTTAAATCAACCTTTAGAATAAAAACCGCAGTTTGTAGCTCGGCTATGATTATTTTTTGGTACTAGAAAATTTTGATGAAAGACGATTTACATGAGCTGTTTTGTAAGGACATTCAGTGTGTTGATAATCATGGTGAAATACAGGTGTTTCGATAGAATTTTACCAAAAATTCATAGTTTGAATGTTTTTTGTCAGATTTCTGAAATTCCCACGATTTGGTGCCCTATCTCTTTATCCCACGGAAGGCTTTTCGGACGTCAAAATTCCCACAAAAAGGGAAAATAACACTGCTTCAAACATACATCGGCATGAGCGTTACGGGCTTTCAAACGGGCATTGTAGCCTCAAGAAAGACCTCAGGTATATCTGAAGACGGCCTCTGCCGAACATGTGCTGGGATCATGTGGGGCATTGGCCCAAAAAAGACTGAAAAACTTGGGCAAGTCTACCGATTATCTCAGGAGGAAATACTTTCACTGGCACTGGATCCTTGGATTCTTAAAGGAAACTGGATAAGAGTGAATGCTATTGGAAGAATTTTACGCCAGCGAGAAATTAGAGTGCAGGATAATCAAAAGTAGTTCCGAAGGGAATGGTAATGAGAGGGGAGTTCTTGTTAGAAGGCGGTAAGAAGGGGGTACAATAGGCCAAAAGGTCGCAGTACAACCCGTCTTCTAATAAAAAGATAAGTATTCACTTTAAGTCCGAACTTAACCTCGAACTAAATACGCTTTCAACAACGCGGTTCGATTATTTTCGCACAAAATGTTGAGTAGCTCGACCAGAGCTGTTAGCACTCTTTCTTCAATCTTCCCACGAAGCGTAGTCATTTTTCGTTTCTCACTGTACTCACAAATTCCCTTTTAAAAGCCTTCGAAACTCCTTTGGGGAGAAATCTAATTTTTTTGAAAGTAAAATTTGTTTTACACGTAAAGAAAATCACCTTTACTATAAAAATCGCAGTTTGTTAACATTACTATGATAATTTTTAGGTACCTACCTACAGAAATTTTTGATTAAAAACGATTTATTTGAGCGCTTTTTTAAATGGAAATTCAGTGTGTTGCTAATTACGGTGAAATGTAGATGATTTGATTAATTTTGTCAAAAAATTTATAGTTTGAATGTTTTTTTTCGTCTGATTTGAGAAATTTCCAGGATTTTGCTGCGTTTTCCCTTTTCCCCCACGGAAGGCTTTACCGACATTGAAATTCCCACAATATAAATAAAGAAATCCCACGATATAATAACACTGAGTTCAATTTGTTATGCTCAGTAATCGGAAGCTCAGATGTAAGCGACAGACAATATGTCGGGGTAGAGCGTTCGTAGAGATCCAGCTGGAGCGGAATGAGACATAGAAAAGGAACTGAAGGACAAGTCATGGCTGGCTTTGTATAAGAACGCCGACTTTTTATGACAACTGACAAGGAAATAATCTATATTGTTGTGGGTAATTAACTTTAAAAAAGCTGCATGCTTTTGGTAAACAGCCAGCGCCACCACCTCCACTGTGTTCACTAGACGCGGTTCACTCATTCAACCGGTCATCAGAACTTAAGTGTAATGTAGGTCAGTCCGAGAATAATACAATATGGGACACATTTTCCTTTCGGGCGTTCTCAACTCTGATAATTTGTTAATTGTATACAGCACCATAGTACATGAGCACTTAAGTACAACATATACGGTTACCTACCCGATCGCTTGCGTACGAAGAAGCGAATCGACAGCGCACGTGCTGTCAATTTAAGAGGAGGCAACAGGCAAATCTCGTCAACCTGTCCTGTTTGCGAATTGCGTGTCTGTCGATTGACAGACAGTCGGCCACATGCCAAACTCGATTTCTTCCTCTTCCATACCGGATTATCGCTCTCACGTCAAATGTTATAGGTACGGTGTGAACAATCCTGTCTGGCTGTGCAGAATGACTTTCCCACTGTGTGTCTTCTGTCTTGTTAGAAGGACGGGTGAAAGTTATGACTCGAAAGTACACGTAATTGCCAAAAGAATGTTTCATTTGCTCGCATGAAAAACTATAGGAGATATGCAAAAGTGAAGACAGGACACACACCACACACGATTTGTTTTGATTAGTAACAATCTACATGTCTGTATACGGTCCAGTGTCCATGCCAGGACATCAAGTGCATGGCAGGGCAAATTGCAAATAAAAGAATCGTATAAGGGTCAGGTACAACAGATAATTTCATATGCGGATTTCAATGGGAACAAAATGATATGTTATGGCATGTGTCAATATTGATATAAATTCCGTTGGTATATTCCTACTGGGAGCTGGATTTTTATTTTTATTTTGCAAACAATGCTCGCCTTTTGTAAACATGGTATCCCCAGCAGCGAGGATAGAGTTGATTTTTTTAAATGATCCAATGGGGGTCGGTGGCAAATGGCGTTCTCGCGCATACGAGGACGGACATTTAACCACACTCGGCAGGCCATTGAAATTTTAATAACCCATCAATGAAGTCTCGTTGCTTTCGAACCCTCTTCTCTGTTTATATAAGAAACTCTCATAAATTCAATTAATGACGCAATGAATACTTGAATTCGATTAAGAAGGGTGAGTGTTGAAGGGATATCGCCCACTGAATGAATGGCGAGAGCGGAGGAAAGTTAACTTTTTAAAGGCAACAACGAGCAACTCGTACTCACAGGAAAAAAAACTATTTCCACAAACTTTGGAGATTCTGGGAAGTGTGGATATATGTTGATACATATGACCAACCAGCGAGGAAATGTGAATTAAAGAAAGTCCTTCTTAAGGGATGTTTATTTGAGTGCGCAATAGAGCAAGTATGGTTTGCTATTTCAAGCATTTAAATTGCATTGAGGTACTCACAAGATATCGGGATATTTTGCTGCACAAGCTTCTTTGTAGCTTGTAGGTATATAAAAGGTAGGGTATCCAACTTGTCCAAACTTTTACAGATCTGTCCAAAGAATCTCCCTAGATAGTCTTAAACAGTTATGTTTCGGTGAAAGCGTTTTGTACCTTATTGTCGACTCAAATTTGTAAAGTTTCGCAATACGCCCCCACAACATATCTTTGACTTTTTGAAAAGTTTCATTTTTGGAGCCCAATATATTTCGCTCTAGCACGACTCACATGTTTGCGAAGGCCATAATAGGCAAATGCGAGTTTTTCCTTTTCAGGTTGCTGCCGTTAAACTGAATCTCTGTCAAAGTATGTAAAAGAGGAGAGTTAGCTGTACTTTACGGGTTTGGTGTAGACAAAGCAAGGGGGCCAGCGGTGAGAGGATTGCGAGTTGATGGTCTCAGTATACTTTTCCTGTGACTGTCTCACTTTTTACTTACATGGTCGTGTTTCGATATCTTAGTTTGAATAATTAAGGCTTATTTGCTGAGCCTGAGTAACCACCCTGGCTTTGTCACGAGCCAGACTTATGAAACTCTCAGCTTGCCCGAGACTTTGGATTTGGTCTAGTGTTCATCAATTTTATTTTCTACTCTTTGAGTGTTTGCGACTTAAAGGCCAGCCTCGAAGAACTGAACTGAATTGTCGCTAGTGGCATCTTTGCGCCAAAAAATATTCCCGTTTGTTCTCCTTGACAGCTCCATGAGTCGTGACGTGATCTCCAGAAAGCCGTAACTATTTGGTCGCAGCTTTGAAGAGATTCGACATAAAATCTTAAGAGCTGCCTGAAGATGCAGTTTCTTGTACTTATCCCCTTTAAAAATGTTTTCCAGGAACTGAGACTTTAACAGCGGCAGCGTTATTTCCATTAAAAGGGGCGGCGATTTTCTCTTTCTCGAAAATGCTATTATGACAGTTTTTGGTGGACTAGCAATCAATCATTTTTCGTTTTGCAGTACGAAGCTGCTGCGAAATGATGTCGGAAAAGCGGGTAATTGTAGTAGATTGCTTGGTACAAATTACCACTTTTTTTTCTTTGTCAGATTAAGCATATCCGTTGACGAAAGTCTGTAAAGCTCGGAAATTCTTAATCCAACAACAAAAATCTTACTTTAAGTATGCTTTTTGGTTAACCTTTAATTCTTATTTTAAAATTGTTCTAAATATAACAGTATTAAGAACGCGTAAGCTTAAATTAAGCTCAAAATCACCTTATTTTTCACCTATTTATCAGCAGTAAGAATAATGCTCCCTAAAACCTAGAATAAGAACTCTTGAAATAAACTTGCAAAAATGTATGTAAGAACAAGTTATCCCCATATTTAACTTCGGAATGCTTAAGAATGTCATATCCCAATTAAAGATTGCACAGTTTTATTTGTCGAGTTTATTATCAAATCCGTCACTTTTCTGTTTAAGAAAATAAAACAATTCATTTTTTTTTAATTCATATTCATATATTGAGACAAAAATGCTTAAATGGACTTAAATCTAAAACATATCCTTCCATTATTTAATAGATACAAATGTAAAGGTGGACTATTAAAAACAGACATATTTTTTATTACAATTTTCAACTGTTTTACTTTTTGAAAGCACACTTAACTACAGAAACACGTAAACTGCACTAGATATCAATCGGAATATCCGAATATCAATCGGAATATCCATCATGCAAGTTTTTCATGATTGTAGAATATAAATTGGTATATCCTGATCGTTTAGATCTTAATTGGTATGCTGTATGCACATTAATCCATCACGCAAGTTTAAGATTATTTGGACTTAATATGAAAAGGAGAAAAACCATTTAACCTCCTCCCATCAGTAGTTATGTAGTCTTAATATAGATTGGGTCTGAAGACCGGATAGCTGATGTGTTGAGAGCGATCTTCACCGAGCCATGTGAACAATTTCCGGCTATCTTGGTATGAAGGTGTCAGATTAATATACTGGATAGTACGGAAGCCAGTATTTCCACAGCGGGTCAGGCAAAAATGTTAGCTCTCGGCTTAATAGCAAGTTTAAAAATTTCAAGAGATGCTGAACAATGCCACCTCCAATGAGGTCTGCGTCGTCGATACCAATAAAGACGCGCAGCGGTGAATGATGGCTCATAAGACTATATGCCCCCTAATTGTCTTTGAATGCTTTTCTGGAAAAGGTCAATTGAGCTTGCTGCCCTCAAGAGAAGAACCAGAGCATTTAACCTGCTACAATAAGAGAATCTGCCACCACTTTCACTGCCAACACATAATATTAGCTTGATTTTTTGTTTTGGAAAGATATTGCAGAGATGCAATGCTGTGTGTAATTTGTTTTAAAATATTTTTTGTATTACTACAATGGTAGAGTTTCTACCACCGAGCGAGCTCCAGTCAATTTTAAACTGTCCATATACTCCCAACTACTATATGCAGTTGAGTGTTTTTTTTTTCTTCAAGTTCATCCAAAAAAGAAAGCAACGACAACAAGTTGAAAAAAAACGACCAACGGCCGCCGCCGTTCGTTTTCATGTCAATTCCCACAGACGACTTACCAAAAATGAAACGCGATACCATGCCAATTAAGGTGATCGACCACTTTAACTCTCAATTAAAAATTATCTCGCCACGTTTGTCAAAACACACGTACGCTCGTCATCTGCAAACAGTGTCCAGTCGCCAAAAAACCGATCAAAAACAATCTACATAAACCCACGTAAGTCTGGTGCACCGAAGAATCTACTGAAAAGTTCAACACAAAGAAGAATCAATGGGGAAAAAAAGACCAAGAACGAAACGAATCCTTTATAACCGTTTATTATTACGATTTTCCATGGACCTAAACATTACACCGAAGTGAATGACCACCAGGTAACCTAAGAAGTTGGGCTAGTACAGTATATGCCATCGTTTTCAGTGAGTAAAATGATGGACCACCGCACAACGGTCCATCATCTTTGGCGACATCGAACCAACCAAAAAAGAAGAAAAAAGAAAAAGAAAAAATATACTCCTTCTCCTGTGAATCGGTTGCTGGCAGTCCAGACATCTCCTAAAGTAGGATCACTCAGTTGTGCGACAGTGATTCCCTGAAAACATTCTCAAGCCGTAAAATATCAATTTCTTACCTTGCCCTTCTGCAAGGAGCTCCTTGGTATTCGTATATACCCACTTGAGTCTATACTTTACATTTTGAAGGTATTTTTCAAAGAACACTGCGCGTTAGATGAGGTGGTCCTTCGATCCACTCTTATATGCTCCGCTTCGGATGCGACATTGCGGACCCCCTGGAATAAATCTGCAAAATTTACAATGTTTTGGCTTGTATAACAGATTATTTTACGCCGCCGTCGAGAATGAAGGACGATTCTCTTTTCTACCTGAAATGCGGGAGTAGCGAAGGCAAAAGCTAATGCCCCATCAGGAACAGGAACATCGCGTGAAGATCTTTAAAAAAAAAAGGCAGCACATTCCCACGGCATGGCATCGAAATGAAAGTGCTGAAATCTTAATAACGGTGATTAGAATCGAACGGAAGACAATTTTTGGCAAACATTTGAAATCTCATTAGTCATAATGATGATGATAGCTAGCGCCATGTAATTTTCACACCTTCTTTTGACCCAGATTAAAGTATACCCATCGACAAATAGGAGTTGGTTCCGGGCAAAGGATCGATAATTTGGCCTACATCCGGAATGTGAACTGAAAGGAGATGAAAGAGAAAACCGAAAATAGTTTTGATGTATCTAAGAATATCACACAACTGGGACAAGTTTATAATTGCAGTCTTTTTTGAGGAAGTGTACGCGCGTAGTTTTGAGGCGATGAAAAGGGTTCAGTCGATAGCAAGTCTGCCTCTATTTAGTGCATAGAACATATTTTTTATGTTCACTCAAACAGACCCTCCAGCTCCCTCCGGCTCCCTCCGGCTCCCTCCGGCTCCCTCCGGCTCCCTCCGGCTTTCTCTCTTTCAATAAAACTTGTCTGCAACCTAAATATAACTCGAAGAATCCATCTTTCAAAACATGCAAAGAGGCTTTTTAATAATTAGGGTCTTGTGCAATCGATTTAGGTCTTTATATCTCGGATGCTTTCCTAGCCCGAACAAATGGCGCGATTGGCAAGAGTGAATCGTTTTTTGATCCCTGCGCCGATACAATAGGCGTTTTTTTTTAGTTCAGAGCTGAGCACTGAATTGTGTTCGAGCATTATGAGCTTCAGAGCGCGCTCAGATTGTTCTGAGGTATTTATGAAACACACTTGAGCACATAGGTGTTATGGACTATTCACATGAGAGCGAGCGAACGAATTGCTGAATGCGAACAGACCACTTTTGATGTATTTATGAACAGAAAATTGCACATTTTATTATTCCAAGAGGAGGATAATTAATTATTCCATCACAATGTATTAAACAAACAAGTTAATAAACAGTTTAAATAACGAAATTTCAAATTCCAAACTTTTTGCCGCGAACGAATACACGCTTGACGCGAATTGTCAAAGTTTATTCACAATCCACATCATTCAATTCGCGTTCCACAGACAAGCGAATAAAACATTCGTTCGAACTTAACCTCAAACCTGAAATATCATTGGCATTTTTTTTGTTTGTACATACTTACATAATTATTTGTTTTGTTTTGGTCCGAATGGAAAATAAAAGAAATATGACTGAATCAACAGATAAGCATGTTTATCAAAGTAAAATTTATTCTCCTTCTTCTTTTCGTGTTCGGTTAAGTCCGCCATTTCAACTATTTGTTTATCCTTTTTTTTTTGTAGTGGGTGAGGATTTTTTACACTGCGTACAGACCAAAGAGTTTGGCAGCGATGCCAAAACTTGAAATGGCTTTGTACAGTTCGTGGTGCGTATCGGCTTGGAATTATTTGTCTTGTAGCAGCAGTGAGTGAAATGCAATCAGAGGGAGGCAACACTACCACAAAATTCCGTAGAACTATAGCCAAGGACGACGATGAGATTTGTGGTATTTAAAAGACAGATTTAGGGCACAGTATACAAACTGAGAGTTGGGAGGATAGTGACTTTTATTTATTTTACTTTTTTGACTAAATAAATTATTTAATGTTATTGTGATTTTTTAAACTCTCCGCTTTTCAATTGAATTTCTAAAAGTGTTGAACGGCAGTTTTTAAAAATATCCAAAGCCTGAGGCAATCTAAGAAACTTCTAGGGAACTATAACCTAAAAAAATTAAAAGCATGTATCGTTCTTAGTAAAAACAATATAAGAATCCTAACAGGGGGTCCATTCTGGTTCTGTGAAAGAGTGAATCGAATAAATCGTTTTCACATTCGCTTTTATACACCGCTTTTATTTTTTCGATTCACTCAGTACTAAAAAGCGATTCTCGTTCAATAAGTGAAAATATCGCGGTGAATTTAATATCCCATGCTGTGTTGTACGACACCAGTTCCTATGTTCTGTAATTATCGCATCGATATATCTATCACTAAAACGATATAAATTGAAACAAAATGCCATAATATCACATGACGCGTTCTGTAACTGTGTGAATCGAAAACTATATCACATGGAACATTTCGATATGAAATCCCTGGAAATTTGTGATATATTCAGGTTCCGTAACTATCAAGAGCGATAAAATATTCACTTCTACTTTCGAATTTTATCACGAAACACAAAGCTTGCGGTTATAATTCAAATGGCTGAAAATTAAAAAGTAAGAAATAATACATAAAAATACCTAACGTAAATAAGAATTTTGTTTTGTAGAGGGGCTCAAAAACTTCCAAGATGATGGAAAAATTGAATGAAATCGAAGCACAAAACATGAGAGAATTAAGAGAGAAGCAATCTAACGAATAGACTGCTCTCCTTCTGTTCCTCCAATTTTTTTTTGTGTTATCTGTATGAACTACTTATAGAAAAATAAAATATATTTAGTTGTTTTTGATATTTATTTCTCTTTAATTATTTAAAACACGATTATTAGCAAAATTTTCTTTTAAACGATCTTAGTACACGTCTTTGAATCCGTTACATGTTACGCCGATCGTATTCTTTACCCAAAATTAGTGAAAAGCTTCGAAATTTTAAATTTTTATTGTTTTGTTTTGCAGTATTTTGAAAGCATTGGGAAAGCTTTCCAAAATTCCCATGAAATTAAAAGTTACTACAGAATACTTTTCGCATAGAGTTAGAGAACTCCAATAAATTCCAGATAAACAGCGGAAGTTCCTAAGTTTTCGATGCGAAAAGTTATCGCATGAGTTACAGAACATGGGCACAGGTTCTCAATTTTCAATATCTCACTAGAACATTCATTTGAAAATGAGTACGTTAAAAAAAAAATTATTCATATGAAGATTTTTGATGATTGGTTTCACATTTTTGTAGAACGAGAATCGAAGTTGCGGTGAAAGGGTGAAAACATTTTCATTTCACTTTCTCACGGAACCAGAATTGACCCCCTGGACACTAAAAATGATTTTTAGTATCGCGATCTAAATGATAAAGGGGAGTCTGTCAGTCTCGGTTAGTTTTTGATTTATATAGCTTCCATAAAAGGGATCTTTCTCTATCGAATCGTACCACTATCGAGTCCAAGTGTGATGTTTTTCCACTGAGGACGGTGGCGAAATTGCGACATTGGTGTCACTTAAAGCACTTGTGTTGAATTTCGATCACATTGCCGATACGTTGGACTGCCAGCTGTTCTTAAATTGATCTTCGCAAGTAGAAAAGTCCGAGACGTCCCAATGTTACACAATGGCCATTCTGCGACTTCCCAAAGAACCGCACTCTTTATGATAAACAAACACCCCCAATTAGTGAACTCTCAAGAGATCAGAATCAGCAAAGGATTGCGCTGTCGGTGCACAACAGTAAACCTGTCGAATTGGAAGGAGCATCAGTTGAATTTATTCCCCAAAATCACCTCCCCTTTGAGCAGTAAAACATGAGTTATATCTTTTTACAGTGTAAACTGAACATGCGGTAAATGCCAAATTTGTCATCCCTTTTCAGAGCAACAACAAGTGACATCTCGAAAGTGGACCATCCTCCGAAACCCGAATCTGTATACCTGTACCTGACCTTTTATATGGCAATTTTTCGTCCTTATCGGTCTGTTTTGACATTAGTTTACACAACCGATAGGGATCTCGTGATCGTGAATCTTGTTACTGTCACATCGCTGCAGCGAGAGGCGGGAGCCAACAGTTTTTGGTGAACACTTTAGGCGTGTTTCACATGGTATGAACTAATTTACGATGGGAATTAATAGGACATCTCCTTATTGCTTTTGTGGACTGCTGGAGGTGGTAGTGCAAGGAGTTGCTACCTTAAACTATTTTATTTGATTGTGGAATTCCGATCTCGATCTGATAAAAAGGGTTTGCCTAGCCTCTGTTTGGGTTGACATTTGACTTCGCTACTCGTAATGTGACACATAGCGGGAGACTTGCAGCATCAGATTCCAGTGTGCCTCGCTGAATAAATCCTTTTATTTATAAATTGAATGCTAGTGGGAATACTAACGTGGCACACTTTACAAGTTTCGCTTTCACGATATAGGTATTATCGATCGATGAAAATATAGCAAAACGGTCTATATCGGTGGGTACCGTGCCGAATGTTCTGGCACCCAGAAGATAAGCCGTCAGACAGACTTAATGATCGTGCGGCATAGCTCAAATAAAGATTCGTCATGCCGCTCCCAGGACAAGGCATTCGATCGCTTACCTGAGGCAGCGGTGTTGCTCACAAAATGGTGAGTGGTCACAGGGCACCGAGCACGTTGTGTGCCAAAATATTGTTTTTATGATTCGAGATGTTGATAGATTTTAAGCGATAAAACCAAATAATTACTAAGCTAGTGGATTTGTTCACAACGTAACAAGGATCAACGACGAACAGGAAGAAGAGCTGTTATTAATTTTAATAATAGACAGAAAAGAAGGAACCACTTCCTCCGCCTTTTTGTAGATGAATATCTGGTGTTTTAATCTTGAGGATTCTGTGGTGCAGCACAAGTGTAAAGGATGCATTTACATACAAACAAATGCGGTCGGGTGAATCTGCAATCCACTTGGGAAAATATTACTGTCTTCCCTGAGCCAGGAAATGAACCTTCCATTTCGTTGTCAATTGACCAAGCGCGCGTACCAGTTGACATTTGAGCGAGCAGCACAGAAATTCGAGTAACTTATTTCTACAGTGGTGGCTAAAGATCGAAACTCCTCAGGGCTTCTTCGATTGAGTACTTCACTGCGACTCCAGTACTTTCATTAATTACATTCTGATATTATATAAAAAAACATTTTTATTGATTAGTTCACATTTCCTCATTCAATTATGTATGTTGTATGTATAAACCATCGAGTCAGGGCGCATCAAAATCGATCTCATTGTTGTCGACTTCAAATTCGAAAGGAATCAGAGTCAATTCAGAATCCGGTGATTTTGGCGGCGGTCCCCCTCCCGTTGCACTGATTTGGCTTTTGTATTTGGATGCTCTTGGTTTCACATCCATTTTGGTAGCACGCCAATGGCACTGGATTTGTGTAATATTTCTTTGAACATTGCTGCATTTATTACATCTGAAATATGTGAATAGTTAGATATATGGTAAAATACATTTTTTGTAAATATACGAATCAATAAGTTAGGTAAGTTTAGGTTAGTGGGTTGGTAGGACAAGAGAAACCTGTAAGTACGTGTCACACTTAGATCAATGTATCAATGGCTTTATTTCTTGTGTGGCAGAGTGATGGGCAGTGACAAAGAAAGTGTGGGGTGTCCTCATACACCTCCTCATCACCGTATCCTCTGCACAGGTCATCTGTTCTGATTCACATTTTCTTTGGTATGGTATTTCAGTGTATTGTGTCCGGTGATAATGCCCACAATTGAGGACAGTGATTTCTTGTTCAATTGTAAGATTTTTTCAGTTTTCTTTTTGTTGTAGATTGGCCACATTTTCCTGGTCAGGAGTCGAGCTTGCTCCATCTTTCATTTGTCGCCATTAGTATTTTGTTCCCAATCGTCTGTCTGAGATTACAGGGGGAATCATTACTGTGGTGTCGGCGTGGTTTAGTTCAAGGGAAGACCATTTTCTTGCCAGCTCATCAGCTTTCTCATTTCCAGACACACCTTTGTGCTCGGGAACCCAGCATAGAGTCTTACGTTGTGCTGCGCGCCAAGAACCCGCAGCTCTTCGCGAAAGCGACTTACAAGCTTCGATTTCAACTCAAAAGCAGAGATCGCTTTTATTGCCGCTTGACTGTCAATGAAAAAGGTAATATCTACGTGAGGTGTTGCCATCATTGTAGCCTGTTTAGCAGCTCTTGTAACTGCCAGTACTTCAGCTTGGAATACGCTGCTGTAGTCAGGAAGCCTGATTGAACTGGATAGTCCGAGACGTTCCGAGTAAAAACCCGCGCCAACGCCAATTTCCATCTTTGATCCATCCGTGTATGTATTTATGGTTGATCCAACGGATGTTGGTTGATCTTCATACTATTCGTCCCTGCCAGGGAAACACGTGGTAAATGGTCTTGTGAAATCTAGTCGGGAAGTAGTATAGTCCGTGCATATACGAATCAATAAAGCCTCCCGTTTTGATTTGGAAGTACATATTTGTATCCACACATGTATTTTAGATTATCGATATTTTCTGTTCTATCAATTGTCTCAGCAAGATCTGTAAGTAGGGTACACACAATTGACTTTGAATAGCGAGCCTATGTTTTATATTTAACAAACTAGAATTAATACCTTATCAGTTGCATCAAAATTTTCAGATCGTTTTCTTTAATTTTCACTTTCCATTGTATCCGTTTGAACTATATTTGTATTTACAAAATAAATCGGTAAACAACAGATGATGTCAATTTCAGTTGCAGAAAGTAATAGATTTCAGTGTTTTATGTAGTTTATCGAAATTCTTACCTATTTAGACACAAACCTCGTTCAGTAAAGATACCGCGGAAAAATGTTTATAAATCACAATTTCAGGAAAGCCGCTTGGAGGCTGCGTAAATTCTTACGAAATGTTTAACTACACAACACCGTAGAGGCGTAAGGAAATCTAATAAAGACGGCTGTAGAAGTAGATCCTTGCTGTGATGGAATAAGCCCGGTGGCTTCAACCTCAAGTTAAACCATTTTTCTTTATAAGCTCGACGAAACACCCTGGTTGCCATATGGATAGTTGGCCGATACAGTGAGTGTTGGTGCTAAGATTGGGAAGGTAGGAGGTCAGGTAGTACCTTAGGAATCTTTTTTTTCGAGGGGATTTAAGGTAAAGTTTGATTCCTTCAAACGAACCTGACACTGTAACAGCCGTATTTATTAGATTCCCTTACGACGCCATTACGATGTTGTTTAGTTAAACATCGCGTGAAAATTTACGCTGCCTCTATATGGCTTTGCTGAAATTGTTATTTATAAAAAAATGTCCACTGACTGTTTACTACGCAAGGTTGGTGTCTAAATAAGTACGAAACTGTTACAAAAAACCGAAATCTCTTACTTTTTCCCCGCGGAATGATGTCAGCTGTTTCTGTGAAATAAAACTGACATCTCTCTTGTGAGATTTATTTTGTTTGTAAACAACAATGGAGCAGCAAAAAATAAAAAGAAAACGGTCGGAAAATTGGGGTTGAACCTGGTTTTACATAATTTTCGCCTTCTTGGAATTGAACTTTCATTTATTAAGTCGATCAATAGCCGTGTTTTTTTGAGCTTCGTTCTAGCAAAGCAAAGTAAAGTAGGATTTTCATCACACAATTACAACTACGCTCTACTTCGAGACTCAGTTGTAGTTGTTGTAATCGCGTGCTGAAAATCCTACTTTACTTTGCTTTGCTGAGATCCAAGCTCAAAAAAACACGCCTTAAGTCGTTAACAAAATTCACGAAGCTGAATGGCATTTTTAATTCAATTATTAGTTTCGTTTTGAATTTTAAATCTACCCCGAAAAAAATGTAATCAAAATGACATTTCAAAACGGAAAAAAAATATGCAAGCTTTTTACGCAAATTTTTGCGTTTAAAGTTACGCAGGCTTAAAGCAAAGTTCTTTTTGTTTATAAATCACGTTTTCCTGCGTATGGACATTTTAGAGGGTGCGTAAAGATAAGCAGACTCTACGGTGAGTTTATAAATAAGGCTGTAAGTCTATATCAAGGTTTATTGAAAGTACATTAGAAGTCTTTAGCAAATTCGCTGTCAAATTTAAATACTATTCTTACATAAAAACTACCGTAATAGTACAGTGTGTATTTCGCCGACAAGGATCAGACACAATATAGCAACCCTTTCCATTTCCCAACCATATTTAACCGTTTAAGAGCTAAAAAAGAAAAGTCCTACCGTTGGAAATTGAACCTCAACTAATAACGAGCAACACAAAACGGCATTCAAATTGTTTCGCTATTCTCTGCTCAAGTTGTTAATTGTTTTGGCACATTTTCGAGGCACTTAAGTGTTTTTCAGGGAAATTGAAACCTTCGATTTCATCCTCGCACATACCATACACCCGAACACAAAAATAACGTATTGTTCCATTACAATGGAACCTTACAATACCACATCCTGGGTGCAACATTGTTTGTAAACAGTCCTCAATTGTGCAGTGCTTTATATGTTGGACAAACTGAAGGGGATGCTAAGTGAAGTGCTACTGCTGTTGCGCTGCTTCTTCTCGTATAACCCTTCAACGAAGAGGCTACATTGTGTGAACTGTGAACCAGTGGTCTATTTGGTTCTTGATCATGTACATTTATAAGAACATCATTAAAGATCAAATCGTACGCACGTGTTATTGTTTATCCGTGGCCTGGTAGTTTTTTTTTCTTTCTTTTTTATTGACCAGGATTTTATTGCTATGGATCCCTTGGCATACGAGTACAAGAAAGGGTTACCTTTCGGTGGAGTATCAATTTTTCAATTCTTTTTTAACATCAAAATTCATTTCCTTTTCATTTCAGGAATACCTCTTCTGTATACCGTCAAACCTAAGGATCGAGGTGTAGATGCCCGCGCTCACTCCAGATCGGAAACGTTCTCACACGTTATGTGAGTTTGGTCGATCCTAGAGAAATGAAAAATCACACAAGGGGACTCCTTCGCAGGTCCGGCCACCTGTTTCGGTTTATCCAGGATTTTTGATTTGAGCAATGATTCGAAGATGATACAAGCGATGATCGCGCGATGGTTGACTGTGGCGAGGCGAATGAGTGACGGAAAGGATTCTGGTGAATAATAACTTGAAAAATAAAAAAAATAAAGGAAGGGAAAACGATTCTGGTGTCAGACTTTTATGATGATTATTTCCGATTTCGTTGAAGTAGCAAGGTATCCCTTGTGGTGCTAAGGTGGAGGTAATCTTTTGGAGGCATCTAGACAAAGCGGAAGTAACGCTTTAATGTATGAGAAAGTCGCAAGCACATGTTGAACCTTTATCGATTGGCAAGTAATTGTATAGATGAGAGACAGGTTTAAAGTTTTGTGGTATCATAGTCAGATCTGCAAACTGCAAATTGCAAGTGCGGATTAACGAAAGAACGAGTGCACTTTTAGTTTAAAGGCTTTCGCAAAGTCGCCATATCCTCTTCGAAATGATAGTTGTTACTATTTGCAGTTGACAACTTCCGAGAATTCGTCGAGTATGAAAAGTCACAAGCGGAAGTACCCATCAAAGTTTCCATCTAAAAGGTTTTTCAAATGGGACGAGTCGATGCTGCCAGTGTGTGGCGGCCATGTCGTTTTGTTGAAGTCGGTCTTATCTCGTGTTTATTATTCAGTATCTGATGCCAAATCATCAAATTATTCTTTTTTATCGAAAAGAGTGTTCGTCAGTGGAAATGTTGCGCTCGTCGGCAGACGAGTTGGCCTTTCAAAGTCGGCTATTCAACGTTTGGTGGACAAATTCGAAGCAACTGGTTCAGTAAATGTTCACCAAACATCCTGTACGCCAGATCGGTGGAGGACATTGCCGCGATCCGTGAAAGTGTACATGGTAACCCGAGGCAGTCAATTCCTCGCTGTGGGCAAGAGTTTTGCAGACTTTAACTTGGTGAACATTTGCATTGGGACTTGGGTCTACTCTATTTCAAGATCCAACTGATCCCGCAGCTCGAAGTTAATGACCGTAGGCAACGCCGGTTGTTCCCTGACTGGCTTTCGGACCGTTCCGAAAATGACTCCATTTTTGGCGGGATAATAAACTGTCGTATATGGAAGGACGGCAAACCAGGCGAGGCTCACCAGGTGGCAATATGCATCCAGAAATGTAACAGTTTAGTGTGGATTTTGGGCCGGCGTAGTTATTGGTCCGTCTCCGTACTTTTTTCAAGGTAACGTTGGCGAAGCCACCACCATTAACGGCGAGCGCTACAGAACAACGCGAATTGATTTATTTTGGCCCAAATTGAACGATTTATGGAAAACCCTTTACATCTACCTTCGTCTGATTTATTGATAAATCAAATTTACTGAGTGATTTTTTGTAGTTCTTAAAACAAGTAGTCGAACGTTTTTCTATGCTACACAACAGGTTCCTTCGGGTACTTTTTCGCAAACGTTAAATTATTAAAAATTTGCTAAGAAACTGTGCGAGTACTGAGAAAATTTAAAAAAATGAGAGAGAAATCCATTTCCCCTCTTTTCATTTTTTCGTAATTTTATACTCGCCGAATTCCGACTTTCTGAAAAATGAGAAATGAAAACTGACAACTAAGTGACAGCTCAAAAGTTTGACAAGTAAAACTCTATTTATTTTCTTCTTCAACGATGTCGGAGGAAGAAGTAATAATCGAATATTTTCCTAGAACATATCAGCGCATTCAAAATGTAAAGTTTAATAGATATTTATCTGATAAATAATTCAATTCCAACTTATTTTGTAGATGCTGCATTTTACGATAATGTCAAAATGACACTTCTTAAACTTTTTGTAAGAAACCCGGTCACGTACTTCTCTTGAAATTGAGAGATTTCTCTCTCGATTTTTGATATTTGACATTTTTAATTTTTCTATGCTGAAAGTACACGAACGAACCTAACGACTGTCATAACTAGAACATTAGTATCGGACCAATCGTGTTTCAAATCGATAGTTCAAAGTCCGTCGTAAAAGAAGGCATCGGAAGAAATTTTCTACAAACGCAAAATTAAATCTAAAAAACTAAAAAATCAAGAAGCCAAACAAACTAATTCCTTGCTGGGAATAAAGGATTGATGCCATTAAAAGTGGGTACACCGAGGTGTGATGCACAACCATCTAGAACCGAGTTTCACATTGAAACGGAAAGTCAAACGTCAAATCTTGAATTACGCTATCGTATTACTCATCCTTATCAAATTGAAATCTGATATAAATCTGTAGGTAAGTCAGCAAGTATTACGTGAGATATTTCAAAACAGGTAGTGAGTATGGAATGTCCTTATTGGGCATTTCATTAATTGTGTAAACTGGCAAACTGACATAGGACATGAGGGAAGCGACTCAACAGCGTTAGTCGAATTGTCGGACGTCGATCAATCTTTAAGAGAAATTGTGCAATTTTTCATCAAAACAGTATTTTATGGATTAAGATGTTTTCCTTAATTTTAACTGATATTATCATATCACTTGAAATCAAATAAATTAATGAGATCCACGATTGCTTTGAAGGCGATGATTTATTGTGACATTTGGAGAACTCTGGAGAAAGTATATCTGTCAATTTTTTTATATAGCGGGCAGCAATAATAATATAAACTGCGAAATTAAATGCTTGAAAATATACAGTGTTGAAAAAAATAAAAGGAAATGTTATAGTGCTATAGTTTCAATTGGAACAGAGGGTTATAGGAATATTATGGACAGAAAGCGAATCAACATAGGTTGGGATATGTGTTTTGTTTATGATTCAGTCGCAATTAAAAGGTGTTATAAATGTTGGGGATATAACCACAATGCAAAAGATTGTAGAAATGAAGTAGTGTGCGCGAAATGTGCTGGAAATCATGATGCGAAGAGCTGTAATAGTTTGTCACTTAAATGTAATAACTGTGTTTTGGCTAACTCAAGGCTGGGATTAAATTTTAATATAAATCATGATTGTAGAAGTAACGAATGTGAAGTGTTTAAAGAGAAAGTTGAAATTAAAAAAAATAGAACTTCCTTTTAGCAATCAAATTATGTGCGCGTTTGTTACTTTAATATATGTGGTTTTTTAAATAATATCGCGGAACTACAAGTACTAGTCGAATCACAAGACTTTGATGCATTGGTACTATCCGAAACTCATGTGACAAAGAAAGTGCTAAAAAGTGAATTAAGTGTTAATAACTTTACGTTAGTCGACAGGTGTGACACCGAATCGACGCACACAGGTGGTGTTTTGGTGTATGTAAGAAGTGATCTCAGAGCCTCAAATGCAAGTAAATTTGTCAAAAACATGGAGTTATGGTGGTCAGTAAACACATTCTATCTTACGAACTATTCCTGCGTTATTGTTGGTATGTACAGATCCCCTAGTTCAAGTTGTAGACATTTTTGTGATGATTTCGCTAGATTGATGGATGAGCTTTATGACTTAAATAAAGATATCATAATAGTCGGAGATTTTAACATTGATTGGCTTTCCCCAAATAGTATTTATAAAAAAGATGTCGAAAAAATTATAAAAGATAATGCTTGCCGCCAAATTGTAGACGAACCGACTAGAATTACTAGAAATTCAAGTACATTAATCGATTACGTTGTTACAAACAGCAGTCAGTTAATCAGTGCAAAAAATGTAAAAGAACTTAAACTAAGTGATCATGAAACGATTGTAATTGATATAAAAAGTGTTATAAATAAAAAGAAGGAGAAGGTGTTTCCTTACTTTAAATACAGGAAAAATTTGTTTGGACAAGTTTTAGAAACGAATTTAATAAATACATATAGAATATATGACACTAATTTGTTAGCCGACGATTTTTTAAACAAAATTAATGAAAGTGTTTCGGTATTTATCGTAAATAAAGTTGTAAAATCTAGTGGAAATGAGTGGTTTAACAGTTCTTTGAATAACCTCAAGAATAAGAAAATTTTAAAGTATTCGAAAGCGTTACTAAGTGGCTCGGAAATAGACTGGAAAAACTACACTGCCATTCGAAATAAATATAAAAAAGAAATTGTTAAGCGCAAGCGTGAATTTGTAACGTCTAAAATATCTGGTTCCCTGGATCAAAAAATAATGTGGCAAAATATAAAAAATTTTATTCTGAAAAAAGACAAAAGCGAAATTAAAAGTGTTACATTTGGTACGGAATCTTGTAAGGAAAACATAGTAATTGCTAACAACTTCAATAAATTTTTTGTTAAAAGTGTAGTAGACATAATAAATACGATTCCGTCGACTCCTTTCGTTAACCATGTTGAAGAAGTGGAAAATGTGTTCAAATTTAAAAATGTTACGTTGGCCGATTTGAAACAATCTTTAAAAAATATAAAAAACAAACGTGATTTTCAGTTTATGAGTCCTAGTATTTACTTGGATCATTTCGAAATTCTTGGTCCAATTCTGTGCAAAATAATTAACGGTTCCCTATCTACTAGCAAATTTCCTGACACCTGGAAAGAATCCATGGTAACACCAATTGAAAAAATAGCTAATACAGTGAAATGTGATGAGTTTAGACCGGTCAACGCTATGCCATTGTACGAAAAAATTTTTGAAAAAGTGGTATTTAAACAATTGTATGATTACTTCGAAAGTAACAGTTTAATAATGGACTTACAGTCCGGGTTTAGAAAGGGTTACTCATGTGAGACTGCCATCAATGTAGTTGTTACGTCGTGGAAGGAAGAACTAGCCAAAAAAATAAGTGTGTATTGTGTGTTTTTGGACTTGAAAAGAGCGTTTGAAACTGTTAGTAGAGATATCTTAGTAATGAAAATGAAAAAATACGGTGTTAAAGACAAGGAATTACTGTGGTTTGAATCTTATCTCACAAATCGAAAACAAAGGGTAAAAGTCAATGGAGAAGTGTCGGAAGCAATTGAAGTTGGATTTGGTGTGCCTCAAGGGTCTGTCTTAGGGACTCTCCTGTTCACAATTTACATAAATGATATTAAGTGCGTTTTAAAATACAGCAAATTGGCTTTGTTTGCGGATGATGCAGTTGTCCACATCTCCGGTAATAATAACATAGACAGTAAAACAAAATTACAAGAAGATTTAGACTCTATTAACCAGTGGCTTGTTGAAAATAAACTTAAATTGAATATTGAAAAAACGAAGTTAATGATGCTGAACGAGAGAAGCGATGACATCGATATTAAGATAGGTGGCGTATCAGTAGAAAGAATAAATGTTATAAAATATCTAGGTATTGTTTTAGACGAAAAGTTACTGTTTGGAAACCACATTGATTACATTTGTAAAAAAATCGCAAAAAAAATAGGATTTTTAAAACGAATTAGGAATCAAATTTCGACTATCAGTGCAATAAATATATATAATGTTATCGTAAAACCACATTTTGAGTACTGTTCCACTATTTTGTTTCTATGTAAGGAGAGTAAGATTTTAAGACTGCAAAGACTACAAAATAAGGCAATGCGATGTTTACTAAAGTGCAATAGATATATGTCAATTCGTTGTATGTTAAATTCGTTAAAGTGGCTCTCTGTGAAACAAAGAATAATTATGAATGTTTTAGTGTTTGTACATAAAATTGTAAACAATCAAATGCCTAGGTATTTATTTGATTATATTCATTTTATTAGAGATTTACAACCCTATGCACTAAGAAATAGAAACGACCTAAGACTTCCTAATTTTTTAAATGCCAATTCACATAATTCGCTTATATATAAAGGTTTTAAATTATACAATAGTTTGGACAGTCAAATGAAAAATCAAACCAACCTAAATGTATTTAAAAGAAATGTAATAGAGTTTGTTAAATCCAATTATTAATTAAGAAAATCAATTATGTAAAAATAACTTATTATATATGTAAATAGTTTAATTAAACTAAATAAATAATAATAATAATAATAATAAAAATTTAGATGGAGTGCATCAGGATGGGATGGGTATATGAGTTGTTAATTTTGAGAAAAATACGTAGCTCTGCATAGTTGCGTTGGAGATGTGTTTATAAATTTTGTGGGTTGCAATGGAAAGTGACTTCGATTTTAAGTTTTGCAACATTCGAGTCTTAAAAAAAAATATATTTATACCAGCTGTTTGGCACTTACTAAAGTAAGGATTCAACTCCCTTTGAACTATATCCTTACATCGCGTCCTTGCTATTTAAGCCATAGACAAACCATACTGAGACCCCCAACTCACAATCCTCTTCTTGCCGCTGGCCCCCTCAATTTTTTTTTTAAATTCGCCAGTTTGTTTTCCTATCCGTGTTATGTCAAAAAAGAATACGTGTGACATGCAAAAACATACAAAAAATAAAAAAATAATTGCTGCCAACCGCGGCAACAGATGGGGAAATGTGAAAGAGTTCGGGAATACCACATTTTTAAATAATTGAATGGCATTGATTAGTTATTATAAATTGTTAAAAGGTGAATAATTTGATTTGTATCTATCTAAAATATATGTCTAATATACTAGAAACATTTTATGACAAATATGGTTGTGTATTTTCAACTTCGCTCCGCTTTCAGCTTCGATTTCGTGTGTAAATTTTTCTTAAATAATTAAGAAAATTTGCTCAAAATGTTTTAATTTTCCTCAACTAATCTACATTGTTAATTTTTCATGAATATTTTAAGCAAATGTATACTTATTCCTAAAAAAAATATTATTCACACGTAACGAACAATTTCAAATTTAACGGATAAAATTCTATGAGCTCTGCCAACAACTTTATCCATAGCGGAAGTGTGGCTCGGGCTGCAAGTAGGCTATTAGGTTGAGAGAGTTGAATTTGCCGAACTAAAATCAAATCTAATCGGAAAGAAAACTAGAAAAATTTTCGACGAGTCCGTACAGGGTTCAAGTCATAAAAATGTTCGAAGTGCAAAGTTTTTACACCGCCACAAGATGCGACAAAAAGTGCTCACGCACAGTCCCGGTAAATGTGCGTAAAAAATATCAGTAGCTCCACGTCAATTCCAAGACTCGTTGTCAATTTAGTCGTCAAGTATTTAGACAAAACCTTTCAGCTTGATGCGCGATTCACTAATTTCAGCTCTTATATTGCATCATGTCTCCACTTATGCTCGAGATCGTCGATGGCCGGGACAAAAACATTTTCGCACTCGCGCTATCAGTGTTGGTATTATATGACCTTAATATTCACAAGTCCGCTCGTCCATGGGTTACATTTCCTCATATTCTGAAGAGGTGCTCCTCTCCAGCTGGGAGAAGCCGACGCGTAAGTCATTTCATCTGTGTTTTTATTGTGGACTCCACCTGTCCCATAAAAATCATTTTTTCTCCTCCGTACGTCCATTCTTTTCGAGGTCATGGTAACGCTTGTCAGCTTATGAAGTAACTGAAATTACGAAAACTTCTCAATGACAAGAAATACTCGGTTTTTGTGGCAGGTCCACTCTTGATTTGATTACTTATTTCCTCGAAAAGTTGAACCAAACTTTGCACACCACTACTATATTGTTACGTTTGATATTTCCAACGCATTTTCCACAGTTTGATATCAACCTCCTTTGTCAAAAATACGTGCTAAACGCAGAGAGTCTCTCCTTGAATGGATTCGAAACTATCTTTCTAAGCTGTTCAATGCAAGTGTTGCTGGACGGTTTCAAGTTTGCAATTCACTAACTTGTATTGTTCCCCAAAGGCTCTGCCTTATTTCGGGCACTTCTCTCATATTTATTTGTGATTACTTCTTTGTCACTTTTCTAGTCCAGTTCACCCATTGTTTCTTATATTCGTACCTTAATTCACATCGTGGAACTGGATATAAATGTATATTAAATGCATCAAGTTCCGACTTTGTCAGCGTACCTAAATAGGGAACAGTGCCCAAAACACATATAGTGCAATTTATAGCTTCGAAAGGCAGTCTTCTATCATTAAAGCCTAACCTGAACCCTCAGCTATTACCCAAGGTGAGAATGAAAGACTTTTCTATAAATTCCATTGTAACGACCACATAATCATGTCAATGTCTAACTAAGAAATAATTTATTCAAGAAAAAACATCGAAAAAATAATCCGCGTCAAATTGCTAGTTCCAATGCAGAGCCCTGAGCTAGGTTTCTTAAACCGATGGGAAAACATATTTAAACACCCTCTGTGGGTGGGCTTCAATGTATAAGCTCAAGTACAAAGCTCATATCTGGTCAGGAGTGCAAAAAACTACATTGCACATACTGAAAATAGTTTCGAAAAGTGTGCAATTAAACTCAAAGGTGAATGAAATATATCGGAGCCAATTCAACCGCCGAACAGCGCCAAATTATTTCTCACATCTCCTTGCGGTTTTGTTAGTCACATGACGAATTACAGCAAAAAATTCCACACACTGCCTACTACTCTCATAATCTAACCTATCAGGCTCAACTGATTTTTGGTTGTACAAAAAATGGGTTCAAATCAACTCTCTGTTGAAAAAAAAACAGTATTCGTTGTCAAAAACTACCGAGATAAAAATGTTAAGTGCATATTTCGAAAAAAAAAAAAACGCATTTTATTAGTTGTATCAATCAAATTTCTGCATTAATATCAACCAGTTGGTTAAGTTCTACAGAGTTATGCCCGGTTTGTTTAATCTTGGTTATCTTTAATTTTCGGTTATTCCAGCCGGTAGTCATCGAATGTGTTTGTTCAGCAAAATATTAACCAGAGAAATCGATAACCAGCCGATTTTGCGCGGTTAATGAGATTTCACCAATGATTTTCTGGAATTTCGTTTGTTCAAGTTTTTTTTAAGGGTATTCATTTTGACGAATCTGCTCTACACAACAACTCTTTGTACAATATTGTGCAGAATAAATACAAATAATACTATAAACGTATATATAACTCAAAATGGAGTGAACTGAACCAATGAAATCTGTCTCGTCAGTTTAGTTGACGTTTTAAACTGACAGATGTATAGAATACGGTACACGTTAGTCTGTTGAAGGTAAGAGTAACAGTCTCGAACACAATAATGGATGCAAAGGATGAAAGAGGTTTATTTTCAACATTTTTAGCCGATGACAGTTTTCATAAATCGAGATAAAACGCACTCATTGAAGCAAATATTGAAAGAATGAGAAAATTGCGACTGTCGTTGAATAATTTGAGATGATCCATTTGTAAAATTTTATTTGTTGTACCTTTAATTCAGGTTTGTTTGTAAGAAAAAAATTCTTATTGTCTCACAACAACAAGACTTTATTATTCTTCAGTTTTTAAATAAACGCCTGTATCATTTGATTATGACATTCTTGTGCTAAACAAATTTTGCGTTGAGTTAGATTACTGAAAGTAAATAACTTAATAAAACACCTTAAAAAAATAACTTATCAAAAATAAACGAACCCGGAAAACAAAAAAAATGTAACCATAGACTCAGTCAATCAGTGATTTGACAAATAAACTGGAAAAGCGGAACAATTTTTGCAAAGCTATGGTTTGGCGACCGAAGTGAAGGTTATCACAGATTTAAAATCATGGGCTATAATCTAACCACGGATTTAACCAGCTGTAAACAGACCGGACCTAAATCTGTAGGAGCTTTTTCAACCGAAACTGGGTTGATTTTAAATAAGTGATTTTTCAGAGTGGATGTGTGTGAGAACAATTGTCAGTTCGCTGATAAACACTTTTTTTTGGCTTAGAGTATTTGGGTATGGAGGTGCCGTGTGTTTGTGTACTGAATACCAACCCAGATTGAAATGCAAACCGAATATCAGTTACTTTGTGGATATGCAACTGAGCAAGACTGCTGCAAGCGAAAATCGAGAACCTCCAGCATCCCATAAGGACTACTCTAATAGCCTTAATAAATGGCGTATAATTGCTTATAACATCCAACACACTACCAGTGCACAGAGTACCTCTACCTATGTACAATCCTGCTGCACATAAAGAAGTACCACCTTTCTGTTCGAGGCACACGTTGGGTAGTTGGGTCTTGGGTTTTCGTTCTTGGCAACAATTTCCCCATCGAGCATGTTGCAACTGTCTCTTTGTCCACAGCAAACCTGTTTGCCTCTCGTGCACACTAACAGCACATAACATCCATCATTCCGTGGACTAGCGAGCCAATGAGGGTTTCGCTTCGTACACATCCGCACATAATCCCATTGGTCGACTGCCAATGAAGAGCACGTGCTGGCAACCAGTGTTTGCTATTCCCCCTTATTTCGCTGCTGCCATATACCTATATGCACAGTGCACATTCAAGTTGGAGTGCCCCTGTGTATGAGCACGTCCCAGGTAAGCAAAAGGAATCATTCAAACCAAACCAGCCCAGCTGTATAAATACGTCCGCATTTACCTGTTTCCATCAGATTCAACTTTGCTTTCGAAGGGATAACAGCATCGGAGTTAATCCCCTCAGTTTTGTGTGTTTGTGTAAGTGAGATTTTCGAGAGCGTGAATTTAAATCCAATCAAATGGCGTCAAGCGAAGTTTTCCGCTACTATTACTCCACCTCGGAGGACTTGCAATCACTAAAAGCACCCACCGAGACGTTCTTCAATCCCATGGGAGCGTACAACGGCGTCCAGTTCCAAAATCAAGGATTCTGTACTTTTGAAAACACCTCATCGGACGGATGGAATACACCGTCGCCGGCTAGTTACCGTTCGGCCAGTCCGGAATATGTCGATCTTAACACAATATACCAGGGATCCGTATTACCAGCTGCGACCACCGGGCCACCCCACCTGTCAATGGATATTTTGTCGCACCAAATGCAAATGCCGATACAGGAGCCCGCAATCATACTGCCAGCGGGATCTTCCAATGCCGGAACATGCAAAGTGGCCCCAAAGAAGAGAGCCTACAACCGCAAGACTGCAGCTGCAGCCTCCATCACCCCGACTCCGAAACTACAGTCCAGCGAGGAAGTTGTCTATCCCGACATGATGACGGAGGACTTTAACCATTTCAACTTCTCCGAGTCTGGACTGTTTGACGATTCCGTTTCGGACGATGACATGATGCTGTTCCAGGATGAATTCGGTGCCAGTGCAAGTGACAATAGTACCTACGAAGTGGACGGCGCGACAGGCAGCGATGGCCAGGCCGGGAAGAAACGCCGCGGCAAGCAGGTATCACCAGTCGTGAAGAAGAAGCGACGTCTTGCCGCTAACGCTAGAGAACGCCGGCGGATGCAAAACCTCAACCAGGCATTCGACAGACTTCGGCAGTACCTCCCGTGCTTGGGCAATGATCGTCAGCTATCGAAGCACGAAACTCTGCAAATGGCGCAGACCTACATCTCGGCGCTGGGCGATCTCCTGCGTTGAAATATGCTTTTAGATTATTTATGTGCTCAAACACGATACCAGTCAAGTACCTTCTGTGTGTGGATATTAAGAATTTTCTGTTAATAATTGAGTGTAAGCGATCCTTTGTACATTTTAGTTAAGTTTGTTAATGTAAAAGTATTTTTAGTTAAATATTACCGGAAGACAATGAAAATGTTATATATATATTTATACAAAACAAAAGTTGGTTATTTTCTTTTTCCTATGCGGATGGATTTTCATTTTTCAGGATGTGAGAAAACAAAAATACAGCTATCCTGTTTTCTTCTATGATACTTTGAGGTTGTGTGGGGGATAGCTGCGATTTCAAAGTGGCCGGGGTAACTATCTGCAGATAACTCAAGTGAAATCTACTCAAACTCGTAGAAAATGTCTTGAACCATTTTAGGTTGTCAAAAAAGGTGCTAAGCAAACGACTTTAGTAATTTTCGACAGATCAGGCTTGAGGTGCTCGACGTAAAATTAAGTTCAAACAATTTGAAGAAAAATCTAATGACGTTAAGTATTTGTATCTTTCACTCAGAAAAAATTGTAATGCCAGCAATTTTCGTTGGTTAAAATGAACCCAAATATCAAAATCTTTGGTTTAAGAATGAAATTGTTGGCAATGATGTAATAAAATACTTATGGAGAGTATATTATCCTTACGCTGAATACCTGATTCATGAAAACTTAAAGTCGAGTTCTTTTTAACAAAAATAATATTTGAACCAAGAACTTTTAACTTAAAATTTCTTAAAAATCTCCAAATTCTTCGCTTAACAATCTTTTTCTTTCTGAGTGTTCCGATCTGTTGTTTGGGGCCTTGGAAACTCACCTCATGAAACTATGCGGCAATAAGATCACTATTACAGTCTTGAAGTATGTATTTCTCTGTTTCACAGGACAAACGAATCTTATTTACAACTGGTACAATGAAAGACAAGGCAAACCAGCAGGAGATTCGATAAGAGCGGTGCAGTCCGTAGCAAATATAATTTAAAAGACATTCACTATCTAGTTTAAAATACAGCTTATCCTCCATTTGATGAAAATAAAATTTCGAATGAACTGTGAGCGTAGGAACCATTTATGTTTGTAGTTTTGAAAACGCACGGATAATAGACTAATAATTTGTTGTAAGGTGAAATCCTCTAGAAACTCCTTCAGGAAAGCGATGCAGTTTTCAAGTGAATATGCATTTCATGCCTGTCAGGTAGGGCGCATATATGTGCGTGTTTATCAGAATCAACCAGTCGGGTAAAAACAAAGTATTATTAAGAAAAAAGTTTCTTAAGCCGTTGCCTTCCAATTATTAAAAACTCTTTTTTTTTTATCTTACAAAAGATTTTTAACCTACAAAAAAAACCGCAAGCCATTTCGGAAATATTTGCGAATGTATTTTGGAATAGATTAGCTTTGAAAGGAGATATTTGGAATAGATGAGTTTTAAAAAATTCTCTTCGGTAGAAAACAAAAAATTTTTACTTTTAGCCTTTTCGTCACTTTCAAGTTTCAACGGTATTATGTAAAAGGATTGGGAAAACAACAAAATCATCAGATTTTACACGCCTTATTTGGAATAACGCATTATTCTGATTTTTACAGTAAAAAATATTTGAATGTAGTACTGCGATAAAGATATTTTGATTTTATCTAGGAAATGGCATTAGGAATGCGTTTGGTTTTGATTTAAACCAAAATATTCAACTTAAAATATTTTTGGAATTAGTTGGCTTTTGAATCCTACGAAAACAGAAATACAAAGATCTTAAGAAAGAGAATTAATATGCATCATCAAGTGGACTTTTTGCAAAGAGTGGAATACATCGCTTGTGGTTCTAATAAGCACGTGTCACATTTTTTATGGTCAATTAATACTCCAAGGTATTCTTCATAGTGATGATAACTGATTCAATTTGAAAACAATTATATATGAACAGTTTGAACTGCCAACAAAATAACTTTTTTCACAACTATGTACAGGTGAACAGAATTTCTTATCGTATAAAAAACTTCGTTTCGTAAATCAGTTGTTTTCATAGTGGCGCAAAAATAACCTTCCGATGTTTTTTGGCTGTAATTTAAAAAAAAAATGAAAAACTTTGATTCTTCTTGTGGATTATTTTTATTTGGTCTTTTAATTTTTTTTACATCAAGTCGAGAATATGATGTCATGTAAATGGCCGCCGCCACAGTTGATTGTCATTTGAGCCCTTTTTATGGCATTTTCCATCACTTTGGCCAAAACTTCCGGCGATAGGTCCTCACATTCTTGAGGGATATTGTCTTTAAGAGCTGCAAGAGTCTGAGGCTTGTTGACATAAACCCGCGACTTCAAAAAGCCCCACAAAAAGAAGTCTGGAGCGGTCAAATCAGGCGATCTTGCTGGCCAGTGCAAATCGCCAAAACGGGAGATTAGGCGCCCGGGAAATGCATCCTTCAGCATATCGGTTGTGGCACGTGCAGTGTGTGCCGTTGCACCGTCCTGTTGGAACCACATGTTTTCCAATCCCAATTCATCAAGTTGCGGCAAAAAGAACTCGTTGATCATTGCTCTGTAGCGCTCACCATTCACAGTAACCGTTTGGCCCGCGACGTCTTCGAAGAAAAAAGGTTCGATGACTCCTCCAGCGAAAACAGCACGCCATACAGTGACTTTGAGCGGGTGTAATGGCTCTTCGTGGGTAACAAGCGGATTTTCAGTGCCGCAGAAGCGTAACTTTTGCTTATTTACGTACCCGCTAAGATGGAAATGAGCCTCATAACTCATGATTATTTTTGATGAAAAATCATCTTCCTCTTGGTGGTGATTAAGGATGGCTTGAGCTTGAGCGTTCTGGAGCAGTGTAGCGTAACATTGTTTATTAACGTGTATTTCGCATGTGTTTACTACACAAATGTCAAAACAGAACTGACATTAGGGGCCAATCGCAAAATTTATAGCATTTTCTGATAGGAGGATTACTTTTGCGCCACCTTGTATAAGAAACTTTGTTTCCTATATACTTGTTCGCATATAAAAACAACTGGGATATAAGGAGGAATTTTTTTTTTGGATTTTATAAATTTCTTATAAGAAATATATGGTGCACTATAAAAAAAATATTAGAAAAAAGAGTGGCACCGGGTCAAAAGACAAATTTCTTTCTCACTGGTATTACTAAGATGCACTGCATCAGCAACTCGAAATCAGTTGTGTTGTTGTAGGAATATAATTGACCAATAGTGTTGATTCAGTGTTGTTTCAAGCAATTCTTCCCCAGCGCATTCTTTAGTACCTACTTCTTTTTGTATTTTTTAAAGGTAAAAATAAAAGCAGTAGCAGCTTTCTGCAGGCGCGAAACGCACAGTACCTTCATTCTTAGGTAATGCTTTAGTAAGTGCTTACGAAAGTTAAACTTACTTTTAACTTAAGAAATTATTTTATACGAAGAGTTCCTTTACAGTGTGTGTAAGTGTCATCCGTAAGACTTAAAGTTCTAAGTGCAAATTTGAAGAGAAATTTAAGTAGTATTCCTTTAACTACTAATTTGACGGAGCTATGACTAATCGTTAAAAAAAAAACTGTATTTTCTCTCAAAAACAAAGAAAGTTTCTCACTGACTTGTGTGTTTTTCAATTACATATTATTTGCCCCTGTGCCAAGTTTTTTTTTTTTTGTTTAATTTTCTTTGTCAAATCCCCGACACTTAGAGATCGGCAAGTTCCAAAACTTCTATCAGTAATTGTTGCATGTATCCCTCTGTATCACATATACACTTGTAGATGAAAAATAAATATTTTCCACACGAAAATCCTGTCGAAATTTTCGATTTTCGTCTCACATCGCAAGATTGGTATATTTTTTTTTGTAGTTTCTAGAGCAAAACCAATCCGCCACTTGAGTGTTTTCAAAGTATGTAATGTGTACAAGGGAAGACCCTATAATAGAGCTGCTATTGTGCATGTTGCCGATCCTGGATCAATCAACTTCAAATTAGTTCCTTTTGTGGATTTCTTCCTCAAAAAGAATACAAAAAAAAAAAAATATTAAAAAACCACAAATTCGATGTTTTCGTTATCCTTTGTGGTGGATGAACAGCGGAAAGCAAAGAATTCAGAGTGTATCGTGAAATTGAAGTTGTTTCCACTTCCTGTTTGAGTCGTCGTTCGTTTAATTTGTTATTTGATTGTTTGGAATTTGTTTCCGCGCAATTTGTCTACTTTTGGAATCTTACCTGGATTTTTTCGTTTTTTAGGGTGGATGGGATCAAAATCAGTGTTTTTCGATTGACTTCTAGAGACGCGTGGGCTGTGCCATGTAGGTATATGTCGATGCAAAGTTGTGGACAACGATATGCAGCATTGTTTTTCATATACGTGCTGACCGGAGATTAAATCAAATGAACTAACTGAGCCATTGTAGCTGTGCATAGGAAGAACTCGTTAAGTAGCGGAATAGTTCGCATATACGGAACCTGCGGGAATTTTTCAAATGTATGTGGAATTCGTTATGCATATGCTGATGATATTTACATCATTTTTAGCGAGCTGTCACTGCCAAAAATTGAGGGAAAGGTTTCAAAAATGGGTTTAGTTGTGGACAAATCAAATTATGCTGGGCATATAAAGGCACAAACGGCGAATTGGCCAGTACTTCAAAGAAATACGTTCTTTGAAATAGGATCACAGTAGCCAAATCCATTAGAAAAGGATCGTAGGATATTCCTATGGATACGATAATCATATCAAAAGGAGGGATTTTCACGGGCCTTGGAGAGTCAAATTTAAAGGATAACTCTATTAGCGTGTAGCGACCTGGACATAGTTAAACAATTGTATGGCGGAAGAGTCGTTTTCAGATGGCAAGGACATGCAGCGCAAATGAACATCGTCTCGTCCTGGATTCCAGCTCGGTGGGACAACGTAGACGTGAGTTTCGGCGCAGGTTTTCCGGTCTTCCTACACCAACTGGGCAATCACTGTGACGTTTAGCCGCTCCCATAGAAGAGTTAGGGACAAGACGAGATGCTGACAGGCCTGGCAGCCGTTCTGCTGAGAATACCACAGCTGTGGTTGAAGATGCCGCAGAGGACCGTAGAAAATCGACCATACGACGTGCCACGCAATTATGGGCATCAATCGGCGGTCTCTACGACTTTCTCCTTCCTCAATTGAATGAATTGGGTCTGGAGGACATATAGTTCCAAAAGGATAGAGCAACGGCGCATTGCGTACGAGCCACAACCGAAATTCTGAGAGTTGCATTTCTGGGTCTCGACCCAGATGTAACCAGATTGGCCAGGAACTTCAATTTTTCTACGTCAGCCACATATGCGAACTGTCAACTTAATACTCAGTCACGAATTTCTTGAAAAGTCAACTGAAACAGCTGTTCATATGACCGATATAAGGCAATCAAAACCGAGATAAATATAGTCAGACAGCCGTCTTACTTCCGACTTACTAAACTAGATACTTGAACGTCCCCATTAAAAACTTAGTCAAAAGTCAAACTAACTGCAATCCGAATGGTCCCCATTACTGGACAATTAAACCAGTCTCATCTTTCTTGTACTGATGCTGAGTAATTGGCATACTCATTTGCGAGTGTGTACCTCTATCCATTATACAACAAACCATTTAACTTGCCCCACCCATTTCGAATTGCAGTCCCTTTATGAATTGTTTCGCCGCCGGCAGCATTCACTGTGAATGCTAGACAAGAATTCGTAAAAATGCCAACAATTTCCCTTCAAATTAATTACCTTAAACAAACAACAGTCTACGCTGTACGGCAATTCGGTGGCTCTGAAAGGGATACCAGATACCACCGGATTCATCGTGTGCAGCTATCAGCCAAATCAATGTAGGAAGTGTAGGAGGTGCACAAACGGACATTCGTCATTTCGGAGTGCCTCGCTTCGGTGTGGTACATTAAAGTCAGCAAGGACCTCACACGAGAAAACCAGTGATGACTTAATTGTTTCGGGGGTGTAACCCAATGATTTGGTGTCGCTAATTACAGGGGCGAATTTCGCTCTCCGTTCCTAATTACCGCATTCAGTCCTCGAATGCGTCAATTCATGACTCAGGCAAAACTGTGTACAAAATACGATGCACAAGGATGGGGCGCTGTGCGGTTAAAGGTCAGCAGCGGAAACTATATATACGCCAAAGGAGACGCACAAAACATCTCACAGATTTGTTAATAAGAAAAAGTCCCACGGCCAGATCAGAAGAAAGCCAATTTTGTTGAGGAAATTAAATGCAGTTGTATCAGATAATGCGATCGCCATTCGCAGTCCGGGTGCCGATTCGTCGGAGAGGTCAGATTTGTCGGTGAGTTGGTCGGCTTTAACAATTATAAATGTCCGATCGGAATAGTCGCCTTCCAGACCGGCTAAAATTAAGTCCAATTTGCAAACGAATTACTCTCACTTGAGCCGGTGGATCCGTAGTTATGCAACAGGAACTGCGTTCGATTCCCAATTTCGGTAGAGTCGCGTCCGTTGGGGTAAGATAAATCGGCGCGATTTCGTAAGGTGATCAATTTGGCGCTTCGCACAGTGTTTTGTTCACAGCATGCTTTATTCTGCACCAGCCATGGAGAACCCAAAAAAAAGAAAAACGCCTCACCAACTAATAACACGATGCGGATGAGGCTTCCAAATTAAGTTAAGTGTTTGACCCACCATCATCCGGTAATAAAGTCGGTAGGAGGATTACGGAATGGTTGTTTGTTTTTCGATGCGAAAATATATACATTCGATTGATCCCCCCATCCATATGGATCATTTGGATCATCATCAGCGACGAACAGCGACGA
Organism: Cheilosia variabilis; assembly: GCA_951230905.1. Taxonomy (NCBI): domain Eukaryota; kingdom Metazoa; phylum Arthropoda; class Insecta; order Diptera; family Syrphidae; genus Cheilosia; species Cheilosia variabilis. Next base: position 3,131,606 of record OX579676.1, on the reverse strand, counting down.
ACAGCGACATCCTGCCGCATACTGACTACCTTGCACTCTTGTGTGCGTTTATTGAGATTGAGACACTATGGGCGCTGATCCATTGCTGTCGATGAATAAACACGTTTCTCGGTTCAACGGCAGTGTAATCCTCAATCAAGTCCATCGCCTTTATTGGGGCAACTTCAGACGGCTGCTGAGGGAGACCGACACGACGCGTCGACCGATTGATTAAGATGTCGGAGGAGGGTTTTGTTTGCATTTCGGGGAATCTTATGGGAAATTAAATGTTTCGTCTTGCGGTTTTGTCGATTACTGACGGGAGAACACACATAATTAGTTAGTGTTGGGAATTATATAGTGTGCGCGCTTAGAGCCTTGGACAGGTATTTAAAGCAGGCCAGACACTAATTAGAAATAGATTTGATTTATTGATATAAATTGGTTCTTGGTTGGTCGAGGACAAATCGTAGTGGGAATGGAAACGTTAGGCGTTCTAATTTATTTTTAGTCGTATAGAGCAGGTCTGACGTAAAGCGGTCCTTTTAAACCTCCAAGTTCCAGCTTTAAACTTTTAGTCTTTTAGTCCTTTTGAAAAAAAACTGCAACCACACTAAAGTACGTCTAAGTGTGCTCTATTGAGATTTAATAGCATTTTAGTCAGACTAAAATTTAGTCAGATTAAAAACAAGGAAATTCCTATATTGACTGCGTGGGGATCATTTTTGGGCCATCCCACATCCCCGAAGTTGATTACTGGCAACTTTCCTCCCACGATGTATATCTTTTGATTTCTTTGTAATTTCAAGTTATATAATTTGTTTCCCCATCAATAGTTTATTGTTTTTCCTTTTCTTCAAAATAAAAGTACTTTCGCCTCTTGTCATTTTGACAACAGAGCGTACTATGCTATTTCTTGCTAAAAACTAAAATGGTCTTCTTAAAGTAAGTTGTATGTAAGTAAAAAACAAAAGAATCATTGTAACCCTTAGTTTAGTTTTTGGAAAGAAATAAAGAAATAAAGAAATAAAGAAATAAAAAAAAAAAAAATAACGAACAGAATTTTGCTACCAAGCAAGGATTAGCCTGCGATATGGACTATGGAAATTTTAACGAACATAATATCTGCGTAGAATGTCCGGATGTTAAAGAGACCACAATCCCCGGCCCTGGTGGGCAGGTACAAAGCGTTTGGTACAGCGGTCGAGAACGTGAGGAAAACTATGAACTGGAACACAGCCTGCTACGAAAAAATCACAAGGTCAGCGTTTCGCTACAGAAAAATCACTTATTTAAAATCAACCAACTTCTGGTTAAGTAACAAGTTAATAAAAAATACCCAGTCAACTTGTTTAAGAAAACTCGGTTCAAAATAAATAAAATTTTCTCCGTCGTTAATAAAAAACTAAATGAATTTTAACCTGAGTGCGAATTGCGAACAAATCAATTTAATGGTATTTGTGAATTGAAAATTGCTATTTGTTCTACCAAAAAAGCCATATATTTAATTAATTTAACATCTTAAGCATAGTATGCTGCTCGCGCTAAAATTAAGCCCCCATCACACAAATATGTCTCCAAAGATAAAATTAAGCTAATTAATTCAAGCTAAATTTGTTAGCCGCTGTACGAAAAATCTCTACAGAATTTAAGTAGGCGTGTTTTGACAGATCAGTGAAAATTTCGGTATTTCATACGAAAGCAAAATAACAGTATGGAGAAGTAAAGTTCAACACCAAAAAAGTCGTTGTTGTCAATTTAATTTCTTTTAGAAATGGAATATTTTAACGAGGAGTACCTGGAGGTTTTTGAGGAAGTACAAGTAAAAAAAAGAAAAAAAAAATTCCAACATAGTTTTTTTTTGACCGAACCTACACTGTCAAAATTAAGCGAACATTAAGCGAAGCGGTGGAGAGAAACATTGGAGAGTCGCTTAATTTTAGCTTTCCTGGAACAGCATAGGCATAATCTAAAAAAAACCTGAGTCTTTTTTGATTTAAATAGCGAAATTCACAATAACCGCAATTTTCCCGCGAATTGAAAATTCTTTCCGCGACCTGTCACACATTATTCACAATTCGTTGGAGCTTAACCTTCAAAAATGAAACTCAATCGCTGGTTTCTGCGACTAAACCAAGTTTTATGAGAATGAAGTGTCAGAAACACCGAATATTCGCTTGTTCGCAATTCCCTCTCATGTGAATAGTCCTCAACTCTGTAGAATTTCACCAACTGGTGGACATAAATCCAGAAACTTGGTTGATAACAACTTTTTTTTTCTCGGTAGTTTTTAACAACGAATACTGTTTTTTTTTTTTTAATGGAGACTATGCTAATTTTAATCAATTTTTTATGCCGACCAAAAATCGCACTCGGTTAGAGTCAATTCTTTGGCTTGTAAACCCTCATCAGGCTGATGTATCCACGCTCCACTGAGATGAGGGATGAGGCAGCTATGAAAGGGTTCTACGATCTTCTCGAAAAGACATAAGCATTTTTGCTTTTGGGGACTCTAACACCAGAATCGGAGAGGAAGGCAGGCTTGGTCCTAGAGTCGGAAAGCACAGAATGCACGAGAACACTTTCGGAAAGGGACTTAGGCTAATCGACTTTGTTGCGCGACGAAACTTCATCATTCCAGCAGACGCATCGTTACCACACTATACAGTAGGGAATTTGTCGGTCTTCCGATCATATAAGGGTCAGGAAATTGATCACGATGTGATCGAAGCCCGTGCACATGCCTCCAGTGTCGAGTTCTGAATGTCTTAACGTTTCGAGCGGCTAACGTAGACTCGGATTAGTCAAAGTACTGATGCGGACATCCACGAGTTGCCAATGTAGACAGTGTCTATTACATTTCCTTTTTAAATAACGACTTAAATTTTAAATTACGTGTCTATCATTTGTAAGTTCACTGTATTATCGATAGTTCTGTGCCGAGAAACATAACCCTATTTTTTTTAAAACTCTAACAATCCGTCCATTCCAAAACTGGCCTACGACACGGATCCATTTTTATATTCCTCAATGTCAGCGAGTAACTTAAATAGGTTAAAACAAACCGTCTATAAGACTGTAAGGTTTATGACAGTTTCTGTGTCGCCATGACCAGCGTTGCCAACCAATTTGGACAAAAAAATGCCTTACTTGAGAAAAAAAGATGCAATAAAATAATGGGCAAACAATTTTTTTTAGGTAAAATGGAACAATAAATCAAAAATTAGACTCAAATATAAAAATATAAACAAAAAAATCACAGAAAATTTGTTTAATAAGTAGGTAGGTAGTATTGAACAAAACAAACATAGTTTTAAGTCCAGCAGATAGTCTTGGTCCTTGAAATCTTACAAAAGAAAAAAATAAGAAGTCAGTATGTTGAATCAAAAAAAAAAAAATTGAAAAATATTTGAAATAAAAAAAGATGCCTTTTCGGAAAAAAACAAGCCTTAAAGCCTTAGCTATTGAAATAATGCCTAAAAGGCATGAAAAAGCCTTAGTTTGCATCACTGGCCATGACTGACTTTTGATCAGTCAAACTTCTGTCCAAAAGTGGGAAATTTTGCTAAAATAAGTTGCAATTTATTTTTTAACACAATTTAAAGCAATTTCTTCACACATTTGTGCACAAATTCCATTCAAAAGAATGTATGTACAGGCACACTCAAACATCTATAGTATTCCATGGCAATCGCATGCCACTTCAATTGGTTTTGCATGTAAATCGCTCGTTATGGTGTGATTTGCTGCGGCAAATGCCATGCTTGGTGGTCCCAGCAGAATCGACGGTGGCGGCATATCCAAATTAAAAGGCCGACAGCACACATTTGACAAATTGCAACTGGATCTCCGAACACCAAGAAACACCCAAGAGCGGTAATCAAAGAAAGAAAGGCATAGCCCTCGCAGAGCACGACATATCTATTGGTGTTCGTTTGTGTAAGAAGGCAGGCGACGGACGTTGCGGCATATCGCAGAGACTAACAAGATACCTGCTCCAGATTATCTAATCAAGTTCTGTGGAAAAATTAATGACGTGCAAATTAGGCACATTATATTTGATCGCCAGCACAAAAGCATAAGCAGCAACATGGTCGGCAGCAGCCCATTAACATGATGCGGATGTGCATAACGAAAGGGCACCGCAACTGCACTCTGCGAGGACCCCTTGTGAATCCTGTTTTTTTTTGTTTATTTTTTTTTTTTTGCTTCACGAATGCTAAGTGGAGCATCATCGCCGGTAGATGTGATCTTAAACTGAAGAGCAGGAGTGGGGAAGCATCGAGGACAGATTTTGTTTTGTTGCAGAGGGTTTTCTGATCTAGTTGGTGGAATATTAAATTGGCACCTGTACACAGGTGCAAAGCCTGCAAACAACGTCACTGATCTCGAACGCACATTTATAGTATAACCACAAAGAACGCCGGTGACAAAGGACCAGGCGAACGTGGTTTGAGTGCGTGTGTACGAACACAAGGAATCGCATTTAACCCCCGAGGATAAATGTGCCGACTGTCAAGCTGTATCCTCAGTGTTATACACCGAAATAAGGTTGTTAGTAGTGGCTTACGAATTTGGACACAAATCATTTGTTAAGTATCCACTTTGCGGTTACTTCCACTTGATTGCATCAAAGCCAAAAGATGACACAGTCAATGGTTCCAATTATGGTAAGCAAAAAGTTCGAAAAAGAAAGAACGAAAGGAAGCCAGCACTTATCAGCTCAGGTCTGCAGATATACGTCGGGGTATGCTCACATTGTAAGTACATGAAGTTGCGATAGAAGCTCGTTTGTTGACATGTGTCTTCCAAAATAACTATAAAATGTTATCCCTAAACTAAATTTTAGAACTTTTCTTACACATTTTGATATCTGTCGTCTGTCAACTTTTACTTATATTTTTGCCAGAGTGTAGTCTGTTCTTTTACTTTTAAATCTTACGAATTTTAACGAATTCTTAATCAATGCCGCTCCTTAACTCGAAAAATTCGTAAAAGAGAGCTTTATCGAGAAAGCAAGATATTACCCCTCCACTAAGAATCTTACGAATTTTTACTCAACAAATTGCTTGGTGTAAGAATTTAAAAAGCGGTCAGTCACCTTACAATTAACAGCTGATTTCAATTTTTTCCTATTTGACATATGAATGCATTTTGTTTTAAAATGGTATCAACCGGCGGGAAAATAAAATTGAATGTTTAGAAGTGATTAATTAGAAGTGGCTACGAAATTCTTCCTCGCTGTAAGGAGTAAGAAAGGACAGTCTCCTCCACGTAATTTTTAGTGCCGTGTCGCTTTTTCCCCTTTTCGAATGCTTGTAGTTCAAACAGTACAAACTCTACCATATAATCGGATTCACGAAGAAGAAGTTCGATTAGATAAATCAACTAATTTTGATCTTAAATTAGCAAATTATTATATAATTAGAGTTTACACGATATTTTAACGAGGATGATTGGATGATGGATAACAAGGATGCACTTTTTGAAATGAGTAGCTGACGAGTTCCAAGTCACATATAAATAAGTCGTCAGATTTTGGGACATGAAGTCTTAAGGCTGCCATTCTAAACCAATATTGAAGTCCTTTTGGTGGGACTAATCACAAACAAGGAATGATGTCAAAGGCATCATGGCCGTCGTCTGCAGATACAGCTTCAACAGACAAAAGAATAATTTTAGCAGATGCTTTCATGTATGATCGGTGAACGCAATATGAATAATAATTTTTTACTGTCCAGGTTTCGATTCCATTCAAAATTGCAAATTTTAACATAGAAAATATTTCAAGTGAAGGTTAAATATTAAAATTACTATTAAGGCCCAATGTAAGCCCAAAAAACGCTCCAAAAAATGCCTAAAAATATTCTCAAAAACACCCCGTGAACCAATTAAAAATAGCTTATTTTGTTCGGCAGGTTGCAAATTCGTTTGTTAAGGTTTTAAATGAGTAGCAGAGGCATATCCACATGTTGTAGCAACCATGTTTGTAGATAAATCATGTTTTCCTTTCCACGTTTTTGTCTTTGTCCACCTAAGCTCTATAGCATTCATAAAAGCGGTGTGTACGTGTACGTCTGTTACAGGTTAACGTAAAATCTGTCAGATAAAACATTCTGGGAAGGTTTTTGTGGACTGCGAGAAACATAAAAGCTATGCTATTGATTGCCACGCCTACCTTTTGACAGAGTTTCTCGCCAAAATGTACTTTTTCATCACTTCACTGCTTTAACTTGCAATACTCAAATAAATCTTAATCAATGCAGAAACAAATTATATACAATCTTGACTTAGAGACCTAACTCTTCCATAAATATATTCTTCTATTAACAAACTTTCTTTTTTGGTTAGAAGCTGCTCGATCATAACCAAATTGAATTCATATCATCAGTAACTTTTGTTCTTCATCATGATTTTTGTTTGGGCTGCTTCATTGGAACGAAAAATTCCTCAAAAAACGCATCAGAAATCCCATCAAAACCGCTCAAAAAAAAAACGCACCGAAAATCGTCTTCAAAAACCTTGAAAACCACCTCCAAAAACAGCCACTGAAAAATTACCCCAAGAAGTCTTGAAAAAAGCGCCTCAAAACATGCCACGAAAAGCTCTGTCCATCATTTTTGCATTTTTGTTTCCTTCTTTTATCGTATACGATAAATCAAACTCTAGTGTAGTTTTTTTTTTTTCAAGTAGACGCAAAATATAAATAGGTTCCAAGCAGTCTTTGCTATTAGATACATAGGCTAACAAATCAATCTACCAATACACTATTAAAAACTAAGCCTCGTGTTTTCTCTTTCTTATTTTCTGAGTTAAATAACGCAAGATCATTAAACAACCAGCGAGAGCGATCATCATCAAAGGATTCTCTGAGAATGGGACTAACTAATCGCTTTTTTAATGCAAATTATTTTATTTTCACAAAACACTGATTGAATCTGTATTGTTCCCCTTTGATTAAGTACGTTTAGCGATTTCAAGGATAGCACGTACACAATAACCCCTTAGAAGATTCCCATTCGAAGGGTAAAAAGGAACGGCTAAAAATTGAGCAATAAAATTAGTCGTGGTTAAATGAATTTCACACCACGCGGGATCGCATTCTTTAGACACGATTACCAAATGAAGTAATGAATCTTCCCTTAAAATAATATCGTCCTTTTGTGCGTACCTGACAGAGTGTGTTATTGTAAGATACGAGTATCCTAGAACAATGCCCACAATGGGAACACACAATGTGAAAAGAAACACTCGACTGCGCAACGAAGCAGAGATGAACTGACCACCGATGACCACCAACATAAATGTTGACAGGCGTAACACGCCCCTGCCATAATAAACAAGGGTCACTATATCAATCCAAGTGGTGGTGGCTTCGAATGTGTGGGCAAAAATCCATCTCTATGCGCGCGCATCTCACAAAAGGACTCTCCGGAGTTTCCCTGATCGGGAATTCACTCACATTGTGGATACCGATAGTCCAGATACCACCGGCGCAGGACAAAAGGAAGCGCCCTTCATTCGTGGCCCATAACTTTGATTCAATGATCATGGTTCAACGTTCGAGTTAGGAATAGGAATTTCCCTCAACCATAAACATTAAAGTCGAAAATTTATTAACGAACAACTCCCCATGGGGATTGATCGGTGTCCTTTTATGATTTCTCGCCGATTCGCCTTTGATGAAAACCTTTCATGCAATAAAGTTCGATGCTGTCCCTGTCCCTGTCCGATGGAAGAAGGCGTTCATGGACGAGTACTCTCCGATGCGCACACAGGCGGCTAATTATGCGAGAAATCACCTCTCTTGCGCATTCTTCTGAGTTCTGCTTCTGATATTCGAAACCACACTGAGGTGATTGGCGATTTTAATTACCTGTATAATTGAGCCATTACCGCCGCACACACTGTCAAGTGTCTCTGCGGTTTGTTCGTGTTTTTTTTCCCTGCGCTTACCGTGTCACGGACTTAATTTGTGATTTTTTTCACACGAATTTCGTAGCCGAAAACGAGGATTTTGTCCCCACAAAGGGACAAAGGAGATGACGACGACGATGGCGCATCAATGCCATGTCCGATGGACATCGATGGATGCCCGAGACAGTGTTTGGTGGCGGTTGACTTCTTGCTGGCTGATGGATGGCTGGTGGTGCCCAATTACGACCAAATGAGGTGGAAAAGTGTATCGAATGACTTAATCGAGAGATTGGCAGACAAAATTTGTACCAGTAGATGACTTGCGTGTGGCAATTGCTTTTGAAAAGATTTGATTTTTGACTTGAGGCAGCCGAAAAAAAAACATGGTTTGGCTACAGAGAAGCTTTAACTTTATGTTGACAGTTTTTGTTTCACTTTGAGAGAAGATTCTTGATGCGGGTGTCAAATTTAAATTTAACGCACAGTTTAATTTAAAGAAGGGGGCGCAAGAAAAAAGGGATAGTAGCAACAAGCCGTTCACATGAGGGCGTACGATACAAAAAATGAAAGAAAGAACGAGATGGAATAAGAATGGTGTTGGACGAAATAGAGAACCAGCAGCCAGAGATAGTTGCGTTTTTTTAGTGTCAATTTAATTCAGTTGGACCGTTTTGTGTTACCAAAAGTGGGTGGGATTTTTTTGATTGAATTCGCTGTTGAACTTGAATGAAAATTATGAAACCTTGTTGGCATTCCAGGGTAGTTCTAACAACATTTCGGTTTGCGTGAGATCTATTTTTGTAACGAATAGAGGGACCTACTATTTTATGGCGAATCCGACTGCTGAATGGAGAAGTTTTCGTAGGCCTGATCGGATTTTTGTTGAACCTCGCATTTCTGTCGATGTTTTTTTATCTGAGGCTTGATTTTGATCAACTGTTTAAAGTTTCCATTGTAATTAGGTTTAAGTGACTGACCTTGGGGTTGCTTGAATTGTCAGACCGGTTCAGAATTCAGATCCACGCATATCCCACCAAATCTTCAACTGCCTGTAATCTTAAACCTTCTTAGAGGAGGAGGTAACGAAAGGCATGCGTTGGCACTGACAGGTCTGCACCGGTGTGTCACCAAACTATAGCTAAAATTCAGCCTGAATAATAAGAAAAATACAGTCAAAAATATGGCAAACTGGAATCCACTAAAGGTTTCTTACGGTTTGTTGTTTTCATAATAATAAGAAAAATACAGTCAAAAATACGCCACTGGAATCCACTAAAGATTTTTTTTTCAGGAGAGCAGTTTAATGTTTTGACAAACGCGTGAAATTCCAAGTTACTCTATTGACTTTAGTGACTTAAGCTGTTAGGTTTTTTTTTAAATTGTGGCCACTTTTTTAAAGATATAAAGCTGAACAAAATTTACAAAATAGATTAGAGTACGCTGAATCTAATGGCATCAAAATCTCAATTTCGTCTAAAGTCGACTTTAGTGGTTATGGTTGGTGGCCACAGATTCATCAGCAGTAGGTTATTACTTTGTTAGGGCCTTACCGAAACTTTATGGAAGCTGTATAAAGGCTCAAATATAAACATAAAAAATATTTATGTTTTGTATTACATTTTTCAATTTTCTTGTTTTTTATTTTTTGTATCTTATTAATAAATATTTTCAAAGACTTTTTGCAGTTTTCATTTACATTTACGTACTCAAAAAGGTGTGTAAAAAGGTTAAAACCTTGGATCTCTATTAACCTGTTGTATAAAGTAAGATGTAAAAACAAAATTGGAATAAAGTGCAGAAAGTACCCTCATAATCTGAGTCTAAAAAGAAAATATAAAAAATTGTGCGATGAACTGAAAAAGGAGATTCCGATATGTCGGGATACATACTACCGTACTCAATTTGTTACTGCCCAGGGAAACTTAAAAAATGAATGGAAAATAGTAAATAGCTTGCTTAATAAATCTTCCTCTTCTAAGAAACCTACTATTTTACGTATTGATAATGAGGACGTTTCAGACAAGCATGGCATTGCCAATGCATTTAATTGCTATTTCGCAAATATAGCCACTAGCATTCAACCATGTCCGTTATATTGCCTTGCAACTCCTGTTCATCAATTTATAGCTCTGCTGAACATTTGCAAAGAAATAGTTTTGTTTATAAGCCCATAACTTCTCTTGAGATATTAGAAGTTATTGGCACTTTAAACAAGTCCAACTCGTGTGGACCAGATGATATCTCGAATCTGTTTTTAAAAAGAGTTGCTTGTTTCCTTGTGGATGTCTTGTCAGATATTTTTAATCGTTCTATTTTTGAGGGGGTCTTTCCAGAAGCGCTAAAATGTGCTGATATTGTACCATTGTTTAAAAAAGAAATGTTTAACTACAGGCCCATATCACTTCTTTCTGTTTTCAGTAAAGTCTTCGAAAAACTTGTAAAAAAAAGAATAGTACATTTTCTAAACAAAACAGAGTTTTTTAACCCAAATCAATTTGGATTTCAGAAAGGTAGATCGACGGAAGATGCGCTGTTACAGTTTTGTGCTCAAATAATGGCAAATCTCGATGGAAAAAAATGTACGGCTGGTTTATTTATTGACATTACCAAAGCTTTTGATATGGTTAATCATGATATTTTGTTAAGAAAATTGGAAAAAGCTGGAATTCGTGGTTTCGTACTAGATTGGTTTAGAACATACCTTAAGAATAGGTCGCAAGGAGTGAAGATAGATGAGATTAGGAGCGGAATTAAGTTCTCCAATTTGGGTGTTCCCCAAGGCTCTGTTTTGGGACCAATTTTGTTTCTAATTTATATTAATTCACTTCTGGAACTTGATTTTAAAGGTGCACCTACTGCTTTTGCGGATGATATAGGTTTTTCTTATGGTTTGAACAGTCCCTTGGATCTAGTTTCTGACATCAATTGGGACCTAAACTTACTGAGAAACTGGTTTGCCGAACACAATTTGATTATCAGCTCTAAAACCAAAATAATGTTTTTCAATCTGTCATCCGTCAACAAGTTGGGTGCGAATGTTTTTTATCACTCACCTGAGTGCCAAAAATACAAATTTTCTAATTGTAATTGTACGCATTCTTCCTCATTTTGTGATAGTTTAAGTTGCAGTGACAATTGTTTTTTAATTGAAGCAGTTAATGAATATAAATATTTGGGGCTTACAATTGATTATAGAATGAGCTTTTCGAATCATGTAGAAATTCTGAAGAAGTATTTTCGTTGCACACTTAGACATTTTTTCTATTTGCGAAATATCTGTTCAGCAATGCTCTTAAAAACATTTTATTACGGAATATTCCATTCTAAACTGCAATATGGAATTGTTTGTTGGGGAGGTGTTTATTTGAATAAAATCCAACCATTGTTGATCCTGCAGAAATATATTCTACGGAAAATATGCCGGAAACCTAGAAGACATCCGAGTTTTCCTTTGTTCTGCGATCTGAAAATTCTTCCAGTCCGACATTTGTACTGTTTTAAAGTGTTGAAGACTTTTTTTATGAAGTCTGGAAATCGCAATTATCGATTAATTTCTAATTATAATTTACGTGTAAACTTTTCGGATATGGTATCTGTACCAAACTTTCGTACTACTGCATATCGTAATTTTTATTCAGTTTCATCATGTCGTTTATTTAATAAGCTTCCTTACTCTATCAGAACTGCATCAATGTCTGGAATGTTTTTAAAACGTGTTAAACATTGGCTTCTTAATTTGAATTATGGTGATTTAGAATCCATTCTTTCTAATATTCTGGTTTAATCGTCATATTATGCTTAAGTAAATTAAATTTGAATGAGTAAATTATTTATTCTTGAAACAACTTAAATTGTTCAGTCTCTTTTCTATTCTAATACATTTTTGTGAAATACAATTTTTTGATAATGCAAATTGCTTTTTTTAGGGGCACCCCACCCAAAACTAATATTGAATTTTGTATAAGCCCATTGAAGTGGCATTCAACACTATTTTTAATACTTAGTATATAAAAATACAGAATGTCGCTAATATTTCTTATATTCAAAACTTATAGCAATAATGTAATTTTATGTTCTAAGTATAATGAATTTGTAATGAACTTATAAGAAATAAAATTATCTATCTATCTATCTATCGTTATAATTTACATTTTACTTACATGCGTCGCACTGAGAATCGAACATGGGTCCTGCTGCGTAGTAGTCCAATACACGACCCCCTAGGCTATTTCGTCATAATGCTGTAGCAGTGGTAAATCTGATACATTTTAGAGTTTCGTTAAGATTTGCAATAAACTTGCAGCTTACTCGACCGAAGTTGTAAGCAAGACATTTAGTATTACCTAATTTATTTATGGGCGTAAAGTGCTTATTTACTGACATATTTTCCACTGTGCTAAAAGTGTTTTATTTTTTGTCATTTTTCCCCGATTAATTAATTCATGTTTCTTTAGACAGCTTATTGACTTCATATGAAATTAATTTCTACCTCTATAAAGCCTCTAAAATAAAACTTGAGCAACACGTGGAAATTCCCGACGATAAAGAAAAGAAAAGAAAGGCCAAGACTAACGTGAAGAATTACAAATCCTTATTGATCCGCTTCGTGCGAAAGAAAAATTAATACTAGTTTAAACATAATTATGTAGGGAGAAAAATAGTGGACAAAATGATATTACAAAAGTTCTTAAGTAACTTATATTAATTATGTAGAAGATTTTTAACATCCTCCATATGCAAGTTAGGAGGAAGTACGAGTAACGAGTACGAGTACTAGTACGATGACAGTTCATTGCTTCTATAATGCCTTCGGTCAGAAGCTCTGAAGAAACTTCCAGGAAGCGCTTCGAACCACAAGCCTCATCGAAGCAATTCACTTTCCACACATCTCCAGACACATTTTCAGAAGTCTAATAGAGATCTTATCGAAACTTAATTTCATATCCCTCTATAAAGCTTGTGTTTATGCTTCGTAAAGGTCTTACTGAACTTATTATCGAAACAATTGCTTCGAAATGGATCAACTTCGGTTAACAAAGACTATAGAAGCTCTATCGAAGCTGTTGCCTACAGAAATTACAAATTTGAACCTTACCAAAGCAAAATTGTTACTTTGGCTTTCTGCTATTGATCATGCAAATTTTATAGTTGCGCGCCCTTGGTAGTTTATTACAAAATGTTTGGGATATTAGGTGTCACCGCGTACCTTCAGCCTCATAATACCTTCTTCTTATTTCTTAAATTCTTTTCGGTTGACAGACTTTGGAACTCTCTACCTGTCACCATCAACCAAATAGTTGGAGCCGATAAATTTAAAAGTGCACTTTTTGCACATTTTCCACGATAATTTACATATTCTAGTTTACGCTATTACTCTTCTTTTTTCCCTATTTTTACCCGTCTATTCCTTTTTCTACTAGTCCAATCCCGTAATTTTTCCTTTTTATTTTTGTGTTTAATTAAATGTAATTTTCACTTAATATTAACTTTATTTTTGTTTTTCTTTGCTCATTCTGTGAATTAATGTAATTTTAATCTGCTTAAAATTTAATCTGCTGAGCTATACCTATAATGTACTAAAAAAGACAATAATTGTTCTTATTTGTTCTCTGCCAAATAAAATTACATAATTGAATTGAACTGACTAAGAGATGTCAAATTTGTGTGTCTATTTTGCGATCTTCACGTAGAAGAAGAACGATTTAACTGTCTCATTTGACTATAGCCGTGTTTTTTTGAGCTTCGTTCTCAGCAAAGCAAAGTAAAGTAGGATTTTCATCATGCAATTACAACAACTACGCTCTACTTAAGACTCAGTTGTAGTTGTTGTTATTACATTATTACATTGTTATAACAAAAGCGACTATCAAATAAAAATATATAAAAAAAACTCAGCCTAAATTAAACCTACTTTGTTCGTCGCATCTTGAATATGCGTTGATTATTTACGCCTCACCTTCCAAAGCTGGCTTGTATTCTACCAGTCTGCCAGTTAAAAATGTTCCCGTTTGAGTTGACCGGCGACCTAATCAACCAACTTGAAATGGGAAACTAAAGGCAGTTGGCCAACATGGAGCTGAAAAGGAACTGAAAAGGTTAATTATAGTTGAGGATCTTTCAAGGTTTGTAGATAAACCTACTAAGCTTTAAAAAAAAATCCTCTGTACGTGAAACAGACTTGTAAATTTATTCATTTTTCCTCCTGCAATTGCTGTTTTCGCTATACATTTCAGCTTCTTCGACAACGTTCTTAAGTAAAACAATTATTTGCTCTATATACATAAGCGAGAAACGATGGGTAACTGAAGCACCTCTATAAGCGAGACTGAAATAAATAGCCCATTAGATTCCAATTAACCAGGTTTCCCTACGAAAATGCTCTTATGCTGCGAGACTGACAAGCTTCAATTAAAACGTATTTACATTACTTAATTGAAGTCATCCAATATTTTAAGAAACTTATTATCAAGCGCATCCTTCAAGTCGCCTTCAAGGAGTATAATGTATAAACATCAGAAAAGAGATGAGTCCCTCATGGCAGCAATTAATAATTAAACTTACATCAATCATGTGCAATTTTATCTCAAGCCGTAGCAAATGTCACGCAATTGCTGCTGTTTGCTCAGTGTGGGGGCTTAGGGACACCCAAAGCTCAGATTAAATGTATCAACTTTCCGAAAATCAGATGCCCCGGTTATTGCGTGACCACGCAAGCAGAACTCAAACTCACCCGAAGGTAACCATACTATCACCACACACAAGTCGCAGTAATAAGTCGCAGGTATTAATTGATTTGTATTCCTGCGAAAAGGGATTAAATAGTTGGTATCCATCAGGTCCGTACTTAAAGTATTTATTAAAAATTTAATTGCAGCGGTGCTGGTTTGATTTTTCTTTTTCTCTTAACAACGACTTGGAAATGGGTTAACCGTTTAAAATGAATTTTATATCTTTTTTGTTTTCTCTTATTCCTGTAAGGATAATAGTGACTGAAAAGTGTGGTCGTGCCACCAAGATCCTTAAGAATAACATATGGTCAGGAAGAAAACGAGCACAGAAAGAGACAGACAGAGAGGGAACAAAAAACCAAAATTAAAGAAATAATATTCAATTCCCGAACATTCGAGAGGAAGAAAGGTATAGCGGTCGTCCCGGGTGTGCGTATATAGGGATAGTTGGTGTGCAGCATAAGGAAGGTCTGATAATTGCTCAGTGAAGGTTATAAATATTCTCCTCGGAGTTATCTATGCCTCCATCTGGCTCATTTTGTAAGAAGTGTGGACGCCACGCGCTTAACATGCATATATAATCCGCTTAGATGTATGCGCGCCACCATTTGGCACCGAAAGAGAAACGTTTGCGTTCGGAATCACGAGATTTATTTATTTATTATTCGCATGCGCACAGTAGTTGACTATTAGCGAAAACTATCTGTGCACTGTAGCACTGCAGCGAAAAGGGGTACCTCGCAGGTGAAATGACACCGCGTGCGTTTTGTTGAATACGATTAGCATCGCTAATGAACTGTTTGGCTGCTCATTACCATATCAATAAAATGCCATTGGCAAACCTACGTCAAGCGATGACCAGATGAAAGATCCATCAAAACCTTGTCAAATAAATGTCACATTGATTTCTGTTACTGGGGGGGATGGTTTCGGAATGCGCTTGCTAAAGATTGATTGAATTCAGTACTCAGCTGTTTTTACCTATCCACATTTCAGTGGAAACAACCAGAGGGGTGTAGCTCATATGAGGCACTACGCACACAGTTGGTCAGAAATATTATTCCTATACACCAATTTGGATGCACAGTAAAATGACGCTTATATTTTTGGGAAGCAATTTTTGTTTAATATTGGTTTTTGTTTAGTTGGTTTTAATTTTCTCTGCAAGTAAAGCTTTTGTTGTTTAATTATGTGTTAATATTTCAATGGAATATGCATTTTAGAAATTCTTCTTCCGGGAAATACTAAGTCCAGAAGAATTGAAGAAGTCCTCTGCCGAAGTAATCACTAAATACTATTTTCTGACAATCCCGGCACAATAGATCTTCTATGTCGGCGTGCATATTCTTCGTCTTGGCGAGTCAGAAACTTAAAAAAATTTAATTTCAATGGAATGAAGAAATATTTTACCAATTACTTTTCCCGACTGTTAAGACAAACGCTTTCGACAACTTGTTCGTAAGTTCCTCTCTTTGTGAGAGAATTTAACGCCACCACTGCCGTTTTGAGAGGCTTTTCTTGCTTCTCGCTACTTTGTTTTTTTGTGTTGTTTTTAAATAGAGCGTGTCGGGCATTTTCTCAACTTTTGCATCAAAAATGTATGCCAAAAAGGTTTTTAATTGCCACTCGTTACTTTGATAATTTTTTTTTGTTTCTGTCGTCTTTAGCTTAGCATTATAAATGACAACAGGAAAGAGGGCTATATTCGCAACTGGTTACTTTGATATTTTTCTCTTTATCCGTAGGTTTTAAGGAACAAGTCGTGCATTTTCTCAGCTAGTTTTTACGTATGATATATACGTATATGGCGTTAGCAGGTTGTCTATTTTCTAGAGGTTCTCATCAACAGTAACGAGAGAAAAAGGTAATTGCTCTCTTCTGGTTAGTTTGATTTTTTTATCGGCTGTCGTTAATAAGAACACGTAGTGACTCTTATCAATTTCACAATCAAAAATGGATAGAAATACGTTGTTAGCTCACTACTCGTTACTTTAATATGTAATTCATTCTTTTCGTAATAACTATGTCGTACATCTTCTTAGCTTAAACATAAAAAATTACAATAAAATAAATAAAAGGGACTACTCGCTACTCGATACTTTGATTATTTGGTGATAATCCTAATGTTGGTGTTTTATTTGGTTTAGGGAAGACACGTTTCTCAAGGAAACTTTGCTCAAAATGGTCTTCTCTCTCAGCAAGTTCAAGTTATGTTCGCGATGCAATCTGTCCGGGTGCTCTGCTTTCGGCGATTTTTCTGTATGCTTCGTATATATATCCTCCTCTGTAGTAGCCGGGATGCTTCCCCAACTGATCTTTCTGATGTTTAAGTATTTTGTGTTGTATTGTTCTACTAGCCTAAGGATATCGTTCACAGGAACGCGCTCAACGATCAATTATTGACTAAGATTTATTATATATATTTGTCAGGGCCTGGCTTACCAACTCCTCGTTTCCCCATACTACTTCCTACCTACTTGTGACTTTCTCAAAGGCAAATCATAATTTCACAATAGCACTCAAAATTGCTACTCGGAGTCGCACTAGCCATACGCCTCCCATGTATCCTCATCATGCTACAAATAACCAAACCCCGTTGCCGGTTGGTTCACAAAGCTATTTGATTTTCATTCGATTCCTTACATTAGGTGGGTTCGTATTTTTCACAACGTCCCCCAAAAAGGTACACACAACAACACCATCTGGCACACGTCATTTGTACACGTGTGCCACTGTGGCATTTCAGATTATTTCTTCCTGAACCGACAAGGAAACCTATTTTTTTTTGTTTCCACTGTTCCGTTTCATTTGAGTGCCAACCTGATCAAGGAGCATCAACTTCTAGATGCCAATGGATTTTTTATATACTCCACTTTTATGTACATGTATCTGCAAAGGATCCTCACAAGTTTTTCTTCCTGAGTATTGGCCTAAGATTCAAAAAAGGAAAAAAAATATGTCCAAAAGAGTATTTTATGCTTCGCCCTTCTTTGGCCTCTCATTGCAATCTTCTCAAAACTGTATTGGATGGATACAAATGAAGAGAAAAAAAGGAATTGTAACACCAGATGACGACGATCCTTACAACATATGCTGTTTTGGAATCGAGCCATTGCAAGGAGCAATTCTGTTATATAGTATATTTTGGCTTCTGCTCCTTGTACGCATTTGTGTGCGAGTACGAGTGTCTTGTACGAATCAACAACAAATTATCGAAACGAATCTACCTTATGTGCGCCCTAAAATGTTGTATTTTTTTTGTCCCCGTTTCCTTGGGTGTGATAAGATGTCACTTTTTTCGGATTTGGCGTGAGTTTCCTTTGAGGGGTTAATGCTTATAGGTATTTTGGAAATTGCGCGAAATGGGGACAGGTCCATCAAGCAATTAAAATGCGTGTCCAACAGTTTCTGTCGTTACACAAAAAGTGACATAAATCGCATTTGTTGCTCAGAAATCATTTGAAATAGGGATGAGTTAAAACGGATTTGTGTATGAGGCTGACAGTAAAAGTGAGGTGCTTGGACGATTATGCTGTAAGCAATAAGGTTACACTTACAACGATCGATCCTTTGTTTAGTGGAGGCGAAAGTGGGTCAAGCTGGTTGGCTCTCAAACAAAAGTCAGCTAAACGACGATATATACTCTAAACTACTCAAATAAAACAGGACCTTACAAAGTTAATACCTATAGACTTGCCTATTCCCCACCCAAACTATGGAGTAAAAAGAGAAAATCCATACGCAGTGCGAAGTTTTCTTTATTTATTTATTTACTTAAGAACGCAGTGGCATCCTCTTAACACACCTCTCGTCGATCTCCTTCAACAAGTTGTTAACCTTTCCGTTAACATTCTTAACTAAGTTCTGTTGACAAATTTCAGTGCTGGCAACACCTTTCTGAACTTTCTCCTTCACGATAATGGTATTCTCCTTAATGGCATTAACCTCCGACACAACTCGATCGTTTGCCTCAGCCAAATTGTTGACTACACAAAAAGTTCCAACTGCGAAATTGGCGGCTATCTCACAGGATTCTGTAAGAGTGTAGATCTCCTCGGCGGAGGTAGAAAGAGAATTCAAAGCGCCACCGTTCTGGCTTTTATACTGCTGATCGATCGCAGTGAGGTTCTTAGTGCAGTCCCGTAGGTTGGTATCGACCTCCTTGAAGATCATATTCAAAGCTGGTACGTAGCCTTTGCCGCAGTTGTCCGAAAGCTTTATTTCGGCCTCGATTTTGCTTAGGGGCTCATAGAGCTCGTTCATGGTATGAGCGGTCAAAATCTCAGACTTGCTGTTGATCATGTGCGACGTTTCGGCATTCATGGCGGACATTTCCAGGTAGAGTTCCTCAGCAGCTACAGCAGATGCGGCGACTAAATTGCGTACACCGAGTTCAACCGGTCCAACTCTTCGTGTGCCATCACTGCTAATCGGAATGGACTCAACGGGAGACGTCGACTCGAAGACACTTGATTCAGCGGCTGGGTTGACAACTGGTTTAACAACTGGCTTGACATCTTCCGCTATGATCTTCTCGGTTTCCAATTCAACGAGGGACTGCGCAACGGTTTCATGCTCGGACACTTTTTGCTCGGAGATTTTCTCGACAACTGTTACGTTGATATGCTGGGGGCCATTCTCGGCAACTGCAACGTTCACCTTTTCGGGGACTTTCTCGGCAACTGTTACGTTCACCTTTTCGGGGACTTTCTCGACAACTGTTACGTTGACATGCTCGGGGCCATTCTCGGCAACTGTTACGTTCACCTTTTCGGGGACTTTCTCGACAACTGCTACGTCGACTTGCTTGGACTCTTTCCCGGCACCTGATGCGTCGATGCGTTGGGATACTCTTTCGACAACTGTTTCTGCACTTGCCTGGACAACTGACTCGTCTTTGTTTGCGTGTACGACTGGAAGGCCCTCAGGCACCTTAGGACCATCGACGACCTCCACTGAATCTGATGCCGACCGACTATCCTCTAGCGATTCAAGCGACAAATGCTCAACAGCGTTTTTCGAAGATTGAACGGTTTCCACGGGTGATCCTTTCACCTGTATAGGAAGTAAAACTAACATTTTGCAAATTAATTAAATGATTGAACTTACAGAAAGGAGTCCGCAAAGAAGAGCGACGAAGATTGGAATTTTCATATTGTAAGACTCGATTCTGCTTGTGTTTGGTGAAAAATGAACTGCAGCCTATTTTATCGATTCTGTCATTTATATATACGGGATGCTGACTAATTGAGTTCGTCTGGTTAAAGTTAATTGCTTCGAAATTGATACACGGTGTCCTAACATTCAAAGCAATGTTTCTTGTGGTATCTTGTTATCGCAGTTGTTTTGTTTTGCTAGAAAACATTATCTTGGTATGTAATCGGCAGACTTCACAAAAAAAATACGTTCTATCGAATTTTGATGAGGGGAAATCAGGAATGGAATGCGCAACTAACCCCAGCGAGGGAAAATATTTGTTTGCCCTCACTCCTGCACATGATACAAGTTTGACGAAGTTCATGAGCTCCAATTACGAAATGAGCAAAAATTGAATCCAAAGCTATGTAACTTATAAAGCCTTTGGTTCTATACACAGACGTCAAACTACGATTGGCTTGGGAATATTGGGATTTTCGTACAAGTCTTTTAGGTATTGTGTTAAAGATACCGCCCCTGGCTTGGACCTTTTCTTACGTCCGAAGGTTCGGCGGCGGTCAGAACTCACCGTGTATAAAACACCAGCAGAGTCCTGCAAGGTCTTCCTGCACAAACGCACAGCTCATATTTATCAAAAGCCAACCTTCAAGTCAATCTAGCGAGTCGATACCGAATTCTTGGATTTTTTCCAAGATCTCGCACGTAGTGTGAATATTTATATAGTCAATGGTGGACTTTCGTGTCCGAGAATCCCACTGATAGATTTTTGAAGGCAGAATATTCTTGAGAAGACTTATGGCTCAGATCACATGATAGTAGGGACCTTTTAGGCAAGTAGTAAACGGCCTTAGACATTTGAAGTCATAGAAACTTGTAAGCGATGCTGAAAAGACTTATGGCTCCGATCAAAGCTTTTTCCTTTTTTTCAAAAAGGTGCAGACGATGCAGACTATTCCATTAATTGGGGATAGATATATTTACTTTCATTTGACCAAATTTGCATGCATGCATCCACCAAACCATTGCGTCCAGTTTTTTTTTTTAAATTCCTTGTATTTCCCTCATTTTTCCTCGGTGAAGTTTGTGCTAATTTTAACTTTCTCCGTTAAGAGAAAGATATTGTATTCGTACAAAATTTCGAACTCGAGATGTTAATCAATTCTGACATTACGATGATAGGCGAACTCAAAAAGTGGGTCGCAAAATTCTGTCCGTCTGTCTGTCTGTCTGTCTGTCCCGAGGCCTACAGCCTAAGCGGCTGAACGGATTTCGTTCAAACTTCGGATTTAAAGTTTAGGGGCTTACAGTTCGTGGCCGTTTTTTTTTTTGCATGGTAACCCCAATATTAATGGTACTTCCCATACGAAATTTTCATACCAGTTTGATTTGTTCGAAAACGGCTCTAACGATTTCAACAAAAATTGATATTTAAGCTTAAGTAGGTGAGGTTAACATAACTGCATACTCAGTTTTCCGATAAAAAATCGAGTAACGGTACTTTTGAAATTTGGACATATCTCGAAAACGGTACATACGATTGTAACAAAAATTCATTTCTAAGGTAATATCGTCATTTCTAACTTAATGAAAAACTCAGTTTTTCTCTGTATTTTCGTAAAATGGGTTTTTTAAAAAAGTCATTTTTGAAGAATATGGTTTTCCCTAGTTTACTACAAAACGGCATGATTTGGACCAAAATGGAAACTTAGAGTAAAATTGATATTTTCAAAATGATTACGTCCTTAATTTTCAATTCGAATCACTGGAAACGCTCACTTTAAAAACTGCTCATATCTCGAAAACCCCATTTTCGATTTGGATAAAACCCTAAAAAAACATGTAATGCTTACATCCCGAACAATAACTAGTACTCGGTTTTCAGTTTAATAGCTAAGCAATAGTATTTTTCAAACTAAACATTGCAATATTTGGTCTGCCAAATTTTACAAAAACCGTTCTAACGATTTTGATCAAAATACATATAAAAAGATAAAATCAGTATTCGAAATAAGATCCCGTACTTAGTTTTTCTCAACAAATTTGAATAAATTAGATTATTAATTATTTCTCAAAAATGATTGCACAAATCCCGTTCTATTTTCCAGAATCTATACTATATTTTTGTTATAATCTCCCCACTTCCGAAAAAAATGCAATAACAGCAACGAAAACTTTATTTAAGCAAATATTTCCCTTTTTTTCAGCCTTGTTGAAAGCTTTTGTTGAAACTTTTGACGAATGTGAAAGTTTTGTTCGACCCAGTTTGTGCTAGTTTGTTCTCTTTCAGCCAACGGCGTTCTTAGTCGGCTTGCTTTCGGTCCAGATCCCTGTGAAATGCGTCTCGAACAGCCTTGGATATCCTTCTCATCATAAGCTCCCCTTCCACAAGAAGTCGCTTTGTATTGTTTATAAATGCAATCGACGGCGGCGCTGCGACCAATTTCAAGGGCAAAACTCCGGTTCAAACATTGAACAGCCTTTTATCAAGCTTGTCAAACAACCGCCTTATCTGATTGTCTACAATTTGTTTTTGATGTTTCTGTGATTAGTATCTTTCTCGTGTGTCACACCCTTTTCCGCCGTGTGAAATTCCAACGCTTGCCTATATAAGTTGGTTGCTCCTCGCACGATATACAATTCCTTTCCGTTCTTTGCCAGACCGCGAGTTTTTTGTTGCCAACTTGTTAAACATGAGAGGATTCGCTATTCTCGTATTGCACTGCACTTTCTTTGTAAGTTTTTGTCAACATTTCACGAACAGTTCTAAGTTAAAGTTTACCCATAGCTTGCAGTTGAATGTCATCAACACCCAAGGCGGAGTGACAAAGGTCCAGTCTATGATGGTCTGAATTCGGTTCTGAGAGAGGCCCATCAGCACACGGAGATAATCGCCGCCGATTTGACACAAAGAATGAATCAAACATTCAACTCGATCAAGGAGAATGTGGAACAATTGAAGGACAACAGCTTGTTCACACAAAAGATCGAAGCCCTCAAGTCACAAGATGAAGTCGTCCAGAAGTGTCTAAAGAAGCACGAAGTCGCTATTGCGCAGTTCATGAGGAAGCTGGGTAACACCTATGACTCCTGCTCCGCCGAGGTCAAGAAGGAAGTAAACAAACTGGTGGCAGACATCAAGGAGGACATAGCCGTCATCAAGAATGCCACCCAGTTGATTGAGGAAATCGAAACCGAGTGTCTGAGTGCGGAGGAGGTGAACATTGCTGCAAGCGCCCTTTGCGTAGTTTCACGCATAGCTGAGGTGCAAGAGCATCTCTTCGAGGCCAACCAGTCAGTGGAGAGCTTCATCAGCAAAGGAGTGGAAGAGGCCGAGGCCTACTCGACTGAGAAGTGCGAAGGAATTGCAGACCTAAAGAAGGAATTCGAACGTCTTTATTCCGCCATTGACACATGTGTCCAGAGTAACCAATAAAACAGTACCCCGTGTTTGTAACTCTTTTATTTATTTGAATTGCGTTTATTTTTGTGGGGCAAAGATGGGAGTTTCGTCTAAATCTTCCTCGGAGCTTTCCGGCTCTGGCTCTGGTCCCAAAGTTGAGTCATCAACGAAGGTGATGCAAGTAGCTAGTTCATGGATGGTCTCGTTGAGCTTATTACCGAAGCTGGGGATAGATGCTGTTGCGCAATCACTTACAGTGGCTGATAGAACTGGAACCTCGTTCTTTATAGTTGCTATTGTGTTGTTGGCAGTTTCTCTAGTCCCAGTAATGTCCTTTCTGATCCTCTGAACGTTCAGCAGGACGGTAAACAGCTTTCCTAACAGGGATTCACGACTTGCGATCTTCTTATAAATGGCAACAAGTTCCGCAACATTTCCGCGGATGACATTAATTGACGATTGCACCTCACTTCGCAGATGTTGGATGGCGTTACGCGTGTACACGTAGCACGAGCCGATAGTCTCTCTTCCTTCAGTTAGAGTTGAGTTTATTACGGGGAGGTATGAATACGAACAGTAGGCAGCTCTTGCCCCCTTCGGCGCCAGTTCGAATATATTTCCCAACACCCTGTACAAAAATTTCAAAATTTTGATTTTGTTAATCGATATGAGCACGGCTTCAGTGTCCTTCGACTGAGCGACAAGGGAATAGATTGTCTTGCTGGCATCGTTCATGTTCTCTTGAAGAATGCTTATCATGTCGCGAGCTTCGTCTGATGGCATTTCCTGCAGGAGGGATTCATTTAGGCCACTTACCGATGGAAGTTCTATATCGTATTCGACGGGTGCTTCTTCATGTGGAAAGAGCTGGAAGACTTCAGTAAGCAGGGCTTTTAAATTATTGCCATCTTCCTGCGTGTCGGTGTCAGTGTTTGCCATCAACAAAATTTCATCGTATCGTGCTTGCCAGCTGTCAATGATTGGATTAAGGATTTCTAGTTCGTTGGCGTTGAATTGTTCACTCTTAGCTTCTTCACGGAAATCAATTCGAGGGATGTTTGCAATAGAGGGAGCCTTCGAATCCACTGCCTGAAATTGGAATTGGAATTGGATATCTTAGGTTAAGTGACAGCGAAATATCTGATTATGTTGTGCTATTGGTTCGCTCGCAAACTCCACTTAAGTCTTCGGCAATCGCCCAAAAAGTCTCACCAAGTTCACACAAAATCGAGTACCTATAATAACTAACGGGCAACGATTAATGTTAAGAAATCATCAGAAAAAATCACTGCCTGAATTGCATACTTTGCTTCAACAAATATTTACAAACTACTATACTAACTAAGGTACTTAGGGACAAACAACCTGAAGTCACGAAAATGTTTGAGCTAATTTTTCTTAGTAATTAACAGGGATGTTACGGAGGTGGTTTTACCGGAGTCGGAGTCGGAGTCGGAAGCCTCATACCGACCTCCGCGGAGTCGGAGTTGAATCGGAGTCGGAGGCGGAGGTCGCACGCAGCCACAAATTAATTATTAAAATATAAAATTTGAAAAATCAATTTTTATTAGAACGGCAAATTATCTGTTTACTAAATCAACTAATCATTAACTAACTCACACGTCTGACGCACGCACTCTTAACTTCAATGCAAATCTCGCCTACTCATTTAAAGTAAATAAAAGAGTGAAAAGACAGCCGTATTGTATTGTAAGTGTAACATGTCGCAACTCGATAATTCTTTGTCGTTCATGTTTATCGGTCGTCACCGATTCCGAACGAAAAACCTCCGATGTGATTATATCGGAACCGAAGCCGGATTCGGAGGTGTAATTTAAACCGGAGGTTCCGACATATCGGATTCGGAGTCGAAGCTCCGTATCAACCCTAGTAATTAATACATAATTTTCAGTTAAGATAAACAGATAAATTCCCAAAAAAAATTAGTTCCTTTAAATCAAGCATTTTTCAACCAGACGGCATCATAAAATGACGCCGCTGTTAAGAACAGAGGCTGAACTGTCAAAATAACTTCGTGTTACATCTTAAGCTTGGATGATAAATTGGACTTCTAAATTTTTATTTAGAACGGTAATTGCTCAAAATAAATTTTGACAGCTAGCCGCATATGATTGCTGATTGGAGATGCGAATGCTCTTACGGAAAAAGTACGTAGATAGTATAAAAATTCCGTTCGCATTATGTACTTTTATAGTTATATCTCCTGACAGCTGGTGCTCAAATATGCTTCAGAAATAAATCTCAAGCTGACTGAGCTAACTGGTCTTATATGTTATTGACTATGTGAATTGTTTTTTTCAGTTGACGTTTATGGATCAAATCTAGTCAATAAAATCCTACCTGCATACTTAGTTTATATTTCGAAGTGTCAAAATTCAAAATATACCACGAGAATACAAAAACAATTTACGTTGATTAGTGGGCGCATTCGTATGCCTATCCCAGACAAATATACTCCAAGTTTTCAAATATCTATTGATCTCTAGCGCCACGACAAAAAAAATGGTATCCAACCCTTTTGTACTAGAATTGTAAATACAATGGGTGGTCATACTCATCATAAACCTCTGTCAGCCGCAAAAAGTTGACAGAAAAACAACAATTGGGCACATTCATAACTCTGTTTGTTTGAAAAATATTTTCTCTGCATAAAAAAACTAGATTGGATGGTAAAATAACCGTCACTTTTACTATGTCGGCCATTAAACTGAAATTTCAACTTAGTTCTCAGAAATTCATGAATTGATTTTCGGCCACCACCTCCAAAAACGTCAACTAAAAATTGGTTCACTAGATCAACTTTAATTTTACGCAATGAATTCCGATAACAATGGCCACTTGTTATCGAATGTTCGTCTTTCCAAGATTTGATCAAATCGAGAGTTCACATCAAATTGAAACTCACACTCGAGTCCGGAGAACGTGGTTTATTATTTTATACTTGGTTAGCGTTTATTATCGAGCGAATATGTCTGTTCCCTAACTTCGTTCCCTTACGCAAATGTTGGGTAGAAGGGAACGAAGTTTCACTCAATTTCGCTATGTGTCCAAATGTTTTATCGTTGGGGATCAGACCTAATATCCAGCTGATCGAATTCAATTTTTGGAGCCACCATTGAAAGGTATTAGCTGTCACAAATATATAGGTTTCATTGGGCACATTCAAAAATCTAGTTATCTTAAGTCGAATAGATCAGACTAGGTTTGGACTAGTGATGTAACCTGAACGCAAAAACTAGATTGGTCGTGAACGTCACTTTTTCTACGTCAGCCACATATGCGAACTGTCAACTTAGTACTCAGTCACGAATTTTTTGACAAGATTCGTCGGCTACCCCTCCATGAACGTCAACTGAAACAGTTGCTCATATGACCGATTTCAGCCAGTCAAAAAACGAGATACATATAGTCAGACAGCTGTCAGACTTACTAAACTAGATACTTGAACGTTCCCAATCAAAACAGAGATACTTCAAGTCAGCCATCATCTGTCTAGATACTTGAACGTCCCCATTGGTTGCCGTATTACGCATCATTTTGTAGGAAAATTGTGCGCATTTTAGTTCAATTGAAACTTGACGATTACTCGATTCGATCGAAACGGAGAACACACATAGAAATGAACTCAAATGAATCTCTACTTCAGTCAAAAATGGTGATAATGATATCGATTGAATGGCGCACATAATTTGATTAAAAATATTTAATGTTTCTATTTTAGCTCAAGGAAGTACTCACATTGAAAACACAGAGTGTAAAACAAAAGGCGAAAATTAACTTCATTGCCAATAGGAATAATACAGTACTAAACAAAACCAAAAGGTAGGTAAATACAACCTCCCCAGCAAAGAATTAATATAACACTGAAACTATATTTCCGCGGTACAAATAAACAATATCTTCGAACTTGATATTCAGTAATTCAGAGATAATCTTAATTGCGTTCAGTGGCAGTTTGTTGATCAGCCAAAATGTTTGAATGCGATTAGCGATTATCGGGATTAGTATCAATAAATCGATAGTATGATTTAGGTATTTCTATTTTTGGTACCTACCAGGGTTGCCATTGGCCGTTTAAGATTGGTAATTGCACCTTTTGCAAATGAATTTGGGCTTTTGGAGAATTTTAGTTGTGTGCCTTTGCAGTATGCTTAGGTCGATTTAAGCCGCCTTGATTCCCATATAGTTTCAGAAACCTCCCTGATCAACGACTTGCTGCAAAGTCGATTAGCCGGTAGTCAGCTGTTGGCGTTTCTTAAATTCTGTGCCAACCACTTAGCCCGCTGAAAATATGTTCGCCCTCCGATTGGGAGCTTCAATGCGAGAAGCACAACTCTTACTTCATACTTCAATCTGATGGAGATCAAAGTATTCATTTTGTGTTTAATAGATCCCATTCGAATTGAAATTCAAACTAAAAAACCGTCATATTCGAAAAAAAAGTAAATTTCTTTGGTTTTATTATATACACATTAATAAATAAAAAAAATTAGTCACAATATCAAACTTTACATCGTATAAGTTGTCTGCAAGGCTGCGGTTAAACGCAACTCTCCTTCTTTCGATGGGGAAAGTGGTTTTCGCTTTTGGATTTGTTTAGTTTATCTGATTCCACAGTGGAGGAGTCTGAATTGGTCCTCTTGACACCAATGGCGGCCTGGGAACTTTGCGATTTCATAAGACTCTGTGGGCCGGAAGAAGCTTGAGTCTCTGTGAGATTCGGTTGGGCGATTGAGCTCAAATCAACGAACAGGCTCTGCCTGCATAGAGCGGAGAGCGCACTGCCCTTTGTCGGCTGAGCTGCGTCCTTACTGCCTTTGCGCAATTTTACTCGGCGCAATTTGGACGCCAAGGTGGAAAAGCCCAGCTTACTGGTCAGCTTTCCCGAACGAAACACCGACCGTGGTAGCGACTCATAGCCATCGCCGGATTGCTGCTCGGAGCAGTCCGAATCAGCAGGAAGCATTCCCACGCTAACGCTCTTTAAAAGAACTCCGTCGTCTGCGCAGCCGCCAGTGCTCATGTCGCTGCCAATGCTCTGATTGCTATGTCGGTTCTCCCACTTTTCCTTAACTCTCTGAGCGCTGCTATTGCCATCGTCCTTTCGCATGTTGACCTTTGGCATGGAGCCGCCTTGCAGGAACTCCTCCTTGGCTCTCTGCAAGCGTATGGCCCGTTCGGAAAGAGGGGTTCTGGGTTTTTCTACGTAATCAGCCATAGGGGTTGAGGGTTCTGACACGGACGGTGTTGGTAAAGTTTCTTCGAAATCGAAGGTTGAACTCTTGCTCGTCGGGGTTAGAGATTTCTTCTCGAGCTTTCTAGTGATTCTCGGAATTGTGTTGTCAGATTTGTCGGGCGATAGCGGGCAGTCTGTGGCGTTTGCAGACTTGGCTATTTTCGTTTCGATGCGCTTTCCCGTTCCACTGGTTTTGGTTGTTGGACTGGCGTTCTTATTCTTCCGAAAGAGGTGCTCCCGCTTCTCGGCTACAACGTTCGTACTTTTGGCCAGGACCGATGGGCTGTTCTTCTTAAGAGTTCTAAAGCTGTCGGTTGCCAGGGGAATACGCGTCTTGATGGGATGCGAAGACTGGGGGGCGCTGTGGTGCAGTTCCCAGCCCTGTTTTAGGTTTACAAAGCTGAGCGATTTTATGAACAAGCTGCTCTCGGGCTGCTTTCGAATTTCAACAGGAACTCCCTCAAATATGTCTCCAGCGCTTACTGATTTGAAAATGTGGGTGTGCTGATTTCTGAGAGCACTCGACGCGGCAGCCTGTCTTTGGTTGCACTGGTATGGCGAGCTTGCAAGTTTTTCCAAAGGCATGCTCTCGCACAGCTTCGAAATCATGTTTTTGATTCCCGGAGCCATCGCGGGCTTAGTGATGTTGGTAGAAGATTTGAGACTTAGAGGCTCTGAATTATCGCTCTCCTTGCCAGCTTTTGCGTTAATTTCCACTCCGTCCAACTCCGTGGCTACGACTGCAAGACCATCTGCGGAGCCTGGTTCCTCAACTGTGGTGAAGACTTTTCGTTTGGTTTTGACGAAAATATTCGACTTGCCCGCAGTTGAAACCGACTCAAGTTGCGGTCCGTGGATTAATTGGACACACGATTCTGTCGGCGATATTAGCAGTTTCGAACCCTTGTCCTGGGAGATTTCTTGCTGCTCAATTGGTTGGCCAGGCTTCATCTTTAAAACATACACAATATCTTCGCCGGCATTCGCTTCATCTGCTGGTCGGCTTTCTTCGGCCGATTTCCTATCCTCCTCAAATGACCGCTGCTTGATTCGGCTGCTCGCTTTTCGTTTTACTCTCCGTGGGGTTTCTAGAACATTGGCGCATTCCCCATCGCTGCTGTCGCTCTCGGTTTTACTGTTCTGACGCGATCCCATCTTCCGCAGGCGTAGCTTCTTTTTGCCGCTTCCGTTGATGTATGTTCGGTTGGCGGCTTTTTTTATTATGTCGCCGTCGGCGGCGGTTTCGGTAACTGCGGCACTCAGATCGTCGGGCGCTTCCAGGGTGGTGGAGAGGGCTGCTGCTATAGCCACCACTGTGTTAGCCAGCGATGTTGATACGTCGAAGCTGTCCCCTAACCCGTCGTCGGATGTGACATTTATTTCTGGGACAACAGAGCGAGAGTTAGACTTCTCAGATTCTGTAAAAAAAAGAAAACGAATGGACGTCAGCTCAAATGTAAGAGATCATTGGAAAAGGAGGCGAAATATTTGCAAATTTTTGTCGAAATTTAGTCAGATCCCAATCAAACCCTCTTAATTTTCAAACCATCTTCGAAAGACATGAAAGACCAATAAGAAAAGTATTGCCCTGTGATCTTCTTGGACGAAATTTATTCACACAAAGTATTCAAATTCAATTCCATACCGATATGCAGGCGGACTTCATTCAGAGTCGTATGAAGATAGTCCAACTTTTTGCGGAATATCATCTGGCGTTCATCGATCAATTCCTGGCAGCACGCTTCTTCCAGTTGTAATAAGTTGTTCTGAAATTGCAGTACGAATTTAATAAGGTTTGCAGAAGCTCCATCAGTTTGTAGCTGGTCTTACAATCTCGTACAAATCATCCACCAACTCCTTGACCTTAATAAAGGACCTTTTCGCACTAGCGCTGCTTAAGTTGACTTCGAATTCTGAAAACGAATCTCTCATTGTCGAAAACACGCCCTGGAAATACTTGAGATTCTCCTCGCTGAATTCTTTTCTGCTCTCCAACTGTAGCCACAGATCGTTTATATAGTTGAGGGTTTTTATTTTATCCCCATCACTGTTGGGATGCGACTCGAAGCTCTGCACGCTACGAGATTTACTAAAGGGAACCGATTTTAAATCAAATTCGCCAGACTGGATTTTTACTCTAAATTGTTACCAAAAATCGCTGCATGTAACCTCTGCGTATCTGTAGACGGGTGTCTGATGCTCTGCCAAGGGCAAGACGGCCACTAATGGGGAGGCTGTCTCAACAATGTGATCTTCCACTTCAACCATTACAGCTTCTGGTTCATCTCGCTCGTCGTTGATGGGCTTCAAATCGGAGTCCACTCTTAGTTCCGCATCGGTACTTTCAGCTTCATTCAAGTCATTTACGTCGTTTAAGGATAAGCTTGACGTTTGGTGAGATAACATAGCGAGCGCGGTGCACGGAGCTACACTGTCAAGCGACAGTGATCTACTCAGCGTTGGTGAACTTTCATCTAAACGAAATTCATCGATTCAATTTGGACTGATAAAATAAAACACCAAGTCCCTACTCTTATTGCACTCCTTGGGGATCTTTCCGACATCCAGGGGACAGTAGCCGGGATGCAAAAGAGCAAATGTGGATGACTCTGGTCCGATGCCTCGAGCTTTTTCCCATTCGTACAGCTTTCGTGTGAACTTTCTTGAGATACCTTCGAATTTCATAACTCCAGCGGTCGTCTTGACTTCGATCTCCTTGGCTCGGGGATCCGTAACAATGGATTTCAACTTGGAGAGTCTGAAAATTAAAACGGAAACATTTTCTTTTAATACTGAAAGCGTATAATCCTGATCTACCTTTCAAGTTTTTCGCGTTCATGCGCTCTTGGTTTGTCCTTCTCTGATCGGTGCTTTTCGTCGTCATGAAACTTTTTAAGCGGATCTAGTTTTGCTGAACGCTTTAAAATATCATGAGCACTGTGGGCTAGTCCGGATGTTTTTATTTTGTTCCATTGTTCTGGAAATGGCAAAAAGGGGAAGGGGTTAATACAATCAAACCGGTTCTATTGGGCGTCGAAACAATGATTAAATTAACCCGCGCTAAAAAAACTCAATGGCCTAACCGGGTATAAGACAATCACAGGAGCTAGCAGCTGCAACATCATCAGGGGCTGTAGGTCTCAAGGGAGAGTTCAAAGGTCGTTCCAATGAAAATTGGATAACCGCAAAAGATAGCCCGGAGGCTACGACGATAGAACTTGTGTTGTCCTATCTTGCAAGCTGGCTATAAATCAAACGTGCCTCGGACGTATTTTTAGCGAGCGCCTTTCCGATAGGAAAAAAAAATCCAAACTCTCTTCGAAAGCCGAGAGCACCTACAACAAAGGCGCACGAATTTTAAACTGAAGCTCATACCTAGTTTCTTTTGGAATTCCTCAGGCAAGTCCTTCTGGTCTGGCAGCGGGCTAAGTCCCTGGCCCTCCAGTTTGATTTGGCCAGTTCTCCAGAGATTCCAATCGATTTTCTTCGACTCCGACTCCTTTGTCGGCGAAGCTTGTAGTTCCTTGGGCGATGCGTGGCCATGCAGCGAAATCTGTTTCTTTACACGCCATTTGTGCAGTTTCTTCTTAAAGTCCGGAGTCAAGTTCTCTTCCAGCAATTTCGTAGATACCGACTTTGCTTGCTGCTGTGGTGGATCATCCTTTCCAAGGAAATGATAAGCTGCAGAAATATTTTTCAAAATTATTAACAAACAAACTCGATAGATTTGCATAAAAACCAGAAGTCTTGGTGTTGCTGTACATGTTACGAATCTTGTCCCACTCTTGTCGTTTGGCTTCGAATTCCATCTTGAGCCTTTCTCTTAGCGCTGTATAGCGTTGATTTATCTCCTCCTGTTGCATGTGCAAGCTATTACTTGAAAATAGCTTGTTATGTGGAGTAGACGGTTCAGAGAAATCACCACTCGATAGATCTTCACTTTCTACAAGCCAAACAAAAATGTAAGACGCGTCTTTCGCGACCACTGAAAGTGCACTTACCAAATTCTGGGAAGAACTCCGAGTGTCGTGATGGGCTGCTGGGTACCGAAGAGTTCCCGGGCGATTGAAACTTTCGGTTTTTCGTTTTCTCCCACGGACTTCTGACCATCAAATTCGGTGAATTGCCAAATTCTGGGTAATCTACTTCACTGAGGTCCTAAAGCAACAAATTTAGTACTTCAATCGGGTAGAAATCCGTTTTGAGTACTTACGTGTCTTAGATTTAAATTCAGCGGGCTTGGGAGATTCTTTGTCCGCTTAGGCTTGCTGGTTATGTCTACGATGACATCCTCGGGAAGAGCTTCAAAGTCGGAGACTATTTTACTTTTACGCATTCCCTTCAGGGAGGCGGTTTTGGCAGGCTTCTTCACAGCATCGACAATACGATCCAGTGAGCTTTGACTTGTGGTTGGGCTGTTTTTATGCTCTGAGCTTTCGCTTAAGTTTCTTTGGTGTTTTATTTGAATTGGCGAAGAATCTTTCAATTCCTGGCAGAAGGGGAGTTACAATTTAAATTTGCTTTTGAATGGGGTACACAGTACCGCTTACTTGTCTGTTGTAAAGTGATCCTAGATCTCCGTCAATGGAATGACTACGATGGCTTTCATCTTCTAACGTTATTCGGGAATCAAACTTGGAATCGCTTTTCGATGAGTCGCGTCCTGCAATTCGATTGAAAGGATAAACTATAAAACGCGCTTAAAACCTAATGAGCTAGTACGTGACGGGACCTATGTTAACTTTGGCTTTATGGCCAATATAGCTTTTAAGAAGTGCCAAATCTTTCTCTTCTGGCTACATTTTTAACACATAGGATTTTGAAATAATTCATACTTTAAGGCCGGTTTTATTCACTCAAAGTTGAACACAACTTGGGGATTTTTATTTTCAACTTGAGAATTTGCTTTTATTCACTTAAAGTTGACTCGCTCAACTCTGGATATTCCGGAGTTGAGAAAACCGAAAGTTCGCTCAACTCCCCGAAATAGTAGAAGTTGGGAGAGCAAACTTGGGATTTTATGTTTAAATTGATTTTTTTTGGGGTTTTGACTGATAGCTCTTCAAATCAAGTGACGAAAGTAATTATTATTAATTACAATTTGAAATAATATATCGTTTAAATGATTGTTGCGAGAATTGGCCATAGTCTGATTCGAGCTGTGAAGAGGATGGAGAGGATGAGAGAGACGGCAATACAAGATAATACCACGGTGACAGAGTTGAAAAATGGGACGACCATGACTTTATCAATAGTCTTTCAAAGCGGACGACAATGATGGTGCTCCATATTATTATGAATTCGTTGCCGTGCATCTGGAGAAGGTATTGTGAATCGCAAAAGAGTTGGAATTTATTGTATATTTTATTAAGTTCGTAATTCTAATTCGATAGATCGTGTAAATTAAACCAGTAACAAAGTTACAAAACAGCATATAACTTTTTCGCGAAAGCAAAATTCCCTCAAACCAATATAATTTTTATATGGATATCTACTCTTTAAAGTGAAAACCATAGACAAATAATAAAATATAATCAAAGTATGTTTTGCCCGTAACGAAAATGACGGACGAAATCCAAATCTAAAGTTGAAGCTGCCATATTTTGTGTCATCTGCCACAAATATCCCAGGGATATTTCTCAAACAGCAAGTCAGACCACTTTTGAATTTCAACTGAGAAGTTGAGAATTAAAGTAGTGAATAAAAGCAATTTTCAACTTGCCGCTCAACTCTCTCTTTCGAATCAACTCCGAAGTTGGTGAACCTCGGAGTTATCGGGAAGTTGAACAATAGTGAATAAAACGGCCCTAAAGCCGCCAATTCAAAAGGCAGAATTTCAAGCAGCTAGTTTTGCTAAATACGTCGGCCGGAATTTATATTTACAGCCCGTGATAAAAAGTTATTAACATTTGTGTCTCGGGTTCTTGATAAACAGCGCACAAGGGTGTATCTTCCGATAGTATTTCATTTTGCGAATGTGCATCATCTCAAAACTTAAAATTGTATAAAATCCGTTAAAATGGCATAAAGCTTTTAATTTAATATATTGCTATAATTTGCCTATCAAACTTTAATTTAGAAGCAAATCTGTGTTAAAAACGAAACGAAAACCACTTCAAACCTTTGTTCTACTTAATCTCTGCTTGGCTGTCTTATTTCGTTTCGTTATACCTACCCGGGAGCAGACACCCACATTAAGAATAAAAAAAGAAACAGGCAGTCATAAAACTCCCAGCACGCAGCAAGTCGGTACAGAAAGCTTATTCAAACTGACATTTCCCGAATTTGGCTCAACAAATGGTCATATCATGATCATTTCTGACAGTTCTAGCTGTCAAAACATTGTCATGTCGCTTTCCATTGGGACCACCAAAAATCTTTTTTCAGATCTCAGATTTATCGCGGCTCCTTGAACATGCAACGAAATTGATCTGCTTTTGTAAATGCATTAGTGCGTTATTTGACAGCAATATCAGCTGTTCGAATTGCATTCATTTTTGGAAAAATCAACTATGGATATCAACTTGAAAAATGTTTCTCCTGTTGAAGATTCAAATGGAATAGTTTTAGTAGTCCTTCAGATGACGAGAAAAACGACGAAGAAAATAATTCCTACAAAATTATATCCATGGCTATTTGTTGCTATGTATTTCTTTATTTTGGTTTTCACGAAACTTTGCGCATTCGGTTTAAAACCAAATTCTTAAAATGACGTAAAGCAGCTGTGCAAAGTGTATTGCTACTTGTAAATCTGAAAAAATATCGAGATCTGCAAAAAGTGATAAGGGTGATAAGATAATGGAACGTGAAAAGGGATTTAGATAAAAAAAAAGATTGATTTCTTGTCCCAATGGAAAACGACATTAGTGTAAAGGACATACGGTGTACCACAATTGCTTTAATGACGAAATTGCCAACATATTTATTACCATGACAGATAAAAATGACAAAATCTAATGTAGGTTAGGTAGTGGTGTCGGACAATAAGCATGGATGCTACCAGAATCATAGACAAACCATACTGAGACCCCCAACTCACAATCCTCTTGCCGCTGGCCCCCTCAGTTTTTTTTTCAAATTCGCCATTTTGTTTTCCTATCGGTGTTATGTCAAAAAAGAATCCGTGTGACATGCCAAAACATACAAAAAATGCAAAAATAAATGCTGCCATTGGTTAGTTATTATAAATTGTTAAGAGGCGAATAATTTGATTTGTTTGGTTAGTAAAACTATCTAAAGTTGATGTTCTATATACTAGAAACATATCAGGACAAACATGGTTGTGTATTTTCCGCTTTTGGATATCATTAACTTCGATTTCGTGTGTACATTTTTCTTAAATACTGAAGAAAATTTGCTCAAAATGTTTTCATTTTTCCTCAACCAATCTACATTGTTAATTTTTCATGAATATTTTAAGCAATTGTGTACTTATTCCTAAAAAAAATAGTATCCACACGTAACGAACAATTTCAAATTAAACGGATAAAATTCTATGAACTCTGCCAGCAACTTTGCCCACAGCGGAAGTGTCTCATATCTCCTGGGGGTGTGTTGGTGAGCAGAATTTTTGAAGTTTCGTGACATTTGTCAATACGATTTTCTATGTAAGAATACTAGCGCACCAAACGTGAACACTCCATAAAAATATAGCTTGTAGGCTAAGTAACGGGAAATCGGCCGGAGTTGGTGGTCTCAGTATTGTCTCTGACCAGAATATCGTTGACCACTTGCAGTTTATTGAAAGACGGTCTAGTTATAAAAAAAAACAAGTAAAAAAAAAATAGATTTATTTTCTTTATTCTTTCTCTTCAGCTTACAGAATCCTAACCTCTTATTTTACGCGATGTCCCCCCACATACGACGTACTCAATTCATTAATTTGTGTTTTATTTATCCTATTTCGAGTCGTATTGACGGTCCGTTACTTGCGGTAGATGGTGTTTGGTAGTGCAATGTTCCCCTGCTTTTACTGTCAAATCCCAACATTTTTTGATAATCAAATCGACAACCAGCATTTGAAATGGCGTCTAGATATATGCAATTCGAAATGTAAACATAGTACTCGTAGTGTCGTAGTCAGGCAGAATTTTCATGACAAGATTGGTCGACTCCACCGTCGACTTCAATTAAAGAATTGGACATGTTGTCAATCTCGACAAACCAAAAGAGATACAAATGCTGTCAGACTAACTAAAGTAGAAATCTGAAAGTCCTCATCTTCAGTATGTGCTATAACCTATATACATATAATCTACCATTCAATGAAACGCAGCCAACGAAATTAGCCTGACTGAGAAGTTATATCATGTGCCCGAAAGAAAAACGAAGAACTGAGAATGAATTGCGTTTCAACTCAAATCAGTCATTTGTGTGCGACTGTATAAAAACTGTGATCTTCACTGCTAAAATTGTGGGGAGCGCTTAATGCAAATTTCATCGAAAAAGACCTACTTAACCGATTTCCTTTTTCTATTAAAACGTCTTTTAGTTCGCGGTGGTAACAATTATTTTTAGGGTCCATCATCTTAAGTTTTACGACCGCTTTTACTTGCCAACGCCTGACAAACTACCCTAAAAACTAAAATGTACTACCTTCATTCACATATTTAAAATTTCGCCATTGCGAGTTCGTAACTGTTAGCTGGACACTAAAAATAATTATTATTACCTGGCATAGCAAGACACAGACAAAATGCTGAAAAAGATTTCCTTTGTGATTAACAAAGATACACGCGTTGACTTGAAGTTGCGTTTCGAAAATATCTGGTTACAATTAATTACACGTATTAGCATGCACAAGTGCGCAGAAAACGATTAAAAGAGTTTCTAAAAATATTCCTTTGGTTATTTGCCCTGTTTACCTAAATAAATTACGCTCGTTAAAAACAAAATATTCCATGAATTTCGTCTTCCAACGAATATTTACATTCAAAATCACAATGAATTAAGATTTTTGATGATGAACGCACGAACTCGAACAGTATTGATTAAATAGCTAAACAATTGAACTTACTTGTCGACTGAGAGGCACGTTCGATATCGTCGACAGAGCTCGCCGAACTTATAGTGCCCGGTGTGCCGATCTCGCTGAGGAGATGTCCTGACGACGAGCTGAGAATACTATCTGCTGAACTGCCGCCACAGGGAACTGAAGGAACACGCAAGTATCTGGCAACTTCGTGATTGATTGGTAACAATCCGATACCGGAATCGGAACTTTTGCATTCATTTAGTGCGGGCACGTTTGCCTTTTCCCACTTGAAGGCCGCCTTTACTTTGGTCCACTTGGACACCTTCGCTTTGCCTTCGGTGAATGCACTCTGCCGTCGGAGGGGCGGCGGTTTTGGGTCCTTATCGGAGGGTTGGTGGGCTGCATCTGCAAAAACCGACTTACTTCGTTCACGGACTCTGCAATGTTAGCTATTGAAAAAATTCATGCAAATAAGAGTGGTTAGGGCAATTTCACCTTTGCTTGGAGACCCCTCTTTTCGTGGATGTGGTTTTTGCCGCTTCAAGTATGGAGCTCAATAGGGAAATGTTGGTTTCAAGATCGGAATCGGGATCAGAAAGTTCCAAGTCTTCATATTCGCTCAGATCCTGGAAAAGGGATGTTATTACTTTGTCAATGTAGCGCGCCGTTGACCTGCTCTTTAACCTTTTTCTCGATGTTCTTCAATTCGGTAAGGGTTTTCAAGTCTTGCATATAGACCTGCATCTTGAAGTTCTGGTCCAGCATATCACAGATTTTGTCCAATAAATCGTGCAACTTGTTTAAATGCGCGAAGGCAGCGTGAGTTTCGATTGCTGAGGCAATCGATAGACCTATTCCCTCGTGCAAGGGTTCTATGTACTCGTAGCATTCATTCTTCAAAAGATTGCAGTAGTAAGCGGTTTTCTCTTCGGCCGTGGGAGTTTCTCCCTCCTTGGCGGGATACTTGGGCAGATGCTCCGGCACACGATCGTTCTCGATGTCATTTCTGATTCTGGAGTAATCTATAGCCAGGGCCTCCTCCAGAGTCTTATAAAAGGTGGACTTGCGATCTTCAAAGCCCAGCAGCCTTTGCATAGGTTCGGAATAGTCTCTTTGGGATGCTGAGCCACGTTCCTCGCTCTTTTTGCGCTCCTTGTGTTGATCGGCCGGTGGGCTGGGAGGATTGTCACGTGTAGACGAAGACCTCTGACTGTTTGTTGTAGAATGTGGGGTCTTTTCTTTTTCCATTATCGGTGAGTGTTGGACGAAAGCATTGATGTTTTCAGGTTATCTGGAAGGAAATAATTTTGTGTTTGTTATATCAATTCAAAAAAAAAAAAAATTGTTTATACATTTTCAACTGACATAAAGGGTGCGTAAAGAAATATTGCTATAACTTGTAACAGAAAAAAGGAGTATTTTAGAGCCAAATTAAAGAGATACCCCATGTTAACTAACCTATAAACTCTGCAGATGTTCTGTTGGTGTTTATGTCAACTCACGGTAGTTTGACATTAGT
The DNA here is from genome assembly GCA_951230905.1 of Cheilosia variabilis. NCBI lineage: Eukaryota > Metazoa > Arthropoda > Insecta > Diptera > Syrphidae > Cheilosia > Cheilosia variabilis. Next base: position 3,092,675 of record OX579676.1, on the reverse strand, counting down.
ATCTCCCACTTCATTTTTGTTAAGGTTCAAGGTTTTCAGAGCAAAAGCCAATAGGATTATTGAAGCGTAATGACTTCGCATTGGCCGTGTTGCTGAAATGTGGCTAAACGCTCCTAAAAGCGTTGTTAATCGTGAGTTTGCGGCACAACATTTTTATGAAAATCGCAAAGAAAAAAGTCGAACAGCTTTAAATTTAGATGCAATATCGGCTTCGGAGTGGCGTAACTGAAGAAGAGGGGACACAGGTTGCCAACAACTACCATATACATAATTATTGCAGATGGCCTGCACTGTGGAAAACGGAGCAGAACGCGCGGACCTATCAGTGACTGCTTTGGATATATTTCAAACTACAAAAAAATATACATTGGCATCTGAGTAGATGGCTTTGAGAAAATAGTTCAACAGAGGGGGCAGGAGTGACGAAGTACCTACCGAAAAGGGAATGAAAAGTATGACACTTCGTCACAAACATTTCCGTGTTCTGTAAGTGCTTCTACTAAAGTTGGACACTATTTACGTAAGCTTAACGCCCCTATTCGCCGATTTTAAAAAGTTCATTCCTAAAAAGTATACTGCATACGTTATAATTTACGATCTGGCCTTTCTTTCAGTTTATCTTTTGGTACAAGTCATACTATTTTCACAACAAGTCTTCTGTAATATTTATTTATTTATCTTCAGCATCTGTCGTATATACTGGTTAAAGCATAAATCCCCATAAAGTCATATGGCTGGAGCTGTTAACACATCCTGATTCTGTCTCACTTCAAAAACTAAAGGTCGCGTTTAATACTATTGCACGATTAGTTTTCATCATTCTTCGTCGGTTTGATCATATTTCATCTGAAGATCGTCAGCTTCTTAAATGTAGCCTGAATGTTTTTTTTTCATGTTGGGTGATGATGCTCCTTACTTTTCGTTGTTCACAAGAAAGAATCAAACTATTTATTCAAATTAATTTATGTTCATCTAATCGCTGTTTAGTATTCCGATCTGCCACATACACTTGCCTGACTTAACGCAGGCACTTTTTCATTTCTGTCACACTGTTGGCAATACTGCTGTCAACTCGACCGGCTGATTTCGGCCGAATCGATCCTATAGTGTAATGGCTGCCGGTTGAACGTTTGGATAAAAGTCAAGGAGGTCGCCATTACTATTGCACACATGATCGCAATCGGACCGCAAAAGTACCAATTTCACAAACATAATTTTATTGTTTTACAAAAGAAATATTCCTAGAGAAAAAGAAAAGAACTGAAAAAGTAACAAATAAAACTTCATTTAAATGTAATTTACTAATAACAATATTTTCTCGTAGGAATTTTGTAGTATTTAGAACCACCTGAATTTTTAATAAATACTACAGGAGTAATTTTCTCATTCACATTACTGATGTTTCGAGAACAACACACACTCTACCCAAGAAACTTTAACCAGTTCCGTGAAAAAAAAAATCCGCAAACATTTCTCTCTGCAATGGTCCTTCGCATAGTTCTTCCAGATCTGGTGGCTTAGTTTTCAACCATTTCTTGCATAGATAAATCGTACAGAGACCGCCAACTTTGGCCGATTTTACTGAGTGGTCACGATTTGGTGCGCAAGTACTGTTCGTATTGACAAATATCACGTTAATTCAAAAAATCTGGCTCACCAACCAAGAACACACTCGCACCTAGCATATATGCGACTTCCGATGTGGGCAAGCTGCTGGCAGTGTTCATAGAATTTAATCCGTTAAATTTGAAATTATTCGTAACGTGTGGATAGTAACTTTTTTAATAATAAGTGTACATTTGCCTTAAATATTTATAAAAAAAATTAGCAATGTAGATTGGTTGAGGAAAAATAAAACATTTTGAGCAAATTTTCTTCAATTATTTAAGAAAAATTCACACATTAAATCGAAGTAAATGGTACTCAAAAGCGGAAAATAGACAACCATGTTTGGCCTAATATGTTTCTAGTATATAAAACATCTCCTTTGGATAGTTTTATTAACCAAACAATTCAAATTATTTGCTTTTTAAAAAATATAATAATGAATTCAGTAATGTTAAAATGCGGAATTCCGGAACATTCACATTAACTGTGTTTTTTTGAGCTTAGATCTAAGCAAAGCAAAGTAAAGTAGGATTTTCATCATGCAATTACAACAACTACGCTCTACTTGACACTTCGAGACTCAGTTGTATAATTGTTGTAATCGCGTGCTGAAAATCCTACTTTGCTTTGCTGAGATCGGAGCTAAAAAAAACACGCCTATTAACCCAAGATTGGCAGCATTTTTTTGTATTTTTTGTATCACACAGATTCTAATTGACATTACACCGATAGGAAAACAAAATGAAAAAACTGAGGGGGCCAGCGGCAGTGTTGTAGCACTCTGATCCCACGATTTGGTCCTGTTTCCCTTTATCCCACAGAAGGCTTTTCGGACATCAAAATTCCCACAAAAAGGAATAAATCCCACGATATAATAACACTGGCCCAGCGGCAAGAGCGAGTTGGGGATCTCAATATGATTTATCTATGGTTTCTTGGTTCTACTTCAAAATTGTCTTACAACTTTAGTTTTAAAAAACACGGAATTTATATGTGTTATCTCCGTAGTCAGAATTACTTTCGTTGTAGTTTTTTAAACGCAATGTTTATAGTTGCTGCGTCTTCTTTTTGTAAATGTCTTTATTACATTTTGGCGAAGTCTCGGAAAACATTTTTAGAAAATGGATTAACGGATTAAGTGTAGGCGCAGTGGCTTTGTGGTTAGTGTGTTGGACTACTAAGCGAGGGGTCCCAGGTTCGAATCCCGAAAAAACCCAAATTCCAACTTATGGTTTTTTCCGCTGCGCCACCTCTCGCGAACGCCTGATAAACATCCGAGAGTATAACTGTCATGAAGGAGCTTCTCAATTAGCCGCTTGGACCCGGCAGAAAATTGTAAATCCCTTCCATTCGTCCCAAAAATGAAAAACTCACACGAAACGAATGGTTCTGAGAAGCTTGGGCCTAGGGACCCTACAGACCTGTTGCGCCAACTATGTTACCTACTGTACCAACTGCAGTCAGGACTATATGACAAACATTTTATCAATGTCTAATGTTTTAATTGTTCTTGGTAAAAATTATAAAAAAGTAACAGGTCCTTGGGTCCCTTGGACTATTTTTTAGTATTGTTGAGTTAGTTTATGTTTTTGGGACGAATGGAAAATGGGAAATGAATCCGAACGGCTGAATTGAGAAGCCTTTACGAGACGGTATCATTTAAATGTTTGTCAAACATTCCCGAAAAGTAGCGCATTGCTGAAACCATTAAGTCGTAATTTTCTACCTAGCTTTGCATTTTTCCTATTATTGTTGACTCTCTTTGCGAAGCATTCCTCGTCAAAGCAAAGACTTCTCAAAGCTCTTTGCTGACATAAGAACCGTCAACAAAGTAATTTTCATTTGACAATAAATTCTAACTTTAAATTTAAGAAGTTTAAAAAGTTCCAACAGACTAACGGACTTGGCATTTTGGGTAGGTCCTAATAAAGGATTTTGTCTTAATATCCGAAGAATGACGTAGAAGGCCACTTCCATTGTCACACAAAGGTTTCCGTGATAAAACCGAAAGATTGTTTTTCACCCTCTGGATTATTATAAATTTAAAACAAAATCACGAAAGCGATATTTTTTACTTTCAATACTCTGTGAAAGGATCAGAAAAACTGCGAACAAAGTCCGCATTTACCCCAAGCGAACATTTCACTGACACTTTCCATGGATATAACCTACTATGCAATTCGCTACGCGAACGATCACCATGAAGTGGATATAAAGTTTATTGCTTTCGTCGGATGCCATTTGTCTCGGCACGGTTTCGTAAACAGACTTTCGTATATTTATTTTGGACGAATATATAGCCGCACCGCGTGTACTCAATTAACACAACAACTTAACAACTTTCGCTTTCGAACGCACACTGGCACAAATTCTGCATCATTACGTGATTTCTTTTTTCTTATTTCTCTATATTATTACAAGAAACAATCTGTCAAACTTAGTAAATAAATAAATACCATACCTGCACGCAATCCAAACTGCAAAATATTTCACAAAACACAATATCAAAGTCGTTGTATGCAAACTATACGTGTGGGTATATAGGAATTAAATTAAAAAACAGTGACCTAAATTTGAAACAATCCATGAAAATTATTCACCGCAACAGCGCACCTCTAAACTAACAACATCAAACATTATATTCTCCCACTATATACGACAAGTAAGTATGTATTTCGATAAAAAAACATTAAAATATCTTCACTCCTCTCAAAATAGTAGAGTTTTTCTTTTAAATATTTCCTTTTTATATTGATCCGCTTTTGCACACACCCAACTGAGAGAGCTAATTTTATATAATCGCACGCGAGCACTTTCCATTTTCCACTAAAAACTGAAACATTTTTGTCCAAAAGGTATACACACAAATCGGGAAATGGATTCACAAAACTTTGCAGCTTTTCCTTTTTATTTCAATTTTTTTTTTTTTTTCAAAATTCTTCCTTTTTTGTACCGAAAATGTTTTTTTATTCCAATCGGACAGAGTGAGCTGCGGACACTCCTCCAGCGAGTACGTTCTTCACTTATATTTTATAGAAAACTACACAAACAACAAGATTGAAAAAAAAAAGTTCTTAAGCGTGTTAATCATTTGACCACTTTCGAAATCAAAAAAAAAAAAAAAATAAAACGAAAAGCTTAGCGCATCGTTTTTGATAAAAATAAACTGTAGTGTATAGTTGGTTCGACTTGCGGCGCACCGTACTGTTCTACTTAAGATCGATCGGTACACATTGTTACAAATTAACCGATTCGTTGAGAACCCTCAGCCTCACCCAATCGCAATTTCTAACAACAAACATTCGAAATGGAATTTGCACTTCAGAAACGGAAACGAAATCGAATAGAGCTTCGGTAGTGTAGATGTAGTAAAAAACACACAAAATTTCGACCGAGTATCGGCGCGCCGGTACGGTATGACGATACGGTCGTTTCTCTTGCACTCGGAAACGGCCTGATGCTGATGCTACAGAAACGCTTTGTTTATTTTGCGCGATATGAGAGACTATTTTCAGACATTTGGAGGTTGGTATTGGGTGGGAATTTCACTATGCGACGCGGTTGGTGGCGGACAAAAACACTAAACCCGACGAAGTTTCGAAGCAGACTGATGCGTACGGATGCCAGACAGGCCTCTCCGATCACAAGAGTATTGTCTTGGGTTAGGAATAGAATTTGGAATGAAGCAATGACGCTGGGTGCGATAAATATTCGGACTGAATATTTAGAATACTAGACAGGCAGCGAGAAACTTTTATCTAAAAGGTTGTCCAAAACTTAACTACCCCTTTGACAAAAAAAAAAAAATTATGTAAGTTGTCCGTTTTGGTGTTATCGGTTGGACGGTAACCCAAATATATCTCTCAAATGTGTTGGAAATCAGCTCGTTTTAGGTTGTAAAATCACACGTCACTCATAAGTGATATAACGACACAGGGATCGACAAGAGTCCGCAAAATCTCTAGAAAATGTAACGTGATTGGCAGCGAAATTCGTCAGGTGCTCATGAGCTTACTTTTCCAAGAAGGACGTTTATGCGGCAAAGATTCACTTCCTTGGGCAGATTCTTCAGCATATAACAAGTCGAAAATAAGTCTTAAAAGCTTACGAAGAAACTTAAAAATTAATGAGGATAAGTGTGAGGGCGAGATGGATATTTTGAAAATGAATCTTAAACCTTTTCCAATTCTTTTCCGATGATTATTGACTGCCTAAGGTAAGGAGTGGCATTAAAAAGTAGTATGTATTTGAGTTCGAAAATTCTTTCACAAATCCGATGGTAAAGCTAGCGCTGTTAGTAAAACTGTCGATCTGCGCATCAAAGTTCAGTTGGTTGTAGCTCAGGAACATCTACATAAACGATGTTTCTATGCAAAGACAACCAACCTTAAGGTGGCTTGTTTAAGTTCTCTGAGCTATTTAAGTCTTAAAATCTGCAGCATTAACACCTGAAATATACAAATTATTTATTTATAAACAAGCACTTCCAGAATTTGTTTCGTTTTTCTCGTTTTAAAATAAATTGTTCCATTTTTTCATTTTTGCTCGCCGAGATCTATTGCATAGCAGGGATTCTTAGGCTATTAGAGTTTCTACTTTGCTAACGTAGCTGGTGATACATTCAGCATTCAGCAGATGAGATCTTTGCTTCCCTGCACATTTCCCACACATGACATGCTCAGTTGTTTCGTCTTCTCCAAGGCTTAGGCCACACTCCGAGGAGTCGATTACGTGTGTTTTATTGAGGTGATTTCGCAATCCTAGGTTGTAGTTAGTCAGCTAAGTTTTTCATATCGTATCTGGGCCTGCGTAGACTTAAAATCTATTTGGCATTGCCGTGGAAGGGCTGACTAACTCTTTCGGCCTGTCTTAGGTCTGGGATGCCTTCCCAGCATTTTAAAAGCAGAGCTTGCCGCTGATTTCGGGATTGCGCAGTGGGGCTCAGGTACTATAAAGGGTGCTTCCGAGCCTCTTCTGGCCAGTTGATCAGCTTTTTCGTTACCTTCACCACACTCAGTGCCAACAACGAGAAGAAAATATCGTTCCTAGCACTGAGTGTTTGGAGTGTATTGAAGCAGTTAAAGACTGATTTGGAGTCAATGGTGGGTGAGAGTGCATTTTTAGCTGCTTGACTATCTTTGAACGCCCGAGTTGCAAGTGACAGGGCCGTATAGCTCCGGAAATGCACAGACATGAGACATTTTTATCCGCTTTAAGATGGCGGTTTGGCGCAAAAAAGGAAATAACCTCCAGATATACCCCCTACCATTTTTGGAATGCGGCGTTTAAGCTGTGTGCTGATATGTCACTCAGTCAATCGAAGGACAAACTCTTTAATCGATTTGAAGACTAAACACATGATCTCTGTATGAGTTCTTTGTTCCATGCGGGAATATGAAAATGGGTTGTATTATTAAACTCCCATTGCCGAGCGTGAGTTTAATTACGTGATAAATTTTTTCTGTAATTCGTGATGCCCGATTTATTAGCCAACCACATGGATGATGGAATGGGTGAAGTTTTTTGAAAATGAGCTATATCTTATGTTTGACGGTAAAGGAAATACGAAAGCATTATATTGATGCTATCAAGTTCTAAAATTAACAAAACCCATGGCCGTACCCAATGGGAATACAAATTTAGCCATCATCGCTCTTAAGCCCTTGGTTTCATTAAGGAAGTTCCTTTAGCCTATTCATGTTTGCCTGTCTACAAATTGGGAAAGAATTTACGAAGTGTACGGGAACGCTTCCAACCACTAAAGAAAGAGATATATATATTTAAAAGATGTGTCCGCCACCCGATATAAAAGACTATAGCGCCGAGGAAATTCACTAAAATTTTTAACTTTTATGAGACTTTTAAATATTCGATACCACGTACGGAATGAGACCTATTTACGACGTTGTACTTCGTATTATTTACTTTAAATCACATATTTCAAGCCCGCCATGTGAAATTTTTCACTTTGGAAAACTCATTACCTACTGAAACCAAAAGCAGCTGCGTGGCGTATATGGGAATACTGGTCCGCCCCGATTAATCTCGCATTGTTAATTAATGCGGGTTCTTAAAATACTAAATGCATCAATAAAAAGGATGTGAAGCTAATTTTAGCTCCTGTTCGGGTAAACCAATTTATCGTCCACCACAACCCACCTCGCAGTTGCAGTCTTTGTGGTTGCCAATCCAAGCAACATCAAGAATAGCCCCTCGGTCTCGTGTAAGTACTTAAAAACATCAGCATACGCGACTCGTATTGACCGACTATTTCCAAAACAGACTGCAAATATTTGCCTTTCAGCTGTGTTCCCAATTCAATTTGCATACGTGATTTTTTTCGGCACATATTCCATAAAGCTTACCCCACAGCAGAACATACAGCACAGCACACAGCACACAGCAGAAATCATAAATATTCAAGGAAGAACAGATAAATTGCCAAATAACTAACTTTTCTGGATAAACATTTGGGCAAAAATATAATTAGAGTAGGTATTTCCATTCTTTGGTGTTTATTCGGCACATCCAGCACTGTCCTCTGTGCCCCGATTAAGACGTCCGACATAGGCACTACAGATCACTTATGCGATGTCTGTGTACACATAGCTGCCGAAGAATATTGTTTATTTAGTGAAAATGAATTATAAACACACACAGGAATAATAAGGGGGAAATACATTATTTTTCATCATTTTTTTGCCAAAGAGATTCCATTGTCCGGTCCACCAATTGCCAGTTGCCTGTGTACACAGCTATACACCACGAGCTGCAGAGAAATGAGACTATGGCAGCGAGAGTGTCAATAAATAGTAGAGCTACTGCCTGCGATTCCTTCTGCTACACCTAGAGCTAGAGCTAGAGCTAGAGAATTGCTTGGCTCGATTGTTTATTTGGAGAAAAGTGTTCGTATTTAAAGTTTTTTTTTTTGTCCGACTTTTTTTCCTCTCGTGTATACATGTTTTCGAGAAAACTTTTCAAATGAAGTGTAATATAAGCGGAAAAGGTTATATCTTTATGATTTTTGGCGATATTTTTAGCCATTGCCACCATAACTCAGGCGCGAGTAATAAACACACTCACTTGTTCTTCTAAGCATGAATGAAATAAAGGCGCACATGCTTCGAAAAGAAGGGCAGCTATAGGGTAGGGATGTCGTCGCATCTATTGCCAGTGCGTAGTATACGATTGTTTTTATTGGTTTTTAATTGAAAACATATAGCGATGATAAAATTGTTACAAGATTTTTGGCTCGATGTGACTCAATATCACGTTCAAATATAAAGTAATGTAGTATTTACTGGAATTTTGATTTTATTTTGATGTAAATAAATTAGAAGATGAAAAGCGTTTATGGGAAAGAAGACATTCTTTTTGATAGTTCTGGATATAGACTGAAACAAAATGGATTTTGAATACACTGACTTCAGCTTGTATGGACAGTGTTTTGTGTTTAGTTTAGTTCAATGTACATGGAGGTCACCTATTCGTTTTTTTTATTAAAAATATGCAGGCATGCTAAAACCATTAAATTTTGACGATGATAGAAAAAATGTTCGTTGACCTACGGTTTTTAGTTAGGAATAACCATGAGTCAATTAAACAATTCGACTGAAACAATTTAAAAAACGTCCAAATCGACACTCATAGTTAGCTATAACTTTAAAGAAGACTAATGGACATTGTCTCGGTTATCGGGTTTGCTACTTCATTTCGAAATATCATCTCATTAGAAATCAAACGGAGAGTAACTATTGCCAATGAAGAGGGAAATGCAATGCCAACACGATTATTACTGCAAACGTAGCTTTTGCAAAATCAACCCGTTTTAAATGACGGTGTTTACACTGACCACAGCGTACTGACCCTTTTAGACGTCTACCAAAAGGAGGAGTGGAAATGAGATGATGTCATTTTGAAAATTGTAACTACGTTACCTACATGCGAAATGGAACTGGGAGGGTTTTTTTTTAAATGAAGTGTCTCTTCCTTGACGAAAATGCATTCGAACACTTTAGTCTAATCACATTTATGTCGTTTTCCATTGGTTTCACTCGGGGATCCACTCATTCTGAAATCCAATGGAAAAACAAAACTGCTTCTGAAATAATCCACAAAAGTATTGGTGAAATGCCAAAAAATAATCTACGGCTGCTGTCAGCTGACTTGTATAAAATACATAAATTACACCTGTGTGTGCTTCTTGAGTCGATTCTGACTTCAAATCGAGAAGCGAAATTCTCTTCTCAGAATCACCAGAAGACTATTTTTTGTGGAATGGAACGGTTTCAGGAGGGATTTTTTCAATTCCAGATCTCCCGGACGCTTCTTTTTGCCCAATGGAAACCGACATAAGTGAATGGACAATAATTCTCCAGCTTATAAACTCTTTGAATCCCAGCCCCCAGGTACATCTTCTGTGAGACAGTGTAATCTTAGTTCTGATGTGTATTCTCGTAGTGAGTCCCGAAAGCTCGTTAAAAAGAGCCAGCGTGTTAGGCCAATGAACAGACCTGGACTTTTCGTTTCTGACAGCTGATAACCAAATCGGTTTTCACATAAAGATGAAACTTCACAAGAAACTCTGTTAGAACTTCTTAAGGGGAACCAGACAATTTCTTTCCTTACGAGGTACACAAGTTTCTCGGGGTGACAAATAGAACTGCCGTCAGGAAGTGTGATTCGCATAAAACAGGTTGACACTGTTTACATCATAGACAAACCATACTAGTATATTGTCTCTGGTTTACATCATAATTACTAGAGATGACTTTGATTAGTAATTACATTTGAAAAGTTATTGCGGTAAGTAACGTCAAACGCAACATTCTATCGTAATTGATATGTAAACATTCCTAAATGCTGTTCAATCGAATCAGCGAATGTAAAACACGTAGAAAAGATTCAAAGGCTACACATATTCCGATCGCACGGATATCAACAAAAAACGGGAGCAAGTAGCGTTTTAATGTTCGATTAGCCACACGAAATATGAAATCTGAGAGCAGAATTTGAAAAGCCCAATCGAATGAATAATAAATGAGATGAAAATGAGACGCTTATGAGATAAAGTTAAACGTAAATAAGAATTAGGTCCACGAAATAACGCACATAACTCAGTTGAGAATCAAGAAGTCACCGTCTTTCTACTTCCGGTGAATAGACAACTACTTTTTAAATTATTTCTTCCAGTTGACTGTTCTGCCCTCTACTAGTCTCTAGCGAATCTAAATGGCCGTCAGATGTTTTTAGAAACTGACATTTCGTCGGTATAAGGTTATGTGATGTGATCAAATTTTTTTCACCAGCAAGTAAAATTCGTGTGTCATTTGGAAACTTTTAAAAATTTCATAACAGAAACTTTGCCAGGAAGAAAGCAAAATGATAACAGTCGTATCATTGATACGGTCACTAGCCGTGCGACCACAAATATCCGGTATTAGAGAAATCCACTTATCCGCTGTATGCGAGGCAGCTAGGAAGGGCACCCGTGAGAAGGCTCGCAAGAAAAAAGTTAAAGTTGAAGTGAAAAAAGTCGGGTTTATTCCCCATAATCAAAGGGACAAAGGGTAATATATATATCACTTTCCACTCTACTTTTATTAAAATATTTGTGTTTAGCCTAAATCTGCTTAAGGTCAACAAACATATCGATGACTCTTGGAAGGCGATTCCCAATGATAACTGCTATGTGGGAAAGTACTACCGCTGGGCAGTATACACTGTGGCTGACGCTATTCAGTGTCATCGCGAAACTCACCATCCTTCAATGTACAATGTCCCTAATGCCCCACTGAATGTCGAGATCGAACTAAACATGCAAGGGGAGAAGGCCAATCGTTTCGTGGACAACTTCAACCGCATGGCTATGATTCCACACAAGTTTGATCACGGAGATGAGCGTAAGATTCTTGTGTTCACCAAGAACAATGTAAGTGCGACGGAAACAATCCATTCAGGCGGTAAATAACTAAATTGTTTGCAGGATTTAATAGCAGAATCGCGAGAGGCCGGGGCGAGTCTAGTTGGTGGCGTTGAACTAATCAAAGATATAACCAACGGAGATCTCTTGCTTACTGACTATCAGTACATCATCGCACACACAAACATACTTCCGGAACTGGTCAGTCTGCGAGGATTGATGAAGCGGAAGTTTCCCAATCCGAGAAGCGAAACTCTCGGCACTAACCTTACCGAGATGATCAAGAAATTTTCGGACGGTATCAGTTATGCAGCTACAAAAGATGAACACCAACAGGACTTTGGTCTTATTAAGACCTGCATCGGAACGGTAGGTACTTAAGTCAACCTGTTTTTCTGGCTTTAACCGTATTGTTTCCAGCTTGATATGGATGCTCAGCACTTGGAGGACAACCTAGCATCCGTGCTTAAAGATATCAATTCAATGCGTCCCCGGCGCACTGGCAAATTCATTACACGAGTGCTGCTGAAGTCACCGCCGAGTAGCGAACAGCTTAAGATCAACCCCTTCATATACGTACCAGAAGAGGGTTCCATCAGCAACTCCAAGAGGACTAAGGCCGATCAAATAGAAGAAGAAGAAGAAGAGGCCAGTGAAGTACGAGCTACCAACTAAAACACAAAACACATGTTGGAACATAGAATAAGAAGTACATTTATAAAACTGTTATCTTTGGCGTTAAATCTTTTGTGCTGTCGACGCTTTATTGTGCTGCTGTTCCATTTCCACTTGCTTCACTCGCGCATAGCTCGCGCTGCCAAACAACACGATCATATTTGAGGTCCACCAGAGGAATGATTTTGTTTCGTTGAACCATTGCGTAGCGATCACAGTCTGTGCACACGCCTTGGCAGTGCCCGAAATGTTGTGCGTTAATGGTGAAGTTACCTGTAAATTGGACAATAAATCAAGTCAAGTTGGCATCCAGTGTCAACCAACTTGTTTTTACCTTAATTTGTAGGGCGGTGACAAAGCCGATTGCGAATCCACAAATGCCGCCAACAGTCATCGCCAGAATGAACCACCAAGCAAATAAATGTTGATACGTGATGATTGCACTTAGCTCGCCATTAAGAATGATGAGCGGAAGGAACAAAATACTCGAGTAGAAGTTGTTGTAATAGCTGAGTAACCAAATCTCTTGGTTAACATGGGGGAGTGCCTTCTTTGTGTAGATCGAGTACATGGATAAGCTCAGAGATCCTAGGATACCAAAAATGGTACCCTTCCACGAAAAGGCATCTGTTGATGAAAATGATTTTTTATAGAGTTAGGTAACGGTGAATGCAAAGACTTGCCTGTAATACTCTCCTGATCGACTCCCAATAAAAAGCCCAGCACAATGGCAGCACAGCAAATAATACTCTTTAAACTAGTTCGCTGTCTCAGTAGGACATACGTCAGCACAACATTAAACACAGTTGTTAGTGATCTGCCGACGTAGTAAAACGCTACACCCACATATTTCAAACACAAATTATTTGTTGCTATCATGGATGTGAACAGAATAGAAAGCGGCAATATCTATAACGAAAATAACTCATTGAACTCGTTTTCTTTTTGCATTCAGATTTTAAAAAACCTTTCGAAATGTATCTATATCTAGTGGTGTTCCCTCCGGAAAGCTTATAGCATTTGGGAAAACATGACTAAGTCGGCTCATGCTGAAGCATATCGCTGTTGATACAACACATTGAAACCATGTCACGAAGAGTGGTGCGTCCAAATTAATGTCCGTGCTACTCAGTAGGGCTTTGTTGACAAAAACTGTTAAAATGGATACTATCCTGTAAGGTGTGAGGACAGCTTTGTAGGAAAGTATTATTAAATTGAGCAAGTTTAGATGAATTTACCAATATGCGGCCACAACCGAAAAGATTTGGAAGTACTTAAAAGATAATCTATTGTGCTCTCCCAGCGGTTTGTACATCTTGGTCGAATGTATATTTATTATGTTTTTTTCATCAATTGTCACAGTGTCACATATCTAATTGTTTAATAGTCGTCCAATTTAAGTAGTTTATCCCAATTTCAATTTATTTTTCGGTCAAAACACTTAACAGGAAGTGTGTACGTCTGCCATCTGTCAAATGTACACAAACTTCAAGACATCATCGCCGAACGACGCATCTCAAATACCTTCGTTCGAAGTACACTCGCTACGAGTCATCGGACTAGTTCGGAACTGCACTTACATTGATCCTAGATAGAAAATTAAAAATTTCACATTTGGTTTTTTGAATCCATTACTGCCTCTTACTACGTAATCTTCTTTAATTTAAATAACTTCTTCACATGATTCTTATTATTCTTGGCGGTCAGTCAGTTCACTAAGAAAATTAACCACAGATAGTTTTTTGGCACAAGAATTTAGAGACAGACTTATTTCTAATCGAAAATCTTACCCTGGCAGTGCCGTACCAACAGATGTGTACTTTTTGTACTAATTTCTGAACGCGGCCAGTCAGTTCTCAGTTGTCATGTCACAGAAATTGTTTTGGAGCTCGGAAAAAGTGTTATGAAGTGTTTCTAATAAAATCCAATGGCTAATTGGACAAAAAAACCTCCATCTGGGACTACGAACAGAAGAAAATGGAACTTGGAAGGTAAGCCCAAGTCAGTCACCTCTTCAGCCAGTCACAATGTATTCCCATTTCGCTTAATCCCCAGACCGAACATCGCTGAATAATCTCAAATACCACTTTGCAGCAGATGGTTGTTCCGATGTCCAGTACGATCTAGCCAGGCAGTTATTAGACAACAACATAGGTGAGATCTTCGATAAACCTTACAAATCACACGTAAAATTTGCTGTTTAATTTTTTAGAGCACAATGAAGCGTCTTCCCACTCGTTGGGCGTACACTGGCTGTTATGTGCTGCACAACAAGGTCACGAAGACGCCCTTCGTTTGCTGCAAGAGTGTTTCGACACTCGTCGGGGAATAGTTGATTCAAATATTGATGACGTAAGAACCTGCTTGGCCATGACTACAGGTGAGCGGGCAGCCCGCAAAGCTGCCCGAGATCTTTTCGCATGCCTTTCCAATGGCGGGGAACACATTACACCCAAGCAGCTGGAGCGTAAAATGCGGGAGATATACAAACTGCAGAAGCGACGAAAGCGACACAATGACTCTACGTCTGAAGAAGAAGATGAAACCGAACAGTTGGAAGGTGTCAATCATGCAAATGGTGACATCTACCCTTGCCAAGGCCCAGATCTGAATGTGTCACACTCCGAGAGAATAATCACAGAGGCTAATCTCGTTACAGCAGCGGTGAACTACGCAAATGGTCGTTTGCCAGCAGTTAACGACGAACTGACGCTCTCAGTTCCACATCCCAATTCGCTGGATCATGTTCCTTGCTTCCACAGGATACTTTTTCATCCCATTGTGTTCTGCAAGCTGCTGTATCATCGTCTGATTAATTTGATTTCATCGTTTCCTGGCTTGATATCGCCCAGCATGAAACTAGCACTCATATTCATCGTGTACATTGCAGTCTCCAGTGATAATCTGACGGTATACCTGCCAATTTGCTTCTATTATCTGTGCATGGTCGTAATGGTATGGTCCACCTGTAAGATGCTAAAGACAAAGCACGACTTTATTGACTTCCGAATCTGGTCGGGTTTGTTCCTCAGCTATGGTGACAACAATGTGGAGGCCGGCACCTCAGAGAACCGCTTCTTGAAGAACAACATGAAACCGTATTTGTATTTCTTCTGCGCCTTTGTCGGCAATCTCATCGTGCGTCCCTTAATAACCTCAGAATGGGTGCCGCATTCAGAAATCACTATTATCTCATTCGCCATGGTCTTCGTGTCAATGGTGGCATTTATGTACACTTCATCGAGGAGGAGGTTCCCAGATGTTTTGGTCCTCTTTTCGTTTGGCATCAACGTTCTGGCAAAGTATCCCTACGAAATGGACGAGGTGGTGAGCACCGGATGGCGGTTCCTGGATCTAAAAGTACCAACTTTCTGCTCTTTTGTCATTGGCAATGGCATTGAATTCTGCTTGAACTGCCGCACAGTGTTGTACTTACTGATTCCAGTGTTTCTCGTGCACCTGGCAAAGCGATCCAATTGGCATGGCACCTACACATACCTTATACCGCACTGTGTAACTCTTAGCTGGCTCCAGTTGTGCATAACAAGCTCTCAGAGTGCCACGATGTTTGGAGTTGTTCGAGCAGCTCTAGGGCTAGCTGGCATTCTGCTTTTCCTGCCGCTGTTCGGGATCGTTTCGTTGATGGTGCCGGTCTTCCTGGTTGTTGAGTACGTCGGCTTGACTGACCCGCGAATGCGCTTGGTCACAACTATCGTAGCTGGCGCCTTCGCTTTACTAGGCTCTTGCTGTCTGGCTGTTAATCAAAGCACCCAAAAATACATCACATTCCTTCAGGTTGCTATCAGCGTGCTTGCTGCGGCTGTTCTCACCTTGCCCTATATGACATCCAGCTTCAAGGCGGTGCACGCAGAAACGTCTCTCTACTCGAACCTTATCGACGACAAGCCGATCATTACCACCACCGACGAGGACGCTGAGCGCCACATACCTTGGGAGAAGTTCAACCAGCTATGCGGACAGCCTGCATGGGAACAACAAAACAAGATCAAGACACAGCTTCGGTGCACGTATCTAGCCGGAGCCACGGTATCCTGGGAGGCTACTGTTACAACAGTTCAGATCGCCAGAGTGAGAAACACTCGTGCTGATATCATAAAGGACTACCTTCCGTTATGGTTGGGAAACATCATCACATGCCTCTACGGCGAATCCAACCAGTTGGAGTGCACAGGCGCTGACATTCTGTGCAAGGAATTCCGCAAGATGACCAAAGGAATTCACCGCTGCAACCTGAACCGCTGGAATGTATACGAGTACGAAATGCACGTTCGAATGCCAGCCGCCGGGCTGCTGAGCAAACCAACGGATGTACGAGTGCACGCCGACGACCGATTTGGTAACTTCACCACACGAATCCGCCACGGCGATCGGGTGCATATTTACGGCAAGCTGATGAACACTCGGAAGGCTGCGAATGCACCCAGGGAAGACTACGTAATTGGATCGGGAAGCCCCTCTGTGCAGTTGACTGGCATTGAGTGTATCCTCTGCACCGACAGAGATATCCCAGCGCTGAATTTCGGTAAAGTAAAGTCACCTGTTGATGCGAGAATGCGCGATCTGACAAGAGGAATCAAGTATCTACTTAATGTTCTGCTTAATCCGTTGATTACCATTAAGTAAGCAGCGTGATGGAGACACACTCAATTAGGACCGGCACCAGTGCGAAGTAGAACTATAACTCACAGTAGAGTAGAGGCATTCGCTCAACAGTTCCAAGAAAGAAGGACGTGTGTAAAGATTGCTTGGATGGGAGGGACAAACCTTAGTACCTAATGCTTCTATGTATTCCTATAAAAAAAAGAATAAATATGTTTTTCTGTGGACAAGTTAAATAGTTTTCAAAGCTTGGGTAGGTTTTCTTTCCGGTTACTAGAAGGACTTATTTTTGATGGGGCACCAGGGATAAAATTGCTGTATACACCAGAGTTGTGTAAGCATGTAGTGCTTTCTGTAAATGCCACTGCAGGAATGGCTGACGGGGCTCTAGACTTAAACGATTTATCGGCCATCTCCATTCAGACTGCATCGGAGGAGTGGAAAAAAGCGCACCACCACTTGAGCGAATACTTTTTCCGGTTTAAAACTTTAATAATAATAAATACACAGTACAAAGGAATGACATTCTCCTGTTTAGGATTAAGGAAACTCTAAAATAGAAAAATTTTAAAAACAAAAATGATATCATGTAATAACTGATGGCGAGTCTCTCGTGTATACAATTTTTTCTGAATGGGGTGGGCACTTCAAAACAAATTTTCGCAAACCAATCGAATGTTGAGGAAATCGCGTCTTTTCACACATTGAACTGTACATTAGAGCTCGTCGTGGTGGAACTCATCTGAGGGATCGTTCAGGTTTTCGCAGGCAGCGGGTGTCTCAAAGAGCAAGTGATACTCGCAGCGATTCGGCTCGGATACTCCTGTTAGCTTGTGATCGAGGCCGCATTCCAACTGGACGAGGGCTGAACGTTGTGGACCGTTCCAACATGAAGCGCCGTTGGCGTACAGCATGCGGCTGTATTTGTTTTCGGTTCCCGACCAACGTTCCCATGTGCCAAGCCTAAAAGGACGGAATGGAATAACATTTGTCGAAGAAATTAGTAGCGAAAGAGTTACCTTGTTTCCGAGCCACCATTTCGGGGTTGCTGCGAGGCTCTGTCGAATGGGCACAGTTTGTAGGTGTATTCGCGGTCGTCAAATGTGTAACATTGGCCCTCGAGTGGTGCGAACTCATCGGATGATCCGTAGTCTTTGTTAATCTGGTCTTGAATTTCCTTGATTTCTTGGTCTATTTCGCGAATGGAGCGTTCGGCTTCGGAGAATTCATTGCGCGCAGCATTTGCTTGTTCAATAAGTTTCTGCGTTTCAGGATCGTAATCGGGCTTAACAGTGGCCACCTCTTCCACAGCTCCTTCCCCGAGTTCTTCTTCTTCCTCCTCTTCGGGCTCATAACCGCCATCAGATTCATCATCTAATTCTGAGTCACTGGGTTGTGTGGGTTCTATGGACGACGATTCCGTTTGATCTTCTTCTGTGTCCAGGTCCTCCTCATCATGCTCGTCAGAATGATCGTCCGGCATTTGGGGTGGCTTGAATAGGCCTGCGTCAATCATGAGGTATGGCTTGATTCTCGACCAGCAAATGGAGACGAAGGTTTCAAGGTCAACACGCTCTCGTTCATCTAGGAAGAACTTCGCTTCCTCTTCAGACACAACGCCATTGCGATCTTTGTCGAACGACACCCTAGTTTGTAGTTCAGCAATCTCTACAAAGCCATCTTTGTTTGAGTCAAACTTGGTGAAGGTTTGCTCGGCTTCACTGACGTTATCGGTATCTTCCTGTTGTGCCTTTTCTCGCTTCTCAGTCTCTTGGATATCTTTGTACACCTGCAGAGCTTCGCCCTCAATGTCCTCTGCTTCATTCTTTATTTTCTCCTTTTCAAGTCGTATTGTTTCGGCCTCTTGGCGACGACTCTGCAACTCAGCCAATCTAGCATCGCGTTCCACTCGTAGGGTCTTACCCTTCGTGCTTAGTTCGGCTTTTAATGCGTTTCCACGCTTGACAAGCTCGTCGCGGCTTTTCTTATGCAGACGCTCCTCTCTTCCCAGTTCTAGGCACGTGTTGACACATTTACTGTAAGGATACGCATATTCATCGCTGGCGTCGCAACAATCGCAAATGCCATCGTTCACTCTTGAGCTGGGAATGTTCTTTGTCCGATAGCCAGCGTTTGTGCAATGAAACTTTCCGTCGGGACACGCCGATGTTCCCGGCTCATCGCTGCCATCGGCACAATCACAAAAGTCGTCATTTATCTAAAGAACAAAGGAAATTTTTTCTATCTAAAGCAAGTGGATACAAGTTCGGTTACCTGGAGGTAGTTGATGGTTTTCAGTCCATTAAAACAGACAAAGTGCTCGCCCGGTGGGTAGAGACTGGCCTTTGAAATAGAAACTCCTCTAGGACGTGGAACTGTTCCGAATGCAACGTTGCTACTTAAGCTAAGAACAAATAAAACGGTAAACGCAAACCGAAATAAGCGTTCCATTTTCTATCACACGAAAGTTTGTTTTGCACGGTAATTTTGTCTTGATTTCGCCTGCTCCAGGATTATGCAAATAATTGAGAAAAAGGCAGAGATTATCGTTAAGCCGGCCAAATAACCACTTTTACTTTGGAATCATCACCACTTCAGAACAGAAATGTCACGAGAATGACTTTGAAGTGGCGATAAAGGCAAGAGATGTCGCTGCTGGTGGTTAGTTCGAAGATTCTACGTGTACTGTGAAGCAATGATAACATTGTGAATAGATTTTCGGGAACTTGGGATGCGTTCAATAATATTAAGAAATAAGACAATTGAGATAGTCTAAGGGCCCGATCCGGTTTAAAATCCGGTTAAATTAAATATTCACTGTTTTAAGACAAAGTGCGATTATAGTAGAGGTGCACTAATAAAAAATAACTTAAAGGATTTTCCCATAATTTATCCAATAAATGGAAGGAAAGTAAGGTAGTCTAAGGGCCCGATTCCGAATTTGTGCTGTGCAAATTTTGAATCAATCTTATTTTTCCATCATTTTAATGAATAAATGTACAAAATAAATGTTGAACAGCAAAAATGAAAGGGACAATTTGTGTAAAAGCGGATCCATTACAGAATGACAAGGGTATAATCTGTTTTAAAACAAAGTCCGATTATAGTGGAGGTGCACTAATAAAACCAATGTCATTTTCGCTTTGGAAAAAAGACCAATTTTTTTTTTGATTGAGATTGCTTTTCATGTTCGATTTGCCAAAAAAATCAATCTTTTTTTTGATCTGACTCTCTTTAAAGAAATCTCGATTTTTTTCTCAGATTTCACACACACTTTCACTAATACCAATGTGTATGACACACAACTGGCGGTTACGAATTGTTTATCGTTGGAAGGATTGCTTTTTAAGCTGAATTATTAATTTTTGAGTTTGGAAACGATTCTTTATATTAAATTATTTCGCAATGCGTTGTTATAAATGAGTAAAAATCAATTGAAATATATTTTGCCGCCAACGAATACACACAAGAACCAATAAAATTAGGATTTTATGTTCGATTTGGCAGCAGAAATCTGAAATCT
Source organism: Cheilosia variabilis (assembly GCA_951230905.1). Classification (NCBI taxonomy): domain Eukaryota; kingdom Metazoa; phylum Arthropoda; class Insecta; order Diptera; family Syrphidae; genus Cheilosia; species Cheilosia variabilis. The sequence goes on along the minus strand of OX579676.1, from coordinate 3,072,327 downwards.
CAGATCAAAATCTGAAAAGCCAAATCGAAAACGATATTAACTTAAAGGATTTTTCCATGATTTTTTCACTATCACAAGTCAACTTTATCCAATATAAGGAAGGAAAATTCAAAATACTATAGCAAAACATTTTCCAGCAACATTTGGGATTGACATATATTGCAGAATTTGAGTATGAAGTTGAAAATTCGAATCACAACAAGTTTTACACATCGCATATGCATTTGCAAATGCAGAATCCGATTAACTTTCTCATGTTGTAGGTACTTCGAACATAACCATTTTATTCTGCAATAAAATGTTGCTGCATTCCAGCAGTTATATCTAGTAGTGACTAGTAAAGTGACGTCAAAAGACAGCAAATTGGTGTAAACTTGGAAAATGTCGCCTGTGGCTGAAAATTTACTCAAATAATCGAACGAAAACACTTCAATTTCTGCCGAAGAAAATCAAATAATTAGGACAACAAAGTGTGTGATAAATGTCTGTATTATGAATAGGTATTCATACAACACAGGTAACTATCGTTTCAACACCGCAAGCCGCATTTTAAAGTTCACACGAAAATTATTCTGATTCCCTGGTGATTTGGGTGTCGCCGCCCTAATGACCAATCTAAAAACAAGTATTATTGTAAAATTCTGTCTTTCTTATTAACGATTCTAGTATTCTATACTTAATTTCCAACTATCTCCCACTGTGCCTGTTTCCGAATGCTATTTTTAGTGGTTCTTATATTCTTAAAGATTCTTCCTACCAGGATCACCATAGTGTCATGGACAGTGAAAACCTAATGGACGAACTAGCATCATTGACTCGTACCGAAATCCCCGACGGCCGTCAAAGCCTGAGGGATAGTTTCACAAATTTGGAAAGAGTCGCCGACTATTGTGAGGACACTTACTACAGGTAGGTTGCGTTGGTGCTTGGTAGACTTGGTACAACATATCGTATAATTTAGAGCTGACAACAAGAAGGCGGCCTTGGAGGCGACAAAGAACTACACCACGCAGTCGTTGGCAAGTGTTGCATATCAAATCAATACGCTGGCGTATAGTTACATGCAGTTGTTGGAGCTGCAGGCGACACAGCTCAATGAAATGGAGTCGCAAATGAATCATATTGCTCAAACTGTGATGATTCACAAAGAAAAGGTTGCACGGAGGTAATTAAATTGATCTTACAGCATTTTTGGCACTTGTTACTTATGCGTTTGTTTTTTTCAGGGAAATTGGTGTTCTCACTGCCAATAAAGTAAGCTCGAGGCAGTTTAAAATCGTCGCTCCCATCAACCCGGAGAAACCAATCAAGTATGTTCGCAAAGCAATTGATTACTCAATACTCGATGAGATCGGCCATGGCATAAACTCGGCACAACCAAGGCAGAAGCATCGCGGATCGAGTCATGGCTCAATCCAATCGCTTGCTACCAGCAACACAGTTTCAGTGGGTCCACCACCGACCACAAAACCACCCACACCGCCTCAAATGTCACGCGGTAACACGGGCACCCTTGGAAAATCATCCAGCAACACCGGGACCTTGGGCAAGAGTTCACGGGAATACCGAACTCCGCCTGTTGTCAATCCACCACAGGTGCCGTCACATTATGCGCCAAACTATCCGATTGGCCATCCCAAAAGAATTTCCTCGTCGTCTGTTGGTGGTGATCGTGCTCCGGGCTATAGTTCTTTGCCAATGCCGCCAAGCCAACAAGTTGCCACGCACGTTAATTTGCCATCAGCGGGAATGATGCAGTCGTTGCCACCACCTCCGCCGACGACCTACGATGATCGTAGTAGTATGCCTCGTAAGTTCAAAGAAGCACTGTGTATATGTGGTCTAAGTGTAATTAATTTGCCTTTTAAATTAGCTCCACCATCGCCGCTGACAGTCACCCATGAGATCACAGAACAAAGTCACATTGGCATGCACACTTTGGGAAGGAACATAAATAGGTAAGTGCTTGTCTGCCTTTGAAGTAGATGTCGTGCTAATGCTTCTGATTTTGCAGTTTGAACTTTGCACGGCCAGGTTCACAGTCGCCACCGCTCCCACCACCACCACCACCAGAGGACGAACACCAGGACTTTGGTAGGCCGAGAACGTCCACCACCCAAGGCCAGCTGGCACCCATAGTACCCGATGATCAAAATCTACCAGGATGGGTTCCAAAGAATTATATAGAAAAAGGTAATTTGTCTCCTAAATTCAATTATGTAGCAGATATCGTTTACTTTGCTAAACCTAATGGATTTGAGACACTCACCAACAGCCAACGTTGTATCCAAATGGCGCACCAGCCAATTATGTCGGGTCGATCTACCCAGGCAGCATTATATTTGTATTAACAACGCTGCTGACTTAAATTCGTCTTCTTCCATCGTAGTCAGCCCTGATTGTTCTATAAATTTCTGCATATGTCTTTTGTTTTGTGCAGTGACACTTTGCAGCAACAAATAGCGCATGTTTGTTTCTGGTTTACTAAGCCATGCACATTGAGTACATGCCTTATAACTGAACTTGCCGGTGAAATAAGTCATCGTTCAAACAAATTTTTCTCGAAAACAAGACATTTGTTTAAATGAGTGCCTTTTTTCTTTAGACCGTCTGCTGCAACTATTTGCTTGTGAAATCGTATTGTTTATTACCTAGGTGCCCAGAAGCGAAATGTTGTTCTTTGATATTTATCGAGAGGGAAGAATCCGAAGCATTGAACACTGATTGGTGAGAAAACTCAACCAGCTGCAACTTTAAACTAAAAATTTGTTTGATCAGCTTATATTATTGAGTTCAATCACATAACATTCTGTTCGCATGCATCATTCTCATGCCAAAGTGTTCCTTTTCAGATTTCATTCAACATTAGGTTTCTTCCACCAATTTTCGTCCTCATTTCCAACTCGCACCCAGTACAACATCTCTTGTTATCTCATCTATGTACTTTTCCCCGCTATTTATTGTGTATATATTCGCGGCAATGTTTTGATCCCTGCAGAGCTAGTTTATTCAGAAAGTCGCTTTATCGGATTGTGCTGAAAACAGTTTAATATGGCAAACAATATTTAGCCAGCATGATTGAATAATTTACCCACCTCGTCGAGCTTTCCAGCTGATGCAGCATGCAGGGTGTTTTTTGTAGGTAGCTGCCGTTCCGGTTTCTGTTTGGGTTTGAAAATTATTCGCAACATTAAGCAACAGACGCTGTATTCATTTTCATGTAAATCAATTTTAATGTATGAAATAATTGTCCAATCATCAAAAGAGTTGTTTGAACATTGGAGGTGAGTTGAAGCTGCACATCTCCGAAGAGAAATGTCTATTTCGCAACACCAGCAGAGATGTCGATGGAAGAATGTACATTCTTAGTGTGACCGAGAACTAGTGCAGGATACGAATAGGACCATAAGACCACAGCTGAAATTTTCAAGCAGATATCATCCAGAGCGGTCCCTTTATGTTTAATTGCACAAACATTCCATTTCTATTTTTATTCGTGATAAATGGGAATCTTAAGCTGAAGCCAGGTACTGATGAAGCTGTTCCTCCGCATGTTTCTGTTGTCGAAGGCGTCACGGTAAACAAGGTAACACAATTGGCACCCAAACTTTTGGAAGACATGTTCGGGGCTTCACTTCACCGAGGTACTAAACACATAGAAACAAACAAATCGGAACGTTACTAAAAAAAACACCTTGCACCTAATTGAATGGCTTCTCTTACTCATCAATTCCTTTCGGCAATAATTTTTACTATTCTAATCATCGTTTATTAATTCTCTTCTAGTTGTGGCTATTTACGACTACTATGCCGACAAGGACGACGAGCTTAGCTTCCAGGAGAGTTCTGTTCTCTATGTGCTCAAGAAAAATGACGATGGCTGGTGGGAGGGCGTTATGGACGGAGTGACCGGTCTATTTCCAGGAAATTATGTCGAACCATGTGTTTGAATGCTTAATAATTACACACAAACACATATAAGCGCGTGTATATGTTTTCCAGTATTCCATATAAACTAAAATAGCATTTAGACAATATCAATTTTATACCTTTAAAGTAAAAACAAAGCCTGCAAACAAGAATATTACAGAAATACATTTTTATAACTTAGTCAAAGGAAAGCTAAATAAACAAACTTAGAACCAATTGCAAACCCAATACAACTATAACTAAACAGTATCATAATATTGTTCAAAATCCAAGTATCCAAACAAACGTTTGGTTCAAGCTAGAAATTTGTTTCTTATATTTTCTATGTGTAAAATGGTACTTTATGTTTTAAGTGGACAGTGAACACCACTTCTTCGAAATTGATGAAATGTTTGTTGTTTTTTGATAATTTATAGGGTAAATGAGGCTTCACACAAACACGCAGATTTATGTTTTCCTTTTTAAAACACGATTTGCTATGAAGGCGCTTTTTTTTCTACACACAAATGAGAATATTATGGCAGAGCGCATGTTAAGATTTATTTAGCTACATTAAACAAGAAAACGTATATAATATTACATATTACATATAAAATTATGTTATCTCTCCTTAGTTAGCAAAATACCATTTCGAATAGATTTTTTTTACAATATTCTTTTGCTATTAACAATAATATTGATATCGATGTTTTTTTTTTCTACTTCTTACACTACAATAGACATGCAATTAAATTACAAATATTCAAGAAGTTAAATGTTTAGAAGTTGCCGCAAAAGGTTTACAACTTTTTTTTTTTAGACAAATACAATAAATAAATCATTCAATGCAGAGATATACAGTTGCAGTTGTTGTTATTCATCTTGATCCAACATTTGCAAGAGTAGAAGCCACCACACATTCTGGTCTGGATTGGCACACAAGTAAATTGATCAATTCATTTTATCGATTGCCCGAACAATAGTAGGTTTCTTTACGGGACACTGCATTATTTTGAGGCATGTTCTCAGGTTGGAATTCTGCACAAACGATTTCTGTAGAAGCTACTCCTCTGCGAACTCGCTAACATATGCAACAGGCACTAATATGAAGCAACAGGATCCCTATCGGAGAATTAAAATTATGAAATAACTAATTGGGAAGAGATGCGTTATTTCTTTGCTAGACGGGCTACGATTATAACTCTCGCTGAGAGAGAAAGTCAGTTGCCAAAATGCTGTATCCCTTAACATCATTACTTAAGTTATATATATATAATTGCTCAGCTTACCTGAAATGCAATTCTTAGACGAACAACAATAAATAAAAGAGCATCACCATTGTTTGCCTTGGCATTCTATTTTCTAGTCGTTTCTGTTACAAAATCATTAAGTCAACTCTATCTTAAGTAGCAAAATTTGTGTTACTTATTAATACACCTACCGAACAATTGTCGACGGAATTCGTATGTTCTAAATATTATAAAATACACTCCGTGCGATGCTGGACAACAGGATCAGCTGTTCCTAACCAAATTAGAACAACAAGAAAATATCACTAAACACGTACACCACAAGATACCATAAGACACTAAGAAGCAATCAGCCATAAGCCTAACAATTTAATATATTTGTGCTGAGATATTGGTGCAAATTTCAATATAAGAAAACTGGGACAGAAAAAACTGTAAACAAAGTATCTATTGTGAGACAAAGAATATCAAAATTCCGCCGACAAATAGTTTGGTTCACACCAATTTGGTTCAATGTTTGCCTGTTGCAGTTGAGCAAAGTATTCCCCCGGAATTGAACTATAATCCAGAGGAACGAAAATTAGGCCGCAGGGCTTTGTGAAAGTCGAGAATTGGGTCTACATCTCATTCATTCGGAAGGAATTTGATTGGTAGACTTTGTGCGCTTTCGTGATGTCGAAATCTTTGGTAGTCGCGATTTGACCAGTGGACCCATTAGACGATCTGGATCTTCGTGTCCATTACTCGTTGAAGGAGCTTCTTGTCCAACATCAACCGGTGGCAGAGGTGATGCCGACCAATCTGAGCCAGAGCTTGAACTTCCAGGAGATTCAGAACTGAATACAAATAAATTGATGAAACATTTTCGATTAGAAATGTAAAATTTATGGCTTACCCTGCTGAATAGATCGGCGGTAATTTTCCTTCGTAAATGGTTCCGGTAGTTGAATTGATGGTGACCGCATGAATTTCCTGTTGGTACAATGCGTAGAGTTCTTTCAGTTCGTCAGGAAGTTCGACATTTCCGTCTTCAATTAAACGTCTCTGAGAGCTGATGATGTCCTCACAAAGTCGCCGCTGACGTTCAGCACGTAATAGTTGTAGATCCCGGCGACGAAGTTCTGCCTGGCGTGCCAACCTTTCCGCTTGTAAAGAAACTTTATCGGCCTCTAGTTCATGCACACGACAAAGAAGAGCTGAAATAGTTTCTAGGTGATGTTAAATTCATTTACATATATAAAAGGTTACACAAACAGACACAAACTCTAACCAAGTGTCTCTCTGGAAGACGTCGTCTTAGATGACACACACAAGTGAAAGAGACCTCAACCAACTTTACCTATGCAACTGGGGACAGATAGTCAAAGATTGAAAAGCATTTTGGTTGAGGTGTAACCGGTTTGGTTTGATAACCCAATGAATTGTTTTTTAAACCGCCTTACCTACTAAAACAATTGTTAAAGCAGCTGCCATTGCGATTCATCTACTCTATTGCCGACAAAAGCAGACAAATCAAGATTTCACGCGTGCCTCTCTTCTATGCAGAACAAATCGAACTTGAAAAGGCCCTTCTCAAGATATTAATTTAAAATATTTAAGGTCGCAAGGGTTTAAGGCTAAATTAGGTTAAGTAGGAGCAGTGTTCTGTGGGAGAAGTACTATATTTTGCATATTAGTCCCAACCTACCCAAAAGTTCCCGTTCTTCATCACTGCTTATACGCTCTGGAAGTTCCTGTCAAAAGAAAAGATTTACGTAAAAATGTAAAACAACAACAAAACAATCCAGCTTACGTCTTCTAACTGCACACCTTTTTGACGACACATTTCCAGCTCCTGCTCGGTTCTCTCTCGGATTTCTTTGTACCTTCGCGACTCTTTTTCGATTGCAGCCAGTTCACCCCATGCGTTCTTTAAAGCGATCGAGCCCTCAGACTCTCCATCTTGAAATACATTAAAATGTTTTACAATATAATACGTAAAGTATATTTAACTGCCTTTTACCATCTTCCACTGGAGAGTCATACAATTTTCCCATTCGCCCCTGCCAATGCGATATAATCATGTGCTGTCGTTCAGCGTCTAGTTCTAGGCCCAGCAAATGACTCTCCGCCTCTAATAGCTTGCGCCGCAATTTCATCTGTTGTTTGAACGTCAGCACAATTTGTTCCCTCAAATATCTCAGTTCCGCCTTGCGCTTCTCATCATCTACAGCGGTACGTGCTATTGCTGCCCCGCTACGTGGCCGTTCTGTTAACATCTTGGACCTTAACCTGGTTACCTCCTCGCGCAGTTCGGATACAAGGCTTTGATAGTGTTTCATGGGGAATTCCTTTACCTCGTCTATATAGCCAGTATTTTGCAAACGCGTTGTTATGTTGTTTGCTCTGTCGGCGTAGACCAAAGTGTTCTTGCTCTCATCGCGGTGTTTCCCCTCTGGAGCCACATGCGCAATCATAACCGTCTTACACTTACCACTGAGTGCCTCTTTCAGCAGCCGCGTGAGCTTGGAGTCCCGATAGTTAACGTATCGAGCTCCACCGGACAAGGCGTTGATACAGTTTCCCAGAGCCAAAAGACTTCGGTTTATATGGGCCCCCTCTTGCAGCCTTTTTCCGCGGTTCTTCGTCTTTTTAGCTCTCTCCGATCCAGCCAAGTCGGTGAGAAAGAGTCGCCCCTGTTTTGTACCAAGTGGCGTTCTCACTTGCACTGTTATACTCAAGAGGGCGTGACTCCTGGACGATGTTTGATTTGCAGCCGTAGGCTCCATAGTTCGAGCCTTGTTGCCCTTCAGCAGAAGCGAGATAACCTCCTGTCGACTCGAAGCGGTAATCTCCGACAGTCCTGCCACTGTGATCCGCTGACCACGGTTGTCTTCGCGCAGTTCCAACGGACCGCCGGGATTCAAAAGATCGCGAATGAGCTCATTGTATATCTCCAAATAGGAAATGCAGACCTTAAATAATAAATTAATTATTTTCGTAATTTGAAGTGAAATCGTCCAGTCATCAAGGAACGCATTAATATGAATTATTAAACTCCATTAGCCCCGGATGTCGCTCGCAGGTGGGGGAAGCGTTGTAATTATGGGTATGTCACCACGATTCCTATTTGTTTAAAGTGCCAAGTTTACCCTCAATGAACTAAAAGTAACAATTCTCATTAAATGCCGACACGCTATTTGATATTAAAAATTTACAACTGGTAACAACATTCGCGCCCCTTAACTTATTCGTAGTAAAACGTGCGTGGGATTAAACTGAGCCTGTGCACATATGACTGACTGTGCCATTGGTGGCAATGAGGGGGTGGCAAAAAATCACGCGTATATCAAAGAAATAGCTGGAATGCTCCGGGCATTTTGTACATAATTTATGAATGAGAAGCATAAACTTAAACAAATCGGAATTTACGCTACTGCCCAACAAAAATCACGACATTTTGTTTATTACCCCTATAAAAGGGCGGATGCCCCTTCCTTCCACGAACGTTCTGTTTTTTTTTTTTGTTTACCTTAAAAGCACTCGCTTCCTCAGCCATTTCAAAATGTTCGAATATCTCATCTATGGCACGCACCATAAGACCGTTATCTGCACTGCTGATTTCGCCATCTGTATGTGAATTGCTAGCTGTTCGTGGGGGATGATCAGGGGGAAGCGGTGCTCCTGATGCATTTGTAGCAAATCTCCTTTTATTTGGACCCAACATTGTATGCGTTTTTCCAGATCCAGTTGCTCCGTAGGCGAAGACAGCCGCATTCAATCCATTGAGAACATCTTTTACCAGTGGAGCGGTTGTTGTTTTGTAAACTGTTTCCTACAAAAAACAATTAAATCTAGATCAATGCTAAAAATAAGAACAATAACATTGGGGACGAAGGTTAATGGGTTGCAATTTTGTCTGTATATAACTCTTTCAGTCACTGCAGGCTTAATGAATATACCCAGGTGATTTTTCTTTTTGTCATTTGTGGCTGGAATCTATTCTAATTTAATTTACCCTCAGGCACGGGAATATAAAAGTTTGGTTAGCTTCAACGATTTTGACAAGCTGAGTTTCCAGTGTGGAATTCAAAGATCTTTCTCCCATGTATTTTTAATGGAATGCGGGACTGTAATGTCACGTGAGAAAATGTTTCGATAGTCCTTCCTGGCAGTGTCAACTTCCGGTGTGAGAGTAGTCCAGACTCATCCTGGGAGAGATGTCAACCTTGAACCGAATTTGGCCTCCAAACGAATCGTCATTGACGTTTTTTTCTCACACATATCTCAGTAAATTAGACGAATGCGAAATAAAAAACGATTCCATATTTGTGCTTGAGTGGTATAAACTGGTATAAAATGTTGGGTGTCTCGACTTTTAGGTTATAGTTTAGATACTAGTATTTTTAAAACACATCACCAGAAAGGTTCCAACATAAGCTCCTGCCATCAATTAATTTTGACTTGCGATAAGTAGGTAGTGTGAATTTAAAAATGTCGATTAGGATGTAATTGTAGCAAAATTCCAAACACGCAGTTTATCAAAAGAAAGCAATAAGTTTATTAATATTAGTTTTTAAAGACACGAGAAAAATATGTAAGTATAAAAGCATGAAAAATTAGACGACGACTATTAAACATGAACGAAACTTTAACGAGAGCATGTTTCGTTAAAAGTAGATGATTGCGTTCACAGCGCAAGTGCGTTTGAATATGACAACACTCCTGTAGTCCACACCTTGTCCTGAGATCCTTTACTTTGTTTGCCGGAAGAGGTTTTGTGAGAAGATCTGCTAACATGTTGCTAGTCTCACAGTATTCGCACCTTTCAATACCTTTTGACACTGAATCCTTAACGAAATGGTACTTCGTATCTACATGCTTCGAACGGCCACTAAATTTTTCAGTAGATATCATCTTTAAGCAACTTTGGTTGTCTTCCAATATCAGAACGGGATCCTTGAAGTCTTCACCGATATCCGCTAACAACATTTTAAGCCAAACCGCTTAAAAATGTATCCGCTATTCGACTTCCGTTAGTTATATCCTCAGCCCAGTTTGCGTCAGCATATCCAAGTAATTTTGTATCGTCGTTATGTTTGCGGAGATATAATCTCAGCTCCGAGGTACCTTTGAGATATTTAACCAATCTCTTAAGTTCAGTCCAATCCTCTGAAGACGGCTGAGAAACTTTCCTTGCAAGGATGGAAACACTGGCTGCAATGTCAGGACGAGAGTTGACAGATATGTAAAGTAAACATCCGATGAACTTTTGATATTTTTCGTTATCAGATTGTAAATATGCATCTGTTTTCCCCTTTCCATAGCTAGGCTCCAATGGAACATTTGAGATCTTGGCATCTTGTAAACCCATTTCTTCAACAATCCTCTTTATGTATGCAGCTTGGTTTATAGAAATATGTCCATCACTTTGACGGTGAACATGAATTCCCAAATACTGGCTGACCTCTCCAAGATTCTTCAATTCAAATTTGGAGCTTAAATACTTTTCTGTATTCTTGATAAGCTTTAAGTCTTTGCTAATCACCAACAGGTCATCAACATAAACCAGAACGAAGATCCAGCAACCCTTCTCCTTTTTCGCATATAAACACTGGTCAAGTTTGCTTTGGAAAGCCGTTGCTTATAATAGACGTATGTATCGTTTGGTTCCATTCTCTTGCTGACTGCTTCAACCCGTAAATACACTTCTTTAATTTGCAAACCTGTTGTTCCTTACCCACAATTGTGAAACCTGGCGGTTGCCGCATATCTACTGTCTCCTTTAATTCGCTGTTGAGGAATGCGGTTTTGGCGTCAAAATGTTGCACGTGCATTTTCCGATGTCCTGCTACTGCCAAAAGAACCCTAAGAGTAGTCTGACGAACCACTGGAGCAAAGGTTTCATCATAATCTAGTCCTGCGCCACTAAGCGAGCCTTATAGACATTGATGTTTCCTCCTGAGTCGGTCTTACGCTTGAACACCCATCTGTTTCCAATAGTTTTTCTGTCTGCAGGAAGGTCCACTAACTCCCAAGTCTGATTGCGCCATAATGAGTTCATCTCTTCCTTCATTGCAGCCTTCCAGGAATTTCTTTCACTGCTATCCAGAGCCTCCTTGAAACTAATCGGATCATTCGCCTTTGTATGCTTTATCATGTTGACATCGTTGATTAATCTCTTTGGTGGATTCCCTTTTGTTGATCTACTGGATACCCGCTGTGTTGACGTTTCAGCTATTGAAGGTTCCTTTTGAAACTGCTCCACCAATGTATCGTCAAAACCAAAAAATTCGCTCTCAGAAAATGATTCATCTACCTCGTCGCTTGAAACATACTCCTCCGAATCGCTGAGTTTCTCTGGAATAACGGCTACTTTATCCTTCTTCTTCCGGCGACGACCAATGATAACCTGAAAGTTGTCCTTACTTCCTTTCTTTGGACCATTATTTACAGGAATATTACTCGCTGGCACTTCACATGCTAACATTTTGGGCTGTAAAAATCGAACATCTCGACTAACCGCAATTCTATTCGTTTCGATGTTGAGTAAACGATACGCCTTAGAATTTTGGTCATAACCTACGAACACCATGCATTCAGATTTGTTGTCCCATTTCTTCCGCTTCTCTTTCGGAACATGCACATAACACCTTTCCCCAAACTTTTTGAAATGTTTGAAATCTGGTTTCACACCATTGCAATGTTCAAAATGTGTGTTCGAGACTGCTTTTGAAGGTAACCTGTTCTGCATATATATGGCAGTAAGAATTGCCTCCGCCCAAAACTCCTTTTTTAGACCTGCATCTATAAGCATGCACCTACACATTTCGACAAGAGATCTGTTGCGCCTTTCAGCAACACCGTTTTGCTGTGGTGAATATGCCTCTGTATATTGACTTGGAATTCCCTGCTGCCGTAAATAATTCTGGATTTGATGACCGGTATAGTACCCTCCGCGATCTGATCTGAACACCTTTGGCTTTCGTCCGAACTTCGTCTTTACAGCTTCCACGTACTCCTTCATTTTCTCTATGACTTCTGACTTTTGACGCAATAAATATACAGTTGTGTATCTACTATAGTCATCGATGAACGTAACGAAATAACGATTTCCACTGGGACTTGTAACCTCCATAGGACCGCATACATCTGTATGTATTAAATCAAGAACAGCAACTGACTCACCTGGTGAAGATTTTGGGAACGGCAAACGTGATGACTTTCCCTGCAAACACACCTCGCAAGTCTCCTTGATATTACACTTATCGATTCTTATGCCTGTACCCAAATTCTTTTTCTGGATCAAATCTATTGCTTCCTTATCCCTATGGCCTAGAATACTAGAATACGATGCCACTGATGCACACAGTTGTCCTTGCGATTAACTGCAAAAACTCGTTCAGGTTGTCTAAGTTTATAAATATTGCAAGATCGATCGCCTATACCAAGCAAAGAACCATTCTTCCATATCTCGCACAGTCCCTTATCAAAAACAAGCCTACAACCCTTTTCTTCTAAACATGGCACAGAAAGCAAATTCCCCTTCATCTCAGGCACATATAACACATCCTTGATGGTAGTTGTAACTTCAGAATTCTCGGCGTTCAACATCTTTATATCACATGTACCCTTTCCTTCGGAATGTAATTCACTGCCATCCCCAACAAAAAGTGTTTCCTTTATAGCAGGATCAAATTTCACGAAGAAATCCTTTACGTTTGTGATGTGACATGTCGAGCCAGAATCCAAAATCCAACCGCTCATATTACCAAAAGAAGTAAAGAAACTCACCTTAGATCCGAAAACCACGTTTGCATGTTCGTGATGTTTCTTTTTGTTTTTCCAGTCTAAGTATTGCTTACAATTCTTCTTCATATGTCCAGTCTCATGACAGAAATAACATTCCGTATCCCTTTTTGCTTTTGGACGATTGTACTTTCGAATGTGCATTGCTGTCTCGTGATTATCCGTATATGTGAATGCAATCTTCGCTTTTATTCTTCGAGGAGTTTCGATTGCGCCACGTCAAAACTGAGAACTCCTGAGCGCGTCTCCAAAGCCGTAATGAGAGTATCATAACTCCTTGGTAAACTACTCAACAGCATCGCAACACTCCAGCCCTCTGAAATTGTTTCACCTCCAATTGCAGCCAGACGTTCGAACAAATTTTTCATTTCGACTATGTGCATCTCAACATTACCACCTTCTTCCACACGCAGACTACAAATTCTGCGCATTACCTGCACTTGATTGCCGAATGTATTACTTTCGTAATAATTCCTAAGTGCGTTCCATGCGTCCTTCGAAGTTGTTGCTTTCCGAACATGTTGGAGTTGACTGTCCTCCACCGATAGCGCAATTGTAGCTCGAGCCTCGTCATCCTTGGTCGTCCATGCTGATGTCACTGGGTCCGGTTTGATAACAACACCAGATACGTACCCCCATAATCCCTCCTTTATAAGCAGCATTTCCATTTTATATTTCCATATAAAATAATTGTCGCTGCTCAGCTTCTGTATGGAAAATCGTGACTCCGCCATCTTACTCGTGTGAAAAAATTAATTTTTATTAATATTCTCCTATTGCTTTATTTGCTGTGTTTATGGACTGGGCCCATAACCTGTAGCAAAAGTCCAAACACGCAGTTTATCAAAAGAAAGCAATAAGTTTATTAATATTAGTTTTTAAAGACCCGAGAAAAATTAAGTAAGTTTAAAAGCATGAAAAATTAGACGACGACTATTAAACATGAACGAAACTTTAACGAGCGCATGTTTCGTTAAAAGTAGATGATTGCGTTCACAGCGCAAGTGCGCTTGAATATGACAACAGTAATTGCTCTAATTTGGGCTGTAGATTTTACTTTAATTTGTTTTGCTGGGATAGATTTCCAAAAAACACGCCTGTTGTCTCCTCTTTCCAGGCCGTTGTACATGTTACCATATCTGAGATATTGCCAAATTACCGAAAACTTTTTCTATTGTAATCGTATCGCGTCGATACTATACTTACGCAACTCAAATGTTTTATGTTTAAATATTACTTAGCTATAGGTAGTTTTGAATAATTTTAATAGCGCATGTTCTTATAGGACATTTTAACGTATTACTTATTCTTTGTCCCGTGATGTCTGCTACTTAAGCATCAGCAACAAATTAAGAATTATATTGATGCTTTACCAAAGTACTACTTAAAATGGATACCGCATAGACTTTAAAATCTTTCGTCTGTATTAATAAATGTGCAGGGTGCACTCGAGCTCAGATTTTCCATAAATCAATATAGTTTTGAAACCTAACTAACTCTCAAAAGGAGCTCTGCTAAGGATTTTGAAAAAATACTAAAGTAATGCTGTGTAACAAATTTGTACTTATACAGTCATTTTGAGAAGTTTATGATTCTATACATTTTACAGCTGTAACAATTTGGGCACAAATTAGTATTATGGTTCGCTTTAGAGACTTCATACTCACCCCCGTATTAATAAACAAATATGCACATGTAAGTTAGTTCGTAGACGTCAGATAGCATACAAAAATTTGACTTAACTGCTGAGTAACGAGCTGATAACTTTTACGCAGCGTTTATTAATAAGGGAGTCAGTCTCTACAAAAACTTGGTTTCAAAAAGTGTCCAATGATTTCCAAACAATGAAAATTAAAAAGAATGGAGCGAGAGAGAGAGAGAGAGAGAGGTTCAAAAAATAAGGTTTTTTCCATACCGGTTATGGAAGCTAGTCTTTGGGTTATATAATGGACATGGACCTCTTAAAATCGTTGCAATTATTTTGTTTAAGCCGTAACTGTGCACATTAATTATATGGGTACCAAAGCACATCAATCTGTCTTAGCATTTAGGCTGCAGCAGTACTGACTTAGCAGGTAAACTATGATGAACTTTTAATGCCGTGGTCTTCAATACTTTGTGAGCAAATATAAAACGAAAGTGACTTCTATTATGCATCCTTACCTGTGTATCTTCTTCTCGAAAGACATGATCATACGCATATTTGCGTGGGCGATTTTTGCTGCCGTCGTCGAATAGCAACGCTTTGTTCGATATAACCTCGATACATCTATCGGTGATTTCAAGGCTCGGTCGTACACGCACTGCCACCTACAAGCATTTCACCGAAATTCACTTTCACCAAAGCCATTACAATAAAATATAAATTACCACTAAGCGCTCTTCACTTTGCGTCGCATTTGCATTTGATGTATTCGATGACGAGCTGCCACTTCCACTTGACCAGTTACCGTTCCGGCTCATTTTTCTATTTTCTAAAAATAAACCATTTTACATTATTTATTCCGCACAATGTGTGCGCTTATTTGAGAAATTCATGAGAAGACACAGTGCGCGATTGTACGCGCCCTTTCTGCCTAACAAAGTGACAGTTTATTTTAACGATCCTTTCATAGTCCATACAAGTTTAATGTGAATTGCTGTCAATTGGCGAACTCTTGTGTTGTGGTCACAAACTATTCCAAACTACCACAAGTCATCAAGTGAGTGCCCCTCATTCCATCGATATATAGGCACAGTAGGGTGCAATGAAGTTATTACCTCACTTCCAATACCCTTCGATGGCACGTTCTTTGTTTTTAAAATTTATCATTCTATCACGAATCCTTATACCTATAGGGGGCAGTCGAAAACGATTGATTTGGTCTACTTGCGTATGGGTTAATGAGTGCCTCATGTGACTTAGCCTTATTCATTTAGATCGAAATCGATTTGGTGTCACACCGTACGCCCCATCATCATAGGTAGAGAACAATATGCCCAGACTGTAATTGGCAATTGACATGAGAATGCTTGGAATCAATATAATTGTGGCGGTATATTTTATGGACGTGAAAAACGTTTTCGAAACGCGTAAGGGTGTTTTCATTAGAAAGCACGTTCTGCGGTTATTATACATAAGTGCAGCGGTCAGCGTACTTGTGTTTTTTGTACAATTATTGATTTTTTTTTTCTCGTGTGAGAGTGCCTTCGAGCGAAAGAAAAACGGGGTCTTATGATCAGGGTGGCGGTGGAGAGGGAACGAAACGAAACGCAAGGATTTTCCTATTCGTCACGCGAATGTTTTGCACATGGAAATTTGGTCACATTTTCTGGGAATTGTGTCAGAAATTAAGGTCATGAACACGAATCTTGCTAGCGCTGCGGTCTTTCCCAAATTTAGGAGAGCTTTTTTGTAGATAAATCACACTCCGCACTAGTCACAGATGGATGCACTCGAAAAGAGCTTGTATAAGACAGTATCTGTAATCCTTACTTTAAAATCAAAAAAATTGCAGTATATATTCCGTTTCAAGATACCGATTGGTTCACTGTGTATCGTATACTAACTTGAGCGAGCACGGCATTCGACTAGTTCTGCTGAATATGGGGTCAGTTTTCTATTCAAATGGATAAAAAGTTGGTGCCAGGACACTGGCATGTCGATGTGGTCGGTATTGTTGTTGGTATTTAATGGTTTGATATGGAAATGCGATTAAGGGTACACTGGTAGCATATACATACACTCGTAAACACCTGCCGATGGCTATACAATACTCGGTGGTGTGGGGGAACCATCAGTGGTCTACTTTGGGGGAAGCAACTACCACACAGCGCTACAAATTGCGCGTACGATTGCATGAAAAAAAAAAAAAGGTTTCGCGCTGGTATATAGTTAGCTAAGTCAGTGAAAAAGGCTTTTGTGTTATTTGATGGGACTTTAAATAAAGTGAATACCTTAGCTCGACTTCAATGGCGATCAGAAGGTGCTTCTGAGAGAGTTGCCACAGCTTCACTTGGATCATCAGTTGGAAAACAAAGTTATTTGAGTCTTCTAGTCTTCTAGAGGGTAAATTAATTTTGGAAACCCTTGATGCTCTGTTATATCCAAATCCTCTATAGTTCGTCCTGGGAGTAATTGAGGAAACGATATCCGTTTACCTATAGCAGAACGTTTGACTATGAATCTCAGCACGAGTTCTTTTAGATCGACATTCTCCGCAGCTACTCCAGTTTATCAAATAAGTAGCCGCTGAGAAAGTAGGATGACGAACAAATTCTATTTCCTTAATGTCCCTACAGCTTCTGTAACAGAAGTCATTATGCAGTAGGGGAATAACTTGCTCCTAAGTCCAATCATGAATTCAGGTTCAACAAAATGGCGCAATATAAATTTCTCGCATACTGAATCGTCCGTGAGATTGATTACATGAGTATGTACAGGGTCACGTATGTATTAGATCCTATGGGGATATTTAAAAAAAATTACGACGGACAAATTGCTCAGTCGGCCTACCTAATTCTTGTAGGTGTTCGCATTTTGTTCTTCCGCGTGGATTTTGACGGACCGCAGGGGATTCTTACATCAACATTAGCCACGACGTGAATCAATTCACACGAAAGATGTATCGCGTAGAGCGCTTCCAGATCTACTTCCCGGCCAACGAAAATCGTCTTCTGTGAAAGTCAAATTGCGAGTTGAAAACCAACGGTCAAGACAACATCAACTACTCTTGATTGCAACAATTAGCTTCCAAATGTTCCCACATAAAGTATGCCTGCAAACAAAATATTTCGTTTACTTTTTTTTTTGGCTTAGCGCTGCTATAAGTCGACTTTGTTTGGATACCTACCGCACTTACCTACTCGCTATATTGAGTTGAGTTGCGCATTTGGTATTCATTCAGGCATTAATGACAAACTTTCCGACTGTCATAAATAGCAGCTGCAGAGTTCGATTTTTCTCTATAGCAATAAATTTAACTTATCAATACGCTTACAAAGTTTTAACTGATCAGAATGGATAGTCGTGTTATAGTAGTTGTATCTGCTGCTTTTGTTGATAAGGATTAAATAATTATGTAAGTGAAAAAGCGAGCGACGATAGAAAACACCGAATACTATTTAGAAGTCCCGTAAAATACCGCGTCCGAGCTTTATGAGAAAGCGAACAGACCATCCGATTTTAAGCTATTGGATAGGATCTCTGACTTTACTAACTCGACTACATTGGGCCTGCAGTCGATATTTTAACACATCTGTAACGCTTGTCAATAACTTTTTCACTGCTAAGCCACCATTGAAGAACACTATACACTGTCCACTAAATTGGATTTCGTAAATGCATACAAAGAAAAAGGAGACTCCGAGTGAAACTGAAACTGAATCTCCATTAACCCTGTTGGATATTTTGAGTTGTATTAGTTTGAGTGATGGCTTCAAACTTGGTAAGCACAATCGAATGCTCATTCAATTAAATACCTGACCGCTGAGGATTTTTCTGTGCCATATAAATCGAATAAAACAAAATTAAAACCTAAAAGTGACAACAAATACGAATACGAGCTCGAATATGAACATGATTATCAAATTGAATATGTAGAGAATGAGTTTTAGGGAAATCTATAACCATTTTTAAAGTTCTGTTTAAAGTGTAGGTATTTTGTAACTATGAACAAATGTTATTAAATATTTTTCAAAAAACAATTGTTGTGCTGTGGGACTGTTTTTTTTATTTAACATTTTATACCAATCACTCTTAAAGTCGAACTGTATCCTTTTTTTTTATTTTTGGAAATGTATTGACGTAGGTTCTACCTAATTAATAATTTTTGTTTTGTAACTTTGCACATTCAAGGTTCAGTCGTTTGCAAACATTTATTTAAATTGCAGCAGTAGCAAAGGAAGTCTAGCCAGTGCTCACGGATTATGGAGAAAATCCATTGTTTGTGGTAATTTAGACCTCAAAAGGGACAAAGGAATTGTTTGGTTTTGTAGTCATCGTGATAGTTTTTCAGGTCAAAATAAATCCTAGCTGGGGTTGTCTTTATTTTCTGATCATTTTACTTAAGTGTTGGGCGCAGTGACTCAGTGGTTAGTGTGCTGGTCTACTGAGCGAGGGGTCTCAGAATCGATCCCCGGAAACACAAATTACACTCCACCACTTCTCACGAACGTCTGACAAACATCGAAAAATCTGCTTCTCAATTAGCCGTTTTCAAATTTGTAGGTCCCTTTCATTCGTCCCAAAAATAAAAAATCAACTGAGAATCAGTCCTAGGATTTAGTGTATCCTTTTTGCGCCAACTACTTTTTATCTATTTATTTCAATTGTATAAAGCTGAAAATGTTTAAAAAAAAATAAAGGGATTGTGGGAAAAAAAGGAAACTTTGGGTTTGTTTGATATAGGTAATATCTATAAAAAAACCTGCCCTAGAACTACTTTGTTGAAGATCAAAATTAAAACGGATTTAGCCGATTGATACGCAGCTCGAGCTAAATAATCAAACTTTTGTTTGAATGCAGGTAGGTACTTCATGCATCTGTCAAAATTTAGCGTGCCCATATAATAGGTCGGCACATTTTCTCAAGCTAAATTTTGACAGATAGTTGTGCTCTGTTTCCTTTTTCGTATTGCGGAGAAGTAAGCACTGATGCTTTTTTTAAATAAATACCTCGACGAGGATTACCTAGAATCGGGAATGTTTGAAGTCAGAGAGAGTTGAATTTTTGAAGTAAGTTATTTTCAAAGAACACCTGTTTTCTGTGACACTATTATCCACGGTGTGCTTTGTCAAAATTAAGTTAGGATTTTAGCTAATGTTTGTAGAGAAAAGTTGGAGAGCAGATTGAATTTAGTTCAGCTCGAGCAGCGTTCTTAGCTTCAGCCTATACCTATATCCAGAGCGACAACTGCAGAAATCTGAAAAGGTGCAAGAAAAATTGTCAATAAGAAAAAAATATACCATTTTCTGAAGCTATTCTGCAAATACAGAAATTTGGCACGATATTTAACAAGCATTGGCTTGCTATATACTATAATAGTGTTGTGATAGGCAACTGCGTTACATTTTGAAGGTTTCTATTTGGAAATAACAGCATTTGCAAAATTAGGGATGCTCCTTTTCCAACCAAAAACGGGCCAATATGGTAGGCTCTCGAAAAAAGTGCCAAATTGCAACTTTAGTCGCACAACGGTCACGCTGCTTCATCTGCCTTCAGCGTTCAGCAATTCTGCATTGCAAATGCTACCTATATTCCAAAGTACAAAACAAATCCAATCCAATTCCAGCTACGAATATTATATAGTTGTGCTCTTTTGACTTTATACTTTTACGCTCTCCTTCTTCTTCTTCCATTTACTTCATGTTTATGTATGCGTTGCAAACGCCACCAAATTTACTTCCAAGTTCCAGTTCCCTTTCCAATCCAATGCTATCATGTGCGGCTGGGTGTGGGTGTTTTGCTTTAACTTTGTTTGTATGCATTATCTGCAGTTGGATTGGATTGAATTTGACGTGTTTTTCTGGTTTTTCTTATCCTTTCCTATGTTTACCAACAAAGCATTTCATATCCACCTCATTTGCTTTACTTCTTTTCGCCCGGTTCCATCTTCCATGGGATAACAAGTGTTTTTTCTTCATTGCCTTGCTGTGCGGTGTTCTCCCTAAAAAAAGTGTGTGTATCTAGATCGTAAAAACAAATCAATAGTTGTTTCTTTTTCCAAACAATATCTAATGAAGCTTGTCAAAAAAGGCAAAAGCCGAATAGTTCACGGTTTGTCAATTAAGTAGCAACCACCACCGATGAATTCTAATTTAAAGCAGGAAGTAAATGTTGCGACAGTTCTCTGAAAAGTATCTTGAATTGAACACCGCCGCCAGTTCACAAAAATCTAATTAGATTAAATACATTAACACGAAATGAGAGTTGCTCGTTTAGAAAATACTTGCGCTCGCTCAGCAAAGAATTAATGGTTGAAAAATCCCAAATAAAAATACATATCAAGATATAACTATTTTAAGCGGATACAAAAGTGTAGAAGTGTGCATTCTGTTGGCTTTTAAATGCAGTCCCCGTTTGTAGTACGGACAGCAAAATTAAGTGAAATCAAAGTCCCCCAAATTATTTTAGTGATAGCATAAGTATATGTAGCCTGTTGTCTGTTCTGTGCCCTACGTAACTAAACTATAATTAGTACAACGAAAGACAGCTGTTTTAATAATTGGTGTCTGCAACAAACTCATATGAGTTTGTTTTTCATGATTGAAGTGGTTTGTGTTGAAAGTATTTGGAACGTTCGCATTGGGTTGTGGTTGTTGTTATTTCTCTTTCCAACTGGAATCTTGTGAAATTGTAGGGTATGTGCCTCGATGTTGAATAAGATAAACGCTTAAGCTGCTGACGTTTAATGCAGAATTTTGTGGAATAACTTCAAATTGAGAAATATAAGGTTTGTGTAAATAGCAATGATTTGTATACCAATTTAAGAATAGATTTAGTAACACCTACCGATTTACTAAAGCACCCTACAGAAAACAACATTAAATTCATGACAAAGCCATAAAAACTCGTCAAACTAGCCAACCTTATTTGATACTATGAGCATATAATCTCACGGTAGCCAAATGCTTTGGTAGCTAGTGCTGGTTCTACTGAATTAAAAAATAAGTAAATAGTTGGTGCGACAGGGTCCGTGAGTTTTTTATTTTTATTACGATAAAAGGGATCTACATTTTAATGCTGAGTCCAAACGGTTTATTGAGGAGCTCTTTAATGACAGTTACACTCTCTGAAGACGTTAGCGATAGGTGACACAGTGGAAAAAACCTAAAGATGTGATTTGTTTGGGACC
This sequence comes from Cheilosia variabilis, assembly GCA_951230905.1. Taxonomy (NCBI): domain Eukaryota; kingdom Metazoa; phylum Arthropoda; class Insecta; order Diptera; family Syrphidae; genus Cheilosia; species Cheilosia variabilis. Next base: position 3,050,546 of record OX579676.1, on the reverse strand, counting down.
GCTCGCTTAGTTGTCTATAAGATTTGTATATCTAGGTATTTAAAAAATAGAGCCAAGGAATTTGTTGCTCCTTTAAAAGACTGCATTCAAAGCAATGGATGTTTTGATTAAAATTAGACCAACTTATAAAAACTCCGTTGCCGTATAAAAAACTTGGGTGGAAGAGAGAAGGACATTCCACTTTAAATATGCCACAACAACTGCCAGGTCAAAGTCAATTTTTTTAATGGGGACGTGCAAGTATTTATTTTAGTAAGTCAGGTGGCTGAATTGCTGTGCCACAGTTTTGATTCGCATTGATCGGTCACATGAACAGCTGTTTCAGTTGACGTTTACAGAGGGGTAACCGACGAATCTAGTCAAGAACTTCGTGACAGTGCTAAATTGACAGTTCGCATTAATGTGCCTAATGCCTATTTTAGACGTATCTCTTCTAACAGGAAAAAAAAGTGGTAGGTATTTAAACTTCGTTAGAAGGGGAGCTGTCAAATTTTTACTTTGATGTGCTGATCTGTATATCAGTATATCAGTGTATAGTTTTTTGTTTCTGCTATCCGCCTTTGGAATTCACTCCCACGTAACTTGCGAGAGCTAACTAATGCACGACGATTTAAAAACGAACTTCAAAATTTTCTTAGAGCAACTCACTTTCTTCCCATCGCTATCCCTCTTCAAGCAATTTCAACTTTAATTGAAATTAATTTAAAACTAATATAAAATAAATATAAGAAAAAACCTTTTTAATATAACAGCAGTCTAACTTAACTTTCAAATCATTTATGGAAATTAAATTCTAAACAATTTATCTTTCACAAACTTATAAGTGAATTCCTACTGTGTAAGCATGTATGATACAATAAATAATAATAATAATAATACTAATATAAAAGCTACAATCTGTTTTTTTTTTTTTTTTTTTCTGTTCTATTGAGAATGATGTAATTTACATTGCTGGAATCGCAAAAAAATAAGTCGCTACCTACAAGTAATTCCATAAAAACAAAAAACAAAAAAATTCGGTGAATTAACATAATAAATACACCTTAAATGTCACTCTAAGACGGAATGTGATTTATATGTAATGAGTTCTTTATAATTGTTTTAATTACTTAAGGTAATATTGAAATACACCCATGTGTCTGACAGTGACAGCAATCAAAAGAAAAAGTAGGTATGCACTCATTTAACTGTGTTTCAAATATTTTTGTTCAACGCAAAAAGCAGACACCTGCCCAATTACCAAAATGTTGGTAGACACCAATTTGATACTGTATTCCATTCTCGAATACATTGCACTTACTGCAACTGCTATATTATGAGTAAGGTTCTTGGGTTTCTTCCATTTACTGCAGTCAACAGACTTTATGGACATTAATTATACGAACAAATCAACTTGAGGGGGTTTATTGTGCAGCAATTGATAATAATTATAAGTTAACAACGCAATTATTATCTAAAACTTGTCATTAAAATATAAATCCCTTGTTAAGTATCACCATTTTATTTTATGTGTGCTTTGACTTTTGAATGAAAATAACGAATTCATCTTAACTACCTACTTGCGAGTTAATTACACTTGTAAATGGTCAAGTTAAATTAATAACAATGTCATAATGAAAGTAACGCCAGAAGTTTTTGTTTTCATATCGAGTTTAATTGTTCTTAAAATTAACGGGTGACCTTTTCTATTTTTCAAATGCGTCTTCGCATGAAATGCAGCATTGGTACAAGGGTGCTAGAATCTTCGCCGATTGGGGATGTTCATGTAGCAAAATGAGTCTTACCTAGAAGATCGTTGACGATACTGCCCTAAAGCTGTCATTAATGCAGGGACTGAAGTTCCGGATTTCATTGGACACAGTTAGTGAAAAACTACTTCCGCAACTGAGTATTCGCGGGCGGTAGCGGACATTACCGATTTAAAACCTACGATCAAATTTTACAGACGAGTTTTGCATGTTCACTTCTCCCTACCAAATCAGCAACTTTGGTTCAGGAAAAATCCCTTAAACCAAAACCCCCAAATACAAAATCCTCAAACACAATTTTCCCATATTTCAAGTATTAGTATTAAGTATTAGAAATTTTGTTCTAGTAATAAAATAATAAATAAATATAAAATTGCAATTTGTAAATGTTCACACATATCCTTTCCTTTCTTACAGATCTCACACAATGACTGACTCGTATTATTGCAACCTGCCACCAGAGATTTTAATAAAAATATTTCACTTTTTGGACTATTACGACATCCAATGTGTACGATTGTGCTGCAAGCAGTGGCTAGCAGTCACCAAGCTACCAGAATTCGACTCGAAGGGTGTCTTCAAAATCATGTCGTGTTTGCTCGACAACAACCACCCTGCTGCAGAAATTATTCTTGAGAAGAGAATCGAGAAACTGTACTTGAAAAGTATCCAATTTGGTGATGTGGACGCGCTGTTCAGTCACATTGGCGCTTCGCTCAAAATGCTAACTCTGAAGTTAGTACCCATTAAAGATGCTCTTCGTCTAACCTTCGAATACTTCCCACATCTTGAATCTTTGAGGGTCTGTCAAATTAAAATATCCACATTACTAGATGATTTGGAATCACTAGCCTGCCATTCATTTAGCCGACTAAAAGAACTAGAGCTGACAGCGAATGATCCGAGTGTGAATATATTCATTTTGCTTTGTGCGTTGCATAGCAAGTCACTAGAGAAATTAAGAGTAGAATTCACGAACGCGGATAAGACTGAAGTACTCCAATTTGTAGACAGGCACTCGCAAAGCTTGAAAAGCTTGGACTTGCGTTTTTATGAAAGCGTACGTCTCGAAAGTGGCCAATGGCTGAATTCCCTGTCCAAATTGAACTTAGTCGAGCTTAGTATTCAGGGAAACTTTTGCATGCCGATCTTCAGAGCTGCTACAATGCCTCAAAAATCACTTCGATCGTTAGATGTCACTGGATCTACTGCCGTGGATGACGAGTATCTAAGTCTAGTTGCGGAATGCCTGCCTGAGTTAGAAGTAATTGTCCTGGCCTATTGCGGACGTATAACAAATCAAGGAGTAGAGCAATTGGCTAAGCTTTCGCGGCTGAAGGCCTTAAATATTACCTGCTGTGGTCAAGTCAGGTCTGAAGGCGTACGCGCTTTCATAGGACAATCGTCTACCTCTACATTACTGGAGTTGCATCTGGCCGACCTGGACTTGGACGAGAGTACTATCTGCTTATGTGCGAATAAACTGCCAAATTTACGTATTTTCAACTTGAGCGGATGCTGCCGATCTGTAACAGATGTGGCGATTCAGGAAATTTTTGACTGCCAAAGGGATTTGCGAGAGCTCACCTTAGATCATTGTTATGCTTTTAGCAGCAGGGGACTTCTGGGCCTAGACAATGGTGCCTCGATACAGAATCTCCAATTACTTCAACGGCTCAGCCTCCGCGGATGCAGATCGCTGCAGGATAAGTTTTTGAAACTAGGGCTGAGGCTTCCGCAATTAAAATTTCTGGACATTTCAAACTGTGATCGGGTAACAACTAGTGGCGTAGTAGCTGTGGTGACAAATTGCACAACTATTGAGGAACTTCACATAACACTCAATAAGGGTGTGGAGTTTGGGATTTTTAAAGACTTAATTGCTGGACTGAAGAGATTGCGACGGCTGACCGCGAACAATGTAAAAAATGCCGGGGATATGTACAAAAACGACCAGGCACGGTTCCTTTCGGGTACAAATGAGATTACCTTTACTAGATATCCAAGGCTACGTTCAACGTTGTGGTAGTGGCGCAAATAAATAGAGTCGCAATGTGTGCAATGACTTTAAAAAATACGTCTGTGTATATTTATGTGTATTTATTTTATAGATTAGATTTGTGTAAGAAAAATGTGTTCTCACTTAGTGAAATAAAAGCTTTCTTATTGTTTTAACCGAATATGACAATGATATGAGTGATTTTATAAGACTGTGACTGCGGGTAAGTATCTAGGTACCTTAGACCATAACACTCGCCATAAGAGGTACGTTGGGAGTTCGATGGAATAAATGTAGCCCTCAACAAGTTGATGGTTCTGGTATGGATGTTGCGTGTTCTGATAAGGAGAAGGTTTAGGATTATAAATCGTATTTCTATAGCCTTTGCTGCATCAATGATAGACAAAATTAAGCAAGGTACTGCTTAAGAGAGGAGCTACCCTGTAAAGTTTGGGAAAAGAAAAATCCAATTCGAAAAGCTCGTCTCAAACTTGGTAAGAATATCTGGGACTTTTTTTAAAACATGTTTCAGTGGATAGCCATTGGGAAATCTAGCTTGCAGCAAGTAAAATGACTACTGGAGTTCGAGTATGCTCAAGTATGACCAGATATGGAGATTTATTCTTATAAGTCGAGGTAGGCGAAAGGGGCATCATCAGAGCAGTGGAGGAGAATAAATAAAAAATGAGACAGAAGAGCAGAGCCGAAACGTCAGATGCAACCGCCAAGTAAACTAATGTCCATTGGGCAGAAAGAAACATCCGGAAGAGTCCGGAATCGACAGAAATTACTTCTTCTGGTGATTCTGAAAAGAGAATGTCGCTTCTCTATTTCAAGTCAGTATTTTATACAAGCCAGCAGACAACTTGTGACATTTGACCAATACATTTGTTGATTCAACCAGAAGCAGTTTTCTTGTTCCAGCTTTCAGAATGGCAATGAGTGGATCCCCGAGTGAAACCAATGGAAAACGACATAGCTATCACCAAATGTTATCTAAATCCTATTCAAATCCTATTCTAACTTATATAACCTATTTTCTAGCTCTTTACATTCATTGTTTTCCGCAGTCTCTCCATGGTTATGTCCGCCTAGTTGCGTCAGATGATGTTGGCACTAACTTAACCTCACCAACCTTCCTTTACGCTTCAATGGCTATTTCTCTGGCCGAAGAAATTGAGAAATAGCCATGATCCAAGCAATTAAGAAATTAATAAATTTGGTGCAGTAAAATGATTGTCATAAAAAAAAACTATTCCAAATACGATTCGCCCGGCTCATCAACTGACGTTTCACGACCACCCAATAGGTGCATCTGACGCAGGCGGTTTAAAACGAAAGCAATCCATATCAATCGATCGCCATCGCAATAGGGTAGTTCGCGACAGCGTCAGGGTCAAATATGAAGCAGAAAAAACCATGTGACATCTAAAAAAACTTGTAGGAAAACAAAACAGAATTTATATAGCTATAGCATGATTTTGTTAAAAAATTACTAAAAAGTTTAAAATAAAGTCCAAAAAACAGAATAAAAACATTTTAGAATTGAAAACAGATGTTTATCACATGTAAAAAGAAGAGAGGTTAAAGTAATGGGAATTGTGCCAACAGTCGCTTTCAAAAACAAAGCAGATAATACAGGGTATTTCAAATTTCATATTAACACCAGCCATATTGTAAATATTCTGCTCAACGTGACGTCACACAAGGCACATGTCATCTCACTTGCAATGTCGGGGAAGTTGCCATATTTGAATCAAATTTGCATAATTTTTCTATTCAAATATATTTTTGTGAAACAAATTTAGTATTTTCTGCTCAAATATGCAACACATGAACAATATTTTGCTGCTACCGCTTGAGTTTATCTTGGCATATTAAGGTGTATCCAGACCACCGAAACATTTCAGAAATGTTTATGAAATGTTTCAACTTTATCATGTTTTGGATTAGAAGAAAATAATGTGGTGGGATTATTAGCAGCGAGTTTTTTATTTTTGTAATTCTTGTTCTCGGCAATAGGTAGTCAAAGCATTTCTGGACATTTTTATTTTATTTAAAAACAAATAATAATCGAAAAACAGCGCTCACTTTCTGCAGGGATAGTTGTAAAACAAAAATTATTTCCCATCACGATTGGGTAACTGTGAAACATTTCATAAATGTTTTTTTGGTGTCCAGATCCAATCCAGCAAAACATTTCTAAGCATTTCATAAAAATTGTTTTGTTTAATAAATGTTTTAGAAATATTTTGGAACATTTAGGTATTTAACTGTTTATCAAATGTTTGGCTGGTCTTAACATACCTTTAACGAGAAAAAAACAAAATAACTTGGAACACGGACAGGGATTTTATTCGAATACGAAAAAAATCAATTGATTTTTTGTGTTCCATTTGTTAGTCTGGTAACGTGATTCTGTGGCTATCGTTTACAGGCACACCAACATTTAAAAATAAAACAAGCCACCTAGTCGCAAATAGTAGAAACAATTTTCAGATCATGATTCGTGATCTCGATGAGACGCAGGATCATGTGCTCTTGTTGTAAGTGCATGCAAATCGATGATCTATATGGATCATAGCTGATAATAAAAAACAGCTAATATTTGAACGAAACACTACTTTGGCCATTACAAAACGGCTTTGTTATCCTACAAGTTTTATTGACGTTTGAACCAAAAAGATAGCCCATCCGTGAAAGGATGGGCTTCGCGAAACACTCTATCGCACAAAGTCTATGTACGAAAATTAGCAAACTATTAACAAGCAGTTCCTCAATTGACTCGAAACAGCACAGAGAATTTCAACTTCCACGGCAGGTACCTACCAACAGCATTGCCACTTCAATAAAAGAGGAGCGCAGTAGATCATTAACAAAAATGCAGTAGATTCGGTCTTTCCGCAGTAGATTTTTTGTTATACAAAAAAATACAAAGATAAATTGCTTAGAACTATATTAATCATCACTTTAATGTTGTTTTATACAATAAGTTCACAATAACTTGGCTCCGTTCAGAGGTTCTTTACAGGGGTTATTTTTATGTATGGTTTTTGTACAGCTGTGCGAATGTTTATCAAACAAAAAAAGTGCAGTAGATTGGTTTAAGTGGCAGTAGATTTATTTTTTGCAAAAAGTTCAGTAGATCTACTGCTATTGCAGCAAAGTGGCAACGCTGCCTACCAATAAATATGTCAAATGCATAAAGTTGACATGAAACAAATACAAACTCCGTTTTAAAAGTCAATTGCACACAAAAAATTGTGCGAAAATAAAGAAAATTCGGTGGTGGTCGAATTGGTTTGCTTTATAATTTTTTTGAAGATACGTTTAAAATATTTATTGTTTTATTTTTGACACTAACAGATGTCAAAGATGGAAGTGGCTTAAAGTAGCTAAAAGTCTATACATGTACTTTGGACTTGGAGTATATTTTCCGCTCTCTGAGAGAGTTTCGGTACGTTTTTTGAGTTTGACGGGTTTAAAGTGCTTGGCTCAGGAAAGTACGCGAATATACTTGAAAATGTTTGTCAAAACTGATGATCTTTCAATAAAAACTGACTATAAATTAATGTGAGTACTAACCTTCAAACGAATCTTCTGTCGAAGACTATTGCAAACGTGAAAAAGGATGTCCTCGTGTTATATGAAAATCAATGTTTAGATTTCACCGCTTCTATTTATTATCATTTGTAATCATTTTAAATTGGAAATGGAAATTTTTGCCATAGCAAGTTCGTACAAAAATTAACCTGAACGCTAAACATGATTTAAGTAGGTACCGCGCAATATCTAATCAAAGTAATTTCATAAAATGCTAGTTTCCTGACGTGCTTCGTCTATAGTCTTTGCCCTGATTATTGGCAATAACCTAGAGAAAACTGAGAACAATAATTCGAGAGCACGTGACTGTTTACAGTTCGGACTACTGAGAATATGGTATTTGTCTGTAAATGGAATACGCCTCCAATACGCCTACTAATAGGAAAGCTTGATGCTAGTGCAGGCTATGGTTAAGCTCAACGATGCTTATATTCTATGCAAATGGAATAGCAGTTGTTGACGTTGATCAGCATTGCAAAGTAGATAACAACCGAGAAGATGACAATGTCAATCAATACTTAACTTTTCAGAGAACAATTTCATTAAAGATCGGTATAATTTATGACCAATTAAATCAACATTTGGACACATAAAAGCGTGAAAATTTTGTACTTAGGTAGGTATAGTTTTCCCTATTTGATTTTACTTCACACCACTCGCTGTCTAAGCACATTAAGGTGTAGGTCACAAACGCCAATAATAAAATAAAATAACAAAAACATAGCCCCACTCATCAACAGGTACATCTAAGCAGCTTAAAATCTCCATTCATCTTATTATTTAAGCTTTGTCAATAAAAAATAATTTTACGATTTCTTTTCTACACGTTTATAAAGTTTATTGTAGGTACCTATGTATAACAACGGCCGACACCGGCATCCCCATTTACATGGCATGCGCGTTCATAAACTTGGGTTCCACCACGTGCTGGGCTAAGTCCTTCATTTTGCACGCACTAGAAAAAGCTTGAACTTTTTTGAAACATTTGTTTTGAAACATTCTCGCAAAATCAACTGATTCAGTTGAATTCGAACGCGCGTTGGGGAATATCCACTGTAACGGCATCATAAACGGAAACGGATTTCGAGTTGAATTTGAATTTAGTCCACTTTATAATTATGTGCTTGAGTCAATTGTCGGGCGAGTGTATATTACTCCCTACTGTCGAGGTTCTTGTGATCAGTTTTAAGTGAATTCTCTGGACTGTTGTTAGAAAGAAACCCACAACCTATTACAGTGTAACAAGAAAATATCAAATTTGTATACCTAAATGCAATCTGAAATAATGGTAATTGCATAGAGGCATATATAATTTTCTACAAAGTCACGAAAGCGCTGTTTGGTCGTCTTCAGTTTTAGTGCAACTTGAACAGGTAATTCTGATATGAACTTTATGAACTATAAGGAAGCAAAAACCGGGAGAACCGCAATACACTGCGTGGCCTTGAGGAGGCTATACAAAACACAAAATGCGGGCTTTGCAATTATGCTCTGATGTTTACACGAATATTTGATGTGGGAATCGGGAATATACTTTCCTCATTTCAACTTTGCATACCTATACCTGGGTGTGCAATCATTCAGCTATGCGGTGTGAATACGAAATACAACCAAACAGCGCGATGCGAAATGCAAAACATCTTCCTTGATTTGGGCTCCAGTTTGATTGGATGCATAGGGGATAACCTTTCTGTATAAGTATATATAATTTATATTTTGAGGTAAAATAATTGCCTGACCTGCTTCTGATGTAAGTTAATCAATATAAATGGTACCCACGTTGGATACTTTTGTTCGAATAGGGTTATCGTTCTAATTTATTTATTTATTAGTTATTGCAGCAAAAAAATGTATCCCTGTATATATCGGAAATCAAAACTTAAAACACAAAAAGTGTTTGCAAAAAAACTGCCCGAAAGAATGTGAAGTCGGAAGCCAACAGGAAGTGAAATAGGTAACCGGAGTAGTACAATATTGAAGTGGTTCAAATTTGGAGAGGTACTCAATTAGCCGGCATAAAATTGTGGATCCCTTCCATTCGTCCCAAAAATAAAGAACTCACACAAAACGAATGGTTGGAGGAAGCTATGCCTAGGGAGTTGTTGCGCCAACTAGTTGCTTTGTTTTTTGTTTTATTTTTATTTTAACAAGCATATTTATTTTAAGTTACTGCTACTTAGTTTCTCCATTGCGCAAAACTAATAATCCTAAATTTATTGTCCAGGCTAAAGCTCACGAAATCTTCCATATAAAAATACCCATTGTGACCAACAAAATATTTAGTGAAAAGGTTAAAAATGATTAATAGTAGGGACCATTGTTTTTAAATTAAACGTTAGTTGGAGTCACTTATGTACAATAAAGTTAGGTTAACATTTCAAAGAAGAATAAGTTGAAAATATGCCGGTTGTTAGCCTCTCTGTATTTAAGAATTGGTGAGTGGTGGCCTAGTTCTCATCGCTCAGTTGCCGCAAGTGGCATTAGCTTGGCATTAGCCCGACAACGTCAGTGTCAAGTGAGAAGAGGCAAAAGTGACATCAAAAAATCTTATAGAAAAACAAAACATTTTTGTAAGGCACAATTTTGGTAAAAAGTTGTTGAAAACTTAATAACTAAGGAGCAAAATACAGGAAGAAACCATTGCAGAAATGAATTCAATTGAAGAATTGCTTTTGAGGAAATTCCGTAATCTTAACTAAGTAGGAAAGTGTACACCAAAATCAGAAAAAAATAGTTTTACCATAAATTTGCATACGAAACAATGTTGCACTATTTTATTTTTAACCTGCAAACGCAATTTTGGCAGAGTAAAGTTGAATAAATAAAAAATAAACCTATATTTTTTTTTCAGACCGTGAGTCTTAAAATTAAAATGTTGAAAGAAAAAATCTATCCCTTACTTCTCGTAAACATATAAGACTTTTACTTTCGGGACGAAATCAAGGGACTCGCGGTATTTATGCCGAACACAAATGGCTGACCTTGAGAAGCCTTTTCAGAACAGTTATTATATCTGAAATCTTGTGTTTGCCAGACGTTTTCGAGAGGTGGGGCATTGGAAAAAATTATCAGGGAATTTTGCACTGTTGCGGAAGAGGAATTTTTGATTTTCGGTAGCTTAAGCAGCACCGAGGATTACAAAATATTGTTGTTGTGTGTTTTTTTGAAACGTATAGGTATAAAAAGAATTATGATGGTAACAAAATTTAGATTTTCTGTGCCTCCTCAGATAATTTTTTTAGGACTCCCTCTTCGGTGTCGAAATTGATTTTTAAGACCAATTTACATACGAAATACTAGAAATAAAATATAAGAATGAAATCTCCAATCGAATTAGTTTATGTCAAAGAACATGAGCGTCAATTGCGATGCGCATTGTGAACAGAACCTATTGACATTCTTACTTCTCTTCAAAGTTAATTTAAATATGAAATTGAAATTACAATTGCCTCGAAATACTGCGACATAAAATCTCCATAAGAAAACAAAATTTTAACGCATCATTGCCAAAAATTACACGAGCGAAGTTTATTTACAGTTCTAAAAGTACCTTAAGCGAACAGAAGAAAATGTATAATCCCATTTCATTGGATATGTATTTAAAAACAAATTCGACTTGACGAATTTTAATAACTGCTTATAATTCGTATTTCCACGGGCACGTTCTAAAAGCATTTAATCTATTTAATTATACTAAACCTGGACTAGGGCGTAGAATTTGTTCGAAAGTTTTTTTTCTTTTTCAAAGCAAATTGATGTCGAAGAAGAAAGAGGTACCTCCCTGTGGAAAACACGCAAAAGCAGGAGTTGCAATAAAATATTTAATTCCAAAACGAAAAATGTATAATTTTCATTAAACAAAAATCCTTGATAATATGCAACTCTTCCTTAATGACCATAAGACCCTATTTATTTGATTAATTGGTAATTGGCCCATTCGCCGTACCGAATACCCTATGGGTTGGTGGTAATTTAATAAGTAGATAACCGGTAGATGAATGATATGTAAATGACATTCAGTTTGATTTATAACGCCACTGAAGAAAGTCAATTGTCTTGGTCTGTAAATTAGTTGCACCATAAAAAAAATAATTATAAAGTATGCGAGAAGTAGAGCATTGAAAAAAACACTAAGATGTAGTTTCACTCACTTGTCCAGTGTCCAGCCGTAAATATATTTCGTACGTATGTCAAAATGAGTGCAAGTTTTGCAAACATTTATAAATCAGCCGGAAAGACTTATCGGCTTATTTTATAATGGTATAGTCATGGACGTGATAGTAGTACTCTCTACTAAAGGACTCTACTTTACCAGGAGGGTAAAAATCTCAATCTTTATCACTTTATATTTAGTTATTAAATTTATTAAATTTAGTTCAAATTTTTGTAACCAAGTTCGATCTTAACGGTTCTCGAGTTTTCAAACTCAATAAAATTCGATTCAGCCGCATTTGAGCACTGGGAGTTTGGAATTTACAAGTAAAAACTGAACCAGCTAAAACAAAATTCCCACAGGTACAGGTAAGATAAAGGCACTCCTAAAAGAATAGCCAAATAAACAAACAGAAGGTCAAGTACTCAACCAGAATTTACTTTCTTTATTTAATTTCGTAATTGAAACATAAAAAGTCGAAAACTCGATCGGGGATGCTTCACAAAAAGAAATGTCTATACAAAAAGGTACGTTCGTTGATCCATCTTGTATGAGCTTTGGGAAAATCTAAACATTTTACTGCAATCTACCCAAATTAAATAAAATGTTTAGAAAAAACAACATTGGGGGGAGACATTTAAATAACAGCCAAGTAAATAAACTCAGGTAAAACTAAAAGGAAAAATAATAAATTAGCTCCCGCCGTCTGCGGCTAAAGTACAAAACAAACACAATTAAGGCCACCAAAGGTCAGGAGCGTTTCGTTGGGCGCCCATATAGTTTATATGTTCATTTGGGATAATTCGTTTTTATGTTTTCCTCTGCTTAATGACATTATACAAATCAGTGAGTTTTAATTCAACTCGTTGAAATTGCATAGTCACTCAATTACTTGGCCGAAGATACTCGCACTTTGTGTTCGGCCATAAAAAATCGGATTGCGTGCAGTTGTGTAGAGCTTTCAGTTTTTATAGTTGGTAGAAGTACCCACTCTCGGGTTTTATATGTAAAAGTTTCGATGCGACAATTTGTAAATCTATTTGTGTTTTTTTTTTTGTTTTTTTTATTTCTCAAAATCGCCTGACAGCTGGTTTAACAACGATGACCTCTAGTAGCGAAACAGAGATGGCAGCAAACCAAAGGAAAATCCAATGAAACCTAATTTCAATTCAAGGATACTACCCCTTAAGTTAAGTGGGCCTCACGTCTATGTAGCCTTTCATCCATCTGTGAAATGCTAGACACACTTAGAAATGCGTGACGATAACTCCTCTTTGTGGCGAAAGCACTTCCCTCCCAACAACGAGTATCAAAGGACAAGATCCCTTTGAAGAAGAAAACGGTATTCCTCAGCAGGGAATATGTCTCTTAAAAATAAAATTGAATCGAAATGGAAATGCAAACGACAAAGGCCGTGTCAATGCATAATACCATTACATTCATAGATAAGGACATTATAGTATTAGAGTTGAAAAGATTTGCTGACTTGATTTCGCAAGGTAATGGACGCAGGGCCCTGCTTGGAAAAGCCAAATTCCATCTTATAAACTCTTTAGCAAAGCATTTCTTATTTTTCGGAAGGAGTCTTTTTGTTGGGTGCGGTCATGGTTAAAAAGTTAGGCTCTCCTGGTAAAATAAATGCTGATGCTGTGGGCGGCCGAGTTGTCTGGGGTGATAAATATTTTCTTTGTAGAGAAACGAGAAAAAGGAAAATCCAAATTTAATAAAAAGGAAAGTGAATAATGTCGCAATTTAAGGGCTTATCCTTATCGCGGTGGTGATGTGGCCAAGACGTTTTCAGTGGCAAAGTGATGACGGGATGAGTTATATTTTTTGAAAGAATTTCAATTTAAAGAAAGAAGAACGCGATGATGGTGTAGTTTTGTTGGTTTGTGTGTGCCTTAGAAACACGAAATTTGGGACGATTTATTACTCTCTGCGGTTGGGCGCTGCCAATTTGGTGGATAGTCCATTTTTAAATGTAAATCGGTTATAGTATTTAGCCCATAAATTAAATTTTTTCAGTTCTTATATGTACGCTTAGCTACTGACTAAACGATAAGATGACCGAATGACCGAAATAAATCGCAGTCGGTAAATATTCTGACAGTCGCATTTCGTTGCTGTGGTGTAATTTTCAGAGTGAAAAGCGGAGCCGAGGTAGACAGTGACAGAGTCCCCAACTACCTCAAAGTTATAGTTATCTAGTTCGTTATGTCGATGTTGTGCGAAACTTCTTTATGAGAGCATTTATTTTGTTTACCCCTCGTTGACAACTAAACCCATTTTTGCGCCGCTTCTGTACTAATACTTGAACAAATTAGCAATAGCAAATCTCAATAATGCTTATTAAGCCACTATATCTTGTCCTTTATGCAGGCTCAGCAAACATCTATCCGTAAATACTTCTTGCATTGATCACCACCCAGTGATGCCAGACTTTACGGACTGAATTGCCAAGATTCACTTCAAAAAATGCCCACGAAATGGGTAATTACCCACGATCTGATATTACTGTCACCACCTGACACCTGCACAGCACAACTTGAAAGAAACAAAGACATACCTACCTTGGAGAGGAGGTACACTGCCCTCTCATCTATCAGCTGCCGTTTCATAATTTCGTTGTGGAGTATAATAGAACTTTTTTGGGGAGTACTGAGGAGGAGAAAACTAAAATTAAGAAAAGTTGCGTCAGCCTGTGTCGGCCATGTTGTTTTGGTAGCGTCTGCCTAATCTGGTGATTATTATTCATTCACTGATGCCAAAACACCAAGTTACACGATTAAGAAGCATAATGTCCAAATGATAAAACTTTAGTATCAAAATGAGTGTTCGTCAGCGAAAATATTGCGGTTCCATGACAGACGCTGTGGCCTGTCCAAGTCGACTCTCCAACATTTGGTATCCAAATTCGAGAAAACCGGTTATGTAAGCATCAGCCAACGACTGGAACCGTCACACCTCGAGAAAATAGCGAAATCTGAAATTAAAAATAGGAGTACAATTTGTGTTTGGGTATTACCGGGAGTACCGCAGAAGTAAAAGGAGTAGAATACTCCTATTGTAGTACTTTCGGCAGCGCTGCCGACACCTATACCCACCAATCAGAGGCTACTAGAGTGAAATTGCATTTTATTTGTATCAGTGACGCTAATTCTGAGATTCGATCGAATCGTGTATTCCTCCAATTTAAAACTTGCACTCGAATGAACTCCTCACATTCTAAGTTTCAAGGGAAAGGAGTTCGTTATCGAATATCACTGGATGAACTAGATTTTCGAAATCAGCTGCTTAAAGTTCTAGCTGTCAGATTGTAAATTATTTGTTTTGCTTTTATTAAATAAATATGGCTTTATATGTATTTTTGGAGGAGGAATCGGTCAAATTGAATCGAAAAATACGCGGGACAAATCGAAACCATTTAATCTGCCGGGCGACATGTAAGTTTGTATTGTTTCGCTTAGACATCATACAAATTCTTTTTACTCTAAGATTTGTTGGAAGTTTTCGGCTCAATAAATGGAGGTCCCAAAGTATTTAAATTTTCACTTGCGTCTTTCCAAAACGAAGTTTCATCAATTTTGTTGCTGCTGAAATCCTTTGCACTATACGGATTAGTCTCCAATAACTTAATCAGCATTTCAAATTGCCTGTGGATAGCGATCTGCGATTATTACAATTAATTTTTTTTTTTTTCATAAAACGAACAAATGTTGCTTCCTAGCTCATAATATGTCTTTTATATTCATTTTGTGATAAAATGAAGCAACATTTCATTCGATTTATTTAAAAACAATTCAACTTACATTTTTAAATACAGCTTTCGGCTACATTTAACTCAAAGCAGTCGAAACTGAGAATGCGGGGAGAAATGAACAAAAAATTTATCTCTATCGAAATCGAAAGTAGGAATGTCAGTTGGAAGAAATCGAAGAACTTTGAATTCGATTCGAATCTCAGAATAGAGGTGAATATGATTTGACCATAACCATCCACATTCACGGTTGCCACTTGCAAACCAAATTAGCTACCAAAATTGAAAAAAAAAGTTACCAAGCCGAGATAAAATTTACCAAAAATCTGGAGACGTTGATAAAACACAAAGAGAAAAAATAGCATTAGGTAGTCTTGAGGTAGTCTTTTGGCCTTAAAAAAACATAAGTCTTTTAAAATATTCTATTAGGTAATTTAGATTTGTAGTCAAGCTTTAAGTAAATAGTTAAACAACGGCTACTTTATAAAATAAAGTAAATAAGAATTAACTAACTAATGTTATAGTAATATCTACAATAAATACTTTTGCTGACCAAAAGCAAGATTTTCTAAACTCAAATTATTTTATTTGATTTTTCAAATTGCTTGTTTGAAAACAAACATTTAT
This sequence comes from Cheilosia variabilis, assembly GCA_951230905.1. Taxonomy (NCBI): domain Eukaryota; kingdom Metazoa; phylum Arthropoda; class Insecta; order Diptera; family Syrphidae; genus Cheilosia; species Cheilosia variabilis. Next base: position 3,034,659 of record OX579676.1, on the reverse strand, counting down.
TAAAAATAAGACTTTTTAATTCAATAAGGAACGTAGTAGAAACTCTGTCAGTCTTTAAGCAATTAAACAGCGTCAACAATGTTGTCCACAAAATTACCAGCTGCTAGAAGGTTAAAGCATCATCGACCATTTCCGAGCATTTCTTATATTAGACCTTTAACAAATTAGAGTCTTATGTCTGCAAATAAATAATATGATTAACTAACCTATCCAAACAGAAACAGAAAATATTTCGAAGTTCACCATCTGTCAAAAGAAGAAAATGAGTGCATTCAGTAATTTTTTGAGCAAAATAGGTTTACATTGGTGGTACTGACGCATATGCAAATGCAATGCGTTCACTCGGAAACAGTAAGGCAGCATTTAAATGAATTGATATCGAGTTCGTATTTTTGGTGCACCTGCTTAAAAAGTTACCATAACCAGATAAAAATTACCAAACTACCAAAACTCAAAAAGCAAACAAAATTCCAAATTTGGTAAAAAATTACCAAAGTGACAACCGTGTCCACATTATATGCCTCTCCCGGGCAGGCTAGTCATATTAGGTTCGTTCGCGTACGCGGTTTGAATCGAACGCAATCGATATAAATCGATCGCGATCGCACAAAGTCTATACACGTACTCATCAAAAATGACAGAAAAAGAGAAAATTAGCAAAATAACGAATAACGACTAACGAGCAGTTCCTCTCTTGGCTCGAAACAGCTCAGAGAATTTCAACCGGCAAGTACTGATAGAAATGTCAAATACGCAAAATTGACAGGAAACAAATTCAAAGTCCGTTTTAAAAATCAATTGTACACAAAAATAAAATAATGTTCTCCTAGAACGTTTCATATGTTGCAAAAAGGTAAGTTAGAAATTTATTCGTGATATGGATTAGATTTCAAAGATGTTAGTGGCTCAAAGTAGCTCGAAGTGTATCCACGTACTTTGGAGTATATTTTCAGCTTTCTGAGAGAGTTTCGCTCAATTTTTCGAGTTTGACAGATTTTTAGTGCTTGGCTAGTGAAAGTACGCGGATGGACCAATTTTCTAAATAATAATATTTACACGCTCTTACCGACTAAGTGAAGTCCAGTCCGTCCAATTAGCCATCGAAGCGAAACGTCACGTCGGTGTTATAAGCAATTTTGTTTTACGATAATGTTGGAGCTTACCCCCTTCTGACTGTTGGTATAAAAACTTCCTCTCTTGCTATAATCTAATATTTCTTACGGTTTTACCCTTATTACAGTCAAGCGTAAAATTAAATTCTTTCTTGTACCCCACAAATTTCTACGTACATTCGGTAAATATATCTCTTGGAAATTTCATTCAATGCAATGAGTTTGTTAAATCAAAACCTGAAAGGGACGGCCAAAAATACCAGCTGGAGAATTCAATTTCGAGAATCAAATAGGATATTTCTTTGCACTCACTTACGTGCTTAATACGGTTTAGATCCAATAAGGCAATATTATGTTATTTAAAAAAAAGGATTCGACATCAAGATTTTTGCTTTCCCATTGGATCACTTCACAATATACTATTGACACTGCACACGAGCACAAGTTGTGGTTGCTATGGCATTTGGCATAGTGTACATATTTATTTAAAAAAAAAAAGACGACATAATTTAAATTGGTTTATTTGGCTATGCCGCACGCTTTTTTTTTTTTTTGTAAGTTTTCACTTACTGAAGGACAAACAAGTTGTAAGGTCGATGGTTCAAAAAGCACAAGCTGCGTGACAGTGTTAATTGTTTCCACCTTTACTTTATAGAGCTCTTTACTTTCGTAGTTCTTTGTAGTATGTTCCTTTTGATATTTGTTTGACAAAATTAATTGGATTTTTTGTGTCCGCTTTTTATGCGTAGTTGAAATTCAATCCTAATTAAAATAAGTAATTAAGGCAGCTTTGTTTTGGTTTAATCTAAAAGTTTGGGTCTTATGGAAGCAAAATAATGAAAATGGTGCTTTTGACTGAATTTATTTGTCTATTAAGCATAATCTCTGGCCTTGCGGCCATGAACTCAGCAGAGCGAAATGTGTATTTGATTTCACTGATATGTTGGAGCAGATTAGTATCAGGATAACAACCGAAAGCAAGGAGGGGAGTTTATGATATTCAACTCCATGCGGGTATTAATTCGATTGGATTGAGTTGTTCAATTGGGCTTTTTTTTTGATTTATTGCAGATGGAAACGATGACAGATCATTTTCCTCGAACCAATATTTCGATTAGTGTTTGGTAACTCACATCATAAATGATAGTTTAACTTGCCAATGGCCGTTTCTTTGGCGTGGGAAGTCAATTGAGAAGTAAAGCCTTGTCAGGATAAACCCTCAGCATCATAATCTTTTCTGATGATAAAAGACCAAAATAGTTTGTTTGAACAGACATCGAGTTGTTGTCAATTCTGCTTGAGTTGGCGAGCCTCAAAAGAGCGCATCAGTTTTCAGTTATCTTAGATGTTTAGTAAACTAAAGTTTCGACCCAGAGAGCCTCTACGAAGTTGGAGTTCTCAATCCACATTGACTCTATGTCATTCAAATAGCGATATTGAATGCTAGGTACGCAATTCAATTCGAATTCCAAATGTCAGATTAATCCTGATATATTAAACAATTCTTTTCTCGAAAGTATTCCCGAGTATTTTTGTTTAAATTTTTCTCAAAATTCTAGCCAATCGTTGGTAAGAGGGTTTGAAATCGAAACAGTTACTGAAAACGAGGTTTCAGTCATAAAATGAAATGCTGTTGGGGAAGATGGGGTACCCATGCGACTTATGAAGCTTATACTAAACCACTGTATCACAACGTCTACTTTTCCGAGGTTATGGAAAATAGCGCGAATTGTACCAGTTGTCGAAACATCAGCTCCGGTTTCCGCTGCTGATTTCAGACCAATAAGCATTTTACCTTGCTTGTCGAAGGTCTTTGAGAAGTTAATAGCGAAACAGCTTCTTCAACAACTGTCTCTTAATAGCCTTATTTATGCGGGACAATCTGGTTCTAACCACAGTTGCTTCACTGCTATGGTAAATATTATGAAAGACATAAGGCAAGGTTTTGATAGTGGACATGTTACACTTCTTTGCTTACTTGATTTCTCAAAGGCTTTTGACAAGGTAAAATCCTTTGCTGGAAATTAAAAAAAATTCTTCTCTTTTGGTAACAGTGCAGTAAATTTTATTATAAGTTATTTGCGTTATCGTTTTCAAAGAGTCGTTTCTTGCGATTCCTCTTCAGATCTTCTACCAGTGAATTGTGGCGTACCACAGGGGTCAATACTTGGTCCAATTCTGTTTTGCCTGTTTATAAACGATTTACCTTCTGTTTGTAAACAGTCCACGATCCACCTTTATGCTGATGATGTCCAACTGTACGCAACTAAGCCGATTAATGATAATTAATACAGACGAATTAGTAAATGGTGTTAATGAAGATCTTGCCAGTATTTACTCTTGGTCTGTTTCCAATGGATTACATTTGAATCCGAAAAAGTCACAGGTTATTCCAATTGCTAACAAAACTATAAATTTTAACTGCAACAGGCATGCTCTCTGCTAATAAACTTGCAATTGTTGAAACTGCAACTAGTCTCGGTTTTGTCATTAATTGTAAATTGTCAGGATATGACCACGTTAACACGGTAATAAGACGTACTATATATGGTTGTCTTCGCAAGCTCTGGATAACTGCTAACTTTTCTCCAACTAGTATTTGACGTAAGCTTGTTACAACTCTAATTCTTACCCTTATTACATATTATGCTGAAGTTGTTTACAGTAATATTGATTCCCTATCTCTACGTAAGCTACAAGGCGACAAAGGCAATTTTTATGTGCCACCGTCTTTTCGGTAAAACCTGGGGCTTAAAACCAAAAATGATCTATTGGTCATACAACACGATCATCAAACCAATGATCACCTATGCAGCGATATCATGGTGGCCAAAAACCGAACAAATAACGGCACAAACAAAATTAAACAAGATATATCGCTTAGCATGCGTTGGTATAACGGGGGCAATGAAAACTTGTCCAACTGCAGCCATAGGGGCAATGCTCAGCCTTCTGCCTTTACATTTAGCTGTAAAGAAGGAAGCTGGCCTCAGTGCCCTCAGGCTCCCTGATATATCAAATCTTAAAGCAGGAAACCTCACAGGACACCTTCGAGTACTACAAATGCTCCAAAATGATCCTGTGATCAAGGTATCAGATACCATGCTTAAAAAGCTGCGCTTCTCCAGAAAATTTAAGATAGTCATATCTGACAGGAACACATGGAGAACAAACCAATTCGTAATACCATCGGGATCACAAATCTGGTACACCGACGGTTCGAAGATGGAAGATGATGCCACCGGGGCTGGGGTCTATGGGCCTAGGTTCCAAAGAGCTATAGCACTGGGAAAATCACCAGACATCTTTCAAGCGGAGGTTCACGCCATAGAGATATGTGTCCGAGAATGCTTACGAAGGCGCGCTAAAGGTGCCCGCATCTACATCCTATCAGACAGCCAAGCAGCTCTTAAGGCCCTAAGATCATACACGATCAGGTCAAAGTTGGTTTGGGAATGTCTTAATCTCCTCGAAGATCTGGCCAAGGACAATACGGTCACCGTTGCTTGGATACCAGGTCATGAGGGATTTGATGGCAATGAACGAGCGGATTGCCTGGCGAGAAGAGGCGCATCACGCCTGCTCACTGGTCCTGAACCCTACTTTGGGCTACCTTTGAGCTACGTATACTCAAAATTCAGGAAATGGGAAGATGATCAATTTGCCGAACACTGGACGAAATCCAAAGGACAGAGACAAGCAAAAAGATTCATAAGACCAGCTCGTAGTAAGGCAAAAAAGTTACTCGAGCTAAACAAAGAAGACCTAAGGATACTAACGGGTTTTCTTACTGGGCACTGGCCACTAAGATACCATCTCAAAAAGATGGGACTATCCGACGATGACTCCTGTCGGCTATGCGGAGAGGAGGAAGAGACAACGGAACATATACTCTGCGAATGCCCTGCAGTGGCAAGGGGCAGAACGGTCCATATGCAAAAGGCATTTCTAAGTCCTGCCGATATAGAAAACATGGAACCAAAAAGGGTGCTGAGGTTTATAAAGAGCCTCAACAGCTCCCTGGGTTAAACATTAGAGGCCAACACAATAGATCTCTTCTGGTCGCAGTGTACAGGGCCTATTACTTACAAGGAAGCTACAAGTGGCATTTAATGACTCGGTTATATATATTTACGGCCTACGAAGATATGAGCATGTATCACAGTACTCAAAAAATTTGCTGGGATGTACGCTCAAACACTACATTGATGCAAGAAATTGTATTTTCCTGCATAATATTATAATGAATAAGACTCCATCGTATTTGTATGAAAAACTTATTTTTGCTCGATCCCTTAGAACATTTACCATAATTCCATCACGTTGTCGGTATCTTAATTCATCTCGTTTATTTTTTATTTATGCAATTAAATTGTGTAACTCTCTGCCAATTGTTATCAAAAACATTTCTAGTGCCACACGCTTCAAAAATGCTGTCCTCCTTTATTTCTCCCTCCTACCTTAAATTTCCCATGACTATTCTACTATCTCCATTTCACATTACCTTTCCTTTTTTTCTTTTTTCTTTTTTCTCATTATTGTAAATTGAAATTAAGTAATTCCTACCTTTTAATTGTAAAATAGCTGTATAGCACTATAAAAGATTTATATCTTAATGTACCATAATATTTTAGAATAATATAAAATTGAATTGAATTGAGTTGACATGTATAACAAAACAATTTAATGTTCTTCAGCCCGCTAAATATTTGCGGACCACCCACTACTTAGAAATGACATAGATTAAGCTCGACAAATGGTACATGTTACAGTGATTATTTTGGAAATACCTTCTTGCACTTTCTCACTTCTTTTCAAGAAAACGAATTCACGTGACGTCGTTCAATAAGTTTAACACATGACTGTCATCTACTTCACACATTTCGGTACACCTAATGTCCCATCAAAATGTACGCCCTCTCAAGATAAATGGAGACTTCCGTTGCACATATCTTACACTCATGACATGACTCCATGGACAGTTAATGATCATTTGTTCAACATCATTATACATATAATGTTTGTGTTCCTGCCTGATATAAATTAGTTCCGTTAACACTGCATAAGCTCTTTAAACACGTTTTAAGAGGTTCCAAACTTTAATTGAGTTTAAGGGGCTTTTAAAATTTGTTATAATTTTTTTTCGAGGTTAATAGGCTCAATAGTATATCGAGATATCCCAGTGTAATTTATCTCAGACGAATATTTGATTTTTATTCGTAAAAAATATTTTTCTATTTATAGAAGTAAAAGTTGCAAAATAAAAACACATAGAAAATTCTACCGGCAATTTGCCAATATCTCAGAGATGGCACCACCTACAATAACATCTTGCACATCCCTGGAAAGAGGAGACACAGACGCAAAGAATATCTAAATAATCTCTATCAAAATCAATTGCCGCGTGTATGAATTGCATCATTTGAGAACGGATCAACTGATTTCTTTTTATATATTCGTAATTGTCAGGACAGGGTTTAGGAGAAACTTTTAGAAAATCCACCGGAAAAGTCGAAAATTTGAATAGTATTTGTATATGTATATGAAGGTGGGGATGTTCAGGTATCTAGTAACACAGGGCAGCTTCATGTTCAACGTAGACAGCGTTGTATTTTTACTACTTAACAACGGATATAGTCGAGTTAGACTCGCTTAGTTAGAGCTTATGCACAAAATAATTTAGAACGTCGACAAAAAAGTCGGCCAAACGTGACAACTCGTTTAATAACTTCTGGCGTTTAGATACGATCCAAGAGACTTAATGCAAATGCCACCAAGTGAATAATATGATTGTGGCCCTTAAGTTGGCCAACTTTTAAGCTTCAAGGTGGAAGTAAAATTTGCGCCGATAAACTTTTCTACTTGTGAAAAATATATATAAAAATGAAGTCCTTCTGCGAAACGATTCAACCCCACCACAATTAATACTTTCATAATTTAAAAGCTATAAACAGTTTTCATTGGGGGAATAATGCCATGGAGTCCTCTAGATATACATTCAAATGCATACTACTGACTTCGGTTATTGTGGTCTTTTGCAAATTCCCCACAAGTTCTCTTCTCAATAAATATTTAAATTTATTCCTAAGCAGTTGAGACTCTTATAAACGAAACCGCAAAATGATCAAATTCTGAACAATCCCCAGCTTGGTACTGTTCTCTTATTTCCACGACCACAAGCTATTTCAAATCCAAAGAAAAGTCGTCTCTACTTTTGGAATTTTCAAGTAGGTAGGCCAGCTGCGAACATTCATAAGCCTGTTGAAATCGGCTGAGCCCTTCAGTAATCGCATCAATAAATGCAAAACAAATTAGTACCTCATCTCGCTTGAAAGGAAATTTATAACACGCACTAACTGCTGCTACATACACACCTACACTGAGATTAGTTGCTAGCACATACTTTTTTTTATGGAATCGGATTGTTGTCAACTTTTATTACACTTTTCATTTTTATCACTCGCCCGTCCTTCTGTGTGCGTACTTTGTTACAATACTAAATATAATCTACACACCCTAGGGCTGTTATTGCGGATGTTTGTACATAAATACTGACACTCTACCGCTCCTTGTACTCGTATCTTCGGCGACAACGGCGCGGTGCTGATCCGAATCCGAAACATTTAGGATGCGTGACCGCACTCTATGCCAATACTATAGCACTTTTATTTTTTCCTGGTGATTATTGGCAGTGCCAGTGCCAGCAACGAGGATTTCACCCATTTATCTATACCAAACAGGCATTAGCATTGGAATGCTTGCCTCGCTGAACTATTAGAAGCAAATGATTTTTGCAATGTAGGCATAGTGAGGGCATAACCTTGATCCCTCGGCCTTTTATGCCTTGAATACTTACTTGGGATTTAAATGGGCCCAGCCACCTCAGGGGTAAGATGAATCGCTTTACATGTCCATCAAAAGCAGATTCCGAGGGATAAAAATATCATGTGCGGCTGCGGGTGGATATTGCAATCGAAAATTAAGTCCATAAAGGCTTGCGATGGTGCGAAGGATCTTTCCCTGCCGTGAAATTTATTTGTATGTAAATTCCCATTGACAGGGTGGATTTAGAAATACTTAAAAAAAAAAGAAGAGTTGTGCCTTGTTTACGGAACTTTTGCGGCCGTGTTTACAATTGGGGCGAAATTGCATGCCATGAAGCTCCGTTTTATGCCTCAATCTTCTTTTGTTTTGAGCAAGGTGACAAGAGATGAGCATTTTATCTTTTTTCATTTTTATTTTTTGTTGTCCTGCTGACAACGTATTTTCACAGTTAATTTGATGGGTATTCTCTTTGGGAAATTACTTTATTTTTCTTGTGCGGGCAAGTATTCAGTTTTCTTTTAAATCTGCGTTAAAGAGGGGAATCTGGTCACTTTGTAGGTTTGCGGGCCTTTTTGGTATACTTAGATATATATTTTCTTTTGTGCAAGATATTAAAGGAAAAATGGGTTAAACTTTTCATTTTTAAGCCTTTGTTGTATTTATAAATAGGAAAAAGTTCAGTTCCTTCGAATCTTTTGTTTGAGTTGGTACAGGGAGAGAGAAATACGTGCCACATGCTGTAAAGGAAATGAGGTATGAATCAAAAGAAGTCAACTTATGATCTTATCGAGTAGGGTTTATCTGGGAATCCTATATTTTATTATTTCCTTTCATGCAAAATAGGGATGTGCTGTAAGTTTTTCCCAGAACAGATAAAAGGTATGAAAGATATGAGCGACAATGAAATGAAAATTTGTGCGACCCGATAGGGCATCCCAATCGAAGGATAGTCAATGTCCATTCAACAGTTTTCCTGTGTCCTTATCATTTACAATTTTTTTTGAATTTGCTTTTTTCACATAAATTAGTCCCACGATAAATATGCATGGGTCATTTATACGCTTTTAAGAGGTTTCCAAATTGTGTTTCAGGGCGAGGGGTTTTGAGTCCCAAGTTTGTTTAATCTGGACTTCCTTTTTTGTTTGCTTTATACGCTTTCGTGGGCGTATACTTGTCGTTTTGTTGGTAGCCATGATGGAGTGCCAGTGCGTCATTTATCAAGAAAGTTTTGAAAACGTAAAGAGGGGCAAACCAGCGCAGCAGTTGCCTTTAAAGCTTTATCACTGCGGGTGTTCTCCAGGTTGGCCAGGTTGTATGTAATGCCAAGTGTTTTCGACAAGCAAATACATTTTGAAGTTTGAGCAGTTTTATTTTTGAGATATTTCCTGTATACCGGAAGGAAAGTTTATCCCTTTTTTTTGGGTTGTCTTTGGCGGAAATGTCGACTGCGGGCAAAGGTGTTTCTCAGAACCATTCACACAGCATAGGGAAATAACTTCACGCAGCGAAGTTTAAAGAATATTTTGGCTTCAATGCGGGAACAACGGAATTGTGTTGTTTTGTGGTTTCCATGCATTAATGGCAGCCAGTCGATTGAAGGGAATTTACAAAAAAAGTTATTACAAACTTAAAAGTTTTCTAATATTCACGACTTTCTGTACTTTCTGTTGTCTATCTTTCGTATATGATGTCCCTCCCACAGTTTGCACACCACAGCTCCGAGAAACGACGTCTGCAACGCCCTTTTTTTTATTACTGTCAGTTTTGCCAGAATTTAGTTTGCTCTAAGAACCCAAACCTTAAGAGAATTTATCCCAGAAAGAAGCCCAAAAATCTTTGAAAATTTTCCCAATTCCTTTGGTGTTTCTTTTTGTATTTTTCCAACTTATACCCATTTCACTTATGCGCACCGCGAATTTTTTTTGACTTCTATCTTCTTCTGCAGTGGGCTTTTGTCAAATTTGTCAAATCAAATGGCCTTCAAAATAAATTGTTGTGCCTGCAAGTTGAACGACTGTTCGATGACACTTGACTGCAAGAGTGCTGCTAATGTCGTTTTCGATTTGGCTTTTCAGATTTTGATCTGAGATTTCAGATTTCTGCTGCCAAATCGAACATAAGATCCGAATTTTATTGGTTCTTGGGTGTATTCAGTTGACCGCAAAAAATATATTTTTTCACTTGCACTGGAAATACGTTTCAATTAATTTTTACACATTTATAACAACGCATTTCGAAATAATTTAATATAAAGAATCGTTTCCATACTCGAAAAATTAATGTTTCAGCTAAAAAAGCAATCCTTTCAACGATAAACAATTCGAAAAAGCCAGCTGTGTGTCATACACATTGGTATTAGTGAAAGTATGTGTGAAATCTGAGAAAAAATCGCGATTTCTCTAAAGAGAGTCAGATCAAAAAAAAGATTGATTTTTTTGGCAAATCGAACATGAAAAGCAATCTCAATCAAAAAAAAATTAATTTTTTCTAAAAAAAATTGATCTTTGTGCCAAATCGAAAACGACATAAGTTTTAAAAGTCCGGTTTTGTTCGTAAATATTTTTTTTTGTAGTCTTGTAAAGTAATACAACAAACAAAATTAACACAAAATTTGTTAAGCAATATTTAGCCAAAAATTGTGTTGGGGGCTCATGGAAGAAATTTCTATTGTTTTTTAAGAAAAATGATAGACAAAAATACGACAAAGCGCCCAATCTGGCAACACTGGTCACATTGTGTACTTAGAGGTTCCAGCAGACAGGAAGTACCGTTACTCGTTTTCTTATTTCGCCTAGTTTTTGCAAATAGCAAAGTTAAGAGGATGCACATTAAAATTCAGAATTTTATATCACAAGCTCCCATAAATGTAGAAAAATAGCTTTGGAATGTTATCTTGAATGGAAAGTGACACACCCCCTTTTCTGATTTTGACTAAACTTCACAGGAACACTCCCGGGCCAATACTGAAGAATGCTTGCAAATTTGTTGTCATATGCAAATCCTTGGACAGAATATAAAGCAATTTTATGAATCTTTTCTAAATGCGGCCATTGCTTCGCTTCCCGCTCTGTCATCATTGAATATATTATATTTTAGTTTCCCCAAACTCGACACATAAACTTTTTACACTGTTGTCAGTGAAAAGAAAAACCCATTTCAAAACATAGTGAATTGCGTCCGGAAGTCACAAGACATTTCCTTATATATCCATTAATAAAAAAGTAAATAAAATATTTTTCCTTTAGTTTGTGAAACCCGAATGCCCAGAAGTTAAAGTTTGACATTACCTATCACATAAAAGTTCACAGCCGATAAACTGATGACAAAATGAAATCAACCGGAACTAAACAACACGTCAATTTGAAGACATTACCAACTGTCTGGGAAAGACACGCGATTTTTTATCTTATTATTGTTGACTGCCTGTCACATGTGTAGCCATTTTTTCACGATCCAACGGTAATAGCTGTGCAATGTGAATACATGAAAAGTAGTAAATTAAGAACACGTGAGTGGTAAAGGAGATTTTTCTGACATTGAAGTTAAATATTATAAGCATTTTGTAAGTTGTGATTGTGACAGCGTGGTTTTATTTAATTATGTCAATTTTGTAGAATGCGAAAAAGTTTTCCAAGTGCAGCTTACTTTGTTTTTTTTTTATGGAGAATTGGAACATAAAGAAGGATTGAAATACAACAATCCGAAGATGTTCGTTTAACACACACAAAAAAAAAATCAATCCATCTTTTGAAAAAGTAATCAAAACGTCAACCATATCACCTCGAAAAACAACCTTTTTTTTTTAAGGAATGTTGAATAAAACAGTGCACCCGCCGGATATTATACTTTCTGCCTGACATAATGTAAAAACAAAATCAAATACTTTTCATACCTACATCAATCAACAAAAGACGCATTGTTGACGATTTTCTTGTTTCAAACTGCCAATTACAGATTCTTTAAGCGCCAAAAAGCAACAATCAGTCTGTCGTTATACGAATGTTCAATGTGCATGTTATGTAAACATGGTTTTGTCACACAAATCATAGACAAACTATACTGAGACCCCCAACTCACAATCCTCTTGCCGCTGGACCCTTCAATTTTTTTTCAAATTCGCCATTTTGTATTCCTATCGGTGTTACGTCAAAAAAGAATCGGTGTGACATGCAAAAACATACAAAAGCTACAAAAATAAATGCTGCCAACCACAGCAACCGTGCGGAAATGTGAAAGAGTTCGTTAATTTCATATTTTTATAATTACTGACTGCCATTGGTTAGTTATTATAATTTGTTAAAAGGCGAATAATTTGATTTGTTGGTTATCAAAGCTATCTAAAATAAATGTTTTATATACTAGAAACATATTATGACAAACATGGTTGTGTATTTATCTCTTTTCGATATCATTAAGATCGATTTATTGTGTGAATTTTTCTTTAATAACTGAAGAAAACTTGCTCAAAATGTTTTTATTTGCATGCAACCATTCTGCATTGACAATTTTTCATAAATATTGTAAGCAAATGTAGGTACACTTATTCCTTAAAAAAAATACTATTCACACGTAACGTAATAATTTCAAACTAAACGGACACAATTCTATGAACACTGCCAACTGCCAGCAACTTTGCCCACAGCGGAAATAGCTCATATTTTTTGGGAGTGTCACCAAGAGCCGGAATTTTTGAAGTTTCGTGACATTTGTCAATACGAATTTCTATGTAACAAAACTAGCGCACCAAATCGTGACCGCTCCGTAAAAATATAGCTTGTAGGCTAAGTAACGGGAAATCGGCCGGAGTTGGTGTTGGTTTCCACTGATTGAATTCCACCACAAAAAAAATTCCTGCCGAATGGAACAGTAAAAAAATGAAATATTTCAGTGGAATGATTTGTTTTGTTTTTTTTTGGAATTAACTGAGAATTATTATAATACAAAAGCAACATTTTACGATCAAGATTGAGTTCGACCATTCATTAGGTTTAAGAGGCCAAAAAAGCAAAAGAACATTTTTACGGTTTCGTTTTACGTAGCTATGGCTATAACAAGGGCCTTAGTTGAGTAGAAAAAAATAGCCAACAAATTGAGATTATTAGAGATTGCGCCATTCGAATGTTTCATTTTCTATAGTCTGCAACACAATTCCCTCAACTTCGCAACGTACTTTATATTTTCCCATTTTTTTTTTATTTCCCGCCTATTTTGACTCATACTCATACTTTATACATGTATAAACTGAAATTTGTTTAGTGCAAATATCCGCATTCAGGGAATGGAGACAAATCACATCTACCTTGAGTCATAAGCACATTTTATTAACTGAGCCAAGGCATATCAGCTGAGGCTACCCAACACCGATTAAGGAGAGTATAGCAACCCTCCTTATAGCCTCAAGTATGCGATTATGTTGCAGTTATATGTTAATTGGCTACGTAAATTGCAATTTTGTAGCTTATATACTTACTGTTTTCTTGAAACAGAAAATGTTGTTTTATGCTCTTGAATAGAAAGCGATTTAATTCTGTAACAAAAGATTTAACCTCATAAAAATTATCGACAGAGGGATTTATTTAAATATTTATATTGCAAATGAGAACATTCCTTACACATACAATTTCAGAACTTTTTGTGTAAAACTTGGTCTACGTAAAATTAAGTGTGGGTCTCCTTCTCAACCCCTGTTTTTCTTTCACAAGTCCAATGGACCGTAACACAATACAATTAATGGACAGAGATAATAGTGGCAGCCTTTATTCATTTAGTTCATTTAGGAAGCGTCACAAGCTAATGATGGTAGACGTTGTTATTCTGTTCAATCGCTCGAAAACACTAACGACTCAAGGACTTGGTTCGGTACCATTATTCGTATTTGTGTAGGTACATAGTGATGCTAGCAGGGGACCATATACGTTAGATGTCTTCATCTGAGTATTATGAAACGTCGGTCGTTTTATATTTAATAAACCTTACCCTTCATTGTAGGCAATAAGAGCAGCACCTAATGCGGTCTACTTATGGCTTCCTTAATTTTCCCATTCCGCATTTGAATATAAAATTTCAGCACTCAACAATTGTTCGCGCTCAGGCTCATCTTGGGTGTTTAATTTTAAAACTTTCAATATCCGGTATTGTTTAGATTATTTTTGAAGTCATTATATATTGGTGTTTGTTCATGGCTTCTTAAAGACAAAATTACTTCTTGACGTAAGCACTTGCTCCGTTTAATGGTTGCTTCAAGTTGGACCCTTGGTAGAGCCGTGTATTTATGTACATTCTGTTAAGTGTACCTTAGACGAAGTTTTATTATAACTCTTGGGGATAATTATATTGGTCGTATTTTAAGTGCATGCTGTAACAGTGTTTAAGGAGAAGATTTTAATGCCTTTGGCTTTTTCCAAATATGATGTGGAACCTTGTGTTTAAATTCAATAGCTGTAATATCTTCGCTATACCCATATGGGGATTGCACGTGATGATTTAGTGTTGGTGAAGGAAGAACTATCAGAGGTATGGGTGGTCCAATTAAATGTGTATATCGGGGAAACTTGGCGGCACATTGAAAATTCATGCACGTAACTTGTGCTGCTGTTTTGCACAGTGACCCAGCTGTTAAGGAGTTGAACTACTGAGTGAGGGGCTCCAAGTTTTAAGAACTGAAAAGTACAAGTTGTTTTCCGTTTGCTGGCACAAGAATATTTTGAAAATTGTTTGACCAACATCCGCATTTACCTTCAAGAAAAAAAAAAACACGAATGTAACTTCCTCGGTCACACCCTGACTTTTGCAAGTAACCGAATGAAAATAAGTTCATAGCTCAGTCGCGAGAAGCAAGCTGGTCTCAGTGTCACAATAGTCTGTATCAACTTATTGTTTTATCTCTTTTATAAAAAGCAGAGACAATACTGAGACTACCAACTCCGGCCGATTTACCGTTACTTAGCCTACAAGCTATATTTTTATGGAGTGTTCACGTTTGGTGCGCTAGTATTCTTACATAGAAATTCGTATTGGTAAATGTCACGTAACTTCAAAAATTCCGGCTCACCAACACGTTCGCACCTTGCATATGCCACTTCCGCTGTGGACAAAGCTGCTGACAGCATTCATAAAATGTTGTCCGTTAAATTTGAAATTATTTATATACGTGTGGATAGCTTAAAATATTTATGAAAAATTTTCAATGCAGAATGGTTGCATGAAAATAAAAACATTTTGAGCAAGTTTTCTTCAGTTATTAAAGAAAAATTCACACAATAAATCGATCTTAATGATATCGAAAAGAGGTAAATACGCAAACATGTTTGTCCTAATATGTTCTAGTATATAAAACATATATTTTAGATAATTTTACTAACCAAACAAATCAAATTATTCGCCTTTTAACAATTTATAATAACTAACCAATGGCATTCAGTAATATAAAAATGTGGAATTCCCGAACTCTTTCACATTTCCCCACGGTTGCCGAGGTTGGCAGCATTTATTTTTGCATTTTTTGTGTGTTTTTGCATGTCACACTGATTCTTTTTTGACATAACACCGATAGGAATACAAAATGGCGAATTTGAAAAAAAATTGAGGGGCCCAGCGGCAAGAGCAGAGACAATACTGAGACCACCAACTCCGGCCGATTTCCCGTTACTTAGCCTACAAGCTATATTTTTTATGGAGTGTACACATCTGGTGCGCTAGTATTGTTGCATAGAAAATCGTATTGACAAATGTCACGAAACTTCAAAAATTCCGGCTCACCAACACACTCCCAGCAGATATGAGACACTTCCGCTGTGGGCAAAGTTGCTGGCAGAGTTCATAGAGTTTTATCCGTTAAATTTGAAATTGTTCGTTACGTGTGGATAATATTTTTTTTTGGGAATAAGTGCACATTTGCTTAAAATGTTCATGAAAAATTAACAATGTAGATTGGTTGAGGGAAAATGAAAACATTTTAAGCAAATTTTCTTCATTATTTAAGAAAAATTTACACACAAAATCGAAGTTAATGATATCCAAAAGCGGAAAATATACAACCATGTTTGTCCTAATATGTTTCTAGTATATAGAACATCAACTTTAGATAGTTTTACTAACCAAACAAATCAAATTATTCGCCTTTTAACAATTTATAATAACTAACCAATGGCATTCAGTTATGTAAAAATGTTGAATTCCCGAATTCTGTCACATTTCCCCACGGTTGCCGCGGTTGGCAGCATTTATTTTTGTAGTTTTTGTGTGTTTTTGCATGTCACACTGATTCTTTTTTGACATATCACCGATAGGAATACAAAATGGCGAATTTGAAAAAAAATTGAGGGGCCCAGCGGCAAGAGGATTGTGAGTTGGGGGTCTCAGTATGGTTTGTCTATGATAAAAAGAGTGTCCCATAATTCACGCAAAATGTAATTTTAACAGAAAATACGGGTTTTTAATTAGAAAGCTTATATTTTTTATTGAATCATAGAGAACACAGATTGGGGCTATGTATAGAATAGCACGTCGGATAAATGGCCGCCACGGCTTTGCTGGCAAGTACGTTTCGCATAAATGTGACTGAATTTCATTAATACGCCTTCCAATTTCCTATTTCAAGGCGTTGGTGGTCGTGGGCTCGTTTGCATAGACCTTTGACTTCAAAATACCCCAAAGTAAAAAGTGCAATGCCGTTAAATTGCAAGATGTGGATGGCCAATTCTGATCGCTCGGACTGTAGCTGACAAACCTTCATTATTCTTAAAATATTGCTCAACATTGAAAATGAAAATGCGTTGCTCTCTTGCATAGTGCTCCATTTTTAATAACCCCGAACTGTCAGCTGTCACATTGTTATCTTTTTTTCCGTTGGCATCACTGTGCTGTTAAATGGCGCAAGATTCAAATTTTGCGTGAATTATGGGACACAATTTATTTAAGAGCGCCAGGGTGATATTAAATTCCTATTTAAAGGCTCCCAATGTCTCAGCCGACCAAAATTACCAGTTCCATAGATATGCATGTCTTTAAATAAACATTTACAATTAAACAAAAACGCCATTGATGTTGTTCCAAACAAAACTCCAAAAGACCACAAAAAAAGCCTTTTCGGCAGATTTTTCATTCTGATGTTGGCGGTGGCTTCTGACAGTGAACCAACTCAAGAAGACGAAACTTTCCTCTCACGTCTAACTTTGATTGGGAGTCTATCATTCCGCTGAATATCGAAAAAAATTGGATACCCACTCAACTAATGTTGATTTATCTGTTTTCTTTTATAGAACAGTTAGTTCTATTCTTGCAACACACACACGAATACAAGCCCAACCATCCATATAATATCATTGCAGAAGTTCAAATATAAATATTGGCACATCTACCAAGGCTCCCACTCAATCTCGCCCAGGAATGTACACTCATTCAGTTCAAAATCTGATAAATGATTCTATAATAATTGTCTTTGATGCAATCAATCATGGTTTGGAAATAAAACCAAAACGAAAAGCATTATGAATTATTCTGCGATATTATAAATGTAGGCAACAATATAACAACCATAAATCTTATATTATGCCGCAGTTTCGGACAATAAAAATCACTTCAGGGGGGCCTGCACAAAGATGAACAAATCCAAAGGACAATTATTTTTAAACCAAATATGGCATGCATTATCTCCGGATTGGAACAAATCCTTAGAGCTCCCCATTTATCTTGAGTACTATTGAATTTTATTATTATTCTGTTCAAGTAGATATCTGTCGTTGACTGTTTATCTGGTAGTAAAATTAAACCAAATCGATTTTTAATACCAAGACCAAAGCGGGCTGCACCAACTACAACAAGGAAAAATCCCTCTCATGATTAATGCTCGGCCAGTGTGTCCTGGTCGCCTTATGTTACGCAAAATACAAGTTTACCAAAAGGAGGCATTGTTACCCATGGTCTATGCAAAAACAAAAATTTTACTGAAATATTTATGTAAGAGTGTCCTGATGGCCCAAGGACTGCCTGCAGAAATCCAATATATCAAACACAAATCGTCCGTCGGAAAGATATCAGATTGATGGTCAAATATTGTGTGACCGCTTCTGGTGATCTTCGCTCTTGTCTCCTGGTGTAATTACTATCTCCTGCGTGTAGGTATAGCTTTGCATACATTATCTACGTAGTTTTCGAATCGATTCTGGAATAATTGAATTGCGAATAAGTATAGAGGGAGCAGCAATCTCCTCACAAGCTAAAAATAAAATCTCTCCACTCACCATCGAAATTTGACAAAGTAAGAGGTTTGCTTGGAGTCCTTACAGAATATTTATTTTGGTAAATTTTGAAGACACATCTTTGTGTTAACGGTAACGATACGATTATGGGGAGAAAGCAAGAAAAAGCCAGGTGATTTGGGGAAAATTTATGCGAAAGCCGTATCGTCTAATGATGGAAAAAAGTGTGTAGTATATTCGAGCCGCATATTTGATGTTTTTCTATTTGTTCCCAATAATAAATGCAACACTTAAGGACGTAACCTATTTTTAATCCTCAATTTGTTGAGGTTCTAGCAGACAAAATTGTTTAGACCTGTGCAGTAGGTTGGGAATATATTTATTGCAGCAATTAAGTTTTATTTTGTTTTTCTATAGCCTGTTTTGAGATCGCAGGAAGAAGGGAGAGAGGAAATCGTTAGATTTATTAAAATCCACGTCGAAAGCTCAAGGGGTGAAACATGTTTCGGGTACTAATGCAGGCCTCTTTAACCTTCACTTGAACAGAAATTTTTATGTACCTACATGGACAGTATCTACCGTGGTAGATAAAATAATATTTCATGCATTTCGTATGAGTTATTTCTGCTTGACAGCTCATTTTTCACACGTTCTCTTTATTTGACTACTACCTATAATGATTTTTTTCTCTAGATAACGGTTTTTTTCCAAGGTTTTGAGTGCATCTCTCTTTTTGTGGCCTTAAAAGTTAGCTTTTCCGCTCAATTTGCTTGTTTTTTTCTTCTATTTTTCTTTATTGCCACTCTTTCCCTTCGTTTTGAAAGCGTTACTCATTAAGAAGCTAGGTTTTTACCGCAAATGAAAAGTCACTCCTATTGAAAATTTGCGCACAAAGTTCATTGTGGTAAAACACTACACGTAATATTTTTTCAGTGAATAGTTGTGTGCTAAAAAAAGTTTGCAAAATGGATAACAACGAAAGTGATTTTGAGTACCTTTCAGCAGCAGCTGTTTCTAGGTAATCAAGTTTTACCAGGGCTTATAAGTGAATTTTAATAAAGGAATATAACGATTCTGTCGACAGGTTGGCTTATGATGACCAGCAGATATATTTTAGGCGACTTCTTGAAGTAATCGGCTCCGACTCAGAGGGAGAACTAGGTGAAGGTGATGCAGATGGTGATCCCGAAGACAGCTTTCTGCCTGAGCTTGCAGAGGCAAACGTTCCACGAAGCAGTCAACAAATAGAAGTGGAGATAAAAGATGATGATGAGGAAGATGAAGATCAGGATTTATCAGGTGAAAAGCTCCTCTTGAATGGAAAGCCATCAATGAACAGGAATTTTGTGCTTACCTGGGTATTTTGTTGGTCATGGGCTGCCACCGATCTAATTACGAGACAGTGGCTGAACTTTGGAAAAGCAATGCGCTTCCTCTATATCGAGCAACAATGTCGGTCAGAAGATTCAAGGCGATTTCGCGATTTATACGGTTTGATTCGGATGCCACGCGAACAGCTCGGATGGCCACTGATAAAGCAGCTCCTATTCGTGATATCTTCGATATGATCAACTCAAATTTGAGGCTCAATTTTAGACCGTACGAATCACTTACAGTGGATGAGCAGTTGTTTCGCTATAGAGGTCACACAAAGTTTACCCAATATATTCCTTCGAAACCGGCAAAGTATGGAATTAAATTTTGGTGGGCTTGTGATTCATCAACAGGATACCCTCTCAACGGGCAAATTTATACCGGGAAGGTGAATGGCATCAGAGATGTAAATCAAGGTGAGCGAATTGTGAAAGAACTGGTTGCACCATACAAAAATAGTGGACGAAATGTGACCATGGACAATTTCTTCACAACTCTTCCACTTGCAAATGAATTACTTACCTGTAAATTGACGATTGTCGGAACGGTGAAAAAAAACAAACGCTTCTTACCTCGTGAGTTCAAACCATCGAAAGACCGGGTTCCTTTATCTTCTGAGTTTGGGTTCAGTAAAAATGTTGTATTGTGCTCCTATGTACCCAAGAAAGATAATGCTGTTGTGTTGCTTTCAACTTTTCATCATGACAAGTCTGTTTCCGGGCCCAAGCAGAAACCTGAGATTATCCACTACTACAATCAGACTAAAGGGGGAGTGGACGTTATGGACAAAATGTTGAGCCAGTGGGCGCTTACGGCAAAAAGGTGGGTGCTTTATGTGCTATCAACTAAATAAAAAAAAGCGTGCTACGCGTCAAGCCTGTGTCAGCTGCAAAAAACCTATATGCGCTGAACATTGTCTCACCCAGACAAAATGTGAAAAGTGTCACTTGAAAAAATGAATAAACTTATATTATTTGCCTAAGTAATGGTACAAAAACTGTTTTATTCTTTATATTATTTGCTATGTCTATTTGCATATACACAAAAGTGTGGACTTTTCAGCTGTAACAGGTAAATGATACATGTTATATCCAAGTCAACCAGCATATTTCATACAAATTCGGTGAATATCTACCTGGGTAGATACTGTCCATGTAAGCAAAAAAAAACACAAAACTTCAAAAAATATACAAAAAAATATACTTAAAGTATGAACATGCTAATAATCTGAAATAAATCAAAAAGTTAGTCACTGAGTCGGACCCATACCAGAATCCACTGACGAATCGAAGAAATTTTTAGAGATGAAAATTGAAATATCTACCCGGGTAGATACTGTCCATGTGAAGGTTAAAAACAGTATCATACGACAAAGCAACATTTTGAAGGAATGAAAGAGTTTTTTCAGATACATGCAGGCACTTAGTACTGAGTGGACCTATACAAGTCGCGGAGGATATCTCTCACCCTCACTGTTAATGTCATGTAACTGTGCGCACCTCGGTAGCTACATAATTCTTTAAAAAAAACTTAGAGGAGGTTGGCTTCTCATATAAAATTGAGACCATACTTGAGTTCTGTGGGGAAATTGAGTGTTTGGATGAATTGGTTTAGGTCCGCTATGGTGCCTTGTCTCTTGATACTATCTCACAACCCTACTTAACCTAGCTAAACCTAAAACAGACTGACATAGCATGCAAATAGTAATTTATTCTTTCGTATTGAAAAGAGCGATTTGCGTTTGATTTTCTTTGTTGCCTTAAAAACCCACCTTTTTTGGGTCAGAACTTTTCTTTTTTACTTCACTTCCTTTTGACTGCGCTGATGTTCAGTGCCTATCGCCATCTCAATGATGTTTTTGTGATGTTTTTTTTTTTTTGTCAAAGACTTTGGTGTAACTGATGGTAGGAGACGAGGTCTACCCTAAGAAATACATACTTTGGATATAGGCATTCTCGCCACCAAAGAAAGCATGTTTCAGAGTTCACTTGCCCTGCAGTTTTAAAAACGTAATATCCTCACTTTCAAATTTTGTTAGACTTCTCTCCAGTCCACTGCGCTTGTTGAGTACTTGGTGAACGAGACTTCTCCGTTGTTTTGTCTTGTGTGTTTGTGTGTACTCAAGCTAACAAATTTTGTCTGTGCTTACTTTACGGAGTCAGGGGAACTCACATTGAGTGCGGCAAAAAGAAATGTTTCGCCAGGTGCAAACGAATGGTATCAATGATCGCTCATTGGTTGGATGGCATGTACTGTGGCGGAGTGACTTTCGTTCGCCGAAAGGGGAATGTTTTTTCTGCAATTAATATGCCTTTTGGAAACACCCTGCACCCTGTTGTACTTTCTCAGTGGAAAACGGCAGGTTGTTGTACTCCACTCGGAGCTGAGTTTAAGAGCGAAACAAGACGGGTTGTTTGCATTACATTAAACAAAATATTAACAACATCGTGCATAAGTGTAATTTTTCGTTTGATCTCCGTGCTAAAGTTCACCCCATGACTCAACTTCAACTTATCTGACACTTCGCACACTTAGATCCGCTTAATATCTGTGCCTGGATTTAATTCTCCCAAATGCTTTTCTTTCTTTGCAGGAACATCAAAGTGTAGCCGCCTTTCAATGGATGAATTGGCCAACACCACCTGGGACCTAGAGATACTATGGAATTCATATGGCCGGCCCAACGAATCGTTCAGTCGTTACTTAGACACGATCAATCAGTCCGCAGCCGTTCCGAATATCACGGAAATTTTCGGTCCAACCAGAGACTCGCTCAATGTTGTGATACCCTTTACGATAATCTACTCCCTTATCTTTGTAACCGGGGTTGTGGGCAACATAAGCACATGCATTGTGATCAAAAAGCACCGCTCAATGCACACGGCTACCAACTACTACCTCTTCAGCTTGGCCATATCCGATTTTCTGCTGTTAATTTCGGGTGTTCCCCAAGAGGTTTACTTCATTTGGTCCAAGTGGCCGTATGTGTTTGGCGAAGTGTTTTGCATCGGTCGCGGAGTACTGGCAGAGACTTCAGCAAATGCCACAGTTCTAACAATAACCGCTTTCACGGTGGAGCGGTATATGGCAATTTGTCATCCATTCCTGGCACACGCAATGTCCAAGTTGAATCGTGCCACGAAAATTATTCTACTGATATGGCTGATATCGCTGATGACTGCTCTGCCTCAGGCGGCACAGTTCGGAGTTAATAGCTTTTTCGGCGTGAAGAAATGCACAGTCGTGCGAATCATAGTCGAGTACTCGTTCCAATTGTCGACGTTTATCTTCTTCTTCGCGCCGATGACTATTATATTGGTTTTGTATCTGCTGATTGGATTGAAATTGCATCAGGCGAGCTCGTTAAAGGCGAATGGGAATATCCTCTATCGTTCTGGGAATGGAGTCTGTGTGAGGAGCAAGAATCAGCAGGGGACCAAGCGGGTGTTAAAAATGCTGGGTAAGTGTTGTGATTTATTACGAAATAATTTATTTAGCATAAAGAACAATTATACTGGATTTTTTGGTTGGAAAGTTCAACGAAGGTTTTTTGCAATAAATAAAAGACTTTAGACACACATTTGAATTGTCCCATAATTCACACAAAATTTTAATTTTGCGCCATTTAATAGTACTGTGATGCCAACGCAAAAAAAAGATAACAATGTGACAGCTGACAGTTCGGAGTTAGTAAAAATGGAGCGCTATACGAAAGACCGAGTTCGTCGAAAGGATTTTGGAACAACAGGAAGTGAATGCTGATTTTTCGATCAAATCAAAATCATCTTCAGTGATGAAGCTCATTTTCATCTTGATGGCTTCGTTAATCGTCGAAATTGTCGCATTTGGGGTTCAGAAAACGCACGAGTAATTGTTGAGAAACAAATGCATCCACAACGCGTGACTGTTTGGTGATTTAAAGCTGGAGGCATTATCGGACCATTCTTCTTTGAATATTTTTTTTTTCTAGGTTTTTTGAAGTCAAATGAAGTCTATGCAAACGAGCAACTCCTTGAAAGAGGACATTGGGAGGTGTATTAATGAAATTCAGGCACATTTATGCGAAACGGCCATAGAAAACTTCAATAAAAGTGTACGTACTTGCCAGCAAAGCCGTGCCGGCTATTTTTCCGATGTGATGTTCCCTACATAACCCCAATCTGTATTCTGTATGAATCAATAACAAATTCAAGCTTTCTAATTAAAAATCTGTATTTTCTATTAAAATTAAATTTTGCGTGAATTATGGGACACCCTTTATATACACCTTGCCCTATTTTATCACAAAATGGTTCATTTTGGCAGCTTCCGATTGAATACTAACGAATGCACCAATGACAGCCTGCTTTGTTCCGTCAAAATCGTTGGCCTTTTGAAAGACTGACCTCACCGATACCTAGAGCGTTACCGAATTTCTAACACTGGGCGAACTCTAGCATTATATGCATATGTGTAATGCATTCCCAATCCGATTTTACTTTGTCTTCGTTTCGGTGTGTGGCCTTTCAGCTCGCTGCTATAATATTGATTAATGCGTTTCTCGTTTGTTTTGGCCAAATTTCAAACTTTATCCAACTGTAAAGCGTAAATATTTGTTTTTCCACAAATGCAGGGAAATTCCATTTAAATTTCATTTATAGTTTGTGTAGGCGCGATGTGATATTATTTCGCCTAATACAGCTATACCTACCACTTAAAGTATTAATAAATAAAATGCGTGTTGAATTTTTCTATTGCAGTTGCGGTGGTGATTGCGTTTTTCTTATGCTGGGCCCCGTTTCATGCCCAGCGATTGATTGCTGTCTACGGCGGTACAGTCGATCAAGATTCGATAGTAATTAGCCTTTATAACATAATGACATATGTATCGGGCGTTCTCTACTATCTGTCAACATGCATCAATCCACTGTTGTACAACATCATGAGCAATAAGTTCAGGGAGGCATTTAAGGTTTGTCATACATTTCATATTCTTTTTCTTGCATGTTGTGTGTTTCTCTGGACAAATTTTTGTGTGTGTATGTCGCCAAATAGATTGAAAGTTTATTTCATTTACTTGCAGTCTTTTTTATTTAGGAAACGTTCCGTTGTTTCAGTGGGCGGGTCATCACATCGTCGTCGTTCGATGACGACCAAAGTCGCCAGAAACACGACGTTACAAGGACCCAGCGACTGCGAACTTCACTCCACGAATATGATTATACAAGTACGTACAAATATAAAAAAAATTATTTTAAAGAAACATGTTATCAAATAGCTCTCTTGCAGGCTGTTCTCAACGAGAAGAAAGTCACAAGTCAACTAATTCCTGGTATAGCTACCCCCTAGCGCTGTATTCACTCAACGAAGAGCAGCCTCTAACTGCGTTGCCACATTGTGATGGGAATGCCGTATGTACTGGCTTAAGGGATGTCGATGCAGTAGATGGCATGGTCAATAAAACTGATCTCAAGTCAAATTTGGATGCACTTGACAGCAAATTGAGACTCATGAAATATAAGACATCTGCCAGCACGCCTTTGCGGAAAATCTTTCCCAGAGCTGCGACCATTTTTAAGCCGAACTCGGAAAGATCATCAGCATGAGCTTGAGTGCGGTGATGTAACCGGATTGGCTTTTAGCAAAACTAGTTCCTATCGGAGTGCTGTCTTTGTGTGGTATGTACCTTTACCTTTTATTCAAAATTTGTTACTTTATGTTATGTCACTCAGCTTGAGTTTTTGGGTGATAAGCTGTTCCAGCGTTGATTGATCATTGATTTCCAAGTCAAAGACTCACAATTATTACCAATTTTATTCAATCAGAGCCAATTAATTCTATTACCTTATAACTTGTAATTCCCTTTTAATAAATAAAAATAAAAATTACAATTTATTCAATCAATCAACATTTTGGGACAAGTGGCCAATAAACTAGGTGCCATTTAAAAAAATGTATAATAACGATTTCGGAAGAATCGACATTTTTGGAGGTCGTTATTACACGAGCGGTTCACTTTGAATATGCCGCTCTCTCTCTCTAGTTTTGTTTTTGAACGACCGGCGCCATATTATCAACTTTATTCGAAAAGACTTTTCTCACATAAGGTCCATTTGACTCAATCGCTATTTGTTGGGGTTTACAGCTAAATAACTGAATAAATTGGCGCATGAATGCAAGCATACAATGTAACACCAATCCATTAGGTTAGAAATAGGTAAACAAAAGGTAAGCCAAAGCTACATATAAATCTGTCTGCAAATTTGAATATAATGGGAAAACACTTTTATGCGCATCCATAACTCGAAATGGCCAATTCTATGGAAGCGAAATTTTATGTCGGTAAACACCACCTCCTGCTTGAAAAGGCAATAAATTTAACACAAGATTATGCAGCCAAAAAGTATGATTGCACTAAAATATACATTGGCAGTTAACTGCACCGAAAGGGAAAATATATTTTGGTTTCGTTTTGGGCGGTGCCCAGTCGACGTCATTGAAGTTTACTGCAAGCGACTAGTCTGTCCTGTCATCTTTGAACCTTTAATGAATTCTTTATTACCCTCGTTTTTATGTCTGGTTTTATTCACACATTTTAGCTTCCAATTAGTCTGGATTACGGACGTTTAACAAGATGCTATCTTAAACTGGATTTCTCTGTCATGATGTGCTCCCGAACGAAATTATTTCTAATTATGATTTCCTTGGCAAAGGGACGTCTCATAGCTGAATAGTTGAAAAATAAGCAATTAGCCTGAAATAGAGTTTACAAAAGCTATGACCCATCTCTTAAACTCTTCTAAAAAAAATTTCAAGGTCAATGGAACATTTGCAGCCAGAATTCAAATGCATAAACTTTAAACTTAAAAGAGTTCATGATAAATAAAGTTATAAAGGGTGACCAGGTAAGGGCGATATGGGAATCAAATTAAATAAAACAACACAGCTGACAGCTGCTGTAACATAAAAAATGGAAAGAATATCATTGCTTCATCAGTTGTTGCTGTTCGAAAAAGCTTAACTCTTCCCAAAGTGATTGTGTATAGAACAAAAAAATTGTTAGATGTTGTCTTAAGAATTCAGTAAAATTCAAATATAATTTAAGCGAAAATTGTTCATCTATTAATCCTTACGCTTTGTAATTATGTGCCAAAATACGGTGTTTTCATCCGCAGGTAATATTCCACTCCGATGCGTGCCATTTGTCGATTTCCTTTGAATGGTACACAGTCACACTTGATATCACATTTTCTTTTGATGAATTGAAGTGTTTTTAATAATTACAGTGCTACTGTGTACATAGTTCCTACCCGACGTTGTGACGGGTGGATATAAATAGCCACACAGTAAAATTATTGTGAAATTTGTAGCGCCTTATGCTTCCTCAGAATCTGCCCATGGCAACTACTGTAATCAATAGCACGCACTGACTATGACATGGATTTGTATGAACAAAATAAACCGATGGATACTCAAAATAAACAAAGTGCAAAGATAAAGCTGTAAATGTAAACAGCACAGGCTTTGTCTTTGCCTGACAACGACTAGATTTGGAAAACAACTGTAGCGATTGTGTGGCAATCAATCTTTCACACCTGCTGTATATGAGTATCATTGACCCATAAATCAACAAGTTTATTTATTCAAGATACATTCCACCAGACCGGTGTGTTTCAAATTCATAGACTCCAATATCCGAATATTGGTGCAAAACTGTGAGTGTTTTGGAAAATACATTTAGCAAATGCATTTGTTTTATATTGTTATGTAAGCGATTTAAATTTAAGGTTTCGAAACAATTACCTACCTCAGTATTTTAGATTTTATTTTAGTTTATATCGGATTTCAAATAATTTACATAAAAAAAATGAATAGGAAAAAAAAAAAAGATTACTCAATTTGTCTGTTCATATCTAGTCACAAAAAAAAGAAGGAAAGAAAGAGAAAAAAAGAGTATCAGTTAGGTATATGCTCCAAATTGTTTTTTTGTATAATAAGTAGGCATCAGGTATTTCTGGACTCAATCAAACAGCGATACTAATAATCAATTTTCCAGGCTAAATAATGGGGGAAACTTTCCTTAGAAAATTGTATACTACTACTTCCTACTAAATAAAGGGTTTTCCAATAAGAGGTGTTATTGTGAATGAACGGCGATTTCGGTAGCTGTCACTTTTGAAGCTTTAATTCTTTGACATTTGACAAGTAGAAACTACGCCATTACTAAAAATGAAACGATACACGCTTCAACAACGCATTAAAATTATTAAAATTCACTACAAAAATGGTGAAAATCTTCCAATCACAGTTCGCAACAACAGTTACGGTCGGAGTTGATGGTATTGATATGGACAACGTTTACTTTCAACAAGACGGCGCTACGTGTCACACAAGCAACAAAACCATTGAACTTTTACGGGAAAAGTTTCCGGACCGTGTTATCTCTCGAAGAGGTGATCACAATTAGCCAACGAGATCTTGTGATTTAACACCTTGCGACTTCTTCCTTTGGGGCCACGTGAAAGATAAGGTCTACGCCAACAGCCCAGCGTTGATTCAAGACCTCAAAGATAAAATTCGTGAGGCTATCGAGGACATAGGGCAGCCATTTTGCGATTTGGTTATGGAAAATTTCATGAAAAGGATATGGTCCTGTATGCATGCTCGTGGTGGCCATTTGGCTGATGTTGTTTTTCATTATTAACGGCATACCTTCCTCTTTATTATGAAATAAACATCCGATCATTTATCTCAAAAAATGACATTTTTCTTTGAATACCAAAATAACACCTCTTATTGGAAAACCCTTTATTTAGTGTGAAGGCTAAAAATGATTATTAGTAAGGCCTGTAGTCTATATAATATTAACTGTCAGCTTTCGTGCATCTACCTCTCAATTTACCTGGTTGTGAATACGTGTAAAAGATGGCCGTATAAGGAAACTACGGTGCTTTTATGGACAAATCAGTACCCAATACTATTGTAGCTCATAAATTTACTACATTATTTTTCTTCATTGAACATGTTTTTATGATAAAAAAAAACAATAAATAAAATTAAAAGCCACTGTGAAAACTTGTGAAATAGCCTCCAAATATTTTGGTTACAACTAAATGTGGCATAATAGATATACTGTTTGGGGTTGCGCTTTTTCCGCCACGAAAAAATGTATTTTATTATTCTTTATAAAATGTACAAGGTTTTTAAAGATTTTTTAGTAAAGATTAAATGGCAAACGACCAATATTAGTCACACTCCAAAGCAAAAGTGAAGCGAGAACAAAAGTTAAAAGACCACGATCGTTGGAAAAATAACCAGGAGAAGCATTCTAGGAAAGTTATAATGCAATTTCAGTGCAGTGGCTTACGGCTAACAAAAAGTACTAGATTATTTAATGGCTGAAGGCCCAAGTTACATTATAGAGATGAGTTATATGTTGCGCTTGAACATATATATAGGAGTATCTCCAATCAAATAGAGTACCTACATATTGGCCCTGTGGAGTACTTGATTTGAATAAAGCAACAGCATTTAAAATACAGAGAATTACCAAACTAACGAGCGAATCGCGAGTAATTTCGTTTTAAGCTCCCTATAAAGTCCGAGGCACTTGGAGACATTTAGAAATCTTGAAGTTAACTGCCTGGAATAGACTATTTATCTATTACTATCATGTAATTGCCATTTTGGAATTTCTTTAATTCACGAACTCGTTTTTTACTATAAATATATAAATAACCTAAAAGATTTTTCTCGCTAATTGGGTTTAGTATTTTCTTTAAAACACAATTTCAACTAAGAGTTTATAACCACCAATAAGGCGTTATACGAATTGGCTCCTGAATGTTTTTAAAGTGTAATAGATAACGACATACCTACGTTGTCTTTTTTTTAATTAAATAAGTCTTAAAAAAATACGACAAATTGTGTTTACTATTTCCAAGAGAATACCAAAAGTTATTTACTCCGTCTTATGAATCTACTTGTTTCTTTATTTTCAGATATTCTTTTATGGGAGCCACGAAGCTACCAACCAAAATGTGATCAAGGTAATACTAACGACCCAAAATATACGGCCAGCTTCCTACAGTACAACGGACATTTCATTTACAAAACAAAAACGCCAGTACATGTCTTAAGATGGTATCTTTTAAAATGCATATATTATACATATATGTATGAATTTCAAAACAATTATACCCACACGTTTATACAAGCAAATACATTTTCTATTTTTTATTTTCCAAAAATGTTGTCAGACAAGCTTATAGTCTATGTTGTGACATTCTACGTAAAACAAAGTCAATAAAAAAAATCCTTGTTCTGCTTAAGGAAAATTAAACCAAAGCTTTCGAAAACGAATTTTAACATTATGTGATCTTCAAAAAGTAGATATAGTTTTAGATTTTAAATTTAATGTTTAAAGTATTATTGAGACATAAAAGACGTAGATTCATAAATATATTCCTCTACAGTATGTTTTATTTGAATTTTATTTTACATTTTTTAATTATAAGATTAATATGGATTTCATTGGACACAGATCCGAGAGGGATCCGCAGAATCTTGTTATTTTACAGGGTTCATAAACATAAGACACATAGTCGCACGAAAAACAAAGGAGAGATGTATATTTATGTGGACATTTATAAATCCAGTAAAACAAAGAATACAAAGTCTCGGGGAAAAATGTCCTTATTAACCACGCAGGCAGCTCCTTTAAGGGTGAAGTTTCTGCGGAATGTATAAGTGGACAAGAAGTAAGTACCAAACCACAATTCGAGTTATTCAATTTAAATTGCTCAACTTCTAAGAAAACTTCAAAATAGTCCCTACAAACCAAGCTAATGCTTCGAAGAATTCCAAACATCGCCAAATAATTTAAATATTGATCATTGTGCCGTTGACAGGTCAGCCCTAACCCTCTCTCTCAGTTGAAAACTTTTACTATTAAATCCTCCATCAACGATAATAGCCCTCACCATATATAATTCATTCTGTCGTCAGTTTTCGTTCAATTAATGGGCATGTTTACGGCCACAAATGTAATTATGTTCCAGTTATTCGACCAAAACTATTCTCCATATGAAAAACATATCCTTCGTCCTCTCTGGCGTAGTTTGCAATTGTAAAACGACAATTTATTTACTCCTTTTCCATGATGAATTGTTTTGCCTGCTTATCCAGAACCCTCTATATATCCTTATTGTAGTAGTTCCTTGAAAACGGAAAATTAGCATTTTAATTTAATTGTTTGTATTAACAAACAGCAGGGTGTTCTTCATAGACTTCAGAGTCCATTTGTAGAAATTGAGTTTTAGTAGGGTTTTCATAAACAATGACATTCAGGGCATTCGTTCTTATTACGCATAGATATGAAGGTTTACAATTTGTGAAAAGGGTTAACAGTAGGAAGAGTGTCCATAAGGTTCACTTAGCAAAACAATTTAGGAATATGATTATAAATTCCATCAAATTTCATAGCTATGTAATCTGAAATGCTTATCTGTTGTACTTTAAAATTCAATTACTCATTCCAAAGGACGTGTTCTGCGTATAATTCCATTTGGCTCATTACCGTACATCCGACATCACATCCTAATTTGTGTGTGTCATTTGGAAATTTCCCCATATCACTGTTCTTTGAGTTTGTTTCTTTATTATGTGGGTGAATAATTTATCATCAAAATGAAACGTTTAGGCAAAATGATGGTGCCATTTTCACTCAACAACAGGTGTGTATGTAATCTTGGTGGACATTGGACGACTTTGTTTTTTTGTTTCTTAATGAGGATTTGGTGTTTGGATTTTGGGACCTTTATTAAGCCCTACGTCTGGTCGCACTGAAATGATTTTTCCGAGAGAAATCGATGCGAATCACTCAATTTACTTGGGAAAAAAGGATACAGGTAGTTACATATTTATCTGCAGATAGATGCCAATAAAATGTTAGTTCCTATAGGATCAACCGGCCTCTATTAATATATTAATAGGATTCATGACAAGGCGGACCTATTCTAGAAACGACAAATGACAAAAGCACGGTGTTGCTTGGAACAGAGGTATATGGAAAGTTTAGATAAATTGTCCATTTTATATTTCGCAGCAATATTAACCCACTTTGAGAGAATATAATAGCAACATTTGATGGGGAATGGTATAGGTATCTTGCGATGTCTTTAAAGTGTCAACAACTGAATATCAGTGAAGAAAGAAAATAGCCTCAAATCAGTGTCAGCTGTGTGATGTGAAAAATTGCAAAAGATTTTAGTTTTCAAGGCTGAGTCACTTTCTTGGCTTTTCTCTTTTCAATTAGCAGTTTAAAAGTAGACTTCGTGCAGCAAATTAACTCATTTTACATCTCTTGAGCCTAGAGTTGGCAATTACATCATCTGAAACATTCCGTTTTTGTACTAGTCTTAGTGTACGCAGCTTCAAAAAAGCTTCTTCTCACTAAGATTGTGCGAATATTTTTGTTCTGGTTGCTACATAAATGTGCTTTACAGGTATACTTGGGCTAATTAAGACTTTTCTTTAAAAATTACCCGCAACAGTTTACTGCGGCTTTGTTCAAGCAGCTGCCGAACAGAAATATAATAAATAATTTTCTATCAGAAACATCTAATAAAATACTTGTTAGGATTCAAATCGACATAAAGTCAATTGGATCTAACTTCACTAAGAGAACTGAATTCGGCTGCCAGATAAACACCAGAATACTTAAACCAGTAATAGGTTCACTGTGATACTGGATCAAAAATCCCATACCCTCGTTCGCAAAACAAATTTGAGCTTCGTACGAAGCGAAGTTGACTTCTAAGGTCGGTGTTAGGAAGATCGCGATGGTGTCATACTAAAGTAGAAAGCTACCAGGTGATGTTTTCTCCTCTGATAGAGAGCAGAGCGGGTTCCGGACAGTCTCCTCCTCCTCATCTCTACAGCTAAACTGCTTCGCCATCTCTGAAAGAGACGATCGGCAGTACATTTTAATAAAGCTGCAGAAAATCGTATGCTTTCATGACACAAATGTTTCTGATATCATATTTCTCTCATCGAACACGTCACTGAATTATGTGGATTTTAAACGCAAAACAATATAATAAACTTTTGCTGTAATGCGGCTCCTGTTCATTTTTGTCCATTTCAGTTCGTACACCTTTTATAACCTTCAACTTAAAATATGAGAGCTCATCCTCAAGTTCAGTTCGCAATTTACAAAATAAATTGATGATGTCTGTATGGAAATTTAATTATATTGACAAATGCAACTTCCAACACCATGCGCGTCATTATGAAAGTTGAACGGACTTAATTGCATGCACTTCAACGCCCCGATGAAAAGTAATTAAACACCGCAATCACTGGTACTCAGTAGTCAGTAGTCTGTTCTCGGTTGGTGACAACTGACAACTAATTAAACATAGTCTAGTGGCCATGGCCATCAGCTAATGAGAGCCATCCCCGTTGTCGAACTTCAAATCGTGAACTTGAATTATCGGTTTACAGTTCAATGGCGCACAATATTGGCCAACCAATCCAATTTATATTGAACTCAATTTTACCGACCGCAGTCACAGCTCAGTTTGCGGTAATCTGGGTATAGCACTGATACCGACAAGGATAATAATTGTGGCGGAATCATGAATGAATTGGTATAAAATGCATCCATATCCTTTATGAATCTTTCACTGAAACACTGTATTGATCGGTTTGTTGTGGTCTGAAATTGCGTTCGTGTACGCTTACGAATCTACGACCGGAAAGCCATTAAAATTCTTTCCTTTGATATGTCAAAAAAAGAAAAAGAATGTCTGCTGATTATTTCAAAATTAAAAGAGCTGCGTAAATAAACAAACACACACAAATACCATAAAAATAAATTTAAGTGTTTCCATGGGACTCCAACCCGACCCTCATCCGTCAGCGTGTTTCCTACTACAGTTTATGATGGAATTTATGGGCATATGCGGGTTGTTTATGTAGGGCTGCTTTTTGATTCATTTTAATTAAGTTGGTAATCGTTATTACCCTAAGCATTTAGTGGAGGCACGAAACGTATATTCAGGATAGGAACCATATTTTTGTTGTAAGTTTCAATTCAGCACACGAACAAGAATGGAGTTGTTATTCAAAAAATATTGTTGATATGAAGGATAATACGTAACCTATCCGTTATTTTCATGTCACATTTTAAAATTGTAAACAACCCCGGATATGTGAAACATAACCTCCCAGAGGCTGCGCTCTGTATCGTTCAAGTAAACAGGATAATCTCTTTTCGCGTATGGAATTGTGAATCCCTGGACCGCTTGAAAGCTGATGACTTCAGGGACAGAAAATGTTAATACCACAGTGTGTTTGTATCCCCTTCTGGGTTAATTTCTTGGTGTGATGTTTTCTTATTATTATTTTGGTCGGATTTAATCGGTTAGACCACCCTCAAGCTGTTGAGAGATGCAAAATTCAACCACGAAAAGCCATTGAAAGAGTAGATGTTTGAGGGTCTGTGAACCTATGTCAATCTATTTATTAGTCCGCAATGTCATTAGTGGAACTACTTGGTGACAATTCATGCAGACGGTTTAATGATATATGATTTTGATGCACGCAGAGTGTGGCTATCTGAACTCTTAAAAAGACTAAATCCGTTCATTGCCCATAGCGAAGATAAAGTCGAATGTGGTTAGGGTGGTCTGCATACAAATACAGAAGGACCATTAAGGTACTACAGGAGATTAGAAGGGTTTCCTTTCCTGTTCTGAGAATTATCCGCTTCTGGGCATAGAAGATGATTGAGGCGACAATATGAATTGCACGAGATGAAGAGTGCGGTTGGTTAGAGGGCAAAGGGTTGCTGCACGATGATAGGTACCTTTGGCAATTTCCGGCGTGTCACGCAATCTGCAGAGTTGTCATACAAAATAGAGTCTGGACACAAAGAAATGGATTACATCGTTGGCAGGAACAGAAACATCTGTGTTCACAGATTGGCATTTCATGATAAATGACTCGATTAACTTTTGTTTAAAATGCTTCTTAGATCAATTTTTGCTTTCAACTTTATACTTGTGGGCGGATAATAAATATGACAGTTCGGTAATTATTTATATTCATAGTAAGTTGATGAAACCACACGACATTTTAAGGTTGAAGTCGACTATAGTACCGCTGGGTTGTTTTACTTGATAGCCGTAGTATTTTCTCAATTAATTTGACGACTGTGACTCCACTACGAGGTATTCTTTGGTCAGAAATAAGTAGGTACCTAAGCAAGCGACTAGGAATTTGATAGCGTAAACAGTATTGTGGTCGAATTTCTGGTAAATGAAGATGGAAATTGACCGCTCACATTCTCCTGCGTAAATACAACTCCGTTGCAAAAAATGTCATAGAATTTTAATCCCCCCGAGAGGGTCGTCTGTTTTTGTTAGAAATGGAAGTTCATAATTTTACTCAGCATTATAACAAAGCACCAGGAACCGACAAATAGTTACGTTACCTTTTTTCCTTTACGGAAGGCATATGTGGTGTAAGTATACACTATTATAAGTTCCCAGACAACATAGCAAGTGTAGCACTTCCGATGACAATTCGGTTCGGACTCGGATGTTAATATTTGAGTTGAGACGCCACTGGGCCTGGCCTACTATGACCTCACCGAAAAATTGTGCTATAGCATATTTTCTTCCATGTCATGTTTGCCCCCAATTTCGTAAGTACCTACCCACAGCATTTCGTCAACGGTCGATGACCTTATTTTATTAAGTTTTATAAGCTACGTACCAACCTACCCTATTAGACGGTTATGGCTATACCCCTTCTTGTTTGCAGCTGCTCATGTATGGTGTAGACGACTTCAAGGTACATAAGGTTCGGCTGGAATCGTTGTTTGAAATGCGACTTGTCACAATATTCCTTCTTCCGTGTTTCATATCTGTTTTAATTACGAAACGAAATCAACCCTCTTAGCCCGGTCCAGTACCTCAATAAAGCGACAGTATCGTTCCGCTCGTACACACATATTTATTTAATATTTTCATTATTACACATATTACATGGCATAATAGAGAAGTAAGTAATTTCGTATGGCTAAAATTTATCCATTGCAAAGACAACCTGCTCTTCCGACCCGACTGCTTATTTGCATGGAAAGCAAATTGCTTCCGACAAAAGGATACAAATTGCCACCGAAACATTCTAAGTAATTTAAGTCATGCTAATCGGCACTGGGCCCTAATATGTTACATATTTACTAAAAGACGTTGTACCAAAACGAAGACGAAAAGTAGCGAATGCCTTCATGAACACAAATTACTATTCCAATTAAAATACACGACGTGACGTAAATACCTCCTCGAAGTTCCAATAAAAATAAAGAAATAGATAATAATTGCACTCTATAATAATTTCCCAAACGTTTTCTGTATTTTTCGGGTATTGTTTTCATTTGTGTTGTGGATGATTGAGCTGCGCTGGGGATTAGTGGTGTGCTAGGCTTATTTGTTACCTACCTGGGAAGAGAAGACTTGTACGCAGCAGCCAGTTCATCTGTAGGACAATGACACTGAGGCCTAATGAACTCCAAGATTGATGAATGGACACAATGTGCTTTTTCCTATGAGTTGTTGGGGAGACAATTCGTAGTTGTCAAATTGGTTATCTTCACGCTTAAACTACGTGCTCCAGCTATGGAACACCTTCCAACATAATCGATTTCAAAAGGACACCTATTTGGATTTCAAAGCCTAGTCCGTATTTTGAATATTACACAAATTCAAAACATGTTCTCGCAAGTGTCATTAAAAAATACGCATACAAACCGTTCCGTCTTCGTAACTTAGTGCGAAGGTTTAAGATTACTCATAGTAAGCACCTTACCCATATCTAATGCGACAGATTTAAACGAAGAGTATGCACTCTTCACGTTTTTAAGACATTTTTAAAGTGGATTATTGATTATGGACATTGACATAGGGTTCTGCATAGCATGAGGAATAAATGAATGCTAAACATGAAACTGACTACCGAAAGTTGAAGACGGAAGCTAGTCAAAATTACGAAGATTAGCGCGTCCAGAGCCCGGCTGGCAAGGCTATAGTACAACGTTAGTTGCAGTTATGACGATTTCAGAAATATAACCACTTCTTATTTTCGGCGGTAGAGGTTCTTTTCACATCAACAGAAAATTATACGAACTCTAAACTTCCATGCGAAACATCTATCGTCGCACGCAATGTGTCAGGTTGCATCGTCTTGCTGAAACCACATGTCTTTCACATCAATATCTTCGTTTGACATTGGTCTTTTTCGCGCTGTTCGATTTTATTATTACTCGTAGCAGCAATATTCTCGGCGGAAAACGCGTCACGATGATGTAGATTGTTCTACTTTTAACAATTTTGGTCACTACGACTCGAACTATTTGCTCAGTCATAGGTTGATCAAATAGGTTATCATTTTTCGGAAAAGTAAGCTGAACACAGTTCATAACGAATTGATTTTTGCATTCGTGCCGAGATAGAATTTAGCCCGTGTTGATTCTCTCTGATATCATCTCACGCTTTTAACAAAATACAAACCAAAAAAAAAGACACCAACCAAACATTGGTCAAAAAAAGACACTGAATTCGTTTATAAAATAAGTTTTATTGCGTCTTCTCCCTCAAGGCTAAAATACAAACATTTTCTAACGTGACATCCTTTTCCACATAAAAATTCAGCGAAGCACTGAAACCGTTCTTCTTCATAAACTCTACTCTGGAATAGTCTAGGATCCGCTTGCACTGCAAGCCAATATCTTCTCGCTGCTTCACCGAAACATTCTCCACATCAGAATCGTCTATTCCCGATTCCACGTCCCTTTGCTTTCGTCGTTCTCTGCTAAAGCCAGTGCCACATATTGCCCAACTCGCCATCTTAGTAATTAACGCAAACTCCTTCTTACCCAAGCCATTATCAAGAAAGAACTCTTTACCGACAAATGGCTTCCAATCGCATCGATGGTGACAGCACAACGCTATTAAAATAGCGTCAGTCCTATTCGCGGTATCCTGCAGTATGCAGCGTATAGTCAAATCCGTAGCCGCTCCGCACAAATGCTTGCTGACCGCCACTATACTCTTCGAATCATTTAATAAATCCAATTTCGACATCTTCAAGTCGGCAATATCTGCTCGTATCCTGTGCACAACGTTCCTGTCTTCGATTTTGTTGTCCTTCTTGTGACGATGGGACATTCTGTCGATAAGGATCACCTTGGAACTTTCACATCCAGTTAGGACTTGCGCCAACCAATAGGACAAATGACCCTTGCCAGCGCCAAATTCTATAAAACATGTTGATCCCTTGAAGAGATTACAACTATCTAGACATCCTAGCAGCGATGACGCTTGTATCAAGTGCTTTCTCGTTTCAAAACCATATTCCTCATTGGCGAGTTCATCTTTCAACACAATGTGCGAATGATTCATTGCTTTAATCTGTCCATCGACGTATTTTATGTACAATTCCTTTACTTTGTCGATAATTGCCTTAAGTTCACTCGCTGGTACTTCACTCAGTTTTGGACTTTCGGAACATGGGTCCTCACAACCGTCTCCACAATTAATTCCGGGAACGATGTACGGAGGCAGATCCTTTGGTCGGGCGTTGCAAATCTTCAGGTGTTTGTGGAGCTTTTTTTTGTAAACTGAATGTTTAGGATCCAACGGACACGGAATTCTGCCTTCATCTGCAACTTTAACTCCATCAGGAAGTTCTAGTTGTGGCTCGTGCTCACCGCAATACTCTTTGCCCTTGGCAACTGTCATTTTGCAAAAACGTTTCTTTCGCTTTACGAAATGTTTACATGTTGGCTCTTCCGTTTGTGAGGACTCGTTTTCAATGGTAGTTTTCGCTTTTTTCGTTTTTGGTTCCATAATTTACTTGTGGATAGGACACTTCTTGGTTTCGCATGGATTTAATTTGACAAAACAACTTTTGACATTTTGAAGTTCTGATATCAACATAACTTGACAGGTGTATGGGACGGAACTAGATTTTGTTAATTTAGAACAGATTTCACTTAAGATATGAAATGTATTTTAATACAATTTTACTGTTTCAATAGGTTTTTCTTAGACTTAAGACATATTTGCTCATGGTTCATAACAACAATAGGATCTCAAGCTGTTGTTTTAAATTATGTAAATCAGTGATTCGTATACTGCTGTTATAACGGTTATAATCCATTGAATTTAATGATCTTTAAAGATAATCAGATGAAAATGCCTAGTAGACAACTTAAAAATACAGTACTGAAACCGCGGTAAATCTGTCTGCGTTCTACGGAAAACTAGCTACACGAACTTTGCACCAAACAATTTGTTTTTGGACGCCTCCATCAATAATCTAGTACAATTATGGGTATAACACATCAAATGACAGTTGACACATGCAGGTGAAGCCGCGAATGTCAAATTGGTAAAAATTGGCGTGCATATCAAACGTTTCGTAGTTTTATATTGAGCAAATCCATAGTTTCCATTAAATAATCGGCGAATAATGTATAATTTTTGTGGAGGAACTCCAACTGCATCTTACTGACTGTGTTTTTTTTTCGTTTAGGGCTCTCGTTAAACCGAAATCTGAACTCACCCCAGAAGAATTGGCTCGCCAAGAGGAGGAAGAATTCAACACCGGCCCTCTATCCGTCCTTACACAGTCTGTAAAAAATAACACACAGGTTTTAATAAACTGCCGAAACAACAAGAAACTACTAGGTCGTGTAAAGGCATTCGATCGTCACTGCAACATGGTGTTGGAGAACGTGAAAGAAATGTGGACTGAGCTGCCGCGCACTGGCAAAGGCAAAAAGAAGGTTAAGCCGGTAAACAAGGATCGTTTCATTTCAAAGATGTTCTTGCGTGGAGATTCAGTTATCTTGGTTCTTCGCAATCCTCTTGCAACTGCTGCGGGAAAATAAATCACAAACTCGCATAACTTTTAAGACTTAAAAATAGTTTCCTCTTTTGTATGTACCAATAATAAATAGAATATAATCACAAGGTAACTTGAGCTCTTACTGCAACTACTCACAATTAGATGGACTTTGCTTTTTGCTAGGACACCTAGAAAATGGGTTTCATGTTCAATTCGGCTAGAAATAAAAATTCCAACTGACGGCGAATTTAAAAGAAAACTCACCTGGATATGTCTGAATATTTAATATTCACGATTGGGCACAAACGACACTTTCTCCTATTTAATTATGTAAGAAAAAAGATGGTAAGTAATAAGCAGTTTGGTGGACTAGTAGGACAATTGTCACAAATCAGAATCTATGTACATACAACTTCGCAATGACCTCAATATTCACCTGACTTGAACGTAGTGGAACAGGTTGGTGATGATATTTTGAATTCAAAGAATACTTAAATAAGGCTACACATTTAGCTTGGTCGTTGCACTATTCGCATTCAGTGAGTATTATAACGAGTTGGGAGTACTACATACATTTAAGATAATTAGGTTATCAATTTATTTAAGGGAGATTCACAGCTCGATACATGTAAAGCTTACCTGCGCATACTTTTCGCTCTCCAGTTTTGTAAAATTGGTATCCAAAGGAAAGACAATTGGAATTTTGGACCGTTTTCACCAAGAGAATTCCCATCGCGAACCAAATTAACCGATAAGTTCGGAAACGGTGCCTTTTGTATGGGTTCGCTATAATAGCAGCTTTGCAATTCTGTATGTCTGTAAAATGCATAAACAACTTAAAAATAATAAATGAAATAAAAAGTCAGTTGCAAAAGCAAATGTTCTACGTTTAAAGTGTTTGAATGTTAATAAACAAACGAATTACTGTTCATTAATTCTCATCAAGAAATATCCGAAAAAATTGAGTTTTAAAAAAAGGAAATTTCCGACTTACTACCTAGCCGACACAATATAGAGAGATTTCGAATGTGTTTGAATGCTAATAAACAAACGAATTACTGTTCATTAATTCTCATCAATAAATATCCGAAAAAATTGAGTTTTAAAAAAAGGAAATTTCCGACTTACTACCTAGCCGACACAATATAGAGAGATTTGAAACGTATTTTATGATAGCATAACTACACATAAAACTATAAACAAGTAATGCGGATTGCATAGTGGAAAAGGATTATCCGATTTCCGAAAGACTAACTCGAGTACTTGAGTTAAAAAAAGGCTGTCTAACGTCGCTGTCTACCATATAATCCCTCCTACATTTGGTAAATTTTCAATATTTCAGGACTAAAAGCATGAAGTGGTTTGTTATTTCAACAGGATAAAGCGAGAAACACAGCAAGATCACAGCAACTTTGACAACAAAAGGAACTTTAGCAGTAGTTAGGTTAGATTAAGTTTATTCTTCCACCTTAAACCACAGAAAACTTTTAAGACTATTTAAATAAGTTCTTCTATGAAAGTTTTAACGTTTTATACAGACATTTCAAAAATTGGTCCACCGTTTGGTAAAACTTTGTGGATCTTGATAAATTTGGCAGAATTCATGCTGGTGTTATTAGCGAATCGTTAAATTTAGATAAAGAGAAAAGTATCTTTCTCAACCAACTTGTTAAAAAAGAAGGAGGCTGCTAACACCTTTTACCACTTTCATGTGGCCATCGTTTAGTATTTCTTAATTCCTTCCAAATGATCTGTAGCTACCCAAACATTAAGATTTACGCCATATACTGAATGTTCTGAATGTACGAACTTACTCGTTAGTATGAGCTCATGCTTAAAAAGTGTATTCTGGAAATATATATCAATCTGCACTTAAACTATTTACTTAGTCACAAATGCGCAGATCACAGAAATTCGCCATTTTTTTTTATAACGGGCAAGATTCAAATGCCAAATGGTATACGTAAATGCTTCCTACATCTGCATATTCAAACGGTAAATAAATGTATGCAAATACATTCAGAATATTCAGTTTAAGAACTAGTTGGATAATTGTAATCCGTTTCTTACAGCTCCTCGTATCTACGTAGTCATGAAAAATTCTTTGAGAACGTACCTTTCCAGTAAAGGACAGACCAGTCGGCATAGGACTTGGGTATTAATTAAAAAACACAAATACACTATGCAACCTTCGCCTTAAATATTTTGTAGGTCACATAAAAAATAATTCTGCGATAAAACAACTTCTGGAGAATACAATCGCAAACAAGATGTCATAGTCCGTTATCGTTCCCATAATCAGGTGCGCACAAAACATCTGTAAGTTTTAAGGTCACAATACAATTGGCATTTTGATTTTCTAGTTTGAATGGCGTGCACGTAATTACCTACCGCCACCACCTACAATTTGAGCCACAGTGCGGAGACCGCATTAACGATCCAAAGCCGGTTACGTTTGACATCTCAAATGCTTACTTTACAACAGCAGCATTACATAGACCAGTTTATGCGTTTATCGGAGAAAATCTGAAAATGCTCATAGTCATAGACGCGTTTGAAAACGCAGAAACACAACACTAACACACCCATGTTCATCGATCGACGATAGTGTGAGAAGCGCGACTGGGTAATGCGGTATCTGAAAGTTCACCTGACCACACATCCAGCTGCCGTCGAATCATTTCTCTTTCAGCACTGATCTCAAACGGATCGTCCAACAGCCGAGGCACCAATTGTTGTTCTGTTGTATTTTGATCAAAATGAAAATATTCGTTTTTGTTGGATTAATTGCGGCTGCAAGTCTTGGTGTGGCCCGGGCGGTTGATTCCGACGTCACTAAGTTCTTAAAGCATTTGGAGGTCATACCGGACGTTATTACCGAAGGTCCACCGCATTTCTTAAAGGTTAGCGCCGTAATAAATTTAAATTTTTCCCACCTAATGGTCTCGGTGTTCTAGATCGCCTATGACAGTGGAGTCTTTGCCGACAAGGGAGTGGAACTGACGCCTACGCAAGTGAAAAACCAACCGACCGTGGAATGGAAGGCCAACAGAAAGTCTTTTTATACATTGATCATGACCGATCCGGATGCACCCAGCCGAGAAGAGCCCACACTTCGTGAACTCCATCACTGGCTGGTGGTGAACATTCCTGGCAAAGATATCAGCTCGGGTGAGGTTCTCACTGAATACGTCGGTTCCGGTCCGCCAAAGGATACTGGACTGCACCGTTACGTTTTCCTGCTTTACAAGCAACCAAAGAAACTGGTATTCGACGAGAAGCACATTAGCAAGACATCTGCCGAGGGACGTACGAAGTTCTCAGCGAAGAATTTTGCAGCTAAGTACAAATTGGGAAAACCAGTGGCGGCCAACTTTTACCAGGCCCAGTATGATGACTACGTGCCAGTGGTTCATGCTCAGCTTGGACTCTAGTAGGGGACTTGTTTGATTGGGTTGTATAGTTTCATAAGATTTAGTGTTTGGTGATTAAATGAAGGAATTTGCAAATTGATTTGAGTAATCTTTTGATATTTAAAATTTGGTTCGTGTTGTGCAGTTGATTTGCATTTTATCGTCCAACCGGATTACGGTTATGTAAGCTTCATTAATTGAGGTGACATATTAGTTTCGGTAATATGAACAGCAACTGGTTTTGCTAAGGCTAACCGATTTCGCGTTGATTTATGGTCGCCTTTTATTTAACAACATAAAAGTGATACCTATATAACTGGGCTGGATTAGTGGTTTTCTGTGTATGGATACAATCTTCTGAACGCGATTTAATGTGGTCAATCGAGAGACACTTGTTTTATTTTATTATGGTCTTTTAAGTCCTATGCTGTTGGTGGTGGAAAAGGCTTTCCATAAGATTTGACCTTGGCTGCCGGCACGAAGTAACTTTTGTTTTATTCTAGAGGGGTACCTACATGCAAAAACCTGATTCGCTGTATAGATGAAAGTGGACAAGTAAAATAGAACAGTTTATTGTTTGTACTCCACCAAGTATTTATTTTTTCATGATTTGATTTTATTTTATTGAAAACGTCGGGTCACAGTCCTTCATGTTAGTCTTTGACCAAAGACTCGTGTTAAGCTTATTGCTAACTTTCACTTTGTAGTTCCAAAAGTCTCGACAAGCATTTAGTAAACAGTCCGTCTGAAAAGATGTGATGGTTCGTCTACTGATGAGCCCACCAACCTAAACTGCTAAACTGGCTTGAAATTGTCCTCAACGAGAGTCAGATAATTTTCTCGATTTGAAGAAAAGAATTGCCCTTTCTTTCAAAAGATCAAATCTAAAAATGCTCTTTCTGTGTTTTCTATGTTTCATTGAAGAAAAAAGGGTACTTCCAGCTCAATTCTTAACACGACAGAATTGTGCGGGATGTTTTAAAAGAACGTTTCGAAACAATGTAGTAAGACTTCCTTTTTTGTTTCGGAAGTGGCGCAACACAAAGTAGGAATTGCTCTTGACGCAAATCCTCTATACTATCTTTGAACACACAATTTCAGCCCAAATTGTGAGGTCATAACAATTTTCAACACAAATTGGGAAAAATATTATTATAGTATTTATTATTATTAGGTACCTATGTATACAAAATAATTGTGATGTGTGATATTCATTCAATTTGTGTTATGTACCAAAATAATATTCTGACTGCATCAACCATTTCATTATTTAACAGAAAGCAGCTGCTGACATTTTATGGGGTACGTACATCATTTTGCCTTGAAATGTTACTAATGTACTTCGAAAAAAACTTGATTCTTACAAAATATTCTATATTTAATCAAAAATCTCTCTTATAATTATTTATGCTATTTTAAATGCCGATAGGGAGCATTATAAAATCAGTATAAAATAAATCTATTATGTCATTATAGACATAATAGTAAAATTTTAATCTATTTAATTACACCAAAACTGTAAATTTAAAATTTCTTATTTTCCATGTTCTTTGTTTTTGAATACAAAATGGATACCTAATAAATTCCTATTTGGGAATAGTGGTTACAGTAAAATAT
The DNA here is from genome assembly GCA_951230905.1 of Cheilosia variabilis. Lineage (NCBI taxonomy): Eukaryota > Metazoa > Arthropoda > Insecta > Diptera > Syrphidae > Cheilosia > Cheilosia variabilis. Next base: position 2,990,220 of record OX579676.1, on the reverse strand, counting down.
TCCTAATTAGGAATTGTGAGCACGAACACACATCTCCACACATTTTACATAATGTTTCATTGAAGAAACAATTTTGACACAATAACATACCTGTGTAGACATAAAACTCCAAGATAGGAATATTCGTAAATGTGAAATATAACCTAGCATGTGTCTTAAATGTTACTTGTTGGGAATATTTTCTGGTAACAAAACCGTCTTAACGACGCCGCTCATGACACAAATGCTCCTTGGGGTGTGAGTCCCACTTATGTCGTTTTCCATTGGTACCACCAAAAATCTTTTTCAGATCTCAGATTTAACGCGGCTCATGGAACATGCAACGAAATTGATCTGCTTTTGTAAATGGATTAGTGCGTTGTTTGACAGCAATATCAGCTGTTCGAATTGCATTCGTTTTTGGAAAAATCAACTATGGATATCTACTTGAAAAATGTTTCTCCTGTTGTAGATACAAATGGAGTACTTCCGGTGATTCGTTGTTTCCAGATGATGAGGAATGCAATGAAGATAATAATTCCTACAAAATTATATCCATGGCAATTTCTTAATTGACGTAAAACAGCTTTGCAAAGTATATTGACATTTGTGTAAATCTGAAAAAATATCGAAATCTGCATAAAGTGATCCGAATTAAAAAAAGATTGATTTTTTTGTCCCAATGGAAAACGCATTATACTGTCAGGAAGTAAAGTCACTTTTTTGACAGTCGGGAGCTATTTCTATCGCAAGTCGCGATCATCTATATAATTTTAATCTATGGACTTAGCAGCCATTTGAATTCTGTTTTCGACTCAGAATTTAGAAGGCTTTGTTCTTGGGGCTATTTGTTCGCAAATAAAGCCCTCAAAAACAGATTAAACGAAAATTTGTTTGTAATCAATTTGGTTCCGTTTGGTTTTTGGACGAGACAATTCAACGATGAACTTTTATACGAACTCTATGGCAACAGTGACCTTTAAAAAAAAACTATGCAGAGACAACAAATAAAGTGAACCCTTAGTCGAATGCCCCCAGATGCTCATGCCAAGTTGGTCTTCCTCTCGAAAACACTGCAAACAGGAACGCAAAATATTTACATGTTCTTCCCATCTCAAAGTCGTACCCTCAACACTCCTCATATTTGTCTGGTGCAGTGACATAAGCCAAGTCAAATCTTGAAAGCTGGCCAAATCATATCATTGGCTCCTATTCCGGTAGAAAACTATTTTCATATATTGTGGTTTCCGAATAACTTGTTTTAAACTATAAAACAAGTAAACCATCAAATATGCACAATTTTACCATTTTTTTTTGACAGCGAATAGGGTATCACACGATTTCTTTCAAACGAAGACAAGTCCATCTCATTCGTTCCGTCTTGCTTTTCTTTTTCTATACATATTTTTCTGCGGCCAAGCAAGTAACCGCTAACAATCTTTGTTTACGTAAAGCTCTCACGCATACTTTAATAATTATATCAATCTCAAAGCTCAAATGAGTTGAGAAATAAGAACAGCACAGCAGTTCTATACCTTCGTTAATAGAAAACGATGCTTTTTAATACCGTGCTATTTAGCTTTGTTCTTTATATCTGTGTGTTTGCTGGAAGTGATAGCAGTTTAGTTAATAAATCGAATATGGAAGAAAGTCGCATTGTTCCGGATGTAATTGACGATGCCCCAACTGGCATTGTACAGGTAAATTGTAACAAATTGCACATCTACAGCATTAGCAAAGACTTGTATCTTCTACATTAATCTAAAGTTGCTGTTGTATTTAGATTTGTGCTATTACCACTGAAAGTATTAATTAAGAGAAGAAAATATGGATTAGTTACACTATTTTCTTAGAAAACTTATTTATAGATACTCGGCTAAATTAATTAAGGCCTTGAAGCGTAGCCTGCAGCTCGATTGCAGGTGCACAGATGTAAGACATTGATAAGCCTGTAGCTGTGGTGTAAACTAAGGTTATATGGTTTCCAAATGTTCCAGTACCTGTTACCAGCTCTTGAGATGGGGTGTGATTGAATAACAAAATTGCTTTCACCACTCGTATAATTAATGTTACGAGTACCACTCATGCGTGAATGCTTATTTTAGTCAAAATGTTTTGGTTGTAATTTGCCAAATTAACAAATGATTATATAAATCGACCGTTGACTAGAGATCAAGAGTCCATGAGTTTCGTTGCTATTTTACAAAGTATTACCTAACCATATTTATTTTTCAAAAGGTTACCTATCCAAGTGGAATCAAAGTTGAACTAGGAAACGAACTTACTCCCACTCAAGTCAAGGATCAACCGACACTACAATGGGATGCAGATGCCAATTCGCTATACACCGTGCTAATGACTGATCCAGATGCATCGGCGGAATTTAGAGAAGTTCGCCACTGGTTGGTTGTAAATATTCCAGGAAATCAAATATCAGAGGGCCAGTCTGTTGTGGATTACGTAGGCTCTGGCCCTCCACTTGGATCCGGCCTACATCGATATATTTTCCTAGTGTTCAAACAGCCAAATACGATTAAGACAGACGTTTACATTTCGAATACGTAAGTATGATAGGAACTATAGGTATGTTCCCTAACGATAATGCATTAGTCACACCTTGTTCCCTTACGCATAAGTTGGGTAGAAGAGAACGAAGTTTGACTAAATTTGACAATGTGTTCGAATGCATTATCGTTAAGGAATAGACCTTAGGTAAGCGTTAGAAAATTAATACAAATTCTTGAGTTTAGAACAAGAGAAGGACGCACAAAAACTAAGGCTCGCGATCTCATTAAGGCATACAACTTGGGCGTTCCGGTAGCTGGGAATTTCTACAGAGCACAGTACGATGACTACGTTCCAATTCTGCATGCTAGATATACTGCAGCAAAACCGAAAGTGAATTAGTGAATTTTTTTAATGTTGCGTATTTTTCGAATTATTTTCTATGAATAAATAAATGAAATTGAGGACCGACTTTTATATTCCTTCATCGATTTTATTCATAATCTATGCAAAAGGTTTTATAGCCTTATAGGCTTAGAGTAAATGTAAATCTGACAGAGGATAAAGGAGAATTTAGGCAACGATTGACTATGAGTGGCTCAGTTTGTTGTACATTACGAAATATTTAGAGATTCTTGAGCTCTAAAAATACCTACCATCCTTTTTTAGTTTTTATTTTGGTGGAGGCAAACCCATATTTATTGGGCTCAGTATACAAGCTATAACAATGGCTGAAAGCTATAAATACTTACTTAAATAAATTCTGGAACTTTTAGCTAGGACTTCAAGACTTCAAAGAAGCTTAAGAAGATCGATTTTTAAGGAGGAGGTGCCGCAGTTTAAGTCGAAAACTATGAGGTTTAAGTTAACCTTTCGAAGCATACGAAAGATTGGTTCGTAAAGGCCGTGGGAGGTGCAGCGTGGGGCAAGATATAAGAGACGGGGGCAACGTGACTTTCACAAGCGAAATTTTCGTAAATTGTACAAGCCACCTGCCAGTTTATATTTGGGAATACACATACACTTTGCCAACATAATTTTTAAAAAAATAAAAATAGATAGTTGGCGCAACAGGTCCGTTGTGTGAGTTTTTCATTTTTGGGACAAATGGAAAGGAATTTACAATTTTATGACGAGTCCAAACGGCCAATTTAGAAGCTCTTTCATGACAGTTATAATCTCGGATGTTTGTCAGACGTTGCGCCATTGGAAAAAACCGTAATTTCGAATTTGGGTTCGAACCTGGGACCCCTCGCTTAGTAGTCCAACCCACTAACCACTAAGCCACTGCGCCGGCATAATTTTTACATAGATCTAAAATTCGAAAACAGCTTAAACGCGTCTGCTAAAATTAACCGGCCTAAATCGGTTAATTTTTTAAACAAATTTAAAATAAAACGGATGTCTGCAATATTCCTCTTAATATTTGAGATTTTTAATGTACTAATCTATCGTTTACAGTTTACAGTTTACAGTCTTAAAGTTTTCTGGATTTTCTGGACCTTTGGTTCTTTTCGGTATTGCGCCTAAGGGCTATAGCGCTTTTGTAAGATATACTGCTAAATCGGTTGCCCATAAAATCGGTCTGTGCTTCTTTTATGACAAGAAATACTGTAGAATTTGGGATTCCTTGTAAAGCAACTGAACTAAAACTTACCTGCATTCAGAGGCTTCTGAAGTATGATATTTGAAATCAATTGACAGACCAACAAATGAGCACTTTGAAGCACATCAAAGATGAATCTATCAATTGTGTACAAACTACCGACACCGATTACAAAACTTAGCTCAGAAACCAGTTTTTCTGTTTTTTACTCAATTGAGCACCGGCACTGGGATTGGGAAGGGGAATCAAAACTCAAAACGAAATAGTTGCTACTCTGCGTCTGATCACTTCGGTTACGATGGGTGTTGTTAATAATTTCATTTTATTTTCCCTATTAATCGGTTTTGCGTATACCCTTGATGTTTCGGTGAAAGAAAAAATTGAAGAGTTCGGTATTGTGCCTGATGTAATTGACATCGCCCCAGAAGACGCATTGCAGGTAATGACAGAGTGGACGTGTCAATGTAGTTGTTTGTGCCTCTTGTGCAAGTAGATAATAACCACTTGAACCTGCTATAACTAAATTAAGCAAACTTCGAGTGTACATACCTACTGCGTGTGCCCTTTTTGAATTTACATGATTTATGATATCTCTCATATAAATTACCGCAGCAGATAGGTTTGCTGTATGACACATTCTAATCGTGGTCGTGGTTGCGTTTTATTTCCAATCAACTTACAATTTTCGTTTTTTTTTGCATCTAGATCACCTTTCCATGTGGCGCAGAGGCAAACCTAGGAAATGAACTGACACCAACAGAGGCTAAAGATGTTCCATCTCTGAATTGGGATGCTGAAGATAGTGCTCTCTATACAGTGCTTCTTACAGACCCCGATGCACCAGCACACATAAAAGAATTCCGACACTGGTTGATAGTTAACATTCCAGGGAATGACATTTCGAAGGGGAAAATTGTCTACGACTATGTTGGTGCTGGTCCACCAAAGGGATCTGGACTGCATCGCTATATCTTCTTAGTCTTTAAACAGCCAAATTCGATTGAAACAGATATTTACGTTCCAAATAAGTAAGTATTCGGTCAATTAAATGATACGATTGATAATCTCTACCGTGTTTCAGTACAAGAGAAGGACGTACTCAAACTAAGGCACGTGATTTTGTTAAGGAATACAACTTAGGTGTACCAGTCGCGGGAAATTTCTATCGGGCACAATATGATGACTACGTTCCAATTCTTCATGCTCAATTGGGTGGACAACCAAAAGTTAATTAAATATTTCCTAAACACCGATGCTCTAGCATCGTAGAGCAGGTTACTGCAATAATAATAGATCAATATTTTTGTAGATTTTAAAAGGGCATTAGGAAGTAAAAATAAAGACAGGGAGCTTTGTGCGTTTAAAGGTAAACGGCTAAATAATTTTTTTGTAAGTCGTTTCTTATTTAGTCCTATGGATTGAATTTGTGTTTAAGCTCAGGAAGGCATACATTCTTTTGTCGGTAAGTACCTATGCCCTTTCCCGTGTTACCTTTCGCAACGTACTTAAACTAAGTGCAACGTGTTTAACATTAATTGGAACTCTAAAGTTCATTTAGATTTCATTTAAAAATAAAATATGTACATATCTGTCGGTACTACACCAAACAAATCAATGGGTTTGTCTTATGTCTATTGTAGCAGAATTCATTATGTTTTGCACCAACATTTTTAGGTAACTGAATTCGAATTGACACGCGGACAGTAGGTACGTGAATACTTCGACTTAAGTCACTAATTGGTTCGGACAGACCCGACGAAAATGGGCACGCTGAATGCAAAAACTAGATTGGTCGAGAACTGGAAGCATGCGAACTGTCAACTCAGTCACGAATTTCTTGACTAGATTTGTCGGCTACCCCTCCATAAACGTCAACTGTAACAGCTGCTTATATGACCGATTTCAGCCAATCAAAACCTAGTCAGACAGCTGTCAGACTTACTGAACTATAAACTTGAACGTCATTCAACCAACTGTCAGACTCACTTTACTAGACACTTGAACAATAGGTCTGTTCCTTTACTTTTGTAGTAAGAATGGAAAAGACTGTCAAAATGGCAATGGTGGGGATAAATTCTCTCACAGAGAGAGACACTTACGAAAAAGTTAGGGAACGCTTTTGTAGTAATCTATGAAAATGACGAAAAATCGTTAAAATATCGCATAAAGGAGGAGATTGTCCTTTCTTACTCCTTACAGCGAGGAAGAATTTCATCGCCACTTTCTAAAAGAATCTAAGGAGAACATTCAATTTTATTTTTCCGCCTGTCGATACCACTTTAAACGTAAGAAATCAAAACAAATGCACTCATATGCTAAATGGGGCAACAAATTTCGAATCAGCTGTTAATTGTAAGGTGAATGATAGCTTTTTCAATTCTTACACCAAGAAATTTGTTGAGTAAAAATTCGTAAGATTCTCAGTGGAGGCAGGGGTAATATCTTGCTCTCTCGATACCGCACTTTTCTACGAATTTTTCGAGTTAAATAACAGCATTGAGTCAAAATTCGTAAGAATTAGTAAAAATTCGTAAGATTAAAAGTAAAGGAATAGACTTAATGACTTAAACCAGCACTGAAATAGAAAAATTCTGACAATAAAGATTCCACCTATATAATTTAAACTGAAATGCATGGCCTACTAGAAATAATATTTCTAAGAAAATTAATTTCCGAATTTAATTTTTTAAATTTAAAAAAAATATAATATATATATTGACTGACCCGACATTTTTATGATTAACTGCATTTAGCTCCACTTTGCGCATTTTGAATGTTCTACAAAAAAAATTCCACTTAATTAACTTGAATTGTCAACAATATTGGCCATAAATCTGATGATTGAACTTTGTGTTCAAATATTTGGTATCAATTAGATTCCAAATATACATTTACTAGCTTATCATGACTGTCTTTATGCGTACAACAGATGAACTGATTGCTTTGCTCCAAGTCAGTTTGTTTCGGCATTCGGTAGCGGCACATTCTCAGAGCGGTATTCTGAAAAATGGACAAGGCACTCGCAACGGATACATATCCATCTGGGGTGACAGTTGATCTTGAAAAAGAATTGACACCAACTCCTGATGTCAACTGGGTCGATGATCAACGCCAATGCACTGTCCAATGTAAACCCCATATACAGGGAGTTCGAGCATTGACTTGTCATCAACATTCCCGGTAAACAGTTGGCAAATGAACAGACCACAGACTGTTGTGGAATTCGTTAGTCCGGTCCACCAGATGGTACTGGCCTGGTTCTTTAGTGTTCAAGCAAGAGGGTAAAATCACCACGGACTATTTTGTTTCCAAATCGTTTTTAAGCCAATTGCTGTTATTTGAAAGAAGTTGTAAAATTGTATATTTCATAGACTGAGTGTGAGGAGTCGTGAATATATCACCAATTATCAGTTGGGAGACCCCATCGCTGAAAACTTCAATAAGGCGCATTATTGTGACTACGTGCCAAATATCGATAAGCAACTTTAGTGAACAATAAACTGGAACAATAAGTGGAATGTAAATTTTTATAGCAATAAATTCTGTTTTGTATTTGTAATAATTGCGGGTGAACATTTAGTTCCATTTAGTGGAAACATTTTGCTTGGCTTACCTTATACCTAGGTACTCCGATACTCTGGAGGAAGCACCACATCACCAGGTACTCATCAAGCATATAAAGAGGATGGTGTTCTAAATGTAAGCCTGCAAAACTAGCCCTAATGCCCTTGTGTTTTTTCAGGAATACCTGCACCTCAATGAGACCTTGGATGGACAAGCAAGATATCACCTCCGCGTGAAAGTCTGTAAATTGAAATTTCCAATTAAAATACCAGAGGCAACTGTTTCGTCAATTTTTTGATCGCTCTTAAGAAAAAAATCTATGAAGTTTAACGTTCGTTACATTTCCATTTTGTAAAACCCTGTTCACTCTTTCTAGCGGTCACTGTATGAAGTATTTGAAAATTTTATTTTTCAGGATTTTCATCTCACACCACATTACAACTTCAACGTAAAGTTCGAGTTCATTTACCATTGACTGGGATGGCTTCTGTACGCAAGGTACGTGGGTAAAGCTAGGTCCGCCATATTGGAATTTCGACATTAAATAGGAATTCAAAACATTAAATCCCATATACTTTGTTTGCCAGAATTCCAATGCGGGGGACCCAGCTTTACATACGTATGTAATACGATCGGTGCAAAAGTTTTAGACTCAAAAATTCAATGAGTGCTCAAAAAAACAAAAAAAAAAAACTGAATCACTCGTACCTAATAGCAGATATGAGAAAACTTTTGGCTATTTCAACTTCGGCCAATGTTCGTAAACAAATGTATTATCTTATCAAGTCCACCATGATTAACAGGAAAGGCTAACATTTATTTGTACATGCATTTTCCGTGTAGCTGAAATTATTCCCCAATATTTTTGGTAATCAGGGCACCTGATTATGGTGATGAGTTTGTTATCACACAGCGATGACATTGCAATTTTAAAACTTCCTATCTAAGTGTCATCAAGTTGAATTGAAATTTGCTTACCGAATTTATTTAGTTGCCTGTGAAACTCTGCACACTACACTCCACCGCAAGATGAATTCGGACGGAATTATACCAGATATTATCGATGTGGCTCCAACTGCTCTTGCCAAGGTACATAGATATATATCAGCGACCTCCATTGAAAAGTCTTTCCCGCTTTAGATTACCTATCCTTCAGGAGCATCGGTTGACTTGGGCAAAGAGCTGACACCTACCCAGGTGAAGGATCAGCCTGACGTCACTTGGGACGCTGAAGATGGTGCCCTATACACTTTGTTGATGGTGGACCCAGATGCGCCATCACGGGAAAATCCAGTAGCTCGTGAAATTGCCCACTGGATTGTCATCAATATTCCCGGAAATAAGGTGGCAGATGGACAGACTATCGCAGAGTATATTGGCTCTGGTCCACCAGAAGGTAGCGGTCTTCATCGCTACATTTTCTTAGTTTTCAAACAAGCTGCCAAAATCGAGAGTGACAAATACATCTCGAATACGTAAGTAAATGCGGTCGTAATTTGCGCACTTATTTGCTAATACGCGGGGGTGTTAACAATTGCAGCAGCAGAGAGGGAAGGATCCGCGTTAAGACTCGCGATTACATCACCAAATATCAATTGGGAAACGCAATCGCTGGGAACTATTACCAGGCTCAGTATGATGATTACGTTCCCATTCTAATGGAGAAGATCTCAAAATGAAATGTGGCCGAGTTACCAAAGTGTTTTAGACTTTCAAAAAATATTTTTTACTTATTAATATAATAAGCGTCCTTGACAGGGCAGGGAGTCTCCCTTTGGAAACTTCCTTTTGCCTAATAAAAGTCGTTTAGTAAAATATTTTCTTTTTTTTTATCAAACTCATTGTCTTTGTAAATCTACTACAAAATGGTGGCGTGAAATATTTCACAGGCAGGAATAATTAAGGTATGATAGTTCATAAAAATCATTGGACTGAATAGAAGGAGTGCTGCATATTCTGGCAGATAATGGTTTTCTCTCGGGCAGTGATGTATAGCACTTTACAGCTCAGTGCTCAGCTTGCATTCGCTCATACACAACTGAGACATTTCGCCTCGCTAAGAGTTTAATTCTGAAAAGGAAGACGTTAACTTTTAAAGCTGAAGTTGAAAACAAATTTTTGTGTTGCACAACCTGTCATCAACAATACCAAGTGGCTGCCGGGGAACAAGATGACAAGTTGACTGTCTGAAAAATGAAAAAAAAATCAGTTTTTTCAATTTGATTAAAAAAAGGCTCTGCATGTTGTTACCTATAAATTATTTTCTCCCTATCAGCCCATGGCCAGGCGCGTTCCAACTTTTCTATCTGAAAAAGGCAAATATGTAAAAAATTAAACTCCTTTAAATTTGTTACATTAAAGAGGCGTAGTAAAAATTTGTATAAATTATGAAAAGTATGCAAACAAAGTAATTCGCCGCATACAAAAATATGAATACTGGCCGCAATGAGCCTAAAAGGCTGCAAGCATTTATGATAGAAATGACTAAACTGGTACAAATTCGGTGTCTTTTAGATTTTCACTTTAAAAGCGATAAATACTTGCGAATGAAAGTTGCAGCTGAATTGTTATCTAAGTAGTTTAGGAAAATCTTTTTTTTTTTTTAATTTAACATACATCACACAACATACGAGTACAAAAAAGGTCACCAGAGTATAAATACACACCTTCTCCTGCTTTTCTTGTTTGAACACATCCTCGGCTGTTGGCTGTGCTTCTTCCTCAGTCTCTTCGATGGTAACCTCAGGCACGTTACTTGAATTCCAGGTATACTGCTGATCATCCCCACTCTCACTCTCATCTTCGGTTTTATCCACTTGCTCTAAATCATCGTCCTCGTCATTGGTCTCCGACACATAATCCGACTCTGGGGTTAGGTCCTTATATTTGCTCTCGTACTCCAAACTATCAGGCTCGGTTAGAATCTCATCGTTGTCATCGCTGACCGAATCCAAATCATCGCTCTCATATGTTTGGGTTTTCCCAAAATCCGCTTGCGGCGGAAGGAACTTGTCAAATGTCTGTGACACAGTTTCAAGCGTAGAAGATAGGATTTTTGGAATCTCAGCAATCTCTGACAATTTTCGCTGCATCTCGCGTAGACGCTCCTCAATGCTGGCTTTAAATACAATACACAATTTCAAGTTGAAAAACAAGTGAAATGACCAATTTATAGGTTTACACAAAATTTTATTAGTAAGTATTGGTTACATTAATAAAAGCGAATACAAAAAGAAAAAAATCAAAACAGCTGTTAAACTGGCGAAAATTTATTTAATTTTCGAAGCACCCGGCAGGATTAAGAGCATATCCTCAATAGTGCGGCTTCTCAGATCTTCGTTATCTTTATTTTCAGTAAAGAAACGTCTGATGTTTCGGATAATTCGGTGATGCGGAAGCTCCTGTTAAAGTGGGGCAAACGAAAAAATTAATTCAATTCGATTGTTAATTAGGAAAAAAAAAAAAAACAAAAGGATCTAATGACAATCACCTCCTCCTCTTCGTCGGAGCTCTCCTCTTCGCTTAGTTCAATTACGACTTCTTCGCCATCGACAATTTCGACTTTGGTCTTGTGTTTCTTCTCCTTTGGGGGCGGTGGAGGTTCTTGCCACATTATGGGATGCCACACTCGAGTGCCAAGCAATGGGGTAGGGGTAAATTCTATAAATCAAAACAAATAAAAACGAAAAAGCATTATTTACGGGGTGGCGTGACTTGTTGTTATTTGATTAGTGTTGTTTAAACTTCAAAATCATTTATTTTGGTAAAGTATAACACAGAAAAGAAAAGATCATGGCAACGTCGCAGATAGCGTCTCTACATAATTATAAAAATTCGAATTCAATTCAATTAACAAGCAGACAGTGGATCTTCTTCATCGCAATGTGAGCCAATATACCAATGATAAGCTTAAGTATCAGCTAAATCTGGCTGTTCTCTCGCGTTACGTAACCACCAAATAATCTGCATGCTTAGTGAAAATAAAATATGGCACAATCGATTTTTTAGGTCGACGTACCTTTTATCGCGCAGGCGAGTCAGAAAGTTAGTGAAAATAATAAGCCAACAGCCATTTGCATTAACACTAGTGCACAGTTTATGCAAAAGTGGTTTAAAACAAGAAAAAACTTATCTCAATGGGTCCAGAGATGCGGGACCTCGAAAATTGCCTCTGCTAAGAGTGGCTGAAAGAGCGACGTCAATGAGCAAAATGTAAATAGAAAACTGTTGGTGACCATCGTTCTCGAAAAAAATCGAATGTCTACTCACAGATTTAATTATGCTTCTGGCAAATTTAATAAATTCATCTTTGAAGATCGTAGCTCCATCACTGGTGAGCTACTTTCAGATATAATTCGGTTTCATGACAACCGTCGAACGCGACTTGCAGGAAGATCAACTTGGCAAACGATTCACTTATTCTTCCCTAAACTGACAAATATTCTAGGTACAATTTTCAAGCACACTCCAAAGACAAACAAAACTCCTATCGGCTTTAAGTATTATTATGTTAATCTTCTGGAAATCACGCGGTTACAAAATAAAAGCTATCGTCTTCGACTTACCCTTTGGAGGTGGTAGAGGTTTCGGTACCCGCAGAACAATCGACTTTTCTTCCTCCTGTGGCTCTTCGTTCATTTCGTCGTCCTCCATTCTGGAATAGATATTTAAATAATTTCGACTCACCATCCACTGGAGCTACGGCTTACCCTCGAGCAATTATAAAGATTTTCTTAGCAGAAGCGTCTATGATTTCCTGCACCTTTGCCAGGGGCAAGTTTGTAACGTCTGTTTCGTTGATGTCGACAATAATATCGCCCAGTCGAATTCCTCCCTTGTCAGCCAAGCCACCGTCTGTTACCTAAAACAGGGAACGGACAGTATTTAAAAATCGTTTCGCCAAAAATAGACTCTTTCTGACGTTCATAAATCACAACATCTAAATTATTTATTATTTTACAAACCAGAAAACTAATCTTAATGTGTTTTCGTCGTTTCACTTTCTTGTTCAATAAGTCTTCGAGAGTATGAACTGGCTTCGTGCGCTCGACACCGAATAATGCGCGTTGAAAGACTGTTCGCCCGATGATCCCCCAACAAAAATGATGATCGTCATAACCTACTTATGAGGCTGCTGGGTGTGTAGTCGTTTTTTTTTCAATTATTTTAGTGGTTATTTTTATTTATTCCGATTGGCTCTAATCCTAGATGTGTCGATGAATTGGGGTATTAAGGTTGCCCGCTGCAGTAGGCTACTGAATGTGCAGTTCACCTAGTTAGTTTCCTGTTGGCAAACAGGTGGAAGCTGTCTAAGCAGCGGCTATTGAACTTATTTTTCAATTGTTTATTTAGCAAAACGGGCTAGTGCTAAGAAAAAAAAAGCCGAATATTGTATTTTATTACAGGCCGGGTGTATTTTAAATAGATCGGTGCATTTGTTCGGTGTATATAAGAAACATTTCTGTATAGTTTTCGTTGGAAAGATTTATGGTTCGTGCATGCCGGTTAAGACTTTAGTTTTTACGAGTATTTTGTGTCTTTCGATTTTTCGAATGCTCTCAGTGGAGTAATTTGGCTGACGCGTGCCGTTTATTCGATGTGTGAGTATAAATATATAGCATTGTTGTGAAATGATTTTCTTTTTTTTTTAATATAAATATTCATTTTTGCCAAGTTTTTCTCCGTCGCGACTGTCCGGTGGGATATACATTTTCTGGTTCATAATAAAATTTTGGTTGAGTGTTTTCAAATTTTGTTTGGTTTTTGTTGATCCAATTTCCAATGGTGGAGCTCTAATTTAATTGGAACTGCTTTTTTTTTCTGAAGTCCTCCCCAGTTACAAACAAACCCACTCGACAATGGCTACTGCCAATTTATTTTGTTTGATTAGGTTGTGGATTTTAGTGTTTGTCAAGGATTTCTGTGGCCAAAAAAGTGAAAAAGAGAGGAGAGCACCTATAACCAACAGTCGAATAGGAACTTTTCTTAAGAAGACCACAAAATCAACTCTTTGTAGTCAACAAATGTTCCTCCTTAAATAGGGTTTGTTAAACATTCCCCTACGATATTTTTTATTGGAACCTGGCGTAAGAATTTACGCAGCCTTAATGCAGCTTTACAGACGATGTTGCTTATAAATATTTTATCATGATTACCTATTTCATATATATTTTTGTTTAATCTAATTCAACAGATTTTGAAATATATACAAAGAGTTACATAATATTAATAAACGAGTCTGGTTTCTCAACAGGTACGAATAGCAAAAACGAGTTCATTTTGTTCATTTTTTTTATATTTAAACTACGCAGCCCTAAAGCTGTGTTTTTTTTTATCAAAGGAAAGTTTAAAGTTTAAGCAATTTACAATTAAATCATCAAATCATTCAAACTTTTGCAGTCAATGGGGACGTTCAAGTATCTAGTTTAGTAAGTCTGACAGCTCTCTCACTAGATGTATCTCGGTTTTGATTGGGGGAAATCGGTCATGAGAGCAGCTGTTTCAGTTTATGGAGGGGTAACAGACGAATCTAGTCAAGAAATTCGTGACTGAGTACATTTCTCATATGTGGCTGTCGTAGAAATAGTGACGTTCCCCACCAATCTAGTTTTTGCGTTCAGGTTACATCTCATCCAGATCAATCTAGTCGACTTAAGATAATTAGATTCTTGAATGTGGCCAATAAATGTTTAATTTGTCATTCGAACTGAATGTCGAAATAGTTCAAAAGTCATTGTGACCCATGATCCTTTGGTTAGTCAATAATTTCGAACTTTCCCATGCCCTAATGCTCATGGGATAAATATTACCCAATTTAAATCCGACATAAAAATAACTTTAAAAGTCCAAATGGTGACTAATTAAAAAATGCTGCCAACTTGAAAATGCAAAACGGAAAACAATAAGTAAAGCGTATTTCTCTCACACAAGTCTTATCACAGAGCATTGTTACCCACGATCACATTAAATAGTGAGAGTGTGCCTGTTGGCAATATTTATTTGGCAATTGGCACCAATGCGAAAATACTGTTTTTCTTTTCTTAGTTAGTCTTGGTCTTGGCGGCTTGCCTAAAACATTTCTCATCACATAATCGCGTTTCTTTTCAATATGTCTAAGAAGTATACATAGAGCTACTTGTATGTAGTTCCTGAAAACATTTGGAATACTTGATCATGTGTGGTGTATTTGTTTTTATTGAAAAAAGAGGGAACAAACTTCTTTTTGATAGCGCCATTATTTACGAATATAAACTCCAAACTAGGAAATGCGCATCAGTGCAGGCAACAAGTTAAAACTTTGTAGGCAAGTAGATTTTGTCCACTAAGATGGCAATTGCTACACGCAGTAAAATATCAACAACATTACAATAATTGTTAAAGTTATTCTATTAAAAAAAGGTCATCTCCAAATACGAGGTAATAAAAAATTAAATCAAGTTCAGATTTATTTATCGTTTATAACTCAAAATTTCGAAATAAATGTATTTATCAATTTTGATAATATGTACCCAGTATCCAGTACTCAGTTGTATAGGTTGACTTGGATGCAAATTAATATTTTAGTCAATAAGTAAAGCTTTGTACGCTGCTCGACCTAAATCTCAGATCACATACGAAACTACCTCCAAAACTTTGCTGAATGAAATTTAAGCAAATCCCTTTAGCCGATTGGTTTGCAGTTCTGGATAAAAAAAAATTTTTTTTTTCTAGAATGTACTTCCTGTATCTGTCAAATTTTGACAGATCGTTGATTTCTGTTGCGTTTTTGTGTTGCGGAAATGTAAGCAAGAATTTTTTTTCTAATGAGTACTACTTAGAAATAGGTTTCTTTTGTCTCATTACAGATAACTTGTACAACTGTGCAAAAAAACTATGTTTTCTTAAAATTTTTGCTTACTTGAATATATTTTAAAGGGAGTTACTTCCAGCTGTTATCTGTGACACTAAGTTACAGCGCACTCTATGTCAAAATCTAACTACGATCTTAGCTAATGTTGGGAGAGAAAATTTTAAGAGCAGCGTACCAAGCTTGATATAAAAAATCGCTGTAAAATGGAGGTTTTTAGCGTAAATATTAGGAACTTAAAAAAACTTTCGATATTCCAACCAAAACTTAAAATTTTTAGTGATCATTATTTGCTCGGAAACGCATATAACGATTTTTATAAAAAAACTTACTTTTTGATCAATAAAATGAACTCTATTAATAGAATTTGGTTCTTACATCGATTGTTGATTAAAAACACTTATGCAAATAGTAATTTTGCTTAAATAAATGTGTTCTAAAAATTCGAATCTAGAGTGTAGCAACTACACATTTTCCAAAGTTCAAAGGTGTCGTAACCATAATCTAATCACTGACCTTTTTAAAACTTGTCTAGAGTTTTTATGAATTGATTGAGCCAATAAAAAAAGTGTATATGTTTTTTGAAAAGGCCTGTGGTTTAGAATTGAATAAAAATTTTTTTTACAACTCATGTAATGAAAGGCACTTACACTGATAGAGAAAGTTTCGTGCGACCCAGTCGTGCACATTTTTTTTCAAAGTATGTCTTCAATGTGCAAGTTCTTATGTCAAAGCCGTTGGACTCAAGCAGGTATTTTTCTTATTTGAAAAAAAAAAACCCTTAACTCGAAACTGAGCAATGATGGTTATAAATGAAAATTGAATAAGGAATGGTAAAAAACAGAGTTGCGAAAAATTGCAACACAATACAATTTTAAAAATTTGCCGCAGTCGCATAGTTCCTTACATTTGATTCTGTATGTTGATTTCTTAACATACTATAATTTGATCTATAAATTGCTTGGGCATATACTTTAAATACTTTAAACACCAACCCAACCGACAAAACTACATCAACAAACCAACCTGAAAGACTGTGATTGGCATGTGGAACTCGGCACCTCCAGTAATTCGGAAGCCCCACTTCGGATCATCTGGTGCGGCATAAGTGTCCGACTCTACGTCGAAAGCTGGAAACCCATCCGTATCCCCAATGCCACACGAAACTTTTATTATAGGCGGACGTTTTGGTGCTTCCACTACCGGGTAGGACAGGGCCAACTTCGCTTCCGGCATTATTTCTTGTTTTCTTTTTCACTCAACACGATCACTTGTACGAGTATTGTTGCACAATACGCAAATAGTTTTACACACGCTAAATTTAGAACACTTATTCCCGTTCAGATTGTGCCAATGGTTGGATGGCGACTCGAGCCTTTTATTTTTTATTTTTTTAAACAATATTTCGCTTATTTAAAATGCTGTCAGTAATTTCTTGTGACAACTTTGTGTAGTTCGATATGTAACGTTATATAACAATTTGTATAAAATGTTGCATTTATGTTTATACAGAATTTTAACAATTTGTTGTTAGATCGGGCACAGTGTTTATGAATAGCACACGCGGTTTTACGAAATTATAGTTCAAATTTTTTTTATGAAAGCATAAAAAATGCTCTTAAAAATTATTTCGTTCGCATAGAAAAGTATTTTCGTTTTGGCACTGGCAAATGCATTCGCGCGACTAGCACTAGAAAACCCTCAGATACTGCAATCAGTGAGGAGCTAATCTTAAATTAGTTACACTTGTTACAAGTCTTTCAACAACAAAAAAAAAAAACACAATACAAGACGGGGAATAAAAAACACAGCATAACAAGATGCGGCACTGTTTCTGTAGTTAAAGAGAATCCGATAAATTATATGGAGCACAGCCAGAGGCATAGAAATATAGAATTCGAACGCACGGTGTTTATCGCTCTTTTATGTAGTGTACGGATTTAGAGTTTTTTTTTTATTTGAAGGAAAATAAAAGTGGTGAAGCAATCAGAATGTTTTCAGGGAGATAGTCAGATAGCACATGAAGTTAGTGTCTTGGGAAAATTATTGCAATTTTATACACGAACCACTGAACTAGAATTGGTTTGCAGTTTTGTGATTACTGCCCCTATACAGAGACTCAGGCTACTTTTGGAGGGAGATTTCAAATTGTCCCGGTCTCTAAAACGGATGATGAATATTCGACAATTTTATGGATACAGAAATTTTAATTTTAGCATTGCTCTTTTTTTGTTTAGCTCAGTAAAAGTTTGCTTCTATGATGTTGATGCTGGCGGTTACCTCTTACAAGATGTTTTCGATTTCCGAGCAATTTATTACACAATTGCGGCCTTATTAAGCTTATAATGTAGGCTCTCCATGTAATATACAGCCACCAGAAATAAAATCTTTTAGTGACATTTTATCGCTAGATTTTAGTAGCCTTTGAGTGATCATAACATCATTCCTTCCTTCACTCCTTATTAACAGTAAATCTAAAATAAACAAAACATTTATTTGATCTTCCTTTGGTAAGAGGCTCCATTAATATTAAGGTGAGCTAAAGTTCCATTTATTAGAAAAAGTCCTGTGGAGTGTAGAATAAAATTAAACTCATTTGTTTTAGGAAATTTGATGTCATATGATTTCCTGCACCGCGGTTGGATCGACCGTGTATCTGCAGATATTAAAAAAAAAAAAAAAAGCTTTTACAAGAACCACCTTAGCCATCAGCAAGCTATCAGTGTGATGAGCTTCGAACTGGTTTCCCTGTGGTTTATTTTACATATTTATATTCATATTTTATAGCTGACCCGGCGAACTTCGTACCTTACTATCAAGTAAGTTGACTAAAATGCCTATAACTCGTATAACAAATACACATACAAAGACCGTATATATATACAAGCCTTGGTATTGACGTCACCTTTCATTTGAAGTTTCCAGAAACAAAATAGGTTCACGCATTAAGAGAACATCAATTCAAACACAATGCGTGTTTTTTTGGTGTAGAAGGAGATAGATGACCTGTTGAGAATTTTCCGAATTTTTATTTTTACCAAACCATCCCTGATTCAAGCCAAACAAAATATAAAAAAAATCATTCAAATCCGAATTACCCGACTATATAGACGTTAATGTGTGGGAAAAAACCCAAAATATACTGAAATTCATGTGTTTTTTTCACACACGCACAACACACACATACGTTTTCCGATTTCAACCAAACTTCACAAAAACCATACATAGACCAATTCCAAAGATGTGTGAAAGTTTGGTTAAAATATGTAAATGTGTTAAGGCGTGAATCGGCGACAAAAGAACACAATTTTAAGACTTAATTTATATATATATAGATATGTATATTTTTCTCAGTGAACTCTACAATTCTTTTTTTGTTTAAATTAAAATTATAAAAACTATAGCCACCAGCCAGCTTTTGGTGACGGTCGCTTGCCCTATGTTTCTGCTCCAGTTGAATAATATTAGTCTCTAGACCAAACATTTTCACAAAAGGACCGAACCGAATCCTTAATTTTGTGTATCCTTCACAGAATTAACAGTCGTTAAGGAGTAGAGTAAAACTGAACACATCCGCTTAACCGATTCAGCTTATTATGCGGGCCAATAAAATGCGAACGTTCTATTGACGAAATAAGCTCTGTAATACATTTTCGCAAATTGCTGACTCCTTGACCTTTCTTCACCACCAGACAAACAATACGAATCTCGAAATTTATGCCCATTGACATAGTTCGATCTAGACAACAGACAACACACTTTATTATTGGGTCTTTGGCTGTACTGCAATCATCATTTAATGTCCTCTGCATTTGACTTAATTAAAAACCGATATTTATTTAATGTATTATGTAAGTAATGCAACATTACTTCCTTTTTGCAAGGCTCGTGTGAACCAAAATCGCTTAAATATTATCTAATCAAATTAAATAGGAAAATAGTACGTATACGCCATACGCTGTTTGAGCTGTAATAAAAATAATTCGTTAGTCCTTCCGCTTTGAGCAACATCTCCGAAAATTTTATCAATTAATCACTTCCGAAATACATAGTTGCAACCATTCCGTTCATGAAATACGAGTGCAACCTTTTATTGATTTAGAAAAAAAAACCTCAACCGCAACAGTTGCTGCGAATCTATTTAAAAATCACATCAAGGACATGTCACTATTCAAATGCGATAAGATAGAGAATAGTTTAATTTCAGTACGATTGACTAATTGCGTCTATGTTTAGAACACCAACCGACACAATGCGAAAATAACATTGAAAATCAAGAAGCAACCTCGCCTTTTTGTTTTCTATTCATTTGTTTATTTCGTAATTACACAACTAAGAGCAGTCATTGTCGATACTTAAACCTAATGGAATCGAACTTACATAATTATCACTAAAATCTGATACAAAAAATTGTCAACGCTAATGTTCGTGGCTACTCGCTTGGGGGTAGTCTGGGCTTCAGCACAGTATTTAACAGGTTCTCTCCAGGTTGGTTGGCAGGTCGTGGAGTAGGTGTTAGCGATCTAGTATGCGGCGCGACTGGTTCCTTGTTCTTCACAGCCGATGTGGCAGCACGCCGGGCTCGGATTTTCTCCTCAACTTTGCTGGGCACCATGAAGCAATTGGATTCTTTGTAGACGGGCTTTTTCCTGTCATTCCATGGGAACACCCACAGGATGGGTGTGAAATCACGCTTCCATGGCTTGCGTGGCTTGAACCAAAAGTCGACTGTAAACTCGTCATCGCTATCGGCGTCATCA
This sequence comes from Cheilosia variabilis, assembly GCA_951230905.1. Taxonomy (NCBI): domain Eukaryota; kingdom Metazoa; phylum Arthropoda; class Insecta; order Diptera; family Syrphidae; genus Cheilosia; species Cheilosia variabilis. The sequence goes on along the minus strand of OX579676.1, from coordinate 2,969,960 downwards.
TCACTATAAAGAAATTTATACTCCTATTAAAATTTGTTTTTTTACACAACGCAACACAACCCCAACTCACCCTCTGACATATATCCGCACATATTTGCCTGATTTTCGGATCAGGGCCTGCGCCTCGTTAAATGTTAGATTTTCAGCAGGAGTATCGTTGATTTGCGTAATTACATCACCAAGGCGAATACCGGCTCGGCGAGCCAGCCCGGATCTGGTCACATTTATCACTGTGAGTGGCTCGAATTGATCAATGCCGCCTGTTATCTCAAAGCCCCATAGGGTATCGACAAAGCTCATAATCCTTCGATCTGTTTCGAGCGTATAGGTGATGCGTAACTCGTACTCAACATTATCGAAGGCATCGGATGTATATTTCGGTATGTTTATTTTTGAACCAATCATTCTGGAAGCAATTAAAATTGTTTTATGAAAATCTCTTAAAAAAAGGTTTCGTAACTACGTACTTGCTGCTTTGTTAGGAAAAAACGGTTGGAAACTTAGATAGATCTATGTAGGTACGGTTCAACAAAAACTATCACGAAATTAAAATCACTTAAAGACTTATACACCCGAGTGCAAATTTTATTGCTGATAATCGCTTGTCTCAGCAACTCGATTAAAATTCAATTAAACTGATATCGGTCCTTTCGGGGTATTTATAATGTGGATAGTCAGGGTCACTTGCCGCGATTTCGTCATCAAAGTCAATGTGAAAATGCATTCTTGTCAGTGACAATGATGAAGGTGTTTAGTAATTATAGTAAATCAGCACCAGTGGTGCAAAACCTTTGGCTGCTTTTAGTTCGCCAGCAAACTTGGGGTTTTGCTTATGTCTGAACTATTGATTCATTTCCGTATCCGCCTTCCTTAGTATTTTTTTATATTTAGTCTTAAATTAAATAATGTTCGGGTTCCCTTTTTACACAATTTAGAGGTGCTCTTTAGTGTCGTTCTAATCTATTGAATTGTGTCAGCGTTGGAAATTAATTAGCGACATGCCGTACTTAATTTGACCTGGCCCCTTCGGATCTATAAACTAATGGTTTTTCATAATAGTTTAGTTTATTAAGCTTGGATTATGCTTTTATGTTTGAAGCAAGGTATCGTTTAATGCCTACTATGGATTTTTTAACACTGATGCGTTCGAGCTCCAAGCTTTGATTACCCAATTTTGTTTTTGTTTTTTGAAAAAACGTTGAGCACTCAAACTGAGCTTGATTTTCTGTAATGTTTTGTAATAATTTCTAAATGATTGAGAGATGTCAAATCCTTAAATATCAACGAAGCTCTCTGTGTCTAACCTGTTGAAGCGAAAAGTTTCTTCTAGCGTATTTAGCGCTTAAATCGTCTTTTGATGCATTTGATACGCATGTTTGGTGCGTGTTTCTCTTTTATGTGTCTTTTTTAATGCATTCTTCTTGTGTGTTTGTCCCTGTTTTATACAGTTTTCGAAGCGTTAATGATTTTTAATAGTTAGTGATGCTGTCTCTTAAATACTTACTCGTAAGTCCCTTTTCCAGGAAGTGATCTTGGAGTTGATTTTCATATCCTTTCAGTTTCATTTCACTTAAAATTTGGTTAATCTGATAGAGTTGCAGCAAATAACGCCAACATCAATTCTAAGTTTGAGAGCAGTATCATTGGATATCCAAATTGGATTCCAAATCTGTGCAAATGAACTGAACAGGTTTTCATTTTAGATTGTCGGCTGAGCCCTTGGTAACAGAAATAGGAACCAAAAACATAATTCTTCGCCAATTTTCTCTAAGACCTCTATAATAATGGCTTAAATCAGGTACGTTTAAAAGGCTCTGAGCTATTTTTCCATCTGAAAGTGGGCATCTTCAAAAACCTAGTAATCTTAAGGCGACTGCTCCGGACTAGGTGTACCTTGAACGCAAAAACTAGATTGGTCGGTACGACTTTTTCTACCTCAGCCACATATACGAACTGTCCACTTAGTACTTCAGTTAGAACTAATCCAAGGCCAATAAAAGGGAAGCACGTGAACGGGATCCGGTCGAGATTCTGCTTTGTAAAATTCTGTCTTCTCACACAAAAATTCTGCTTTCCGAAATTCTGATTTTCAAATTTAAAGCAATAAAAGTCTCCTTATTCTCCGTTTTTCTAACAAACAAATGTAAACGACGAGAAAAAAAAAATAGATATACAAAAAAAAACAATTTTAAATTTATAAAAATTTTAAATAACTATAAAATTAAAATTAAAAAGAAAAAAAAAATTATGCGAAATTTATTTAAAAAAAAATATGAAGCAGTCAGAAGTTACAACTTTTATTTATTATAATTTCATTTGTTTTGTCTTTATACTTTATTTCGGCAGTCTTTTAAACAGCCGAAATGTTGCTTAATCAAAATTCCTTCGACAAGCAACTCGGTAGGATCTTCGAATACTCCAAGACCATTTTCCTAGGAGGTTCGTTGTAATTACTGTTACGCTGCGATTGATGGTTTGGTGGACAGACAAGGACTTTTCCTCAGTCTTCCCAAAAAATATCAAAAACAGTGTCGCTTTTTTTTTGCAAAATTTCGTATTTCTATAGTAAAAAAAAAAAAATAAATCGTATTTTTAAAAAATATGCACGACATATCTTTTATTTTCCTCCCAGGAGGAAATATAAGGCTACAAATAAAATTGAAAAAGAAAATGTTTTCTCCATCTTCAATTTTGTAAAGCAGAATTTTAAAAAGCAGAGTTTTGAAAACAGAATTTTGGAAGCAGAGTTTTGCAAAAATAATTTTGACCCCAACCCCACACGAAGTCCTGGAAATGTAAGAATGGAAATGTCTCTTCAAGAGGACATTTCCGAATTCAAATAGCTAAACAATCACTCAAAGGAGCCTGATGATCAATAAGTGGTGAAGCTTCAAACAGCTCTAATTTATTTTGCACAATATTGTTAAAATGTGTACTTCCACCGGTAATATTAAATTAAGCCCGGCCAGAGAACTTCCCTATAAATTAAAATAAGAAACACGTAAATCGGATACCTCTTGAGTTATGAGCTGCCTGATGGACAGACAAAGAAAAGCTGAGTGAAGAAATATCTTTGCAGGATAAACAACATCTTTTGCACGGTGCTATTAAGGCATCGGTCTTTTTTGTTTGTTTTTATTTAAAATGTTTAATCGTACATGACACGTGTAATGAAGTATGCATTTAAAAAAAATCCCAAATTATGTTTTATGACTCGATTCCTCTCCTGACATCAGCTTCGGCAACTACAACAGGTGGACGCACCTCAATGCCCCGAATCGGTGACTTGTCCAAGTGGTGAATGACTTTGTAGACTTCGCTCTTATCCAAATCGATTTTCTTCTCAGGCTTTTGGTATTTCATGAAGTTGACTCTGTGAAGATAGAAGCAAAAGTTATCCATTTTATTGAGTAGTTGGTTACAAATCGCTTAAAGGAAAAACAGTAGGACACATGGAGAAACAGCGACCTTACCTTTTTTCCTGCTGAGTGGCTACAGAAGAACAGTTGTTTTCCCTAAAAGTTATACGCAAAACATGCAATGAAACAAGGACAGGATGGCAAAAGGATGTTACCTGAAAAACGTTCGTGTCAAGTGTCCGTCATTGAATTTTCGGTTCCAGAGTTCAATCTAAAACCAAACAACAGAAAAATGTCGAGTGTTAGTCACGCATGAAAATGAACGTATGGAAGCCGAACAAGGGTTAAGCTGAGTTATAGAATGGAACTTAATGGACAGAAAGAAAAAATCAAACTTAGACTACCTGTCGTCATAGCCCAGTAGGGGGCTCTCGAATTTGCAGCTGTGTGGAGCGTGCGTATAATTACGATGATACAAGTGAGAATGAAATAAAAAAAAAATGAGCGATATTGAATGAATGCAATAGTGGTTACATCATGAGTCATAAACTTGGACATTTACCCGACGGCTGTGCCAGCAATAAGTTCGGCCTGGGCTGTTAACGTCTCTGCAATGAACTCATCATTATACGCATCCTTGGGGCGATACCATCGTCTGCCACCTGGCAAAACCAGTGGTCGTTCCTGGGGTACGAGGGGCCCGAACATTCGTTTCGAACGCTTACGTTTTTGGGTCTCTTTGTGCTCAATTTGCTTCTGAAGCTCTTCGATGACACCGTGTTCCTGTGGAGAGTTTTAAAGTCAAAAAGCAAAACAACAGTGACGGTGTGTATTTTTTTTTGATAAGATGCGTTAAGTAAAACTTTTATTGCAGAGAAGAAGGAAGGTTTAGAATTACAATTTATGAATGAAGCAACTATGTTCGTCTACGGGTGCCTATGAATTTTGCTAAGCATTTCAATTAAAATTTCATACATTAAAGCGAACCGAATGATGCTGAAAGAAAAGCAAAATTATGTCTTTCAAATGATTTGCTACGAAATTTGATGTGTGTGTGAGTGTTTGTTTCTTAAATATTGGAGATTTCATATAGGGTACATTGAAAAACCTAGGTAGATGTAAACTGAACACAAAAATTAAATTGGTCGACGTTACGTTTTCCTACGTCAGCCACATATACGAACTGTCACCTAAGTGCTCAGTTGCTAACTTCTTAAATAGATTCGTCGGCTACTCCTCCATTGACGTTAACTGAAAAATGTGACCGATCTAGGCCAATAAAAAATGAGACACATCAAATCAGCCAGCTGTAAGACCGTAATTTGAACTGGAAACAATGTCAATAAAGATTTTCTTTTCTACGGACGTTATTTGATTCTAATACTTTGTTATTTTTATTTGCAGTTGTCGCTATTGATTACGTTCTGTTCCTACAAAGAAAATGATCCACAGTGCTTTTGACAGACGCCCACCGTTAAATCAGAAAGTTGACAGTTTGAGTTGCTCGGTTTGGATCTCAGATTGGAATCTGACTCGTTACAATCGACTAGATTGGTCTGGATAAGATGTAACCTGAACGCAAAAACTATATTGGTCGGGAACGTCACTTTTTCTACGTCTGTCACATATGCGAACTGTCAACTTTGTAGGTACTGAAGGGCCCAACCCAAAGAATCCGTTGACGGATTCGACGGATGGAGTCGAGCAGTCCCATATAATCCTTCGCATACGTGACAGCCAGTGCTTTAAGTACTCTGTCCTAATATTTCCCACGAAACGTAATTATATTTCCCTATTCACCGTACTCAAATTCTCTTTTAAATAATTACATTGAAAAGGTTCTTTTTGTGAATAAAATTTATATTTTACAGAAATTATATTTTTTAAAAAACTCGCAGTTTTTAAATATTTACAATGATTACCTTTTTGTACTACAAAATTTTGATACAAGAAAATCTTGCTAAAATTTGTTTTACATAAGCTCTTTTTATGTACAATCAGTGTTTTAATAGTCGTGCTGAAATGCAGATATCAATTTTGATGAAATTTCAGCAAAAATTTAGTATTTTTTGCAGCTTTTTATTTTTTCCTATGGAAGGCTTTTCAGAAATTGAAATTCACACAAAAAGAAAGAAATCCCACCATATAAGAATACTTTCGACAGCCAATGACAGTTTCTCTCATGCTCTCAATATTTCCACCAATGAAAGTGCCGGCTCTCTCGCTGTGAGAGCTGTCAACGGATGCAACTGACAGAAATGTAGAAAGTAAACCTACTTTATCCGTCGCATTGGGCACGTGCGGTGCTTATGGGTCAGCTTCCATAAGGTGCTGTGTATTCTATCAGCCTGTAAGTCGAATACGTTGCCGCGTTGAGTCACGAAATTCGTAAATAGATTCGTCGGGTACCCCTCCATAAACGTCAATTGAAACAGCTGCTCATTCGACCGATTTCAGCTAATCAAAACCGGGATACAACTTGTCAGACAGCTGTCAGACTTACTAAACTAGATTCTTGAACGTACCTATCCATTCACGTACTTAGCTTCGGTTGAGAGATTAGGCCTATCAATTTTTGAGGGTGCCTTTTTGTCATTTTATATATCTAACTTCAACTGCTTGCAAGACCTAACCTCAGTTTCAAGAACCAAATAAGCCATCAGAAATAACTGACAGCTTGGTATAGATAGCTGAAAGCAACGGGATCGTAGAGAATAAAAGTCTAAAGTGTTTAAGGCAGAGGCTTTTCATAAGCTAGTGCCATATTTTAAACAAAAAGTTACCGGGGTTAGCAGGACAACGACCGACATTTTACATTTTGAATAAAACAATGTGCCTCACGCGGTTAATTTTTCTTTCATATTTTATTGCTTTATTCATTCATGGCAGTGGGTACAAATGTACTTCCTTGAACCTATACCTAGGCGAGACATTACTTTTAGATATATTTTGTCTTCTAAATGGCAGTAGCAAATCGATCTGCTTGGTGGTGGATACTCTAAATGCATCCAGAACCACTTTCCAGTTCTGGGTGCAATATTTTCCGTGGAGGTGGAACGTTATCTTCAAAATTCACCAATGGAATCGGCCACTTAGGTCTTGGACTACTCAGGTTCATGTGAACAGCCTGTAGATACTGCCAGACCTAAGGAACGATAGTTTTGATGATAAAAACGGATATTGCCAGATATTTGAAAGAGGTTATAAAAATCTTTATAACATTCAAAATTTTGCCATCTTGCTAGAGGAAGACTCAAAAACTAGCTGACTTATATACTGCCGAATGCGGTTAGGGGTATGCAAGATAATAAATTTCAAGTGTTAGGTTCTATAACTTGTGGTGGGACCTACCTTCTTTCTCTTGAGGTTCTGTTCCTCTTCCATTTGTTCTTCTTCGACGTTCCTTTCGCTCATCTCAATAACTTCAAGTTTCTCCTCAACGAGCTGCTTACTTTCGATTTGCGATTCGACTTGAATTGTTTCGTGATGCTCGGTGTGTGTAATCTCCGTTTCGAGAGTAGTCTCCATTTCTAAAGTAGCTTCACTTTCGACAACCTCAATTTGCTCCTCTACCGCAGTTTCCTTGACTATTGTCTCGACCCCTATAAACAAATCGACAGAGTTGAGTAGCCATATTCCATAGCTGCTTACTTACGTTCTTCCTGCTTTTCTTGAACTCGCACATCGGGAGTGGCTGGCCGCACAATATTGGTTTGCAACTTAAATGTTGGCAAGAGCTCACTCAACTGCTTGGTCACAGCGTCAAGTGTACTTTGAATGGTCGACGGAAGATTAGCCAAAGCTAAGAGCTGCCTTTGCACATCGGCAAGTTGCTGCTCGAGTTGCAGTTCTTCTTCGGTCTTTTCGCGCAAGGAACCACTCTCAGATGGAGCTTTTTCATCACGATCCATTGATTCGCCGGCTCTGTCGTCCTCCCTGGCTGGCTCATTTTCGTCGACGTTCGCTTCACCTTCCTCCGTGTCATTCTGTGCAGCTGTTGCTTCTTCTGTGGTGTCGCCAGTTTGCTCCAAATTCGGAACTTCACTATCAGCTGGCGGCTCCTCTTCTACTTCAGGTGGAGGGGTTTTCTCCTTCGGTGGCTCCTCTGGTTCCGGAACAGGCTCGGGCTATATGGGAAAAGTCTTAAAAGACATTCAATTTTGACTTGATACACGACTTACAATAGGCGTCGATGGACGTACAGGTTCTGGTTTTTTATAGTTCTTAACAATTTTAACTTTGTAGGCGTTAGCTGCCCTAGCCTCGGCTTCTAGTTGCTGCTTGCTCTTCGGAATCGGTCTGTTCGGCTTTTGCATGAATGTTGTCCACTTCTTTTTTTCCTTCTCCATTTCGACCTTGGTCTTGATTGCTTCTTCGTTTAGTTGACGAAGCACCTCACTGCTCTGACAAACTCCAGGCTTCGGAAAGATTCTGTTAAAGTTAACGCTAAAAGTTAGAATTTAAGGCGGTGTTTATTTGTAATCGCATGCGCAGCTACCCGAGGACATTGTGCTCCTGAAGGACTTCAGCTTCTGCAGACAACAAAGTTGCGATCTCCTCATCTTCGGCCTTGTTCTCAGGCTCTTCAACACGAACTGCTTCATCTTCTTGAACAGGCTGATCTTCGCATGCTAGCAGCTCGTCTATTTGAGCTTGAATGGAGGATTCGATCAATGAGTCCGGTGTACAAGAGAGTTTTGGCTCTAGACTGCCAATGATGGGGAAGAAGTGTTCCTTCTCCTCCTCTTCGCTTTCCCTTTACAAAAACAATGTTAGAGTCGTTTTATGAATTTACTGAACAGCCTACCTATAAACCCCTAAGTAGAAGACGTTTCCGCAATGAGAAATGACTTTGTGAGCTTCATCATGCGTCATTGGGCTAGTTGCATCGTCATTGATTCGAACTATAACGTCGTCGACCCGTAGTCCAGCTTCCTCTGCCAGACTTCCTTCAGATACCTGAAATGCAGCATTTGATTGAGAATGAGATGGATTAAGCAAGCTTTTAGCACTAGACTGGGTGACTCAAACCAGAGGTTACAGGTCATATGGAAAAATATAATGAAGTAGGGAAGTTTTGTAACTCATGGAGAGGCATCAGACCAACCACGAAAGTGTCGTGCCACAAAGTTTCTACGGGATTGGTCCTTCGAGCTCTCTTGAGGTATATAAATATATATATCTAATTTTCGAAGAAGAATTTGGTTGTTTTGTAAACATATCCGTGCATCTGCCAAGAGGTAGTTTTCGATATTTCGGTGACTTCAAACGTAAGGTAGATCATCAAGATCCTAGATAACAGTTTTATTTATGTCTTGTCTGAACGACAATATTGAGAATAAGCCTTCGGACGGCAGTTCTATTCTAGAATGTTTGTCAGAAACATTCGGGGTCGAACCAGAAATACGCTCTGTTGTCTAACACACTAATCACTGAGCCACTGCGCCTGCATGTAATCTGTTTACCCTTCGTACCATTTCTGACAGTAATTTTGGTTCATTCTTGACGGTGGTTCCTGTCAAAATAAGGTCATACAGTGCAGTGCGCATGTGAATACTGCGCCGTACTAATAACAAATTTTATTCTCGACTTTAAATTAACGAAAGCTCACAATTGCGAAGTTTGTACGGAAAATATAGCTGTGAACTACTAAAATATAGAGTCGAAACTAAAAATGTTTATTGTTAAGTCCCATTAGGTACATGGATTAGTGACCATTTTGATCAAATTGTCACTAATTCGAATATACAAGCGTGATAACCCTAGCCTTTCTCGTTTGACACATAATTTTGCCTTAAGAAATGCCCAATTCGCAATTACTTACGAACCCGGGGCAATGCCAAATGGCAAAATTTAAATTTTTAATGTATCAGTAAAACTTCTAAAAAATTAATTTTCCTAACCTGACCTATTTTATTATTCATATAACTAGTAAGCTCTCGATTCGATCCCTATTCCATTTACTTGTCACACAATGGCCACATTCCAGCTCCAGACCAGATGGTCGGTAACAATGCTTTTCCTACATCAACCACACATATGAACCCAGTACTCAGTCACAAAATTCTTGACTAAATTTGTCGGCTACTCCCTCACCGACGTCAACTGAAAAAAAAAAAACTGTTCATGCCACCGATCAAGGCCAGCTAAAAGAGGAACACATCAAGCCAGCCAGCTGCCAGACTTACTAAATAAGAAAAAGAACATCTTGCTATAGAATGATTACAAAAATACAACTGCCATATCGATTTCATTATCGACAGCAGTTTTTCGTTGTCAAAGTCAGCTACATCTACACAAAGAACGAATTTGCATTAATGGATAATTATATTGCAAAATCAAAACAAACAAAAGGAGTGCACAATACCGGCCTTAGTAGAAAAAATAAGTCTCTTATTTGAGATTAGTAAGAAATGTGCAAAGAAATTTCAGCAACATTGCCAGCAATCATTTAGTTCGATTATTGAAAGATACACTTGCTGAATTCAATGGTTAACTAGGCCTGAAGAATTCAACTTAGAAATCGGGACAAAAGTCGGTCCCCAATGTCTACTTCACACCTTATTTGACAGTTTGTGGTATTTACATTTTCATTGAATGTGTCAAAAGTAAGGTAAAACTGATAGACTCCTCAAAAATGTATTTTATTAAGAGAACCATTCTCTTAAGAGTTCGCAAATGCTTTTCTTGTTGTTTGTCTTTATCGTCTATTGACCGACATTTATAAACAAATGCCCACCGCCTGTCTGCAAGCTGATTTCTTTATCTGGGACAAGAGTTCACTAAGTTGGTCGATATCTTTAGATTGGCGAGTTCAGTTGATAAATTGATTGCTGCGAATTGGTTTCTTTCTTTCTTAATTTTGAGTAAGTGCCAACAAAAACGTAGGGCCTGCTATTGCTGGTACGTGCATGACCCAGAGACTTTGGAATACATTATTATTGATAAAATGTATCATTTGTAGATTCTGTATCATAATTGAAAGGAATATTCAGGAATATCGTTGCACAGAAATTATGGACAGAAAACTGGGAAAGTAAAATCATTATTTATAAATTCAGGTGCAAAATTGCAGATGCAACTATAGGTAGAGACAGTGTTTTCCAGGATATTGCTTTTCTTGAATAGATGGTATCCACCTCATAACATTTTTTTTTTCATGCACCATTACGTAACACACTCCGTTTTTCAATTTTCTTTTCGTCGGTTTGACGTTAACCTTTTAAGTCTTCATTTGTCAAAAATAACACTTTCTACAAGTTTAGCTTTCAATTTAAACACAACTGCATATATTTATTGATTTTGAATCACAACTTTTATACCTTGACTACCGTTAAAGGTATTTCAAAGTCCGATCCGCCAACCAACCGAAATCCCCACGGTACGTTATCAAAACGACACATTTTGATGTCGACAACCATTTTCGGAACGATTTAGTACTGTTTTAAAAATCGGAAATATTAAAAATTATAATTTTTTCTATTTCTCCGTGTTGTTCGCGTAATCCAAGTGGTGCGACTGAATCTTTTAAATCAATTGATTCCTGATCGATTGCAGTTATCGTTTATAGATTCAGACAGATTCAGAGAGGAGAATAAGAGAATAGTTGCATTTTTATTTTTATTTTCCTTGGCGAGCATGCGATGCGAAAGAGCATGTTACCGGTGAAAAGTGGAAATCGAAATTCAAAACACCATCATTATGGCGTGAAAAACATTTTCATAGCGTAGGCACGATCACGACAGTGACACACGTGCTTACCGAGACAGGTGGCAATTGTACACAAGATTGAAGAGCAAATTGAAATAAATCTATTTTCTCAGGTGCGAATATGAGTGAGGGTGTGGGAGATAACATGAAAGCGAAAGTCACTTACGAAGGAGATGTGTGAACATTCAATTCACATGTTTTGTGTTTGTATTTGCTATAAGAGGAATGAATACGGTACATGTGCTTTCTCATTTATTAATAATATTATTCTTCTACTGGGCATTTCAGTTCAATTTCAATGTGTCAGACTTGGCAAGCACTGGTGCATTCGTGCTCACAAGAGTTGTTCTTCACAAGGTATTCATTGAACTCAGTTTTGTGGTTGCGTTCATTCACCCCATTTAGAGATTTAAAACCAGTCGGGTAAAAAGGGATGCAGTCACCACTCTTCTGATTGTTCAAATGATGGCATTCATTGCTTTACTTGATAGAATATAATCACAATCCTTTTGTTTATTAACGTGCAACTGAGGGCTGTATTTGGGTCACCGGTCGCTGCTCAACTAAAGCCAGAAGTTAAGAAAATCTCAAAACTATACTTCGTCTTAGGACTTCGGCACCTATCTCATCAACGTACATATCAGGACGTTTATGAAGACAACGTTACATTTATTAAAACAAACTTCAAATTATACAAATTTAAAATTTTAAATTAGAAAAGTGTTCACTTCAGATTTGGTTTGACAGCGGGCTTCATTACCGAATTAGCCTTGACAGTACATGCATTTTTTTCTTTATACGTACAAAATTCTGTTCGGGCTTTTTTATCTATTCTCTTGTTTTTTAATTAATTGTATTCTAACTACAATAAATCTAAATATAAATAAATAAACATTCCGCAGTGTGAGTTATATGCCTTTTGCTATTTAACGTCTAAATTTGACGTTTCGCTACTGTACACAGCACTCTTACCTAATCAAATACATATTTATTTAGACTTACATGTGGTAGTCACTAGATTAATTATTTTTGAATGTTTTCTTGAGCAATAAGTCACTTTTTTCGTTTTTCGACGTCCAAAAACTCGAACCCGACACTTTGACACCGACCTCTGATATTAAAACTTGGAAAAAATTGGAAGAATCGGTTCGTTAACAAAAAAATAAATCTCCGGACTCAACGTGAGGTTTAAGAAATTCACAAATGATACATGATTTTCCAGGCGGGAATCGGGCATTTTATAACACAGGACATTTTAACTAAGCATTGAAAATTAAATGTATTATTTAGTGGATTTTGAAAAGTAGACTAATGAAGTCCAGTCTGCTTGACTTATATTTTATGCTCAGAGAAAAAAACGGATATTTGACCCAAAATTAGGCCCTAAAAACATGATTCAAGGAATATCATCATCCCAAATTGCAGAATTACAGAGTGATTTGGAGGAAGTGGATTGACTGTTGTACTTTACTTAGGATGTTTGTCTTAAGTCGTACAACAAAAACAAACAAAAATGGATTTTGAATGGACTTTTAAAATTTGTTATTTGTGTCGGTTTAGGGGTTGTTATCTAAATTTTTGCCAGAAACGAGCCGTAAACGCACTACCTTACCGATGTGTAACCCATCGCAGTTTTTTTCCCTGAACACACACTCAAGAAACCGAATTCCCAATAGCAAATAGCCACAGACAGCTTTTCTCTCATGCAACTCAAATACACGTTCTCTCACAACAAAACAGCGCCGTGACTGTCAAGTTTCTTATCAAAATTCATTCCGTATTTAATTTCTATCTGCGTCGGGTCTGCTACGTTGTTTACCTGCTGCTTTCGTTTTCGTGACTTTAAGAAATTAAACTGGCCGCTAGATTAAGGTTCAAAGTCTATTTATAATTTTTTAATTGAAAAACTCTACCAACTAGCCGGCTTACTGCAGCACAAGGTGAGTGTGAGATCGCATCGAAATCGGTTGACATCCACCAGTTTAGTCTAATTATAGAACCTCAACAATGCTTCCAATCTTCCGCAAATGTGCTAACCGTGCTCTGTACCAAAGGGTAAAAAAAATCAACAAGATTCAATTCTCAAATTCAACATTCTTATCATCACGTTTTTATTTAGATAAATTCTGTACCAGTGCGGTATCTTAACCTCTTGGAGTATCAAAGCAAGGATCTTCTACAGAAGTATGGAGTGTCAATACAGGAATTTAGGGTGCTCGAAGAGAACATGGACGGTGGAGTACTGAAGGAATTCGGTAGGTTAATCTGAAAGATTATGTCGATTCTTGTCTTATCTCTCTGAACAACAGTAGATGTACAAACAAGTTTGGTAGTTTGTTAAGTATGCTTCTATTTTTGTATATTGATTGCGTAATTCTATTGATTGCTGACCCAAAATGCTTGCAGAATCTTCCATATGGGTAGTAGTTATTGTTACGTTCGATTCAAGTAATGCAATCACATAGATTAAATTACATAAGGTTAGCAGCAGCAGTCGTCAAACAAAGATGCTCGATCGCACTACAAGTACACATCTTTATGATGTTACTTTACGTTCCCATTCAATAAAGATTGAGTGACGACAAAGTGCGATAAATAAGCGCTCTTCACTATCTAAATCAATTGTAGTTCATTAAGCGGCTTCTATAAAGTTTCTTATAATAAAGGGGTACGTGGCGAGTTCAAATAGAATTCAGTCCAATGAGCGCATCATACAGTTTGCATGGATAAGAGTTTTTTGATAAAAAAAATTCATATTTAGGTAAACAATTGAATCACCTCGTACGCTTTCACTTTCAGAGTGCCCAGAGTATGTGGTCAAGGCGCAAATTTTGGCCGGCGGACGCGGCAAAGGACACTTTGACAATGGCTTTAAAGGCGGAGTGCACATAACAACAAAGTAAGTACAACCATTCATAGACTACGTACCATAAATCGTTCGCGCAGCTTTTAATTGAATTCAGTTAGCGGCAACACAGATACAAAGTTGTTGTTCCACAACAATGGACGATAAAAAGCTGCCCGATAGATTTGTTCGTCCTTATTTGTAACAATCGATTTAGGTACTATCATATGCCCAAACTTATAAGCTTACCGCGTCTCCATAATAAGATGTACACAAGGTATAGCGAATGTAACTAGTCATCCTTCAGATGTAAACGCGAAAACATTTCGAACTGTGAATATCTAAATAACACTTTTTCATTTAATAAAGCTCTCCGACTAAGAACGACTGTTTTTTCCTTTCAGAAAAGACGAAGTCCTTGATCTAACAAAGAAAATGATCGGCCACCGTCTCATCACGAAGCAGACCCCTAAAGACGGTATCCAAGTGAGGAAGGTGATGGTTGCTCGAAGTGTTAACATCATCCGCGAAACGTACATTTGTATTCTTATGGACCGAGAGCACAACGGCCCAGTGCTAATAGCATCCCCAGCAGGTGGTGTTGACATTGAAGCGGTTGCCAAGGAAACTCCCGAGAAACTACTCACCATTCCCATTGCCATCGATGCAGGTCTGTCGCGAGAGCAAAGTCTCAGAATTGCAAACTTTCTGGAATTCAAGGGACCATTAGTCGAGAAGTGTGTAAAAGAGGTCGAGAAACTCTGGGAACTCTTCAAAAATGTCGACGCTGTTCAGATCGAAATCAACCCTCTAGCGGAGACAGACGCCGGAGAAGTAATTTCAGTGGATGCCAAGTTGAACTTTGATGACAATGCTCAGTTTCGTCAGAAGAACATTTTCGAAATGGAAGATACTAGTGAATCTGATCCCAGAGAAGTGGAAGCTGCGACGCATAACCTTAACTACGTGGCCATGGATGGCAATATTGGTTGTTTGGTGAATGGCGCTGGTCTCGCTATGGCTACAATGGATATCATCAAATTGAATGGCGGCAGTCCGGCGAATTTCCTTGATGTCGGCGGTGGAGTGAAAGAGAGTCAGGTTCTCGAGGCTTTCCGAATTTTGGCGTCTGATCCAAATGTAAAGGCGATCATGGTTAATGTGTTTGGAGGTATTGTGAACTGCGCCACCATCGCTAATGGTATTGTGGCAGCGTCAAAAGCTCTCGACCTGAAAGTACCTTTGGTGGTTCGCCTGGAGGGAACAAATGTCACAGAGGCAAGAAATATACTTAAGGACTCTGGTCTTCCGATTAAGACAGCATCGGATCTGGACGATGCAGCACAAAAGGCCGTGCAGGCTTTGAACTGAGAAATACTGCTTTCGTGTTCGACTGAAACTGCTTTTATAATTTGTTTTCTTATACCTACCTAGTTGTCCCCCTTTTGAAATTCGCTCCACCGGAACCTGTTGGACATTTCCATTTTTGTTTAAGTAAGCCGCAAAAACGTTATGTACTTTTTTTTTATGTACGGACCTCCTAGAGAAAATATATAATGTACCTAAGATTGTTATTATTAAAGTTGGTTTCTTTTACATTTTGTTCTCGAAAAGTATTAGGATTGAATCATTTTTGTTGTTTCAGATTAAATCCGCAATGGTACAAATGCCCATTTGAAATTTGTACTGTGCCCAACAATATATTTAAATACATAAAAACCAGCAAGCCAAAAGAATGTGCTTAGTTAATTTTAAGGTATTAGCACTTTGGCGAGAATTAAGTTTAAAATATTACTTCAAACATAAATATTTCGTTAGGAGGCAGTGTGATTTAATTTTCTCAATTTGAATTTCTGAATTCTGAATTCAAAACCAAACTTTCTCTCAACTCTCAACTCTAAAATCTCGGGTGTCACTGTCACGTCTTAGGGCGGGCGAATTTTGTGTGGTGATTGGTGAATCCAAACGACCAATTCCAAACCAATCCGTTGTTTTGTTCTTGTGTAAATGAAAATAAAATTGAACTCATTTAAGAACGCGCTGAAATCTATTACGCATCATAATTCATATCAAAAACAAAATGCTTTCCAAATTGAATTGAATTGAGCTCTTCGAATCCGCAAAGGAAATAACAGCAATTCAGACCAGAGCTACTTTTACGCAGCATTGATGTGGGATTGGGCAGCTTGGAGGTGAGTCTTTTTTTAATTGCATATTTTAAGACTCATATTTTGATTTTTCTATTGCTGTTCTATTAAATAGACATCTTTATTTATATTCACGTCACGCTTGCATCGCACTGTAGCTATTTGAAGTTTTAAAATTCAATAAACAAAAGAGAGTTATTGTTTTGTAAGCACTAGTGACTAGTGGCTATGACTACCATGGGATTATATGGATTTCGGGATGAGGAAAACATAAGCTGGCTGTCGAAATGATTAAAATCACCGCCGAAATTTTTGAATTCATATTGTGTGGAGGTTAGTTTAGGGACTAAGCCTGAGGATTCGCATAATAACACTAGACCCATCGCTTTTATGACCTAAATAAATTGGATTTAAGATTTTGTACACACGGCCTCTGTCTCTTATCCCTCTTTTCACCCAATACTTACTTAAGTTCATATTTTTAAAAATTTGGCTTCTGAATCAAGTCATACATGACGGCGCGTCGCGTTTTCTAAACATCATATTCTGCCTTGATCATAGGGTATGGTGCGATGGGCTTCTTCGCCGTTATAAGTTGGAGACTTTGTCGCTGCGTGCATGTCTAGTTAGTATATTCCATATTGTCAGCACCTACTGGGATTCTATTTTAAGGTTTCTACACGTACTCATTACATTTTGGATAACTTTAAGTAAACATTTGTTCCTGTAGTATAGCTTCTCTCGTGGTCCTTATTTTTCTCAATAAACGTAAGAATGGTGATGACTCCGTCAGAGTTGTCGGTGGTCTTTTGCAACTCGTGTATTGTAAAAAGTGAAGTCACACATGGAAATGACCTTTATTGTGTATGCTGCATTACAGACATTAAGGAACGGCTCCTTCTGGGGAATGAAGGAAGTTATATAGTTGCAAAATCCATTCCAAATAATAAACCGAACCTATATCATAATATTATGAGAAGTATTAAATCATTTTTTCAAAATCATTTTCCTACAAGTCGGGTTATTTTAATTTCAATTGTGTACTAGTCTCACTGTAGTCAGTTCTGTTTGTTAAAGGACAATTTTAGCATCCGTGTTTGTTACACGTCTTCTAATCCCAGCTTCACTGATTCTTTGAGACCGCGGGCGCCCAACGAACGGGTACAGCTAGTTCTTCAAATTAAAAGCACAACCCGCAATCTATTGTACTAAATACGTTCATGTTCTAATTCAATTTATTTCTGGTTTCATTACAACAATTTCATCAATTTACAGAAATCTTTGTATAGTCTCTCTATGTGTTGATGTTACAATAATATCTAATGTTATTTAGTAAATAATAAATATACAAATTTAATTTGCTAACTGCTTACTTTAGTTTATTCATATTTATTTCAATAATTCAACTTGATTTGTTTAGTCTGATTACCAGTTATATTGACAGTAGTTAATGGAAAAACAAAAACACAAGTACGCAAGTGAACAGAAAGCGCAGATACTTCCATTACTCAATTTGAACACATTTCTGTCAATATTGACGTTTCCAAGTAATCAATAATAATAATAATAATACAAAAGTAATCGTTACTCGTCTGCTTCTGCCCTGGGGCTCAGTCAAGGCAGAAGCAGCACTGTTATGAAATGAGAAAATGATTTGCACCTTCCTCTATACTTAACAAATAATATCACAAATATATAGTTACATGATGTATATATATTTCTTTATTTTTATGCAAACGAGTATACTGATTTATTTGTTTATTTTTCCTTGCTGTTTAAGTGCAAATAACCATTAACGTGTTCTAATTTAAGAGTTACTTCACTATTTTGTAGAAAATACTTGGCTGATTTTTTTTTGTTTTGTTTCTAATTTTAGTTTATATTTATTTAAAAATGTTTTTAAATATTTTTATTGTCTAGTTTTGTTTTTAATTTGTTAATTAGTATTGCTAAAATATTTTACAATATGCTGAAACGTTTTTTTTCCTTTCTTTTTTAGTTTAATCTTAGAAAATATAATATTTATGCAAAGTTTTCTTTATTTTAAATTGACAATTGACTTTTGATTATGTTTAACTGATATTACAAAATGTTCGAACAAAAGAATAGGAGAAAGAGCAACAACCTAAGTGTTGATTGAGAAAATAAGCTTTTCGTATCAGATATGTGTTGTAGGTGTGTCTGTGTGTAGATCGGTTGAGTTTACGTCATGTGAAGGTCACCTTTGAGGATGCGGGTAAAGGTTTTCTTGAATTGCTGGTTGGCGAGGGCGTAGCAGAACGGGTTCATCGGGCTATTCGCGTAGCATAGAAAGTACGAGAACATGTAAAGGTGCTCATTGGTGCATGGCGGGTTGGAGCAAAAGCCCTCAACCAGGGCCAGTACGTGATATGGTGTCCAGCAGGCCACGAATGCGCCGAGGATGAATGAGATTGTACGAAAGGCTTTGCGCGCTCGATTCTCCGACTTGGACTTTTGCCTTCGGATGCTGAGGGGGATTTTCTTTTTGCCCTTCAGATGGCGCCCGATGGAGCGGATGAAATCGCGTTTACTCGCCGTTCGGCTTGATTGGATACCAGTGGCGTGTGAGTCATCGGTGTGTGATTGCTTGCCCGCCATTGAGGTCGAACCGGAACTCGTGCTGGGCGCGGTCTTCGCGGCTTCCTTGTCGGTGTTGCAGTCTGTGTTAGCAGCCGATGTGGCCTGTCTCGCCATGGTTTCGGATGCCGTCTGGGAAACGGGCGTTGAGGCTTCTGCCACGTTGTCGAACAAGTTGGCACCCGTGTCCTTGCTCGAGCCTGGATAAGAAGACAAATCGGTATTTTTATTAGAGTCTCCTTCGTATTGGGAATGTGCTTTGGGATTCTGGTGGGTTGCATGCTGGCTCTTGGCAGCCGCTCGAATGAGTGCCTTTTGCAAGAGTGTTGGATTGGTGACTGTTTGGTTGGCTTGGGCCGCGGCTGTGACCACAGTGATCTTATGCGGAGGGAAGCTGTAGGATGTCGATAGGCTCTCTTGGTTTGGTGATGGAAGGATAATTGAACTCTCGTCCATGTAGCGCAGGTCGGCGCCGTCCATGCTCTTCATGACGTCGTAGTAGGTGGCGGTATGGTCGCTGGTGACGCTGCCCAGCTGCTTGTCTGAACCTTCCGATACTGGCGAGTTGCACTGGAAGCCTTCGGGCGGGGGTAGGATAGCTTGGACAAGGTAGGGAATTACCTGATCCTTGGGCACTTCAATGGGATCGATATTGACGGGAGACAGTGGAGACCCTTTATTGTCATCAATGGGCGCGTTCTCGGGGATGTAAGACAGGTGGTCTGCGTCTGATTGCAGGCGGATCTCTTCGGGCAGAGGGTTGGGGATAACATTACCTTTACTTCGGGTGGCAATCAGAGCTGCCTGCGCCCCAAATACCAGTCCGATTGAAGAGCGTTTTCTCAGCATCGCTAACTGTTGTTGCTGCGTTGGATTCGATGCCTGCAGCTGGTTCACAGAGCTTTCTTCGTCCGAGTCAAAGGCTGGGCTACTGGAACGTTCGCTCTTCTCCGCATCGGCTACATCACGCTTCGTTCCGTCATCGGGCTTTTTACCCACCTCCGGTGGGAGTTGTCTGTCCGCGTGACACGACTCCTTTCGCTCGGGTGCGGCGGCCTCTTTTGGGTCAGACGAAGTCGACGAGGTCAGGTTCGAGGCAGGAATGGTGGTACTATTTGGCGCAGCTAAATCGCTTGACTTTTGGCCACCACAGCCGTCTGTGATTCCGATACCTGCCGCACGACCGGCCATTCCGGTCATGGCCCCAGCACTCAGTGCCACCATTGACTGCATCTTTCGTTGCTTCGCCTCGCTGCGTTTCTGCATTTCGTAGGCAGTCTTATAAATGCCACCGTACAAGATGAACAGCACCACCAGCGTGGTCCAGTAGTAGCCAATTATAAGGGCGGTGTTGAAGATGGGATCTTTCAAAAACTGCACCGCACACTGGCCTGGCAGTAGGTCACGTTTCCCCGTAAAGTGTTCCCACCCAAATATCGATATGAAGAACAGCAGTGCTGGGATTATCCACGTTATCGTGACCATATAGATGACCCGCTTTTTAGTTCGCCAGCTGCGGTATTTCGCCGCAATTTTCACAGAACAAAATCGATCGATTGTTATCAACAGCACCGTGTACTGTGACACCAGGCATACGGTGTAATCAACAGACAGCCACAGGTCGCACAGCAGCGGCCCGAGGTCCCAGTAGCCCATCAGAACGTAGACCGTATAAAACGGCATCGACACAGTGCCTGGATTAGAAAAGATCGCATTAGTTTGGAATTGCTAAAAACATTCCCTTACCTATGAGCATGTCTGTTGCTGCCAACGAAGCAATAAAATAGTTGCTCGGCTGTCGTATACTTCGGTCGACAATAAATGCCAACAGCACCAAAATATTTCCGCCCACCGTCAGGATTATGCATATCGCCAGGCAAACAGCGATGGCTATCGTTTGCCACAAATCGAACGGTGGCAGTACCAATGCAGGACCATCGCCATCTAATGAATCATTTTTGCCTGTCACCGTACCATTTGCTGATTTATTGTCATAGAGTATATTGTCTTCTTCACTGCTCCAGCCCGGAAGTTCATCGCCGTTATCGAACAGTGTCCGGTATAGTGGATTCGTCAGATAGTTTTGACATTCGGTATGTTTCAGTATTCGCTGGTACAGAGATTTGCATAGATTTTCACGTTCCTTCTGCAGTCGCCTGGAAAATATATTCAGAACATAAATATTGCATTATTTTGCGGATGCATTTTTGGTTTTGGCAATTGGGTATTATACAGATGGACGCATTTCGAATCATTCAAATATTTACCTACTGAACTAGTCCATTCAAACAAGCGGGGCTTGGGTTTACATTCTGACTGTGCTCGTGCAGAAAAATGGTAAATTCGTTAACGACCATTTCATATTTTGGCCGGGCATCTTTTTCTCATACAAATTTATATGAGTGCCTGAGAAGCAAATACGGTATAAATAAAGCGACTACTTTCTTAAAAAATTCTACAAAAAGTCGTGGTGTGTAATTTCCCACGCTTTTCTTTAGCGCCGCAACCACCCCATACATTTGCATATCTCTATTCCTAATTGGTACAACTTTCGCACACAATTGCATTTTATCCTTTTGTGTGGATTTTGGGGAATCGCTGGCGATTCTTCTATTGGTATTTGCCGCAACACGTTAACCATTTCACACGACAGATGTTTCTTCTAAGATTCCTTGTTAACTCGTCGGCGAACGAAGTCTTCTTCTGGGGAACTCAAGGCCAATGAAATACGAATCGCCTGGTTTTGCTTTTGTATTTTGTATTTTTTTTTTTTTTTTTTTATGCATAGCTAAGATTCTAAGAAAAGAGAACAATTCAGAATCTTCTCAGCCTTTCGAATACTTCTTTCCCGAAGTTCTAAAATATATTCCAGCGGCATTCTGATTATTTCTTTAACGATTCAAGAGGCCCCACTGAATAAGTGTGCTCGAAAGGAAATACTAATGGGATTTGGTCTGCACTTTCAATTACAAAATAACTTCAAAAGTAAAGAAAATAGCAAGAAACATCGAACAGAATAATGAATGGTTTAATCGACTTAATCCGCAAACAGAAGTTCTTGTCTAACTTTAGTTTACTGAGTCACCAAAATCGACTAATCAGTGACTGCTTAGTATGTGGGGCCTAATGCAGTAAAAACGGCCATCTTTTTTTTCTGCCTTAGTGCTAAGATTTTGTATATATAGAGAAAGGACTTACTCAACAACTATTTAAATAAATGCCTTAAATTAGATTTTGTACTACATTAAGTAAGACTCTATCCCCCGTATTAATCTACCCTGCGTAAAAGTTATCAACTGGTTACTCGGAAGTTACGTCAAATTTTTGTATGCAAACTGACGTCTGCTTACTAAATTGCGCACATTTGCTTATTAATGTGGGGATATACCGTATATGGTTTGATTATTAACTAAAAAACAATTTTAAATAAAATAAATATACAAAAATAGTGAACTGAATCAATAGCATAGCATAATAGTACATAAATGTATGAACTAAATCTGGATGCAGCAAACTTCTAATGAATAGACCCGTCAGATGAAAAATAATAAAATGCTAACAACACAAGTCCATAGCTGTAGCTTGTGAGAGTAGAGTAGATTTGGGTACATATTTCTGTCTAGTAAAAGTAAATACGACTTTGACAGTTCGTTGTAAAAATTAATGTTGTAACTTATTTTTTTTTTTGCATTTTAACATCTAATCGCAGAGAGAAAAGTTAAAAGCGAGTTGGGGAGCATTTAAAATTTTGCGACAGCGAGTGGTTTGAGCGCTAAGATTTCCTATTATTTGGACGTGGGTGAATGACATAAAATTGTGTTTTTTTACTCGTAAGAAAGTAGGTCAAAGTCGATTATTTCAAAACAGGAACTTCAAAGTGTTTGGTCTTTGAATATTTTTATATACCCACCAATAACAGGTTTTTTTTAGCATTGTATTTTCAAAATAACTGATAAACGCCAAACATTTGACATTAATGAAAGGAAACTGCTATAACCCATAGGTGATGATTCGATCAATAACTTCAAATTCGCAGTCTAAAACATGAAACATGAAACATCTACCTCACATGGCCTTTGATGCCTTCAACCAAATAATATTTTATGAATCTAATATGTTTTTTTTGGAAGGTATTCAAATTTAAATGATTAAATAAATAAATAACTTTCGCTGTCCCTTCTGGTTCGTTATAACCGATTTCCACTGTAAATGTTGGGTGCACGTATTTTTACCAGAATTCACCTCTGATTCGATTCACATTTACTTTTGATATTTTATTTGGGACAAACCGTTTGCGTTCGATAATTTAACAAATTCTATAATAAAACCTGTTGACGCAAATGTTAATTAAATTTGACTTACCACTGCGTTATAAAGTCAGGTTTTATTGAAAAAATCGGATTTGTGCGATTATTTGCATCCAAAGTCACATTAACGAATCCCTCGGAGCTTCCATCACCTCCAGCATCTATGTATCGATGATCCATGGCTTGGCAGCAGGACTGTTGATATCTCTCCTCTTCGGTGTGAAATTTCAACTCTGCATCCGCCAAACAAAATTCTAAATACTTCGCTACATCATATCATCCGGACGTCATCTAAATTGATTCTAAATTTTGAAAACCAAATCTGTAATTCGTTCGCACCCCGCCAGATACGAGTGTGTTATCCATTTGAATTGCAGTAAGTGTTGTGTTGGTTTGACGATACATACAGCGCTCTGAAACGAAATGCAAACATAATTCATTTTAGTTTTGCGTTGCGAGATATGAGATGTCACAAAATGAATACGAAACAGTATTCCCTTTCGAAAAGGACGATTTTTCAATTCAAACAAAACGAATGGCACAATCAATCAACCTTCAACTTCGTTCGTGCAAATGCCACAAGAAACACCTCAACGCCAAAACCACTGTTCACACAATAAGAACTTGTGAATAGCAGTACTCGGTGGTAATGGTAATGGTAACGTGTTTCTTGTTTATTATGCCATTGAAGAGGAAGACGGTGCCCTTCGTGTGGGCATGGACATTCCGAAATCCATATCCACAGTGCACAATAATAAAATCGATTGGCAGTGTGCTCCGAACACAGCGCCGCTAAAAATACCCATTTCCGCTTGTGTCCTTTTGTTCGGCAGGAATTATATCGGAAAGTGTATAAACGTCAATTACTTAAAAATAAATATTGCACCGTAAAAGTGTGTGTGCGCTCGCCCTGAGATAGGCGTAAAGGTGATCGTGGGGCACGGCATATGCTGGAGGAGAGCGCAAAAAACACAATCGATACGAAAACTCACTCAGCTATGAAATCAAAGGCAAGCGATAGGTACGTGTAGATATTACCTGTAGCTGCGGAGCAATTCACGCGAACCTACCTATGAACACGATACGTAAAAGTTGCAAGTTACTGGTGCGGCAGAAAAGCAGAATAGTATAGGCCTTGTAATCTACACACTCTGCTACAACCGGTGGATGTAAAGGTCCTTGCTCATAGAGAGCTCCAAGTGTGCGGTAGAGTGCCTCGTTACTCTGCCGTACGATATATCAAACAGGTGTACTGAATGTTGATGGGTACGGCTGCTTCAAGTTAGCTTATTGTTTGGCTCTTCTAAATCGAACGAAGCAGCAACGCAAAAGTTATCATAAGAAACGATGTCGGTTGTCGGTTGTCGCCTTTATGTGTGAAGCATGTCGCCGAGATGTTTTTAACGAAAAACAATAGAAATTTAAGTGGAATTCCTATTTTGAATCATTAAGTAAATGCTGCGGCACAGAGAATGGATCTGTCACAGCTGTTTGAGAAATAAACCCGCGAGCTACCTACCAACTCGCACATCAGGAATCTATAGTCGTAACGGGATAACATGAAGGTGCTCGGGGCATGCTGATGCTCCCCGCAGATTGATGGAAATTGTTTTGCATTCTCTTGTTTTGCATTGACAATGTGTGGAATTTATTGTCTCAATGTATTCTTTGTTTCGATAGATACCTACCTTCATGTAACAAGAAAGAAATTTCGCGCCGCTGTCATAATGTAATTGGAGTTTCGATTCACAATGTTGTAAGTACTTTGTACCGAAAGGGCTGTACTATGCTACCATTACGCCTCAAACGACAGCTGTAATGTCTTATTGCTTCTGGAAAACAAATGCGTATAGGATTTGCTATTACGCGAGTCTGCGAGAGGGAATAAGCATCTGCTTACTGTCTGTTTTATTTTTAAAATTAAGCAACTCTGATGCCGAAGAGGATAGTGTTAGTGAAACTACAGGTACATTTGAGATGGCAGTTCATATCTTGCAATCTTTCAGTTTTTACTTTAAAGATTCACATTCATTTCGTGGTTTCAAGTTGGTAGCGCGTTCATTTGACACCTGTAAAACTCATATGTCATTTGCAGTGTCATAATATTAGTTGGATGATTGCCATTTACGATAATGGATCGCTTAACAATCGAGCAACGCGTTAAAAATATTAAAACTTACTACTAAAGTGGTGATTTAAACGTAGCCACTTTTCGCGCATTACGCGATGATTATGGTCGTCATAATCGACCGACTACGCAAGTAATCGGTAAAATTATGAAGAAATTTTGCAGAGAGTGGAAGCGTTACTGATGTCGTAAGGCCTGTGAATCAGTCGAAAATATTGCTGCTAAGATGCCAATGGGCAGACGGTTACAGTCAATTCGGAGCATTATGGTCGAACGATAACCGTTTTTTTTTTTTGGCCGGCGATTTAAGGTCATGACTTGGACGATATGTGGTTCCAACAAGACGGGGCAACAAGCCACACAACACGACCAATTATGGGTTTATTGCTTGAGAAGTTTCCTGGTCGCGTAATTTCACGTTTTGGCAACCTCAGTTGGCCTCCAAGATCGTGTACTTTGACACCGTTAGATTTTTTCCTATGGGGCTACGCAAAAGACCGTGTCTACGCGAATAATCCCCGAACTCTAGACGCATTACAAACCAACATTACTCAAGTCTCAAGTTATGGCCGAGATACCGCCGTGCGGAAAAATTACCTAAAAAAAATCGCATGCTGCTAATTTTCCCGAAGCGGCCATTTGAATGATGTTGTATTTCAGACTTAATGGCAAAGTCCAAACTTTATAATGCAATCAAATTTTCATAAAAAATGTATCGCTGTGTGTGTTTTATTTAGCTCTACTTTCGAAACCGAAAAATGAATGACCCTTTATTAAAGAATAGCTTCTCGCTTTGATTTTTTTCTACACACCGACCTCATTAAAAAAAAAAACCAAAGCGTAGTTTCCTTGTGATATATTTCCACGAGTGTTTGTGTATGCTGGACTACTGAGCAAGGGGTCTCAGGTTCGATCCCCGGTAAAACAGAAATTTTTTGGGAGTATAACTGCCATGAAAGGCTTCTCAATTCTGCCGTTGGGACTCGGCATAAAATTGCAGGTCACTTGCTCAGGTCAGATGCTTGATGAGTTTTTGACTAGATGGCAATTTTATTCGTAGCCTCTTTTTAATTCAAGATATTTTGGGTTGCATGCGAACCCTCGTACGAAGTAACAAAACACCTCAGTATATGGCTTACAAACATATATATTGACAGATGTCGTTACAAGTGATATAATAGAAGGTAGTAGCGTGCGGTATCCCAAACTGTGAACCTTCTCCAAGGCTTTACTCATTTCTTACAGAGTGCGTGACCAAAATATGCCAACCCTGAAGTCCAATAACAATAATCGAAGTCTCCAATAAAAATTTCATACAGCAGAAACTCCACAGCCACAGATTTACTGTCATTTGCCTCCCAACCGCAACCACCGAAGCCTAAATGCGTACACTTCCGTATCTTCCCAATTACATTACATGTCACGGTACCTTCATATCTCCTACTCATGCTTCGCACAAATTTATTGTACAGTGCGATGTCGACCCACATTTTGCTATTCCATTAATGTATTATATTACCTATTCCGGATGCCGCCATCACCCTTACCCTGGTTTGCTTTCTGAATAATTGCAACAAGAGAGCGTCGTGGAGAGCGTGTAATGAATTTTCAAGATAAATATTGGATACTGACATATCCTGCGGCGATGCCATCGAACCATCCCCAAATTTTGGTTGGCTCCCCAGAGCAACATGTCACAAAGTTATGCATCATAACATTTTAACCAACAACACACACAGCGAAAGTTTTCCTTTGGGCTTTTTTTTAATAAGAAGTGGTGTCGCCAGCATTCCGACTGTGCGTCGCATTTTTTGTGGGCGAGTCGATGCACGGTCCTCTAGGCGAACAAATTTTTTACAACCAGCAAGTCAATATCAGGACTATTATTGTTGCAAAATAGCAATGCCAAACGTTTGTGCTATGCCAACACATATCACAGCCTAAAGACATGACAGTTAGTTGAACGGCTTGGAAAATATTATGACAATTTGTGCCACGTTAACAAAGCTGAGTAACGACCGATGGAACCCGCCGGGCATAGAGTTTATTGGTTTTACAGGTCTATTTCACATTTGGTTAGTGGGTAAATATTCGAACACAAAACCACTTGCATCAAGGGGAGTAGTGCGAAAACAGAACAAGGCAGGTTTTACATTCCTTTAAATTCAGAAATGCTCGTCGAACTTCAGTGCCACGTGTCAAACGTGTTGTGTATTCCTTTGTTGGTAATAGTTTTCTTATTCCACGTAAGCAAACTTTGCGATACAACCCACGTAGCATATAATTTGCAACAGCGGGAAAGAGGTTGTAGTTAAGGAGTTAAAAATTCATATTGCCAGGCTCCAAAATGAGAATCAAGTGAATAAAATACCAAGCGGGTTCAAGACTTTGTTTTTATTGCCGCAAGCGGAGGTGCAAAAAGAATTCTTTAAATATTTACAGCACCGTGTGCTGTACAAGGCATTTTACGAACTTACACCTTAATACTCACAGAAACCGTAAAGGGATTGCTCATCTACGCAGCGGTTTGGTTAGACCTGGAAATATGTTGCCATCTTGAATATTCCCAGGTTTGCTGGGTTGGTGTATAGTTGTAAAAGGAGCAAATTTATGCACAGTTCTGCATTGCCTGTCATACATGTACTCCATACATTTATTACTGAGCACAAATAGTAAATCCTTCTGTGTGTGGAGAATAGTTTCGGGAAAATATACGTAATTTAAATGGAAGAGGTACCCACCCACACACTCTTTGATGAGTTGGTGTCATCGTTTTTTTTTTTTTTTATTGCCTTTGGTAAGGTACCACGTACAAGAAATGTGATACAAGACAAATTGCATTTTACCAAGCAGAAAAGGATGAGCTCAAGTTGGGTAGAGATTTAAAAATAAGCGATCCGTCTTTCAAAGGAAGCAACCTGCATTGTTAAAGTTTGGGAATAATATGCCAGACTAGGGCTCGAATGTTGTTCCCATTCAAGGAGATCGTCATCACCATTTTCAGTTAACCATCTGACAGCATGTATGAGCTCTTTATTCATACAGAGGTAAAGAGTTCGATGAATATGCGATCCGAAGGAAGCATCAAATAGTCGCTGACATATGCCCATTTTGTTGGCACTTATTCCATGTCAGATTCTCAATAATACTAAATGAGATTATTCCCCGAAGTATGACCCCGTATCATTAATGGACCTCTATAGATTCACCTTTTCCAAGAGAAGTACACATTTAAAATAAAAAAAATTGCTCAAACTCGAAAGAGTTGGCTCTACTGCGTAGACAAATAAAGTGCACGACTGGGTCGAACGTAACTTTCTCGTTCATCAAAAGTTTTAATGTAAATGAAGTGGGAGTTGCTGATTGTGTAAGATCGAAGTTGTTGGAAATATTTTTAGGGTGCATATTCCATATGGTTGAAAAAAATTAGAAGTTGGCAATATTTGCTAAAAAGAAGTTTTAAGTTTTTTTGGGGCATTGTTATTATTTCAAAATTATACCGAAAATATGTGAATACAGATCGGAATTTGGGTAGTTATTTTTGATAAATGTTTAAGAAGAAATTGATTTGTTCGAATTTTTTGAGAAAAACTAAGTACGGGATCTTATTTAGAATACTTATATTATCTTTAATATGTATTTTGGTCAAAATCGTTAAAGTGGTTTTTGTAAAATTTGGCAGACAAAACAGTACCAAATATTCCAATGTTTGGTTTGAAAAATACTATTGCTTATCTATTTAGCTGAAAAGCGAGTACAAGTTATTGTTCGGGATGAATTACTTGGTTGATGATGATAACTTGGTTTTTAGGGTTTTATCGAAATCGAAAATGGGGTTTCCGAGATATGAGCAGTTTTTAAAGTGTTCGTTTCCAGTGATTCGAATTGAAAATAAAGGACACAATAATTTTCAAAACATCAGTTTTACTCTAAGTTTGCATTTTGGTCAAAATCATGCTGTTTTAAGGTAAATTAGGGAAAACAATATTTTTCAAAACTGACTTTTTTTCAAAAATCAATTTTACGATAATACAGAGAAATACTGAGTATTCCAATAAGTTAGAAATGACCATATTACCTTAGAAATTAATTTTTGTTACAATCGTATGGACCGTTTACGAGATATGTCCAAATTTCAAAAGTACCGTTACTCGATTTTTTAGTGGATAACTGAGTATGCAGTTATGTTTACCTCACCTACTTATGCTTAAATATCAATTTTTGTTGAAATCGTTAGAGCCGTTTTCGAACAAATCAAACTGGTGTGAAAATTTCGTATGGGATACCATTAATATTGAGGCTACCATGCAAAAAAAAAAACGACCCCGAACTGTAAGCCCCCAAACTTTAAATCCGAAGTTTGAACGAAATTCGTTCAGCCGCTTAGGCTGTAGGCCGCGGGACATACAGAAAGACAGACAGACGGACAGAATTTTGCGACCTACTTTTTTGAGTTCGCCTATCATCGTAATGTCAGAATTGATTACCATCTCGAGTTCGAAATTTTGTACGAATAAAATGTTATTCCTCATAATAAAGCAAAATAAGGTGCACGACTGGGTCGAACGGAACTTTCTCGATCATCAAAAGTTTAGCTGCAAGTGAAGTGGAAGTTGCCTGATTGTGTAAATTTCCGGTTGTTGGATTTATTTTAACGGTGCATATTCAGAATGGTTGGAAATAAGAAGAAGTTGTGAATATTAGCTAAAAGAAATTTTGTGTTGCTGTTATTGAATTTTCATTGGAAGTGGGCTATTGTTATTATTTAAAAAGTAAACCGTAGAAATGGAACACACGTGGTCTATTTTCAGTTACTTTGAGCTCCTGGTTCAGTTGGATCTTATACAAATGTATTCCCAGGTTCCGATGCTAAATTCGGCAAGTTAGAGTCTGCGAGAGGCCGCCTTCTATACACGGAGGAATTGACTGCCTCGGGTTCCCCTGCACACTTTCACGGACCGCGGCAACGTTTTCAACCGACTAAACACCAATAAACACCAGATTAGACAGACTAGACAAATCAACACGGCCGCCACAGGCTGCCAACATCAACCCTTCATATAAATTATTCCTTAGGAATGCAGAAATCACAAGCACATTTCCATTGCATACTCTCTTGGGCGTACGACCAATTGGTGTACATTTTGCTATTGTATACTTTCAGTTGTAAAGTTCATAATACTGTTACCAAATCGACCCCCAACCTCATCGGTATAGATATTTGCACATCGAAATCGCCCAGCCAACGCTCGTACCATCACCGACAGCAAAATCCCAGTGTACACCCTATTACCCTCAACTTCTAAATCCAAACCATTAGCCAAACTATGATTTTAAAGTAGCAAAAAGGTACCCATCCTAATGCCCACTTAATCTCAAAACAAAACATCATAAATTTGCCGGAACTTTGCCCTTGCGCTCAGAACAACTACAGGACGTGGTGCTATTCTCCATCTACGCCCCCAAAGCAAAACTGAATGTCTAAGTGAAAAAAGTTGCTGACCCAACATCATCAAATCACCGAAAATACTCCCAGTTTCCCATCAAATCTATCCGGGCTAATATTTATTCCCAAAATTACTTACTCACACTGACACTCGGCCATTTGGGCGCCATGTATACCACTCTGGACGGTTCCGAAATGGAACAACTTTGCAAAAGGATTAAAGTCCTTGCCTTTTGGGGTCAGTACACTCGTTGGGCTATTCAAATCAGAGCTTTCCAGTTACTAAAAAAAGAAAAACAACGCAAATACCGCCCATCTCTGGTTGAATGCATTCACTTCATCGCTTCGTCCTTTTATCCTTTAATCTTTACTTTTATGATACCCAAAACACACAACTACCCATGTATGCTAGCTTCAGCCCGGCCGGGCTCAAACACCACAGAGCCAGGCCTCTGCACATAAAGCGGTTTTACAAAATGTACACACACGCACACTAACACAGATCCTGCCCACTTAAATCGGCGTGCTGGTGTGTGGATTTTTATTTAATATTGTTTCAAAAACAAACAATACTGTGTTCCGTGTCAAAAGTAAAGCAAAGCCTACCACAGCAGAGTGATTTTGACTTCATTTTTATTTTTTCGTTTTTTTGTTTGCAGAAAGAAGATGCATTAACCCATTGACACTCCCACTTGTCATGGTCGTCGTATTAGTAGTAGCGTCCTGAGAGCAGGGTTTCCACGAAAGGAGTGTAGGATGGTGCTTCGGCTACCGCCTAGTAGACAAAGTCGTTTCGTTTTCATCCCACATGAGCCCGTGTCTCGTGTCCTATGGGAAAATATTCATTTCCATACAACCACTAACACGCCTCCCGCCGCCGCCCCTTTCAAGCCTGCCAGCCTTGCAATAAACACCACCACCAGCAACCGAAGCCGAACTCTCATCATCATCTTGCAAACAAATGTGCTGCTCGGGTTATTGTTTGTAACGTGGTGGTCGCCTTTATAGCTATTGAAGTATTCATAATGGCATTCATTTAAATGGGGACACACCACCCGCACCCGTTCGCCCGCCCCACAATATGGGTAGTGGAAAATTGTCAACGTATTACGGTAATGTGCTCGTATACTCATCCATCTGCTGAGGAGAGAAAGGTTGTTTGCACAACACACAACTGGGTAGAAATAAAAACAAGTCCTGGTGTGTTAGGTATATGTTGCGGGTGCTTTGCAAGTGGATTGGGAGAGTGCCGCACTATGGATGCGGGGGAATCTTCGGGATCCATCCGGACCATCAACAGTTGAGTTTTCATCGGGTTATTGCGAGAAACAACATAGGTGCACAACACCTCTACACGGCTAAGCACTTTACAGCGCACACAATCCAGAAGCAGCGCAGCTCACAGCACCAGCAGCACCAGCAACATCAGCACCAGCAACGTGCTAAATCATAATGAAGTGCTTGGTGGCGTGTGCATTGAAATATCGCTGCGATTGTTGTTTGCAATTGTTATGCTTTTTTAAAGAAACTGCTTTGAAAAGAGATCCTCCTGGAGATGCCCATTCAACTGGGGCACGTTTAGAGCTCAATAGTGAACGGTTGGCACAACAGATGGAGGAGGATTCTCTGCTTTGCATGTAGACATAGATTCGCTATATCGTCCTTAACGTGTATGTAAAGGGTGTCCTATAATTCACGCAAAATTTTAATTTTCCGCCGTTTAATTTCATAGTACAGTGATGCCAACGCAAAAGAAGGTAACAATGTGACAGCTGACAGTTCGGGGTTAGTAAAAATGGAGCGCTTACGAACAACGAATTTTCAGTGTTGAGCTATATTTTGAAAATAATGAAGGTCTATTTTTCGAACAAAATCGTCTTCAGTGATGAAGCTCATTTATCGGATCATTCTTCTTCGAAAATGCGGGCAGTAGATAACAATTAATGGTCTTCGTTATCGTGACATGATAGCCCAGTTTTTACTGCCTAAATTACAAGATATGGATGTGACCAACATGTGTTTTCAAGAAGACGGTGCCACATGCCATACAGCCAGAGAAACAATTCAATTACTGCATGAGTCATTTAATAGTGTAATCGGCCGTTTTTGCGATCAGAATTGGCCATCCAGATCTTGCGATTTAACGCCATTCACACAGAAAAATAAATTGTAATGCCAACAATTTTTGTTGGTTGAAATGAACCCAAATATCAAAATCTTTGATTTAAGAATGAAATTGTTGGCGATGATGTAATAAAATTCTTATGGAGAGTATATTATTCTTACGCTGAATACCTGATTCTTGGAAACTTAAAAACTATTTCTTGTTAACAAAACTAATATTTGAAACAAGAACTTTTAACTTACAATTTTGTAAGCATCTCAAAATTCTTCCCTTCCTTTTTTTTTTTTTTGAGTGTTGGACTTTTTTTTTGGGGTTTTCTGAAGTCAAAGGGCTATGCAAACAAGCCCACGACCACCAACGCCTTGAAAGAGGAAATTGGGAGGTGTATTAATGAAATTCAGCCACATTTATGCGAAACGGTCGTCGGAAATTTCAATAAAAGAGTAAGTACTGCCAGCAAAGCCGTGGCGGCCATTTATCCGACGTGCTATTCCATACATAACCCCAATCTATGAATCTCTATGAATCAATAAAAAAATTTCTATCAAAATTACATTTTGCGTGAATTATGGGACACCCTTTATAGGGGAGCTCATAACAGGGCGGAATTAGATCGACGGATGCGAAAGATAAGTATAGCCATGAAAGTAGGAGATTTAAGTTAATCCGCCGCAGAGGTTGCCTGTCGCACGCCTGGTGGTTTGGTGGTGGCCTGATGGTTCAATAGAGCTATATGCACCCTGCTGGTTCGATTTCCTTGTTTCCCAGTTAATCCACTCAAAATCGATATTCAGGTAGCTCTCTCTGGTAGATCTATTGTGCACATTCAATGAAGAAATAGGTTGACAGGTTGTCAGTTTTCCTTGCCGTCTCTCGTGTGTATCCTTGTCCTGTTCAATGCCGAGACATTGGCAGTGCATACGATTTTTACTAAAAGAACCTTTCAAGTGAGGACTTTATTAAATGGGTGCAGGGTATGTTTCAAGCTTTATTCAAAGGGCACGCTTTTTTCTCCCCACCTGAGTGTTATTTTATTGATGGTCAGTGGGAGACTTGTAAAGATTGTTTGTGTATAGTTGCAACTGAAGTACGTGGAGGAAAGTGAATAGGTAGTTGAGGGAATTAATTATTTTTCTCCTTTGAAATTTATTTCCAGCGAGTCCACTTCAATAGGAGAACTTAGCAGGGGCTCCACGCTGGCAAATTGGATGAATTTATTGGCAGAAGGTATAATGTCTATATCATCTGTTGAGGTACAGTCATGGCCATTGCATGTTTTTAGGAGCGACCAACGGAGTCCGGATGAGCAACTAATAAACCAGAGGCATTTTTAGATAAACCAGAGGCACAGAGTAGTAGCTGCGAAACGAGTTCCCCGAATGGCCGTTATGGGTCTTTGGCAACTTGTCATGAAGCGTTTTACACCAAAAACGGAGCAAGATATTCGCATTTGTCAGATATTTAGCTCAGTGAGTAAGCATTATCCACCACCTCAAACTAAGAAAATCGGTTAAAATTTTAGGTTTATACTCTCGGTATCAGACAGATCTGGTAAGCAGATAGGTAGCTTGGTGTGGCGAGTTTTTGAAACCCCAAATAGCACTAGGGACCTATTTTTGTATCGAATTTTTTGAGCTCATTGTGGAAGTTTACATAATAGGAGAGTTCGGATCTCAACTGCCAAATTGAAGAAGTTTTTCCTAGACATATCTGCCTGCATGATTAGAAGTGAACACACCTTTCGTCAGCCTTCGCCATCTTACCCCAAACGCTTTGATTAAGTTTACGCTATGTGATGCGAAGTCTGTAATGTTAAAGTAAAAGAGTAAAAGGATGCAGTGTTTAATGTAGTTTGAATGAAGTTCCCGTGCTTAGTGCCTCATGTTGGGCAAGATCCGAGTTGACCCATCTCATAAGGCGGATCATACATTAACACTTTCGACATTCAACCAGAAACTGACTGGAATAAGCTGATCGGTGGCTACCTGATTGACACTAATCAAGTCTAAAACAACCTAGTATACACGTTGGCTTGGACGTACAGGGCACTCATTCCGTAGACCTCCAAAAATTAGCAACTAAGTGCCAAAATTACGAGTTTAAGACCTTAATCCAGTTCATTTTCCACAAATGTAATGAAAGCTGACGATAGTGAAACAAATTCGGGCAGAATATAACTTCTTATGGTCATCAAAGTTTCAAAAACGATATCGTCCCGACGATTATTGTTATACGTAATCTGCCCCAGAATGAACGAACTATTTAGGAAGTTGTCTAAATTTAACATGCCGAATTAAGAAAGATTTTTATTTTAAAGTGTTGAATAAATATTGAAATGCGACCTTAGCCTTAGCTTCCCTAAAGGAAGACAGCTATATGAATCAAGTCGCTTTGGAGGTCCATGAAATTGAGGAACACTTATTTGCCCCAAATTGTAAAATACCCTGGTAAGCTTGCACGCGTACTTGTTAAGCTCTCCCACAAAACAAACAGCAGATGTAAAATAATTTCCAAATATTGTTAAACTTAATCCCAATAAACGTCTAAATCAGCCGATGAGCATTTTGTATCTGTAATAATTTTTTTTTGGAATAAGATAAATGACTACGTTCAGGAGTATATAATCTTTTTGGCGAACATTAATCTGGCTTAGACCTGAGCATAGCTGCAGTTAAATTTTCCTATGTATTTTCGTCTGCATTCATAAGACCTTGGAAGATGACAAATCGGTTTTACCGGTTATGCTCGATTTATCCAAGGATTTCGATTGAGGGGTTCCTAATACCCGGAAGTCGTTTTTCCACTCAGATACATACTTTCGATAACTCACCTAAAGAAATATTTTCTGTCAAATTGCACAGGCAAAAAGGGCACATGCCAACGAGAATACTATTTAATTGGAATTTTGTTCACGAATAAGTTTGGAGCGACTTGGTGGAAGCCCTTGCTGATTTGTTACAGCTTTCGTAGGGTGCACTGTGTTGTATTCTTCGAATGAACTTCGTGTATTTTGAGATTCGAACGAATAATATTCACTATCGAGAATGTCATAAAATGAATTCAAATAAATTTAGCTTTCGAAATCAGCTGTTTCACATTTTTATTTTATATAGAGTGAACATACTTTTGTTTTTTTATGGACGCTCTCTTTTCATTGTTTTATTAAAACTATATATATATTTAAAATATTAACTACTTATTGAGAAAGTATATTACACCTCTAATAGGTCAATTTCTCAAACACCACTTCACAATCTCAAATTGCTAAAAATATTTGGTGATTTACCAACACAGAATGATGTATCAGTAAAATCTTGTAATAATTTAACACTTCAAACTGAAAACGTATATTGACGTAGAAGTTGTAAATTGCAAAATATTTTTTGTAATTTCCATGGAATCAACTACCTGATGTGTGGAATCTTTTTATGTACAGTTCATATGTACCTATCGAAATCCTCTTAAGTCCTTTCTTTTTATGGATGCATGTGTATATATGGTATTGCTAGACAGTTGCAATAATGAAGCCAAATCTTCATTGTGCACATTGCGTGGCGGTGCAGAGATAGGCAGTCGGTATTCAATCTCTGCTTAAAGCAGTCAAGTTAAAGTTGTTTAAGTATAACTAATTCGTATTCATAGTTTGGGTACTTCTAATTATACAGCATTCTGGAATATATATTGTAAGTACCTATTGAATAATTGCAAAAACGCCGAAGTAAGCATATAGATCTGTATTTTTTTCAGAATGTACATTTCGCAATTAGGAAGTATAAATTGGAATGGATTCTAAAATATGTAATCGAGAAGAATTGTAAAGGTA
Organism: Cheilosia variabilis; assembly: GCA_951230905.1. Lineage (NCBI taxonomy): Eukaryota > Metazoa > Arthropoda > Insecta > Diptera > Syrphidae > Cheilosia > Cheilosia variabilis. The sequence goes on along the minus strand of OX579676.1, from coordinate 2,933,472 downwards.
GTGAATGTCAAGTTTATCTAAATATTTTGTTTGCATTTTAAATTTCAGCATAGACCAAAAAACCATCCCAGACAAATCCCGTTGTCTCTGGACGATATGGCGCCGCATGATTTTCTTGGATATCAGGACATCAGGAGATACGACTATAAATTATGTTTCAATTTCAATTTTCAATTTCAATTCAATTCAATTTTCAATTCAATTTATTAACACACATTTAAAATGATAAAAATAAGTTGCAATTTACGATCGAAAATTTGTAAATTGCAACTTCTGAAGTAGTAAATCTCCACCTGTTAGTTCGCAAATCAACACTATTGAGTTGCAATTCAAGACTAAATGGTTGTTATTTGCTAAGGGAGGAAATTGTAATTTACAACAGAAAAGTGGTAATTTACGAATTGTTTTTGCAATTTACAATCCATGTAAGATCAAATTGATAACTATTTGTGTCAAATTGCGATCGGTTATGGCAATATATATTTCTCATTTGATCGCATCATTGATAATGAAAAGTGTTGATTCACGACTTTTGAGGGTCAATATCTTCACTTCGCACAATTTCTAGAATTGCGAATAAAAAGTCGTGAATTAGTAAATCCTTAGCTAAGCTCTAAAACTAGACAAACTTTTCGTGATTCTGCGCTTATTTTTCTTGATTTGATCTAAAAATTCTTTCCGTTTATGCTAAGATCTACAAAAATGTTAAGTAGCAGTCTTATCTCAAATGGGACCAGGTGTAAGAATATTAGAATGTGTTATTAGTAATATTTTGACTAAAGTCTGAAATTTAAATATGAGTTTATCTAAAATAGGTTTTAAAATTTCGTTATTAAATTGCGAACCCATATTGTCCAAGTAAAGAATGCAAAAAGAATGTATATGTTATATTAAACCTCAAGTTTTTGCTGTTATTTATTTAACTGAATTCTGTTCACACTACCTTTAAAATATGGTTACTGTTCAAATCACAAAAAAAAAAAATGTCTTTATGCAGTTGTTTTTCTGTATACAATCGGTGAGCAATAACAACAGACATGGCGATTGTTTTGTTTATGGATAAAAAAAGAGAAAATTACATACAGGAGGATAATGTATGCCTCCAATTCATTTCCGAAAAAAAATCCCTTAGGAAAATGTGGAAAAATAACTGATCATATCATCAATAGGTCAATGCAAATCCAGGTAGAAGTCAGCCAGTTGGAACCCTTTGGGCTCTGAGTAGAGGTCAATTTCAAACGAGCTTCAAAATGTAAAAACTAGTTGTTCATGGTTCTTGCTTGTTCATAATAGTGTTTTGTAATTTTGTATACCGTGTTGCAAAAAAAAAGGATAAAGGATAAGGCAAAGACAATTTAAACCGATGTGGTGCACAGATATATAGGTCCTTACTAATAATCATTTTTAACCTACACACTAAATATTTTGTAGGTCACAATATGCAATTTTGTATGGAAAATATCACCATTGTGAGTTGGAAATATTTAGCCTGCACACTAAAAATGATGATTATTATCGCGGATATACTTCTCTTGTGCTGCTAACGTGGTGGAATTCAAAGAGACACATTTCAAACAAATATATAAAAGTCAAGCGACAGTAGTTTTGTAAGCAAGACTTAAAACCTTCAAAACATGTTTGGGAGCACGTTTATTAAGTAAGTATAAGTAAAACACGCGACTACTTCTTATTCGCTTTCTAGATTTAAGCTTAGTACGCTGCTCGAGCTAAACAAAATTTAATCTGCTCTCCAACTTTTCTCTCCGAAAATTTGCTAAAATCCTAGTCGTGCATAAGTGTCACAGCGCCGTATAAATAACAAATTTTAGTCACGACTTTAAATTTATGGGAGCTTACAGTCGCGAAATTTGAATAGAAAATATAGTCACTGTGAACTACTAAAATTTAGAGTCGAAACTAGAAATGTTTATTGGTAAGGCACGCAGAAAACATGTGTTCTTTGAAAATAAGTTACTTAAAAAATTCAACTCTCCCCGATTTCAAAGATTTCCAAATTTTAGGTACTCCTCGTCGAGGTATTTATTAACAAAACTCTTCTGTGCTTACTTCTTCGCAGTACGAAAACCCAACAGAACAACAAAGCACAACTATCTGTCAAAATTCAGCTTGAGAAAATGTGCCAACCCAATAAATGGGCACGCTAATTTCTGACAGATATACGAAGTACATTCTGAAACAAAAGTTTGATTATTTAGCTCGAGCTGCGTACCACTCGGCTTAGCTCTGCTAAATTTTGGAGAGAATTTTGTGTGGGAGCTAAAATTTAGCTGCAGCAGCGTACTAAGCTTTAGTACAAAATGAAGAGATTAATTTGTAGCTGATCGAGTCCTCAATTTGCTCAATTCTCCCGTGGTCCCACTATATTGTGGTTTTGTTCGTGGCGCGTTTGGAGGGTGTTGAAGCAGTGCAGCGGAATCAAAACAGGCAAGCTTCATAGCTGCTCGACTGTCCGTAAATGTGTGGATGTTACCTGGGTTTTAGATAAGCTTTGCGTATTCTTTAATGGCAAGGAGCTCCGCCTGGAATACGCTGGGGCTTTTCCCCGTAGGTGTTGAGCCATTTTGGTTTGGTCCATGAATTCAAGGCCCCACACCCGAGTCCATTTTCGAACGATCTGAATACCGTTTTGGCAGTTAGGTAGATACTTCTCCATTTGAAAAATCTCAAAAATGCATGCCCAAATCTAAACACCTTGGGCATGCATTTTTTCTCTAACGATTTAAAAAAATATACACCTCGGCGGTGAAATGGAAAATTGGATAAATCCACAGCTATAAGTGCAATTTAATTGCACTGTGAATTAGCCAATTAAGTCTCCAGGTGAAATAAATCCCCAGATGGGGGTGCCAGATAAATAAGTGAAATTAGTGTCGGTTGCCATGGTTTATTCCATTAGAATCCATTGCCCTGCGTCGTCGCTTTGCTACACTCCCCTCCATCGTATCTGTATAAACCCAGTGAATGAGATTTCTGGAGTGAAATGCTAGGATTCCTATGCATTAACACTCCGGCATTTCATTTCATTTTCACTTGGCAGATGAAATACATGAATATGAGTTTCCAGAATCCTTTCAGATTTGAGATTTCCATCCAAAATAATAAGCATATAGCCAGGGAGACCCACACCATTGTCGGTCTATATAAATGGTGTTTGCCATTTCGAGTATTTAGAAAGGTTATTCTCCATCATTTCTTTCAGACTAATCAGGAGAAAGTGCTTGCCATCAGGGCAGGTATAATACAGTCATATTTGCGTCACTTTCGTGCCGGTTTAGCAAGTTGAATAAAGAAGAGGAACACACAAGGCAGCACTGGATAGGTATGTGTGGAAGTTGATCCTCTTGGATGCATGTACATTTGCAATTGCAATCAGAGTGAGCTTTGTTCGGGGTAATAATAAAGGGGTTGAGACGATGTCGGTTTCACGTTTCACCTTTCTGAGGCAGTTGAACAGCTGCCGGAAAATTATTTCAATGAATTTTCTATAATTAAGTTTTCTCTAGGTGGTTGAAATGGTAGTCAATGCCTGGTGCCAAGTAGTTGAGTGGCTTTTGAAGCTTTATTAATGCATTGCATTTTCATAGTTTTGATTAGGTATTTATTGTGGCGTTCTTGATTGATTCCATCGTCAGTGGCATCTTTGGTAATGAGACGACTGTGGGAAACTCCAGTTTAATAGAAACGAGTTTTAAGAAATCTTTAGAATCAGATGTAAGCAACGATTTATAAGCTCCGTTCCTTTGTGCATGTGGGTGGAAAGCATTGCGAAGAATGCAAATAAAAATAGAGCTGATTGGAAAGACTTTCTGGATGGTTGTCGCCACTAGCTGCTCGAATGCTGTTAAAGATCCGTATGTCCTCCTTGCTTTTGCTGGTGTTGACACATTTTAATCACCCCTATCGAGGTATCCGATTTGAACGGAACTTTCTCCGATTTGTACGATTTCGGAGAAATTCCATTCGAGATATCCGTTCCAATACAACTTTCGGGAAAATTCTCCGGTGACATGTAGCGCACCTTGCCGCATTGCGTTGTACCGCGTTGTGTCACTATCTTTTGACAGCTACACGAAACATTTTTTTCGAAGTTCTCCGACAACCAATTGCTGCGGAACACTCGTATTTTAATGTCGAATGAACGCATTTGTATGCTTCCTTTATTTTGTTTCGAAACGGATACTTTGACCATTACGTAGTAAGAGAACGATATTGCATTCGTACAAAATTTCGAACTCGAGATGTTAATCAGTTCTGAAATTACGATGATAGGCGAACTCAAAAAAGTGGGTCCCAAAATTCTGTCCGTCTGTCTGGCTGTCTGTATGTCCGGAGGCCTACAGCCTAAGCGGCTAAGCGGATTTCGTTCAAACTTCGGATTTAAAGTTTGGGGGCTTACAGTTCGGGGCCGTTTTTTTTTTGCATGGTAACCTCAATATTAATGGTACTTTCCATACAAAATTTTCATACCAGTTTGATTTGTTCGAAAACGGCTTTAACGATTTCAACAAAAATTGATATTTAAGCTTATCTAGGTAAGGTAAACATAACTGCATTCTCAGTTTTCCGCTAAAGAATCGAGTAACGGTACTTCTTTAAAGCAAATATTACCAACTTGAAATCTTTTTCAACCATATTGAATGTGCACCCTAAAAATATTTCCAACAACTTGGAGCTTACACAATCAGCAACTCCCACTTCATTTACATTAAAACTTTTGATGAACGAGAAAGTTACGTTCGACCCAGTCGTGCACTTTATTTTAGCTTAGTCTTGCACTGGAAACACAAATCGAAGCAATAAATACAAAAAATGCCTTGCTGTACTGTTTTTTTTTTCTTAACTGCTCAAATTTTAACACTTCACTGCAATTGTAAATAATTTCCGCTACTGATTGTTGTCGGAGGAAATCGGGAAATAATTTTTATGAAACTGTCAAAAAACGCTGGAGTGCGTGACATTTCCATCGAAACGATTCTCCGAACAGCTGTTCGGAAGAATGCCCCGAACTAAAATCGTCTGAATCGTATAAAATCGGAGAATTTCCCGTTCCGACGGATAACTCGCTAGGGCCGTGAGCTCGGAACAGATTTGACTTTCGTTTCGGAATGTTTTCCGGACAGATACCTCAATAGGGGTGAATAACTCATATGATCGCTGTGTCGAGACACCTTTTCCCAATATTCCACTAAAAACCGTCTAATTGCTCACAGCTATACCTAGTAGAACAGCTTCCAATCACGTGTTACAAACTTAATTTGTGCAGAAGCCACCCTATGTAATTGTCGCACATAAAACTAATCCAATCGTCACTCAGTGTAACTAATCAACCTAAATTCACAATTAAAGTGTGGATAATTGAACTGTGTGTGCAAACCTCTACAGATTTAATGGAGTGTTCTATTTCTGCTTCGTTTGGAAAATAATTTAATTTCCCTATCGCTGGTAATTAAATGCAATAATTATGTGAAACTATGTACGTAATTGAGTTTGAAGCGCGAATGCATCAGTTATTGCGTGAAAGTAATTGCTTATTAATTTCCATCACATGCACCCGGCTGGTGGGAATTACTTTTCCTTGAAACAGTTTTGTGGAAGTTTTGCATCTTCATTTTAATATAAAGCAAAACATGGTACTGCCTTAACAATTATTGATGTCACATTACAAACGAAAGGTGTACGCGGCCGGCGCGGCGTTGCCTGATAATGAAAACATGCGATTTAATAATTCGGTGTCAGAAGACTGTCTTCGAATGGCAGTCATTGCATCCAACTAAAGAGTTTTTCAATTGGGACACGTCGATGTTGACAGCCTGTGGCGGCTATGTTGATTTGGTGGCGTCTGTCTATGGTGTTTATTATTCAGTCATTGATGTAGAATCACCGATTGATAAATCTTTATAATCAACATAAGTCGCGGTGGCATCAATCAGTCAATACGCCACATCGGCCGACAACATTGTCAGGTCATTTTTTGCCGTGCACAAGAAGTCGGCCTTTCGCAGGCTTCAAATTGGCAACATTTTCAAACGGGACTTGAGCCTATAATTGTAGATGATCCAACTGACCCAGGGGCTCAAAGTTATTGACCATACGCCGTCTGTTCGCTGACTGGACCTCGGAGCATTAGGAAGAGGATCTCTATTTTAACCGAAAGGTCATCTGTTGCAACAAAGCGCACTTTTGGATCAAAGGCTATCTTAACATGCAGAACTGCTGAATGTGGGATGTGGGCTCACCAGGTGGCAGTTTAGCCACAAAAATTTGCCATTTGGTACGGATTCAGGGCGGGCCGCGTCATTGGTCTTGACTTTTTTGAAAATGAACCTGGCGAGCACTACAGAACAATGCTAATGAATTTCTTTTGGCCCAAATTGAAAGATATGGAGGTAGGTGACATGTGGTTCTAGCAGGACGGGGCTACGTGCCACACATCAGACACCACAATGGATATTCAGCATGGAAAAGGAATCTGATAATCTAGTCTGAAAGTTTTACATTGCAACCTGTTATCCAATCAAAAGATATCCACACCACCTTTAAGGCTGATTAGTAAAAAAGAAACCCAGCAGTCTCAGATGCTATGCCGAAAATGTCAACTCATCACCCGTAGGCGGGAACATCCGCTTAGCACAATATTGCATATCATAATTGAAAACACAGCCTCATAGGAATACCTGACCCGATTTCACCAATCATCCCATGCAGGCACTCATACTTGCTCATTTCAATTCATTTCCACCCTACGCCTGGTAAACCAATAATCTCCGACAGAAAATCATAGCTTCCCAATCAACATTAAAGTCAATTTCAATTTAAGCAAGTTCCTTTCCTCAATCTAAACTCGATAATAATTGAATTATTGATTTTAATGTCTCTCAACGTTTCCCAATTACCGAGCACCACATCCACACTGCCGTCTGGAGGAGGAGGCCTCTTGGGTGCACCTGGGCCCTACTAATCCGAAGCCAAGTTCGAATAGGTGTGGACATTAACACGAACACACCACAGTCCTGCAGTCGTTCGGAGGGCGCCTCCTTGGCGCACACACCTGAAGATCGAAACAGGAAAATCCGCTTCCAGCGAAATAGAGTTAAATAAAGTAACAACCCTTAACACCATTTTCCAATTGACTTGCCGGCAAACATTGTTATTTCCTCAATTTCGAGGTCATTTTATAAATAGTACCACTGCCACGCTGCAAAATATCTACACCTTGTGCATCCTGCTCTAGCACGACACCAGGCCCTGCTGTTAGATCAACCACCCGACCCAACTATGCAGAGCACAGCCAATGCCACGTTATCAGGGACGACTGCGACGTCATTGTTGCCCACCGACTGCGAGGAGTACTGACTTATCCATCCATCTTCCTGTGTGTTTTAACTTGTTCCATGGGAAATGGGGACCGTCAGATTTATTTAGCGCACAAATTCCCAGCACTCGTATTTTTGTAGAGCAGCGTGTGCCTATCGCACGTTACCCATCACTGTGCAGTGTGCAGGCGATGTCAGTGTACAGTAGAGCAGCAGCATACGATGTAGAACTATGGCACGTCATCCTTGTAGCTTGTTATTAGTTGTTTGTGTTCGTAGGCAAAACAGATCTCTGTAATGAGGACGAATTGCACGTTCTTTTTTCTGTTTTGTCGTTTTGCCGCTTTCATCTCGTTCTACATCGAAGTTGGTCTAATTAGAACCTTTTTGTACGGATCTGCTGATGGATTTACACCAATTTGCCACTTGTTGGATGGTGGACTTGTGTTGTGCCGGCACTTCGATGGAACACGCAATTAGAAGTTGTACAAATGGTCCGATAACAATTTAATGCATTTGCAGCTAATTAGATGATTGAATTGGAACTGCGTGTTAGCCAGGTCATTGAGGTCGGTTTGGCTGTGTTTTTCAGCTGGCAAATCAATTGGCAAGACTGTTCCAATTTTAGATCTGGACCTATTTATGACTTCACGTTCACTCTCTCTTCACAACTCTTAGGGCCAGTCTGTTCACAGCTGGTCAAATCCTTGGTTAGGTTACCATCGATTTGGTTTAACCGATGATTACAAATGAGTGATGTTCATGATGAGTGTTTGTTCACCGTTTTTTCACTTCGGTCACCAAACCATAGCTTTGCGACAAATCGTTCCATTCTTCCAGTTCAATTCAGTCATTAGCCGAATCTATGGTTACATTTTTTTTCTGGCTCCTTGCGTTTTGTCTAGGTAATTTATAAATGTCAAAAGATAATGATACAGGAATTTTTTAAAAAACAGAGGAATAAAATCTTTTTGGTGTGAGACAATAAGCTAATAATTGAGAACAAAACTGAATCAGTACAAAAACCAATAAAAATTGTTAACCCATTATTGGGCCTCATCTCAATTTCGTCCACGAACGTCGCAATAATTTTCTCATTCTCGCAATATTTCCTCAATTTATGAGAACTGTCAAAGGGCAAACATTTTGAAAGTAATCTTAATTCATGCGGCTCAAGTTGGAAACCCTTCTGTCCCCTCACCTCCCATAGAATGGCGTGTAATGTATTGTAAACATCTGTCAGTTGAAAACATTAACTTAACCGAATAGATTTTATTGGTCAGGGCCTTCGCTCCATCTTGCGGTATATATAAGTTTATTCATTTTATTATTTGTATTTCTTTTCGCACAAGATTGCTCGCAATATTCTACAAAATGTTGTTATATAGCAGATACGTCAAAACTAATCCTTACAAAATCTTGAATAAACGAAATTCTAGAAAATCACTGGCTAAATCTCGTTAACCGCGCAAAATTGGCTGGTAATCGATTTCTTGGTTAATATTTTGCTGAACAAACACACTCGATGATTACCAACTGGAATAACCGGTGATTAAAGATAACCAAGATAACCAATAATAAAACGAACTATCAAGATTGATTGATAGTTCGTTTTATACCGGTTCGACTTGTCCTTCGCCATGTTTGCTTCGCATGGTTACGGCTATCAAAATCACGCCATCTGTTGTTTGTCTTTTACAGCGCTAAAGAGGAAACTTGCCGTTTCTATTGGAATATGAGGCTCAGCTTCACCAGTTGAAAGTTCCATCGTACCTACCGTTCCTTGCTATAGTTCAATTTCTCGGTTGGTCCCCTTGAATAGCCATAATATCTGCCTGAAAAACACTGCCCTTTGGTAGTCTAAAAGGGAGATTGGAACTGACCCGTCCAGTAGGAGGAGGCCATTTTCAAGAAGAGCCTTATATTCCGTCTGATGGCCCACCTTAGGCCCAAGATCCGTTATCAAGAGTTGAGTGCTTACAATATAGAACTAGATATAGGCGATGTTAGAGAACCTGAGAAGTATCGGTTTTTTGGCAGATCGATTTGAGAAACTCGGTTCTTTTCTTTTTTAAGCAGGTTTTTCCCGGGGCCGCCATTTAATAGTCCAGTCGATCAGCTTAGTAAAAATCACATTCATTCCTTGGTAATATGGGTTTTTCCCTTTCCAGGTTGAGCTCTACAATGAATTTCCCGATCAGGTCCGCCTTAATGCCGACAGAAACCGTAGCCGAAATTCAGAAAATTGTCCAGTTCCATCATGTGCCATAAGGTTGTGAGGTGTTTGCGACAACTTTGAAGCTGCTTTTAGAGGGCAACCAGCATTTTATTCAGTGGGGGTCGCGGTAAATGCTGCAAGTTCTCTACCCTGCGGAGTAGCGTGGTGCACTAACCTGTTAAGCTTGGCTTAACAAATTTGTTTCTCGCCACTGACTTTGCCTTACGTGAATCTTCAGGCTTTCAAGTGCGTTAGTTACAACTCTGATGTGCTCTAAATTTTTGAAAGCCTCTTTGATGTCTGGGAAGGCTATCATTGCAAATTTGTTGGCAGCTGGTGGGTTTGCCAAAGTGCAACTTAGTGCTGAAATGTCTCTACGGATAGTCAGCCCCTGCAGTAGAAGAGTTGGGCTAATAGGCATGAAGTCCTCTGGTGTAGTGTGAGAGTCTTTTCACGTCTTGGTTATAGAAAAAGCCATCACACCTTTTGTTGAAGAATACAAACTATTTTTTGTTTTGTTACCATTTATTAAATTACTTAAAATTAGTTTTCTTAAATATCAATTGAATTACCTACTTGAATCTAATTATGTTTTATGAACAAACATTTGTACCAGTACCCTATTTTTACTTTACCTTTTTGATATTGCTCTTTCGGTACCGAACAAATGTTATATTTGTAATGATATTTCTTAACATAAACCGTACGCAAATATGCGCCGACGACTGGAAAAGAGAAGAATATGACCGGAAAAGAGACGGCGAAAAGGCAAAACGGTTAAGTTGGCTGGCAAATATACATTTCGCTGTGATGCTTTTGAAAATCGTTCTCTTTTAGCTAGCAACCACCAGCGCGACAAGATCACCATTCAAATTATTGATATGTACCAATAATAAAGTACGTTGTTTTTTTTTGTCTTTTTTATTGCGTAACACCTTTGAATTTGTTAACATATTTCAAAGCTAAACAAAATATATCGTACTACGCATTGTCCTCAACATTAAAAACTGTAACTTTCTTCCAACTGTGGGGTGTACGACTGGAATAGATCCGAAAATTATTACATAATGGCAACTCATTCCAGCCTTCGCAGCGATTGAAAGGCAGGATTTGTTTTCTAATTTGGTGATTCAAACGTTAGCCACTTTTCGCGCATCAGTTGGCCACCAAGATCATGCGATTTGATACCGTTAGATTTTTTTCTGTGGGGCTGCGCAAAAGACCGTGCTTACGCGAATAATCCCCGAACTCTAGACGCATTTAAAACCATCAAGTTATGGCCGAGATACCGCCGCGCCGTGCGAAAAAGTGGTTAAAAATTACCTCAAAAGAATCGCATGCTGCGAATCTTCCTGAGGCGGCCATTTGAATGATGTTGTATTTCAGACTTAATATGGCAAAGTCCAAACTTTATAATGCAATAACATTTTCATCAAAAATGTATCGCTGTGTGTGTTTTATTTAGAAACCGAAAAATGAATCAATTAGTAAATTTATTAATAATTTTGCCTTTACACTTTATACGCTCCTTCAACAAGTTTAAATAGCTTTAAGCAAAATTTAATAATGCATCATTCGTGTGTCCCTATCAGCTTTTCCTTGCGCCAACCATTATATCCATATTTGAAGAGGTGCGAGAAAGACGATACGCACTGCCTGCTGTAGTTTCACATTTCAAGTGTACCTTTCCATTTCAACAGACAAGAGCACACTTCAAATGTAAAGCACGAACAGTAATTTGCCTCACAGCCATGGTTACCTGGCACGCACCTTACATTATTAAAATCCGCCAACAAATTGAAAAGTATACACAGTCGCGCTCATCTTCTTGAAACTGCTAAAGATCTTATCAATCGCAAAATGGGTACAAACGAAAGAACACCCTTTAAAAACACAAACTTAAATCCAAAAAACAACCCATAAAGTTCAATCGTAAATTCGTGAGGACACTGCGACAGTGGCGACGTGGAATATTTAAAAGCACACCATCCAAGGGTACAAATTAAATAGCACGCAACTGTAATTTGCGAAAAGGCGAACTGCAAGTGATACTACGTGTTAAGTGGGATAGGACTAGGTACTCCTCGAAACTACTACAATTATGAACCATTTAATGTCATTCTAAACATTTAATGGCATGATACAGCAGAAACAAATGCCACACAAACACAAGCCAGTTGAAATAGTACGTATACGCACGAGTGGCTATGTTTCATATGAAAAAAGCAGCAGCAGGATGGCCGGAAACGCAACAACAAAACACCACTAATAGCACTCTACACAGGAAATTGAAAGCATTCTTGGCGTGGCAGGACAATTGCGTGGAAAAGTAAAATAAACAACAAACTGGAAAATCCATTCATGCCACGACACTTAACAAATTAATCTCTAACAATCCATTGCCCGGATTCCACTCATGCATGCAGAGAGTTTCGTTTGAATCTTCTGTCTATCTGGGCGACCAGGACTTATGGGGAATCTCATGTTCTGGGGGTAATTCTTCATCGCGCATACACTCGTTGTGGCTCGGAGAGAATGAAGAAAGCCCTTTGCTCGGATATCCTTGAAAGTCAAATTTCGTACAGGCTCATAATTTTGCTGTTCCATACGGAATGAATGACACGACGAAGTGATGAAGGACAGAGCACAAAGATATCTTTGATGTAGGAAGTGAATCCGAAAACGACAATGACGACGGATTCAACAGGACTGGTGGCTGTTTGGATGAATTTGCAATTAACTGATGGAAGTCCCCCATGTGATAATTAAAGGAAGATTACTCGAGTACCTATGCAACTCTACAAAGGATATTCACGAAGTTTAAAAGCTGTTGTCAGAGAGATCCGATTGCTTTTTGTCGACTGGATTTTTATTCACAAAAGTCTTCGGAAATTCATTTTAAATTGCGAAGGAAGACATTATCTACATTAGACGAAGACCATCTAATGAGTTGTAGCATCAGTTTGTCTTCAACAGTGTAATGGAACAGAGCTAAAGGGTGACGAAGAGCCACTTCAACTTTTTCGTCAGCTGGCGGCATTAATAGTTTTGCAGCTTAGACGGCCCCCCACATGTAAACTGATGATTTACAGCGACAGTTGAAACAGTTAACGCTTGTAGCTTTGGAACTATAGAGCCTCGAGAAGACAACATTTTCAGTCGATCATCATGGCCACCTCATTATAGGTAATGGCGTTTTGATTCTGAAATAGATGTTGAGTTGGTCGGTGGTGTGACAAGTCCAATCGATATTCAAAAGGCAGTGACAGCCGAGACGGATTTTCCGAAAGGTTGTACAAGTTGTAGGCGCAGTGGCTAATGTTTTTTTCCGCTGCGCCACCTCTCGCAAACGTCTGACAAACATCGGAGAGTATAACTGTCCTGAAGGAGGTTCTCAATTAGCCGTTTGGACCCGCATAAAATTGTAGATCCCTTCCATTCGTCCCAAAAATGAAAAACGCACACAAACGAATGGTTGTGAGAAGCTAGGCCTTGGGTCTCTATAGACCCAAGTTGCGCCAACTATTTATTTATTTATTTAATTATTATTTGTACAAGTCTGACGCAAATTGTCCAAATAAATAGAGCTACCAGTGAAGCAATCAATTCGCATAAGGTCGGAAACTGGGAATAAGAAGGACACGTTTTCTGCGACTGAAACAAAAAACTTACGATCACGACGAAGTGCAGTTAGACTTAATAATATTTTCTGTTGGTGGAGAATTTATTTATAAGAACTCTTGACAGCCCAAGAATAACAAATGCTACATTTTAATTGACATGAGGAATTTTCGTACGTTCAACAGACCAATTGCATGGCAGCCCTAAGGCTATGCTATAGGGCCGACTTATAAATACGTTACCCAAGATTGGCCAGAATATGAAGTTAAATCCGAATTGGGCGATTTTAATGCCAAAATGGGTAAATAGGACTTCCTCGATAGGACATTTGCTAAGCAGAGTATATGATGCAAAGTTTGGTAACAAACGTTTGCCTTGACGAGTCGGTTGGCACGCAACAAAGAGGTTATAAGATAATGATAATAAAGCGGTATATTTCTTGTCTTTCAACAGGTGTACAATACTGGACACAATGTGTAAATTCAGTAACGCATCACTGGCATCATAATGCTCATGATGCTTTGCAAAATGTTCATTTATGCAACTATTGGCATCACTTTCAACGTCAAGTATTCATTATTGCAATTTGATCAAACTGATGCGCAAACATAAGGAAAAAAGCATCACAGAAATACCTGCTGCGCTGTTGGTTCGCTGGAAAAAAAGTAAGAAAAATGTCGGAAGCGAAAGAAAATTTTTATCAATAGGTACATAGGCTTTTGACGGAAAAATTAAAAAAATTTTGTTGAATTCTTTATTTTAATTTTTCTCACAAACATTAATATTTTTTTACATTGAGTATTTCAGTGCGGCGGAGTTAAAGCTTTTAATAACGACAAGACTAAGGCATGAAAACAAATTTGTCGTCTTTTACAAAACTTCCATCTTGACATTAAAATGTTTGATGTAAATAATGCGTTCTAAAACTGAAGCGTCATATTCAATCAGCAACGCATCAGCATAAACTGTGCATCGCATCAGCATGGCAAATAAGCAGTGATGCCGCACCACTGCGCAAATGTTTGACATTTCTGAATTTACACAATGGACCCAACTGATGGTCTGTTTTGCGATCTTTTGTGAAATGGAACGCAGAAGAGAGTGACTTTGGTGTGGCCAGCAAGCTACTCGATATTAAACAGAGTTCCAGACGAGTCTGCAGATTAGTTTGAATGAATAATAAGCACTGCACGACTATCAGTATGTTGATCTTACTCCTTCTGAGACCTCGGCTTAAGCACATTCCGATCCGTCAAGTCGAAAGCGAATGGGCAGGGTAAAAGAGAATAGGCGACAGTGCAACAAGCGGCACGTTGATGCCGGGATTTGGCTAGTCAGAAGGGTGTGAGTGAGGGGAGTGATCTATAATTTGAAATAAGGGCGCCACGCAGTCTTTGAAAGAGGGAGATTGCGAAACCTTTGGTACGACGATTGCCGATTACGAAACAATAAATTAAAAGATTCCAATTATCTTCCGCGCAGAAAGGTTAAACTAACAGACCCCAGGTAGTTGGAAGGCATCGTTTACAGTACTATTTAGTTTTCTTCAGTTCGTATTTAGGATGGGCACACATGGCTTTGGGCGATTACCTTCGTATTTTGATTCCAGTCAGTCGGTAATGATTTTTGTATTACGGTGGGGATCACCTGTTCCTTATTTTTAATTATGAATTGGGGACCGTCCGTCCACCCGTTGAGAGATTCCCGACCGTCCGTCTGGGCTCTAAGACAACCTTTTTTTGTCATCCTCCTGGGGCGAAAGGGAAGAAAAATGAAAATGGGTCAGTTATAGGCCGTTTGGACCCGGCATAAAATTGTAGATCCCTTCCATTCGTCACAAAAATTAAAAACTCACACAAACGAAGCTAGGCCTAGGGTTCCTACAAACCTGTTGCGCAAACTATTTATTATTGATTTATATTTTCTTTAATATGTATTTTGGTCAAAAGAGTGGTTTTTGTAAAATTTGGCAGACAAAGCAGTACCAAATATTGTCTAGTTTGAAAAATACTATTGCTTAACTATTTAGCTGAAAACCGAGAACAAGCTATTGTTCGATATTTAAGCATTACTTGGTTTTTAAAGCTTTATCGAAATCGAAAATGGGGTTTTCGAGATATGAGCAGTTTAGTGTTTTCTGTGATTCGAATTGAAAATTAAGGACGCAATAATTTTGGAAACATCAAATTTACTTTAAGTTTGCAATTTGGTCAAAATCGCTATTGCCGTTGTCTAGTAAACTAAAGGAAACAAAATTTTTCAAAAATGTCTTTTTTCAAAAATTCATTTTACCGATAACACAGAGAAAAACTGAGTTTGCCATTAAGTTAGAAATGACCATATTACCTTCGAAATTAATTTTGGTTATAATCGTATGGACCGTTTTCGAGATATGTCCAAATTTCAAAAGTACCGTTATTCGGTTTTTTAGCTAAAAACTGAGTATGCAGTTAAGCTTAAATATCAATTTTGGTTGAAATCGTTAGAGCCGTTTTCGAACGAATCAAACTGGTATGAAAATTTTGTATGGGAAGTACCATTAATATTGAGGTTACCATGCAAAAAAAAAAAAACAACTGCCCCGAACTGTAAGCCCCCAAACTTGGAGAAAGTTAAAAATGAATTTTAAAATAAATATCCCCTTCACCTCTCCTCCACATTCATTGTTCCAAGGATCTTCATGCGACCCTTCAGATGGCTTAATTTAAATTTTTGGACTAGGTGAAGATTAATAGCGCTTTATTCTTAAGTTGTATGTGTGCTGGAAAAAGGTAAAGGAGTTCTTCAAAGCCAGTTGATCAGAGACAACTACGGCACCTGTGATTCAAACGCACGCCAGTCTTTGTACTCTTCGAAGTGCTTTTTATGTTGAGGTTTGAATAGTCCCTGATTGACATGACAAGGGCGATCTAGGTGCAGCTTGAAAGACACTGAGACTGACTTTAAAGTTGGTTTAATTTCTATGATTATTGTGCGTTCTTGATAAGCTAGCTCTTTTCGTCTTGAAATCGCCATGTTCTTATATTCTAAAACGGCATCTCTGTTTATCACTGGGACGTGAGACCCTGCAATTTGATAGTGCATTTGTGGAGATTCTTTTAGCCAATAGTTGCCAAGAGACCACACGAAGTCCAGGGCAACCACCGACATTGACTGAATAAATGCTTTCAATAGTTATCCGTCCAATCGCCCGCTCCATAGATAAAATTGCGAAAACCTTTCCAATACCCGCCGGTCTTTGTCGGTTTCTCGTTACCAATTTTTGCCCAATTATAAAAAATGTCGTATTTAACGAAATTCCCTTCTTCGAAATCAAATTACTTATACCCACCGCATTTTCGTGATTCATTTACTATTTTTAATGGCCATCGAATTTTTATTTGTAAACCATCCTCTCGTTGTCAAAAAAGTCACCTAAAAATATAAAAACGTGCTCGTAATCAGTACCATTATTAGTGGATGGTCTCTTCCTTTTTCCTCCCCTTTCGATAAAAGAAAAAAGCAAATGATCGAACCAACGAAGGGTTGTAGGGAATCGTAAATAATTGTAATTAACCCAAAACACCGCTGGCCATATCTTCGAGTTTTAAAAATGCAAATTACGTAATTTGAGATGTTTTTGGCAATAATCTTCTCACACCCGAAGCCGAAAGTCCTTAGTGGTTTCGCTCGGCAAATCAAATATTGTCATCTTCCATTTCAGTGATTCCATCAGAGCTTCCTTGTCTTGATGATAGAGAGGGAGAGAACAAAATTACCAGCCTTTTCAAATAAAAAGAAATTAAAATTTTAATGTCGGCGAAGGCTTAAGGTTCTTTCATAAACATTTTATTTAAAAAAATACAATGCCACACAAAATGACAGTTTTAATGTGGGGCATACATAAAACGGAGCCTCATACAATGGAAGGGATTCCCGTCCTGTTGGTGCTGGCGTAGTGGCGTTTATGGCACGTAATTAAGGTATTCAGGAGGGCGCGCGGGAATTGCCACTTCGGCTGCTCCCGGTGGAGACTTAACCGAGTCCGGAGCCCTTATGTCGCCTGACTTTTGACTTTTGACGGTCGACAAAACGAAAGTTTTGTTTGTTTTGTTTTAATTTAAATAGGAAAAATCTATACACACAGTCAACGGCTGCGACCATGGGGCACTCGAGTAAAAGATTTGGCTCAATTTTAGAGGCAGTCATCCTCATCATCCGACACGAAGAACAACACCGCCAGCATCGAACAGCAGCACTCACCCACCCCGGGCAATAATGCATTGTTATCGACGAGCCATCCCCTTTTTTCTTTGCCGGCCGGCCGTCTTCGACGGTGACGACGCAAGGGCTACTGGAACTGATAAATATCTTTGCAATATAGGCAAAGTTTTTATAGTCAATTTGGGGTTTGTTCGAAATTTATGCAGGCAAAGGAAGAGAAGACGGCCGCAAATGGAATACAGTGTTGTTTCGTTTTTCCCGCCTTTCCGCCTGGTTGAGATCTATCTTTGGCCGTGCCAGTGCCACATTCATTTAAGTTTCCTGTTGTGTGCGGGGTTTTTTCCTTTCTTGCCTTTCGTTTCTGGCTCTTATCAACTATCTGTTTGCGTTGTGGACTGGGTATGGTGACGATGGGTATCAAGAGCGCCGCTAAAGGGATGACTACAGTTAACGCGATGCATGTTCTTTGATGGGGGTGGACGGATAAAAAGGGAGACGATGCCTGTGCCTTTTCCTATCTGGAGTTGATTGTAAAGGAAATTTTAACTTTCATCACGAAAATAAATAAGTACGATGGTGGCGCTGTTAAGTGCGTCGTCGCTGGATTGATGCGGACATTTGTAAGTTTTTCAAGAAATGAGGCACTATCAGGATTCTTTTTTTCTTTTTTTCTCTCCTCATCTTCTTATTATGTGCTTGTTTTCGCCCTTGTTACCGTGTCTTGTGTGTGTGTGGGAGCAAGTTGTGTTTTGTGTTTTTTTGTTGCCTTCGTTTTGTTCCGGTTGAACCCGCTTTACGGACAATTTCCGGAGACAGAGATTTGCGGATGGTAGCTGGTAGGTATGTATTTATATTCGCAGGACGGAGGTTGGCTGTGAAGGCTTAAGTTCTTAAATTGAATGAGCGCAATCTAATTGACGGCAGCGTTTGGCCAGTTGATTCTTGAATTATCAACGGATGAGGTGAGATGTTCGCTTCGGTTGGTTTGTTCGCAGACCGATGGCGATCTCAAGAAAAAAGGGTTAAATTGGTTATAATTCATGCAGAAGGCAAGATTTACAAAATCGGACGTTGGCCTAATGCGAAGTATCTGAATAAATAAGCTGGGAAATTAGGAGAATTTATTTGGATACTTAGTTTGGATGAAGTGAGACACAAGCGAAAGTTTCTATATGACTCAGTGCCTTCTAAAGGGTCTTTCATTAAGGACTTGACAACTTATTTTAAAAAAATGCAAACAACTTGAGATATATGTATGTCGGATGGGGCCAAACCGTAGGACATCACCCTACAAACGAACGACTAAAACGTACGGGACAAATCTAACATAGAACAAACATACTTCCTCTCAAAATCATACGACCGTAAGTGTGAGTACATAGACAGCTACAACATGGGCCCCTCTTCATTCTTTTGCTTAAGCTTTTTCATTTATTCATTCGGTAACCAACTATAGAACAAAACGCATCGCCACAGCGTCCTAGCGAAACAATAAAGTATATTCAGAAAAACTAAGTGTGTTTCAATTGTGGGATTTGGCAAGGAATATCCCACATGTATATCAAAAAAAATGTTTTGGCTTGAATTACTATCAAAACATTTATGAATGAAATTCGACCTCGTTCATATGTCCGTTCGTACGTTGAACCCGATTTTCGATGACTCGGCCACACATTCCGACCGATACCGCCGCTATTTCTTGTTCAATATTGGCTCTGAGCTCTTCTGACATCGACAGCTTGATGGCATAGACCAATGATTTGTTTTTGCCACATAAAAAGTCTAGAGGCGTTAAATCACACGATTTCGGCGGCCAATGGACGGGTCTGTTTCTCGAGAAACGAACTGCGACTTCAACAACTCGGTTGTGGCACCCGCTGTGTGGCTTGTGGCACCGTCTTGTTGGAACCACATATCACTGATGTCCAATTCATGCAATTGCTAAAAAAAAAAGGTTCCAACATGTCTCTGTAGCGAATCCCATTTACCGTAACGTGACGGTCATTTTCATTGTCGGAAAAACACGACCCTCTACGATGCCACCGAAAACCGTGCTATTTCATGAAGTAAAAAGCAGTGAAAAAAAATCCTTCTTTAAAAAACTAAAAAGTTTAGTGACTTCACTCATCAACAATTGTGTTTTTGGTGCTTCACTTTAAAAGCTTTCATTAAAATCAGTTATTATTATACATTTATTAAATAAAAATACATTTTGTACAATGGGTTGTTCAAATTATTTAAATGAGTATTTCCCTTGGGGTTCTAATCATCAAAACACACTGATACAAATTAAAGTTTAGGAGCTCCCCAGTTTTTTATGAAATTATTTACAACCTCACCAAAAGATAACCATCGAGTTGCTAGTACTTTTTTTTATTTTATTCTGTTTGGATCAAATTATTCTTGGAACATTTCTAGTTCGTCCTGTCTTTTCGGACTGTGCTTTAAAAAGTTGTTAATTGTTGTTGCGAATATTTATTGTTGCATATTCTGCGCACTTATGCATGGAATGCGAATTACACACAATTGGATATATTTAGCCATTCAGTGTTTTTAATTTTGCTTGCACCCCATTTCGTTCACCCTGCATTACATTAGCTTCATCTTAGCCAAATGCGATCATATTTTCATAAGGAACTTTCATTTTATCTAAATGGTCTTTAATTGTATTAAAAATGAATTCAGCGGAAGAATATTTTATTTAAAAAATACACAAAAACCTATCCACAATTTTTTTAATCGAGCTTTTGTAAAATGACGTGAGAAATGTCAAATCATTAAAAGAGAAAAATGAATGAATTCAGCTCTATTTTATTTATGATTATTTGTTTGGGGTGGAAACACATTGTAGTGGCGATGGTTTCTATTTAATTTTGTAAATCTTTTTAATTATTATTGAGAACTAGGTATATGATTATGATGTTAAATCTTCTAAAATTAAGATTTGGGGGCCATTTCTAATTGGCCCTTGCAAAGTGCCAAAATAAAAAACAGAGGGCCAAAAGGCCCGATCGGGCACTCTGTGGCAACGCTGCTCATGAGGGTCCCACCTGTCCAGTAGCGCATGTTTCGCTTATTAACGAAGCCGTTTAACCGAAAATGCGCTTTATCGCTGAAGATGATTGTGGTATAAAATTCTTCATTTTCTTCCCCTTAAAGTTGCGACCACCGACTCGGAATTTCGGTAGTAATTTTTAATTATTTGTAAACTTGTTCCTTCGTGTACTTCACCATGATGAAAATGTTGATTTTACTGAATATTTTCATATTGGCAGTGCGGTAATCGGCTTAAGGGTGCGTTCACACTGAAATTGTGAAGTTGTCAAGTCGATTATGAAATACCCTATATATATAAGCGGCCTCCATCGTCGTCATAGTCACAGCAGTTCAATGGAACTGCTCATCAGAGAATGACTCAACTTCTTTTATTTTTACTTAAACGATGAAACCACAAAGCTTTAGGAAATACATAACCTCACCTTAGCTAGCCATTTAGTCAATTGAATTTCAGAGTAGAACAGGGAATTGTTTTGAGGGGTATCGCATCAATCTAAGCTTTCTGCCACACACAAGTACTTTTATCGTTTCTGATTCGTATCTGTCCACTTTCTGCAAACATATATCCAGTTGCCAGAAAAAAGTTATTCACTTCAGAAATACTACAATTTCAATCAATTGAACGTTATGCGGTAGAGCCAACTCCGGCTGACATGAAATTAAAAAAAAAGTGCCTCCTCCCTTTGTAAGCCATATCAAAGTTGATGAAGCACTTTGATATGAGTTGGGAGCAAAAACAATTCAGTAATCAAAGCGGTATTCTGATGCTAGCCCCATATTCATCTGCAAAATCTGATTTAACTGCGACGAGAAAACCTTCTACCTGAAGCACAATAGTGTTCCTACTTCAACCTGTTTTAAAAAGTTCGCTCTTTTTGCGAAATTATTTTCTCCCGGAAAAGCCAAACAACATCACGAGGTCTCTAACATTGCTTTCTGACCCAGTTGTTTCCGACGAAAGGAGGTCACCTGACGTACCCATAATAGCGATGGATGTAATGGAAAGTGTGGACTTTTTTGTGCCCAGGTAACAGGTAGAATGGAGGTATCCTCTATATGCCAACTGAATAAAGGCAGCCATTCTGAGTACTGAAATCATATTTATTTGGTTTTCTCCTGTTTCCCACTGGTTGGTAAATGTATGCTTCGAACTTGAAAACTTTACAAAATAACTTGTGCCCCCGAAATGGAATGATTGCGAAAATGCATGACACTTTTATTCAGAGTTGGTGTACACAGGACGCTACTGTTTCATTCACAAAAATCGAGCCGTACTTTCAAATTCAAATCATTGTCGTTAATAGAATAAAGACACAGGTCTGGTCCATGCAGAGCTTACTTTTACAAAGATACCTTTTGCGCGACGGGAGGCCAGGCGATGGTCTCTATGAGATCAAGAAAGCACACACACGCTTTTCCAGCTGGATTCTGGGAAAAATATAACCAGCTGCAAAGAATTGCTAGACATTCCCAGAAGAGACAGACCGCAGCTGGCAAAAATCAATATTTTTTATGAATACCTACAGTACATTTTCGACAAATTTGTGGTTATGATTGCGGTACAGCAGCTCCCTACTACAGACTGGCCATAGGAATGACAGGTTATAAAAATGATGGTAGTCACAATTTAAAGGCACATCACATCGAGCAATGTATGTAAATTGATGGTCGCCTCTCGCACAGATTACGTGACAAAACGGACTCAGTTTAGACTTGGGGATATGACAGCATATGGTTCAGTATGATAATATTTATGTGACTGAAGGGGTCAATGGGGAAATAATACCTTGGGTAGACAGGCCATGACAACTTGTTCGTGTGGCACGTCTCGTGCTCCGTCTGTGGTGGCTTACCCGCTTACCGTTGGTCTATATTCCATGGAAAAGACAGTTTGCGTTAAAATGTTATAAGGACATTCAAATGTCCTCCATTATTCGAGTTTTAAAGTTACCTACGGCGCAGTTGGATTTTTATTCTCTGTATACTTAAATTCTGTAGCCACTTGCTAAATGTACACCTAGTGTCGCAGAGAGTGCTGCTGTTTAAACCTAGCACATTAAGAAGCTTGGCAAAAGGAAAGTGTCCCATAAGAAGGCAGGTTCGGGTCCTGAGAAAATATCTTCGGAGCCTTGCTTAACGATCTCATCGGAGATCCCATTTCCCGTATACCAAGTCTGACCTGGAAGCTAGAACCCATTTAAATACAACAATCAAAGAGTTCAGCTTTGCAACCGCATTCAGAGAGGTCCTGTAACCACGCACTAATCTTGAACTGACTACAAGGTTGGGCAAGGCCTGAAGCACAGTCTGTCTGTAGCTACAGACGCAAATACTCCTCCGCACCTATTCCTTAGAATTTAGTCACCAATATCATAACAGCATATATTTCTGTTTGAAAAGCAGAGGCATGCTTGCGTAACGTATAGTGGAGTCGAGATCGATTAGAACAGTCTGACTGATTTTCGTCTTCATATGGACAAGCTTCTGATCTGCCCAAAAACTGCAAATTGGACACTTTGACGCATTTGCAAAAGCCCCACAAACCCTTGGGCATTCCTCCAAAATGTGTATGTGGGCTTGAGTGCATGTTAAAATCCGAAGAGAATGTTATAGCGGATGGATGGGCGTTCATTTGCCTGTTTTTATTTTTCCTTAAGCCTCAAACCTTGTGTCGAAAGATTCGCTATAGCCAACCGCTTATACTAAATCATAAGCAATAATGGTAGAATTTCTACCACTGGGCGAACTCTATAAAACACACAAATACACGTATGTCGGATATTTTCCACACAATTTGTTAATATTTTCAGGAAGCGAAATACCGCAGCTTTCTAGTGGAACTACACAGATCATCAACAGTTAATGCGCAACCACAGCCTGTGCACAGCTGTGAGGATACCCCACTAAATGAAGGACGAACAAATAACACGATTATTTCCTGCTATTTTGCATCATTTTCTCGATGCAATAACCCCCCACCATTGTGGTGGTGTGCACTTGATGTTTCCGAGGTCCGCAACCGCAATGAAATCGTTTTCGCGCCAACGACTCCGCTGTGGTTATTCGACGAATCTAATGGCGTCATTTATGAGCAGCAGTCTGTTAAATTTGAAAAAAAAACTCCTACTTCCTCGAAATGTAAGTTTATTTACGCTTAAAGTGACAAAAGAGAACATATTTATCTTCCACCTACCAACTTCGAAAGGAACTAAAATCAACTTCCAAAGAAATTACACAACGTCCCGGAAAACCCATTTCAGTGCGCTTATTCTGTCAAGACCCACCAGCCCACCAATCACCAAAAATAACCCTCATTGCTATTTCGCAGGCCATCATTCGATTTTAATTAATTGTCCTTTTCCACTTAGATTTTCGGAGCTCCTCACAATCCTGACCGAATTCACCACTTCTTGGGAAAAACCTGATTAAAGAGGCACACCAACTTCAAGTCCTTAATTAATATCCTTCACCTTTTGGCATACAATGTACCTTCCACTGACGAGGTATACCTATGTAAGGTGCCTTTGCCCGTCAGATAAAAAGGGGAGACAAGCGATGAAGTAACTATGTAGCGGCACAGCGCCTTTGCTCCCGCATCCACGAAACAAAGTTAAACCGTTTTACGGTGGTAAACAAGCGTACGCGCGAGAACGACGCCACGGCGCATACAACTTTCGAAACAATCTTTAGCACTTCACTACATTACCTGGAGGTAATTAAACTGTAGTACACCTGCACACACTGTAACTGAATACAAAGTAATGGTGGCTGACAAACTGTTTTGTAATTTGTCATTGCAAACACAAATAAAAGCAAATACACAAGCGAAAATGTTTTGTCAAAAGAACCAGCCGTGAGAGTTAATTCGCATTAAGTATTTTAATTTCGAATTTCAATTGTTATTTTGTTCTCTTTTATTGAAGTCTATGGATTGGCGCCGATGCGAAATAAATCTATCTGGAATTTATTAACAAAACAGGATCGATTATCGGATGCCCATTGAATCAAAAAACGGAAAAAATGTATGTGCGCTCGGAATTAATTTCGGATTGCGATTCATAGCACGATGCCACTTGTTGTTTTAAATCCCAAATCCCATTAAAAAGCTATAAATTATGTTTGCTTTTCCTGCTAGGCAAAAGGAGGAGGAGAAACAGTGTATGCTGTTTTCAGGGAATACCTTAAATGAACCAGAGACCAAATGGAATTTGGATTGGTGCAGCTTCCAAACATGTTTAAATGCAATTATGACTTTGATGTTAACAAATCCCCAGGCCAAATATAGACCGCAACATGCCTACTTGTTTCGGACACCCAATACCGAATATTCCATTATAACCGACCGAAAAAAATGGAAACCAAATTTCTACTTAGCCCGGATTTAGCAGGATTGCTCCTTTGGAAACGGTGTAAGTAAAAATGAATGTGCATATATAAAGTCACTGCGTCCCAATCTGAAACCACAGTCCGCAATTGCAATATAATTGCATACAATAAAACTGTAGCCGTTTTCAAGTGTTACCGGTTGTCGTGAAAACTACTGCACAGATTTGGATGAAACTTTTTTTGAAATGTCCCTTAAGATCCATAGAAGAACATAGGCTATTCCTTTCATTGCCCTGTCTTTTTTGGGAGCGTTTTTGACCAAAATGTGTTTTTTTCTGACTTTACTGCCTTGTAATCGCCATAACTTAAACAATTTTAAATCAATACAAACAAAACAATATACTGAACAGAGCCGACACTTCCATAATTATTTTAAGCCATCAATCAACTTTCTGTGTCATCTAGAAGCTGGGCAACCCAAAATCTAACATGAAAAAAATAAATTTATTTTCTCAAATCGAAAATTATCAGCAACCGTTGTTCCTGATCGTTGTTCTGCTTTGGGGTGGTTGGCTGGCGCACATCGCACAAGCACATACATTACAACAAATACTGCGTGAAGTTTTCTCCGATTAAGTGAAACGAAAGAGAAGTATGCGAGGTGAATACAATTTGAATAAAAGGCATTTATTGGATATGTATTATCTATCGACGAAGTTTCCTAGACAGTTTTACAATTAACTCATAACTCTGGAAGATGTCCTGTAGGAGCTAAATCATCTCAGAAACTGCATTATCTATAATGGAACTCCCACCGAGTTTTACAAATAGGAGAGCTAATAAATAAACTTTCTTTCTTGTTCAACTTATAAGACGAAATGTATTCTAAGCTCTTTTAGTTGACAATTTATTTAAAAAAAATTAAGTTTTAAATTTCGCATAATAATAATGAAGCTCTACTTTATTTCTGCTTCTTACAATTTGTTTCCAATTTATTCCTCTCTGAACCAAGAGCGCTGGCGCTAATGTTGGAACCAACGCGAAGTTGGCTTATAGCAGTCCATTCTAATAAGTCTACGGCTTGTTACCGATTGGCGCACAACCGCCTTACTGATTGAAATGGAACTTTGGGTAACTGATATCTAAGTGACGGAGAGGACTATGTTTGATACTTTGAAATATTCAAATAACATGGCGCACAAGTACCATTAATAAGCATGCTTTAAAGTTCCAAATCTTATAATAAAGTAACTTGAAACATTTGCTTATTAGCAAAATATTGTATACATCGATACAAAAGGTGAATACAAAAAATTGGCATATTGTTAACGAACCGTGATTCAAAACGCTGTTTGTCCGCTGTTATCACAGCTATAAAAAAATAAATAGATGGCGCAACAGGTCCGTAGAGACCCTAGGCCTAGGTTCTCACAACCATTCGTTAGTGCAGGGAAATAACTTCACGGGCAATAGCTTCACATGGGAAATAACTTCACCTTGAGTGGGAAATAATTTAACTTTTTTTATGTGAACTTATTTCCCATTGAATGTGAGCAATAACTTCACTTTTTTGTGGGAAATAATTTCTCTTAACATGCGACGACAATATATGTAAGCCCACAATTCATAAACAGTGGAAAATGTATATGTGCAACCGCCCTGCTTGGGATTACTGCTTAGGGGTGGGAGTAGGTGCAATGTTGGGTGTATGTTAAGTTGTTATTCATAATGTTAATAAAATTAACAAAAAACGTATAAATAAATCTATTTCATATTTGCTCTCCAGTTATAATAGACAAATTCCCCAATTATAGGAGGGAAATAACTTCACAAAATTTACGGTGGAGTTATTGCTCACCTTCAGTGGGCAATAACTTCACAAAAAAAAAAAACGAGTGTGCTTTAGACCACACGACTGAAGTAAAACTTCTTTAGCTCCATCCATAATTCTATATGATTATTGATTGTATGCGATGTCCGAAAAGCCCTCCGTGGGATAAAGGGAAAAAGCACAAAAAAACGCTCTAGTAAATCGTCTTTTATTAAAATTTTCTAGTACCAAAAAATAATCATAGCAGTGTTACAATCTGCGGTTGGAGGTGCCGCTAACACTGATTGTATGTACATACTCGCAAACGAAATACTGACTGAGATATTATATACACTGGCTATGAGAGGAAGTGAAAAAGAAAATGTGTGCGCGCACTGCTGTCTTTTGCTCCTACAGTGTGATACAGACAATAGGCCACAAAAAAAAAAACTCAAATTATTTTTTTTAATTTTTAAAATAATTTCTTTTCAATTCAATAAGGAACGTAGTAGGAACTTTGTCAGTCTTTAAACAATTAAACAACGTTCTGCATAAACTTACCAGCTGCTAGAAGGCATGGGATCATCTACCATTTTCGATCCTTTTATCTTTTAACAAAACTTTAACAAATTAGAGTTTTATGTCTGTATATAAATAATATGATTCATTAACCTATCCATATCTCAAAGAAGTTATAAACAGAAACAGAAAATATTTCGAAGTTTACCATCTGTCATAAGAAGAAACTGAGTGCATTCGGTAAATTTTTGAATAATGAATAAAACAGGTTTATATGGATGGTGATGACGCATATGCAAATAATGCAATGCGTTCGCTCAGAAACAGTAAGGTTGCATTTAAATGAAGTGAAATCAAGTTCGCATTCTTGGTACATCTTCTCAAAAAGTTACCATAACCAGATAAAAATTACCAAATTACCGAAACTCAAAAAGCAAAAAAAAAACATTACCAAATTTGGATAAAAAAAAATCCAAAGTGGCAACCGTGCAAAGGCGTGACCTGTGTCTATATATACGAAAAATAACTGGTTATGAAAAAAAGAGAGAAAGAAAATGTTTGTGGTGCGCAGTGGCGGCTCCAGCCAAACTAGCGGTCTGTGCAAGATTTACGGAAAGCGCCCTTTTTTCATATTTGCACACATGAATAAGTCTTTTCCACATCACCCAGGAGGTACACTTTCAATGGGGTTTTTTTTATTGAGGTATTTTTTATTTTGAGATTTTTGAACTAGATACTTTTGTTAAATGTAATGGATGTGCAAGGAATATACCTACATGAACAGGGTGGAATATTTTGAGATTATGTAGGTAAGAAGTGAACTTGCATATGTCTAGTGGGATTTTTTATTTTGCGATATTTTGAGTTAGATTCTACTTGAAGTTGCAACATTGCAAGTGATGTGAGTTAATGTGCAAGAAATAATTGAGATGGATGTTGTTATTTTGGGCTTATTTGATCAAGCTTTTTCTTTAAAATGCAAATGGCAGTATTTGTTCACGCAATATAAAATTAATTTTTCTTTCCTAGCAATGCGCCCCAGAACTTGGCGCCCTGTGCATTTGCACATCTTGCACATATGGTTGGTCGGGCCCTGGCGGTGAGAGGTAAGGTGAGACTCTCCTACAGTGTAATACAGACAATATGCCTGCCCTGCAGTGATCCCAGACTTTAGAGGCAGGTTATCCCGCGGTTATACCCAAAAAAAAAAATCCCTTAATACAAAAATAGAAATTTAGGTACATCTTACACATTTTTAAAACGTTACAAAAAGTTACATTCGGCATTAAAATGAAAATAATATTCAACATAAAATAAATGTCTTATGAATTATTTGAAACTTTATCTCGGTTTCAAGTCTCATTATTCTTGATTTTTCATACAAAAATGACACAGAAATTTGATTTGAGAATGAGGAAAGACTTTTTTGCATACATTCCAATGCTTCCAAAATAAATTTTGAATGACATTTTTCTATACATGAAATTTAATTTGACTAATTTGTTTTATTCTCAATGAAATGAGCAATTGGGAACAAAATTTTATCAAAAAGTAAAATCCCTTTCTTTTTGTACTATGAGGTTTGAAAAAGTCTTTGTCCCTTTTAGCTTATTATAAGTGAGAAAATCCCGCAAAAAGGGATAAATACCCCGATCTTGGATCACTGCTGCACTGTGGGCTGTGGCTTAGATATATGAAACTCTCTCTCTTTCTATCTTCACTAACTCATATCTGCCTCTCAAGTCCCGTTTGCAACTTCCGTAACGTTTTCGTGACGCGTTCACCAGCTTACCCCCCAAGTCAAGCCCGCCTAAAGAAGTTATACTTCAAAAGTGAAATTATTTCCCACTCGAGGTGAAGCTATTTCCCATGTGAAGTTATTTCCCTGCACCCCATTCGTTTCGTGTGAGTTTTTCATTTTCGGGACGAATGGCAGGTATCTACAATTTTACGCCGAGTCCAAACGGCTAATTGAGAAGCTCCTTCATGCCAGTTATACTCTCGGAAGTTTGTCAGACGTTCGCTGTGAAAAAAAACCTTAAGTTGAAATTTGGATTTTTTTCGGGATCCGAACCGGGGACCCCTCGCTTAGCAATCCAACACACTAACCACTAAGCCACTGCGCCGACAGCCATGACAGCTATACGCTTATAAAACTGTAGGGTACGATAGCTGTATATTCCGCTGGTCTGTCTGTTGTGATTTCCACTCAGCGTTGCCAACCAATTTTGACGAACAAATGCCTAACTTGAGAAAAAAAGATGCCTTTTTACAAAACAAATATAGTTTATGTCCATCAGATTGTCTTGGTCCTTGAAATCATACATTAAAAAAAGAAAAAGTCAGTATGTTGAATCAAAAAAAAAAAAATAGAAAATATCTGAAATAAAAAAAGATGCTTTTTGAAAAAAAAACAAGCCTTAAAGCCTTAGCTAATGAAATAATGACTAAAAGGTATGAAAAAGCCTAAGTTGGCATCACTGTTTCCACTCCACCTCACCTCGCTTCAAAAAGAGAAAAGAATATCTCTGTAAAAGCAATTTCTTTTGGAAGTGTGCACTAAATGGCTCACAAACAGTGCACTTCAGTTGCATAAAGGACCGGACCCTTGCTTGAGCTTCTCACAACCATTCGGGTGTGTCAGTTTTTATTTTATATCCCTACGTGTTTTTGAAGACTCGAATGTTTGTCAGATTTTCGCGGCGCAACAGAAAAATATTTTTAAATAAATGTTGTTAAACCTGATAAATAATCGTCGCCCAAAACTGCCACATGTAGTTTCACTGCTTCTACCCGAATTTCGTAACTTTGTCAGACACCAGTCTGTCCTTCTCAGTATATAAAATGGTAGCGTCTTACATTTTAAATACTTTAATCAGATTACTGGCAATCATTTATGCCAAAACTACATACGCCTCCTATCATCATGTTGACTGACATTCTACGCTTGCGGGTACATTCCAACCCATCCGAAAGCCCCTTCGAATACCAAGAGCAGCAGCTTAATCCCTTTTCCCAAAAAAAAAAAAAACAACGCTTTCGGTCACATTGATTTCGGATTAAGAGAAAATATCTTCGAAAATACACATCACCCAGTTACAAGCCTCACAAATCGGGCGCTTTCGCACTATACCTCCCCTACCCACTTGAAACTTATTTCCCTCTCATTTGTGGTCACTTAAATTCAAGTCTCATCTTATAGTCTCACCACATCTAAACAACCTCGACATCGACCACTTAGCAGGCCAAACGTTGCTGTAAGTGTTAAGCCTAACCACAGAGTACTTATAAATCTGCATGGGGAAATTTCGTTACGCTACCCGTCCCTTTGTTCGTCCTTGATAATGAAGTGAACCCCGTAATAAAAAAGAGGAACGCTCGTTTTTTGAAAACAAAAGCTCATAAAATAAACATATCACGGGTTGCGTTAGCTACTCCGCTTTCTCTCTCGCTCCCGCACCCGTCTAAAATTTAATTTAGATCCGAGCACCGCCTAATGAAGCCAATAAAAATTATGTACCTACTCGTATTACGGAATATCAATATATTATTGCTGTAATATATTTACTCGGGGTTGAACCATTTATTGCGCTTGATTGTGGAAACACTAGAGACTACAATCAGTTTGATAGCTATTCGGGATTGAGGCGGTTGCGGAATTAGTGGTGCCTACTCTAGCGCTACTAGCTGTTTTATCCATTTTGGAAATTATATTTATGGCTTGGAGTCCACCTAGCGGGAGTTATGGTTTCCCTGCGTCGAGTTTATTGCTGTTGGGGTGGGAGGAAGGCTCATTATTATGGGGATTCGAATATTATGAATATGCAAATGATGAGGTTGAGTACATCGGCAATCGCTTGAACTGTTTTCTCTTTAGAGATACAACAGTCGCCTTCACATTGAGTGTAATGAATCATTGATTTGATTTGTAAGTATGCTCATAAAGGGTTGTAGGTGCTGAAATGGGGTTCAGTCACGCCAATGCTGTCAGGTGTTGACTGTCTGCAGTGTGTATAAAACTACGATATTCCAGCTGGCTTGTTGGTTTACGGAATATCGCCTATTAACTTTTTAAGGACGTTGGACGTATATTAAATTGTTCGCTGAAAATGCGGAGGAAAGTACTGTTTGGTTGCGTTGAAGGAAGGAATTCAACTATCCAACTGCATCACGAGGAATCTTAACTCTTAAGGACCACAATTACAACCGATTTTGAGGTCAATTGATGTGGTCTTAGCCTCAATCCAGAAAAAGCTCCACCTTACCCTCACTCTTGATGGCTCTAAAGTCCATGACCGACCTGATCTCCTCATCGGACTACGCTATAGGTAAATATTTATTTTTATCCTTAGTGGGCATGTATTGAGAGGTTATTCTTGGTCAAAAAGTGGAAATCTAATATCGAAAAGCAGTTCTCAAAGCCAACATAGGTTTATATGGCTGTAGTAAAACGTTGGAAAAAAGTAGAGGGCGCTTCACCTAAAAATTATTTTCTGGACGTACTCTGCGGCGGTATACATCTCATCCACATTATTTTCGTCCCTGTTATGGTGGCCTGCTTAAAGCAAAGCCTACAGCAGACCGAAGCCTTCAAGTATGCAGAAAGTTCAAAAGAAACCGGGCGCAGGACCTTTAGATACAGAAATATCCAATATCCCCCATCACAATCCAAGTCTCTTTAGCCAAGTCTAGACATCCCGATGTAGATTAGTCGTTCTTTGATCGGACAATCGAAGCATCAATTTTAACGACATCATTGACTACCTCAACTTCAGAAGTTACTTTTGAGCCTTCCTCCACACCTGCCATACCTTTTTAGTTCCCTCCCGGTCGCTGCAAATATAAAAACCCACACAAATCGATGATTGTAAAGGCTAGCGCGAATTTCTTATAAGGGTTTTTCAATTGGAACGGATCGAAGTTGAAACGACACCGAAAATATTGCCAGGGTTCCGGGAAAGTGTGCAGTAGAACCCGAGGCAGTCAATGTCTCACCGTGCACAAGAAGTCGTCCTTTCACAGACTCATTCAAATACTCTTTCGTCTTTGACTCTTTTCCAATGCAAAAGAAGTCACTTATAATGGCTTTTCAATAACAAACGGAAATTGCATACACAAGGCGTACAAAATAAATAAAATCATCAAATGCGGCAAAATAAATCAAATTTATATTGATATCCGAACCACCTCATAATAGTAACATTCTTTGTATGTAGGTATACCTATTCCTACCACCTCGATCCGGAGATTTTCCTCAATAATAAAATAGAAACCATAAAATTGATTCCAAGGAGTTTCCCATCGAGGAGAACGAATTTGTGTCATTATTCATAATGCATAAAAAAGCAAGTCTCCCAATCGGCCCTATTATGTTACGTACATACTTCGGTCGAGACCTTTTTGTCTGCATAACTAGGTCATATTCAACAGGAAGACACAATAATTCACTTGCCCTATATGCAAGGATATTGGAAAAGATTCTTTTTCTAGGAACTTATTTCAAGAGTAGACATTGATTCATGTTTTAAATTGTGTTTTTTTTTTCTTTTTTCTTTTTATAAGCGTTGACAAGGATTTGCTAACAAAATACAAGCACTTTGGTGGAAATGTTGCTTTAAACTGCAATAGGAGGGCTTTGAGTGATTGTTTAAATATTTGAATGCCGACAGTTAATTCTCCGTATACTTCTCTTTGAAAGGTGTCTTTCTTGAAGCATAAACTTTCTCGTCGAATTGTCGACTATTAAGTGATAAGATGTTGAGCATTAGTAATTAAATACTGTTGTTGATTTGTTCTGTCAATGTTTCTTTATTGTCTTCTTAAAAGGGAGGTCTAGTATTTCTTGCCTTTTGTTACGTTATACGTAGGCAGTTCTTTTTTTTTTTTTTTAACTTTTGATGGTTTGAAACGGGTGGTCTGTGTCAATTTTTGTGATCGTTTAGTAAACTAAATTAAAAGGTTCGACCACGTATCCGAGCTGTGCAAAATTATTTTTGATATTTTGTTGATGTTCCAATATTTAACTGTATACATTTGCAAGTGTATTTATTTATTTAAAAAAAAGATAATCACTCAAAAGAAATCAACTCTGCAGGCACGAGGGACTTTCTCCTTACACCTTGAATTTAGAAAGGTTTACTGTCTGGAATAGGGCTCTAAAGGGTGTCCCATAATTCACGAAATTTTAATTTTCCGCCATTTAATAGTACAGTGATGCCAACGCAAAAAAAAGATAACAATGTGACAGCTGACAGTTCGGGGCTAGTAAAAATGGAGCGCTATACGAAAGAACAACGCATTTTCATTGTTGCGCAATATTTTAAAAATAATGAAGGTTTGTCGGCTACAGTCCGCAATTTTTGTTTAGAGATTTAAAACCATCAACTGTGAAAAATTCAGGGAGACTGGATCAATGAGTGATCTTAAACACTCTGGGTGTACTGTCACAAGTCGTTCAACAGAAAACATCGAAGCAGTTCGCAAGAGTATTGCTGACAGTCCAGGAACATCAATTCAGCACCGTAGTCAAGAATTAGGAATTTCGAGAAGCTCTCTACAGCGAATTCTCACGAAGGACTTGAAACGTCATGCTTATAAAGTTCAATCGACTCAAGACCTGAAGACTACTCACCATGTAGCGCGAAGAGAGTTCGTTTATTCAAATAATGCATAAGTCATTTCCTAATCGTTTAATCGGCCGTTTTCGCCATTTGACTTTTTTCTTTGGGGATTTTTGAAGTCAAAGGTACCCACGACCGCCAATGCCTTGAAAGATGAAAATGGGAGGTGTATTAATGAAATTCAGCCACATTTACGCGAAACGGTCATAGAAAACTTCAATAAAAGAGTACTTGCCAGTAAAGCCGTGGCGGCCATTTATACGATGTGCTATTCCATACATAAACCCAATCTGCACACTCTATGAATCAGCAAAAAATTTAAGCTTTTTAATTAAAAAGCGGAATTTTCTATTAAAATTGCATTTTTGGTGAATTATGTAACACCCTTTACTACTTAATATAAATGATTTGGCCAGCTCCTTAAAAGATTACGTTCAAAACCGAGTTGTAGCCAAAAATCGCTTTAATATTGATACTCCCGGATGTTTGTCAGATGTCAGGCGTTTGCGAGAGGTTAGCGCAGTGGAAAAACCTTAAAATGTAATTTGTGTCGAATCTCCTCAAGTGGACAACAGAAAAACAAGTCAACTCATATTTTGCTGCCGACTAAGTCACAGTCATGACGATTATCGAGCGACGCCGTTGTGGTTAATATGTCTCTCTCACAGCACTGCATGTCGCCAATAAAAAAAGTTCTCTGACCAAATAGCTCAATTCACAAAGTTTTCGAAGAGTTTGTCCAGAATTTGCTTCGCTTTGCGTTCCTATCGCAGTATAAGAACTTTATTGCCTCCACTTATTAGTTTAGTTCCCATTTTTTATTTTTTTTTGTATTTTGCGGTCGGGGCTGCACAACGTTGTGACATGCTGCAATTTAGGAGACAGTAATTAGGACCGCTGCTTGGGCATGTCAGTATGAACTTTGAAAAAACTCACGCACACGTATCTACGTGCACATTTGTGGCGTTTACAACCCAAAGCGAACTCATTAATATGGCGAGCCGGCTAGAGAACTCTGCTGTCCACAAGTAGGACGTGACCAATAGAACACATCCTGTGTTATTAGTTTTCGTCGCTTGTCTCCACTCGAAAGTCCCTCACGCGGTATTTGGCTTAATGGGTAAACAGTAAACACTTGAAATCTTACTTAAATAGTTTCCAGGATCTTCTCCTGTTACAGTTTCTTTTTTCTGTGTATATCGTTGCAAAGATTTAATTGCGTCCCTTTTTCAGTTAGCAGCACAATCTGTTGATTTTAATTAACCAACGCTCAAGGGGTTTCTACTACCCTTTCACATGCAGTGGGAAATCGTTAGGAGAAACAAAAGGATTCCAAGTTAGATAATTACATCCGTCTTGAGCACTTGCGAACTGCAATGGAAGGGGAAAACAAAACACTTATCTCTCCAAATGTAAGACTGCGTTGCTCAGCGAAGTGAACAGGATTCGGCTCCGTTTATAATTTGTAAGTATTAGACGGGCTATATGGGGAATGATTGAATTGAAATGGAAAATCCTTACTGCCGAAAAATCGGTTCAGTGGTTCAGAAGATAACAACGTACATGCATCCAGTATGCCTATCTGAGCTTCTTTTACAACAGGTGAATGGATAGGTACCTAATTCGCCACAAAAAAAAAAATACGGATGCACCATCACCCGATTTGTGGAAGTACTTCTTGCCCACTGAACCGATTTTACTGTAATATTTTTTTTAGCTTTCCCAGGGCTTTAGTGTCGTGAATATTTTTTCTGTTATTACGCGATTTGGTCCGATATCCCGCTGGATCGTTGGTCATACCTCCAAGCAATCAATGTGTACGCCTGCTAGATATGTCATATTAAAAACTCCGCTCAAGGCTATACAACCAGTTTTTATAGAACAAGCTCTGCCTTGCAGTTATAATTTTATCGACAGAGATTTCGTCGTTACACAAACCGTTCTCAAGAACACTACTGATGAATGCGTACTGAAATCGGATTTCACTCGATCGCCCATTGCTCGAAATCCATTTGGCCTTATCGCCAATGGGCATAATAAATTACTTGTGGCAAATCGCATGAGGAAGTTTTTTTCTGGTCGATTTTTACATACTATCCGTTTTGTCTATAAGCACGGAAAATCGCTTCGGGTATGGTTTATAAAGCTCTACTAGGATGGGAGGTAGGAAGACTTTTTTACTTTGACAAAGTTACATACTTGAACCTCTTCAAATGCAAACAGCTTAAGAGCTAAGTGATGTATGCCTTTTCGAATACAAAGACGCGGTGCAAACCTACAAACTCTTGTAACTATTCCATGACCAATGCAGAGTCAGGTGGCTAATATATAATTTCACTTGTGAGAGTCACATGTCAAATTCTGAGAAACATTATGCAATTACATCAGAGAAAATGAACTGCTCACTTCCGGGTAGTGCTTGTAGTTTTTAACGTTATAGTTCTTTTCAACGATGCCGACAGTTTCGACGAATTGCAATTTGATAGAAAAGAACAATACAACCGTTTGAATAGCAGGTACTTTCTATTGCGTACGTGACGTCTTTGCTTTATGTTCTGGGACTCTTTAATATAGTTCAGAGATTCTTCTGATATCATATTTACTCAGCGTTTCTTTAGGAAGCGCAATTCAAAAGCCGTGTGTCATCAACACTCTAAACTAAAAGTCCGTCGATATGTACCTAGAGCAAACCGAGCGATTCACTGCTAAGGAGAAAATTATAGCGAGAAGGCGTTCGCTCATAAATCGCTTGAGTCGATTGCGATTTGAATAACAAAATTTGTTACTCACTCAACTCAACGTTAAAGGCATCCAAATCCATTTATCTACCGACAGTCAAGCAGCTTCAATTGACTTCAAATCTGTTTTTCTTTAGAAAGGTTTCTTTCTCAAGCACGATTCTGAGAAAAATTTATTTCAAACTGAGGTTGTAACAATTTTTAACTTGATACTCAGCTTTTTCCTACGGAACAGTTTTAAAATTATATAAAAACTTTTTTGAAAATTTGGTTTTCTATTGTTTTTGAGAAAACAATAGAAATTAATGCTTTTAAGAATTCTGCGTCATTCCCTTTGCACTGGTGTTGCCAACAAAACTAATTTAAGAAATCTGTTTGTATCTCGAAAGTGGCATTTTTGAAAACAATTTTAGTGCGAGGTAATGCTATCTTACTCAACAATACAGGATTCATATTAACGGTTGAAGATCTCTTCTAAGCAAATATTCCAACATTTGTTACAATTTTGTTTGCAAAACATGAGGTAGGAACGCTTTTGATTGAAACACATGTTTGATATATTTAAAGGGTTACCCGAAATTCACGCAGGATTTGAATTTGCGGTAAGATAAAGGCAACAAAAAAAAAAAAAACAGTTTTACCTACAGCTTACAGTTTAAGGCGAGATTTGTGTTTTTCCGTGGATCAAACTTGAGACCGTCGACTGCATTGGTTCGGCCACATAGAGCGAATGGAGAATAATGCTGCAGCCAAGAGGACATTTTAAGACCAGCCGCCAAGTTCGAGCGAACCTCTGTTTTAAAGACCAAGCCATTGCGAATGCCAGAGCGCTTGGTCTGTGTAACTGGAAGCACTGTGCCCCTGTGCTGAGGTATAACGATTACAGAGTTTTTTGTAAGCCATTTTTTTTTTAAATGTGGTACTAGAAGTAGGAGAACCGCCCACGTGATGACTTACACCTAAGGCATAAAAAAGAAGGATGAGTGAATGAAAGCTTGAAATATAGGCGTAGTCAAAACGGGAGAGGTTGGCGGATATTTTTGCCCATTGATTTAAAAATGATTCATTTGCGGTAGGTTTTTATTTTTTTTACATTTCTGTCGCATAAAAAAGAAGATTAAATTCGTTGCCATTCGAATGTGGGCTTTAAATAAAACCTGAAGGCATTTGGTTGGCAGCCTAAACCAGCCACAGACACACGTCAATCCTATTCCACAAATACTTTTTTTTTGTCATTGAGCCTTACTTATAAACATTTTTAACCTTGAAACTAAATATATTGTAGGTCAGAATGGGTCGCCATTGTGAGTTCGTAAAATCGATGCCATTTTAAAGCTGTGAGTTTATAGCATTATCAAAAATTGGTATACATTGCACAGGAGCGTAGACAACCCGACTCCTGGACTATCCCATTTAAAAGTTGAATTTACGTAGATGGATTTCCGTTTTTTTTTTTGTTTTTTTTCATCACAAACGATCAGTGAGTTACAAACTTATAGTTTTAGTTCTATGAGTTCGCGTTTTTCACTATATGATGGTAAACATTTCGAATTACGAGTTCATTTTTTCGTGTACACTGCATTTCTATCATGTCTTCGAAAGAAGGGCAAAGTTAATGTGGCTCCAAGAACGTAGCCTAAGCCAAATAGGTAAATAATATCTGTTCAACGTTTTCCCTAAAACGCGGTCAAATTTAGACTGCTAGGTTAAGCTTATTTAAATAAATATGTTATAGTTTAATAAGTGCTATTCTAGTGAGAAATTAATGTCTGTTTGTTACTTATTTATCTGGTTTCAATATTTTTGTTATCCTTTTTTATTTTAGTTTATTTTTGTTGGGTAAATAATAATTAGGTAGTTAAAAGAGTTCTTTTTTAAATGAGTTAAATGATGTCCGAAAATGATACTGGATTTAAAGACGTTCTTCCAAGCTAAAAGATCCAAACTAACTTTTTAAATTCCATTATAACTATTTTAATAACAATAAATTGTGAAGTTGAATTTTTTTTTTCGGCTTAAGGTTCTTCAAAAATTTCACTTAAAGATTTATGGAATAAAGAACTATGTTCAAAAAATTATTGCATTTATTCAGATTTTAAAAATCACAATATTCATGCAACAGGAATATTGTGATTTTTAAAATCTTTTAATTTGTGTTAATGTTAAGTTAGGTTTACCTCTAAGGTCGTACTAGACCTTTTTAATGAAAAACCGAAAGCAAAACTGTTACCTGAATGATCTGTTCAAATTTAACTGTCAACATATTTTAATTTTAACTCGATCCCTCTGGAAAACACGCTACTTACGGATTAATTGAAGGCAGAAAACCCATCTCTCGCAATGATAATACGAGTGAATAATTTTAACCATAACGTGCTTGCAAAATATTCGTACAATTGCATTTTAGACAAAGCGGAAAAACCTGAAAGTTGTTATTACCCAGCAAAAGAGAAAGGCCTTAGTAAGTCCCACTCCAGATTTAAACAGAAATCTGCCTTCGCAAATGAACTCGTAATTAATTGATAACTCAGCATATACTGTATGGCAGGACATTCAATTGCACTGCCTATCCACTTGCGCGCATCCCACTTTTTCAAGAGCCGTAGATGCAGAACCCACATAACTAATCCTCTTGCCGCATTTAGAAGAGTATAGTAAATAAACCGTATGAGCTGAAATTTCACAGAATATATAGTTCCCCCCTTCTTGATACTTTGCTACTCAATTCCTGCTCCATGTGCTCACAGACAGGGACTCTTGTTTTCATCGAGAAAAAAACACACATAATTCAGGCTCAGGCTAACCCACAGAAGATCATGTTTGATTTAATCGAACAAGAGGTCACATCCCATATTCCGCACTAACGAGAAACCACTACCCTTACAAGGAACGCTCAGTGAACTTGTTCGTCTATAACAACATCAATAATCGGCCGAAAAACTAATCAAAACTTCAGTTCCGCTGGCCAGCGAAATGTTGTTTTTCTGCTGAATAATTAATTTGCTGAATGTCATTACCGTGCAAAACTAGCGTATATTCTGAAAACAAGAAAAACCCGCAAACAAAATATCTACATAAGCAAACATAATTAGCATTCTAATTTTACCTCAACACTGCCGCATTGATTGAGTTGGGTCAGGTGTACTCGCACTCGTACCTACATGCAAATGCAGCCGTGTCTGCATTAACAGGTGAAAACGTCGCGCGATTCCAAGTCAAAAACGAAAACCGAAGCCCGAGCCCGCCAGGCAGTCTGCTGCATTAATAAATATTAAATGTGTTATTGCAGGACTCGCTCAATGCACTGTTTGAATTCACGCAACACCAATAGAAGAGAAAAAAAAAGACTGCAAGTATCCTGGCCAGCACACATCACACAGAGATACAAATCTATTATTACACACTGCACTAGATTTAAACCACTATCCACTAATATATATTTTGATGATTAAGAAGGCAAACAGAGAGAGAGCTAAGTTAATACTGGGTATCCTGTCAGCCAGTAGAATAGTCACAGGACATGCCACACAACCGAATGCAACGCAGCGATCGCCTCAACGCACGACATTCAACTGAGTCGAGTCCCACAACGACTGCTGGCGTAGACATGGCATGGTATGGCACATCCAAGGTAGCAGGTAAATGTGCTGTAGCCCCACACTTTGCGGGCAGCAGAGGGGTCTGCAACTAGCTCGAGGTGCTGCCGTGCCGCAGTGATTTTCGTATTGGAATTCCGTAGCAAAAGGACACTTCCCCTGAGTGTGATTTGGGCGAGGGCGCATGACCGAGCCTTCCCGTTCTCACATTAAAAATAGAATACATATGTTTCCCTTCGCTGAAATATTCTCTGAGATAACGCAAAGGACACCCGAGCAGCACACTGAATTGCTAGGCATTTCGCGTTAAGTAAGTTGTTCCTGTCATATCCCAGAGCCGCCCAACCTCCCAATCCCATATTCACATAACCACCCATCATCGGGCGGTTGTTTTTTTCTCGATGCCATTGGAATGCAGCGCGACGAAAAAAGAAAAACGTTGTTTGCATCAGAAAAAATCGACGAAGGACATGGAAACAGGCATTGAGCGAGTTATTGAAACTTTTCTCATGTAAACTTGTAAAGTAACGCTGTTGCATGCTGAACACTGAACAGTGGCACGGTGCATGCCTAGCGCGCACATGGATTCTGAATCGGATTCTGGTACATTAATTGGCGATTTTAAGCAACTGAGAGCGAGTCCTTTGAATGGTGCTTGTGTATCCGGTATCCGCCACACCACCGCACCACCGCCATTCGCGTCCTCATCATCGCAGCACACACCGACACCATACTGGCGGTTGTATATGCAATCGGATAGAATGTAGGACAGATTTTTTAATCAATTATCCTGCGTGGCCTAGGGCGAGATTTTCTTTTGTGCGACGCGCGATGAGAAAGAGGAGCGAGCGCACGGGGAAATAAATGGTGATATCGCTTAAAAAGCTGGCGGCCGTTAGCTTTTTTATTTGTGGTGTTTGTTTTTTTCTTTTTCGCCGCTCTGCCACTAATCTGAAATTCATATGCAGCTGGTCGTCGTCCTTCAAGGACGCAGTAATGCTTGCGTGTTCGATAATTAAATGAGCGTATGCCGCTGAAGGATGCGTGTCTGCGATCGGATAATGGCTGTGTACACACCTTTAAAATCGAATATACAGCCCAAGAGTGATTGAGATGGTGATAACAGCTAGCACCAGGAAAAAAAAAAAAAAAAAAAAAAAAAAAAAAAAACTGAACCGCGTCGCACCACACGGCAGGAGATATTTAATAGGATTTTTCGCGTTGTCGTGTGATTTGTAGCGCATAGGACTGCTGGAAGTGGATTCGTAATAGAAATCCAATAAGGACCCGGAATAGTGGTAATCTCTTACCTCATGCAGGCGGATTATGTGGACTGAGAATTTCGATATTCGACAGAGGACTGGTGTTCCTATATATCCTTTTTCTCTGTTGCGGTGCTGCTCCATAGACGGATTACTAGATGAGGAATTCAGAAGGAAATCCAAACTTGATGAATAGCGTTTCGGAAATGTTATTCTTGCGCTGAGTCGTGTTTGGTAATCGATGTTTCGGACAGCAATCTGTT
This sequence comes from Cheilosia variabilis, assembly GCA_951230905.1. Lineage (NCBI taxonomy): Eukaryota > Metazoa > Arthropoda > Insecta > Diptera > Syrphidae > Cheilosia > Cheilosia variabilis. Next base: position 2,891,905 of record OX579676.1, on the reverse strand, counting down.
TGATGAATAGTTAAAGCTGCATGCAGTCGATGTACGTCAGTAAACCACCTGGGGCAAGGAGTGAATTAATCAGAGGCACTGTCTGTCGGACGCCGAAGAACTATGATTAATGTTATGCAGCCGACATATGGCTATTTGCCGGCATCGATTGGGAATTTGTGGTTGCAACTGACTCTCGCAAAACGTTCTCAATCAGCCATTGCATGTTAGCAAGTTCCTATACGGACCAGGTATTCAATATTCATCTGCATACCACTGCATACTCTGTGAGCGTAATTTCGTTACCAGTTTTCTTGGTATTCAGCAAAAACACCCCCAAAGGACTTTGGATTTGTGTGCGCGGCTTAAAAGCACTCAATAAAGGGCGAAGTCATAAGGTCAAGGATGCGGATTTCACATTCTGCAAGGTTAAAAAAGGTCGCTGGGCAAATCTACAAACGAAATGAACTGATTAAAAATGAATGCCACGAACGAGATATTTCTTCAAAGCCAAGGGGAGACTGCTTGTTTAACAGACTTCTGCCTTGGTGAGTGTTGAGGATCAAACATGTCAAATATCGATGACCGAGGCTGAGGTGCTTTGAAATTGGGGATGCACATATCAAAGTCACTAATATTTGAAACTAACCCGTAAAAGTTGAAGACTTCTGGGATGAGCTGAGTTGCAGCAAAAGCAAACCGAATACGGACTTTTGGACTGGACATCTGGGGCTACGAAATGCAATCTTAAAAAACCGTTCTTAAACGATATTTTTTGTTAATGTCTACTAGCGAATTCCTGGGTCTATTTGAAGAAGTGTCAAAGTAAGTCGATGGTGGATTTTGATAACGTAAAACCACTTCACTATCAGTTACGAGCACCATTAACATTAACCAACTTGCTGATGTACTCAAACACGGTTTCCTAATTACCGCTGTGTGCCTACTTCTCCACGTGACTTTCCGTATGTACCTATTGGACACGTACAAAGTGTTGATGATATCTTTTTAGGTTAAACTCCGCTTTCTATATTTTTCTTTTTCACGGATAAAGTCGTACTCGCATTGTTACATTTAGGGACACGATTTTCTAATTAGCACCCTTCGTAATGTATGTACCTACCAAGCGAAAATAGCTCGAAACCAAAGATGTAATATAGAACATGATTTTGTGGGCCTTATCTGACTTTAGTATATAAACATTAAGCAATGTTTGTGCTACCTCGAAGTGTATACCGTTATCGTCCAGGCAACGAGCTCTTGTGTTTATCGTTTACGAGAAGCTAGACCATTTAGCAAGGACATGAGCCCTTCCTCCAATCTAAGCAATCGTACTCTGTTTCTTTGGATTTATTTAGGGGCAGTTGGAATCAGTGTTCCCAGACTTTGAAGACTGTTTTCCCCTTTTTTAATGAGCAAAAGCATTAGTTTTCGACTTAATTCGAAAAAGTTCCCCTTTTTTTGCCCTGAGTGAAATTTGCACTTATTTTTATATTTTCATATATGAAAAAAATTATACAAAATGCATATAAAACAATGATTTTCTTTTCTATTAGACATAGCATCAAAACTAGTCTGATTTTAATGTAGACGTTCGATGGGCTGTTTTCTTTCATATTTAGTTGGCACATTTCGTTTTGAGTGAGCTTTGAAATTTCTTTTTAATGAAAATGCGTTTTAGTTTTACTTTTGAGCAATTTAAGTTTCACAGAGATATTCGATTTCCTCCCATTTTTAAGGTTCCGTAGCCAAAGGGAAAAAAACGGAACCTTATTAGTTTCGCTTTTGTCCGTCCGAACCCAATAGACCATTTTTTTTAAAGCTTGTCCCTCGTTTTTCCCTTTTTCATTATAAAAGCAACAAAATTTGGCGCTCTTCCCCTCAATCTGGGATCACCGGTTGGAATATGTATCAGTTTTTGAACCATATTTTTTTTTCAAATAAACGAAACTCAAGTTTTAAAAAGGGTCCGTGATAGCCAGTAATGCCAACCCAAATTGAAGCTTTTATGCCCAAACCAGAAGAAAATTATTTCTTTTTAAAAAATTTGGTAAAAAGATATAAATTGGTTATTTTCCAAATGCACTGCAACGAACCTACAAGGTGATAAAAATTTGTTAACAGAATGTTGGTTGATCGGTAAGTAATTAAACCTTTTTTTGACCTCTGTAAACCAAGTTTTGGGGACTGGTGAGTAAGTGAAGGAGAAAATTGGTAAATAAGCATGACGAACAGTTGTAAATGAAAATTAGTGATGCGACTTGGGCAAAGAAAGTACCAGATTCACCAAATTCAAAATCTATTTGGATAAATTGATTGTAAAAACAATTCAGAAAAAATGATGCCTTTTTTCTAAAAATTATTCGTCAATGCCTCAAGCATCGGAATTATGCCCAAAATGCATAATTATGCCTCACTGGTGATAGCTTTCTTCTTAGGGGGCCAAAGAAACAATAAAGCGATAAAGTGCGTTGACCCTAAGAAGATATTTCTCAATAAACCTTAAAAAGAAGCCTAATTCAATTTCCAATAGACTCCCGAGATGCTAAGTTAAACATCAATAATTAAGGTGTAATCAATTTCGAAAGGGTAACAGTTCTTCCAGCAACAACCAACTTGACAACTAACAACAACTGAATTGTGTCCAGCTTGGGTTGTCATTTCATTGTCATGAACTTGCGAAGTAGTTTAAGTATGAGTAAGTCTGACAGCTGGCTGATTTGATGCGCCCTCAATTTTGATTGGCGTGGATCGGTTGCATGAAAAGCTTTTTCAGTTGACGTTTATGGAGGAGTAGCCGACGTATCTAGAGTTTTGCGATTAAGTACTAAGTTGATAGTTCGTATAACTGTGGCTGACGTAGAAAAAGTCACGTAAGGTTGCATCTAGCCCAGACCAATCTAGACGACATTATATCACTAGACCTTTGAATGTGCCCGGTTTCTTTCGTACGTATGACAAAAGATGTTCGGATCTTGTGTGCAATACCCGCATGATAAGTTACATCAGGTTTTTCAACGTCAACTCAGCGAAGAAGTTTGATTGCTTCCATATGGGAGTACTTTCTAGCAAACTTGGGGTTTTCGTAGTGAAATACCTAGACCATGGTCCTAAAATAGTCTGAAAGCATCCACCCGCTTTAAATCGCCCACACGATTGTCTGGGGATCTTTGGCGGTAGTATTCTGTCTTTGCATTTCGACTTAAGAATTGTTCACCCCAGTTGCGTGACAAGTGGAATCGCCGTCTTCCTTAAGCAACATATGCTGGAAGTTATCCCCTTGGAAAAAGTGAATCAATTTGTTTCGACAGCAATGACCGCAACATCATAAAAGCCACATTAAGCCACATTAAGCTTATTGATGATCTTGTGGATGATGCCAACGCTGAGGTATTTCAGAGCGCCGATAGTTATTATACAATCGAAAGCGAATTTTTAACTTTTACAAATTTTGTTTAAGCAGTCAGATTGTGCCCTTAATGTTGATGTCTTCGTAAGCCAGTCAAGTCCATACGAAGGTAGTACGAAATTCTTGGTATGGCCAAAATGCGCCTCGTCTGTAAAGATAATTTTTCGGACAGAATTGGGGTGCTCTTCCAAACGCTCCGAATCCCATAGTCAGCGAACAAATGACGCTGTCTATGGAGATCACTTTGAGCTCCTGGGTCAGTTGGATCTTGTGCGGAGGTGGGCCCAAGTCCCGATGCTAAATTCGCCAAATTGAAGTTTGAGAAAGGTCCAGCACGGGCATCCGTTTTTCCACGGGTGTTGTTCTTATAACTAATAACTTTACTTATCGCTAGACTTTCCATGTATTGAATTCAAGGATTCGTTTTGCGATATTAGTTGTTGGAGGTATTTGGCGAGCAGTGACCTGACCTACAAATATCCCTATCGCTGCTTAGTTTAGCTGCTGTGCATTGACTGAAGTCATTGAATGCGACCAAATGTATTTTAAAATTTCATTCATTGAATACTTTTTAAAGAATACATTCACAAATGATTTTTTTTTACAGCCCTTATCCTTATTAATAAAAATGTCGCCCATTGTACTCTATCATTAAATGTTTAACAATTTACACCAGCTTTAATAAACGTTGAAAAATGATAACATTTTGCGATGCATTTATAAATACGGGGGCTAGGTTTTGTTTGTGGGCTGGCTTGGAGTATTCCCCGACGGACTTAGGTAAAAATTGACCCATTGTGATACTAAATACGGGGGTTATTAATGTATTAATTGTAGCTGTAGCATCTACTCGAAAATGCGATCCCTACTCAGATTTACTTAATAAATTTAAAAACAAACAATTCCCTTGATTGACAGAAAAGAAAACAGGCGTTGACTTTTTTTGTCAAACGATAAATAATAATTAAAACAAAACCGAGAAAAGAAGATTCGAAAATTTTAAACTTAAGAAAAAGACAAACAAACTCAACTAAAGCAATGGAAAAAGCAACGAAAAAAAGTGCTCTCAACATTAGCAACATGCAGATGCCGCACCTTTTCTCGAAATTCTACTCCGGATTCAAAAACGGAGCAAAAATAGTCTCAGCTTTGAAAAAGTCTGGTCTGGACCAGCTGCTACAACGGACTCCAACATACAATCGAGAATTCCCCGACAACACATCCATAATCGCGACCGTGAGTATTTAAAACTTAATTTCGTATTTATCAGTCACACACACAATACACTATTTAGGCGAGCAACTTCCTTCCATCGCAGAATATCAAGGAAGAGGGTGCAAAGCAAGTCGACCATTTACTTGCATCGGAAGCAAATGGTCGAAAACATGCTTCACATCCTTCCTACTTATCTACAGGGCACCACGTGTTGTGGTATATTTTAAAAGACTTTTAGTTTTTCCTACATTTTTTGCTAAAATTTTCCGTTTCTAAACATTTATTAGAATAAGTGTTGCCTGATACAATTATGTACTTATTGTTCTTGTTTTAATTAGTATTAGAAAACCGTTATACTTTAAAAAAAAACTTCTCTGCCAAATACACTTAGAATTTTTACAAAACCATATTACGCCGCATTTGTTACAATTTCTCACAAACTTTACATATAATGCTATAGATTCGTAGTTCAGTTTTTGCCATCCAAAACGAGCTTCCAGGGGTTATTTTTTTAGTTTCATTTTGAAAACCCTTGCTGCCGTATTAATTGCAGCATAACAATTAGATACGGTCCTATAAATATGTATAGCAATTTGTAAGGTCATATTGTTTAAGCATAATCTTAACAAATATTAATTAAAAAAAAAATATCTACTTTTTCAATATTATTTTGACACCTTCTTTGACAAAATCTTTGGCACATTTTTCGACACATTTTGACAAGTTTTTCGGCGCGTTTTTGAACTCATTTTTGTCGACTGTTTCGATGGTTTTTTGATGAGTTTTTCATCGCATTTTTGAAGGCCTTTTACAACGCGTTCTGAGACGTACTTTTTTAAATTTTGGTTTAATTTTTGACTCGTCCGACTGCTGGCGGTTTTTTGATTCGTTTTTAAAAACGAATTTGGCAGCATTTTCGGACACATTTGCTTGAAGCATTTTTGGAAGCTTTTTTTAACGAGTACTTTAACGCATTGACAAAACAAATTATTCGCTCGGCGATTTCAATAGGTACTTTTTGTATTTTGCATTTTTTTTAAACAACCAACCAGTAGCTTTGGTCAGCGGAATCATTATTCTCTCTTAGCCATTTTAATATTTCTATCCTGACATATTTTTAGAGGCAGATTAGTGAAATGACTCGCACTGTGGAGTAGTCCGGATAGTCTTAGGACACCTTATAGAACGATAGGACGATACAAATTCTTTGTAAAATTTTGGAACATCTGCCGTTGACATCTGGCAATAAAAAAGTTACGTATATGTGTAGCTGTAGAAATTAAAATAATTTTAAAAAGCTTTCTTTTTTGCTCAGGTCCTTATTGTTACGGCTGATAAGTTTAAGTACTCAATAAGCATACCATGACAGTGATTACAAGGATCATCTTGAGTGTTCAGTCCCGCTGTAACCGCTGTTTTGTCGTGAAGGCTTTTAGCTATTCGTGGTTTATAACCAGAATGACACGTGTCTGATGGTAAGGTACACAACACACTATTACTTTATCGATAAACTATTTATTTCTTTTGAAGATTATCATGGGAAGTCGCTGAAGTATGAAGAAATGGTATACCTAATACCCACTGACAATTACCACTAAGAGGCGGGGTTAGTGAAAACCCTTGTGTTTTCGTGTATGCATACATTCTAAACTTTGACCAACTGAAGGGTTTTGGGGCCGGCCTTAATATCCAACAGTAAAATGTCACTGAGCGACTTAAATTAATCCGCTTCAGTGTTTACCGGACATCCCCATGGTAGGTATTTTAAAACTATGCAAACTTCACCCATGGGACTAAGTCGAAGTTGGCATTTAACTACCGAAGAGGAATATCTCCCCCAGCCGTAGATTTGGCACCGGCCAAATCAATAGCAATCACTTTCATGCAAACTAAAATACATAAAACGAATCGGGGAAGGATATCCTTCACTTTGCTGAAGGTTGACTGCGCCTAAAATACATCTTCGCCTGAAATGGGATCGCTCACGTCTGTACTACGTAGCTGTATGGATTGAGGAGTTTTTTATTGGATAAAAATAGCACGACCGCCCTTTGCGGTGTTGACGGCGACTGGATCAAAGGTGGGTCGAGCCCACCTTGAATGGACAGGACATATAGGAATGGAAACGTCGCCCAACAAGTGGGCACGCTGCTAAGCCGTCGGCAATTGATTTCCAAAGATATAGGCTTGTATCTTTTCTAATATTGATCCCCCAATTAAGTTGACTCGAAATCATAGTTCTTCGCGATGGTCTTATGAATCTAGTAAGTAGCAACACTCCACTCATGGGTTGGCAAGCAAAATGTTTTTCAGAGCCGAGTAAGATATTTATGAAGTGAAATACTGCGCCTGAGGAGGATAATAATAAACGCCTGAGATGATACGTGATGCCATTACGTATTCACTGCCACCTTGAGGGTTCTTTTGGAGAGCGATTTGGAGCCGGTGGGAATTCGCCCCAAACACCCCCAACCCACCGCTGACACTCTCTTTCATTATTTAGCTCTTGTACAGTGAGACTAGTGCGACGCTAGAGTCGTTGTGTCATGATTGCTTCTTATCACATTTCCATAATTAACAGAATGACATTAGGCGAAAGTTATGTGAGTCACGAGCATAGTGTGTTTCAGAGGAGGTGGAGGATGGTAGTGTTTTGGCAATGCATCTGGTAATCTTTGCGAGATTGTGGCAGAAATCTGTGGTATTAGTTGAGGATGTGCACCCGACCTTGTTAGATTAAATTTCAAGGATCTACTATGTGATGTATATTTGAGTGAGTAATTTGATTACATTCTTGATTGTAGGTATAATGAAACCCAAACTTTGGTAAATTTACCTAGATATTGCATGCATGCGGTGACAATTATGTGCAAGGATATTTTCATTGACTGTAGTGCAGGAGAGCAGTTTAAGTTCGGATTGATGACGCACGACTGTTGCAAGATTTGTGGTTCTGTAATCTTGCTAATCTTGTCATTGGAAAGCTTTGTTTTGGCTGTTGCTATTTTAACATAAGAACAGCGGACGAACTGCTTATCAGTATAGAGAAAGGTTTAGAGTCTTCTCAAATGACCAAACCAATATTTAATTATACCCTCCACAGGAAGGTATATCACTTTGTCATTACATTTTTAACGCCAAGAAGGAGTCACCGCAGACCTCATAAAGTATATATATTCTGAATCAGGATCACATTCTGAATCGATTTAGCCATGTCCGTCTGTCTGTCTGTGGTTCTGGTACCTCCCATACAAAACCAATATTAGAAAACACATGTTGAAAGTACGATAGCGTCGAAAAGAATCTACCTAGGCAAGTGAAATTTTGTGAAAGGACTTATTTTTATTGTCGTCAAGTTGGTAACAGATGTAACAAATTTTTTCAAAAAGTGTAACAAATGGAAAAAAATTTAAAATTTTATAATTTTAGAAAAAAAGCTCTTTATTGACCTACCTGTCCATTTTTTGTTTAACAAATAAAAAAAAACCAAATTATTGACCATCGAAGTAGATTTAAATTTCTATTTCACAAACTTACCACGAGATGTAGAACATTGTCAACGGCGACGTGGCGCGACAGAAAAATATTGTTGTATTTTCTCGTTCCCTCCCATTCCCATTCCCACTCGCAGTTTGACGTTTTGCACAACTTGTGCTCTGTGTAAACAAACAAATACAATGACAGAAATTATTCGAAAGAAAAAAGTGCTGCCAGTTCTATTTTTCAATATTTTTTAACGAGAAAAACAAAAAAAGATTTTAATGGGAAAAAGTGTAACAAAGCGAACAAAAAAGTAACATTGTAACAAAATTATAAAATAATATAATAAAATAAAAAATTTCTATTTATATTCTTTTTTTCGTCACTTGTAAACTTTTTTCAGTAGAAAGACATAAATTTGTCGTATCTCTGTACTTAAAAATTATGTAAATTGTGCTATAACAAACTGTAAATTCTAAACGAAATAAATATCTATCTTGATCTTGATAAAATAATTAAAAAGTGTAACACTCTTTTTACACTTGTATCATTGTGGCAACGCTGCATACAAACAGTAATCAACATCGATGTCTTTCCGTCTCTTCTTCTAGCTTTGGCTTTAACCAACTATAGGCAAGTGGAAAAAGATAAGAACATGTTTACCATAAGCAAAAATGCTCGAAATTTAAAAGGTTTCGGAAACCTTTCAAAGCATGCAAAATATCCATAAAATCAAATGGATACCTATCGAGATGAATGAGCATTCCTTAAAACGAACATGGAGTAGGGGAGAGTGGTCCACAAAAGACTACGGGCCAGAAAGGACCAAACCAATTTTTGACCTACCTGGTCCATCTCATTTTTAATAGTCAAAGCTAACTAAAAGCCTAATTTGCGAATACGTCCCTTAAATTCAAAGACGGAGTATGAACTGGGTTAAACTGCAACCATAGTAAAATCATGAAAACGTTCAATTTCCTAAAGAAAGAAACAGAAACATTCTTTTGAAAGACATACAGCCAGCCGCTTTTATTCCCGGAAGAAACTATATTTACCTATATGAATTGCTATTAGGTACATATGTATATTTTGGGGTTATGAAGAAAAAATTTAGAACGATACTATTTTCATTAAAACATTCTTGTTTGCTCAAAAACCCTTTGAGCGGCAAGTAGAAACAAAGGGCCGGAAGCCCATTTTGCCCCATCAAGTTCTGTTTTCGATTTAGTTTCCAGTTGATATTAGCTTTCTTTAAAGACTCTCAGAACATACGTTTAAGGGACACCACATGGACAATAGGAGAATATGTGAAAAGCTATCGGCGCTATAAAAAGTAATGAAATAGGTTGTCTTAAATTGAAGAGTGAACAATGATACAGCTGTATAAATGGTATAAATAGTTTCTTTATTTTGTTAAAAAAAATTAGTGGCCCATTTTGCCCCATTCAAAGTTCCGTTTGCCCCGCAAAACCTATTTTTGAGGTTGTGCTCTATTTTATGTTGTAGCTCAATACATCCCTCTTCAACTAATTTGATCCTTTTCTATGATAGTGTTCGAAATTATGTTTGTATTTGCAAAAAGTATCAAATCTTATGAATTTTAAAGAAGTTAAAAATGTATCAAGCTAAAGTGGTACTTCTTGCCCCGCTCTCCCCTACATACTGATTCTGGGGTATGAATGGCTAAGGAGAAAATAAAACTGCAAGCGTGCGGGCAAAGAATTCACATCAAACCTCTTTGCAGTATTTTATTAGCTAGACGCTAGAGCATATCAAAAAGTCCCGAGTCAAAAACTCCTGGCCATTTCAAAAATTGACTTACTTCTTAAATAAGGCAGAGAAGCATCTCCACAATGCTGTAGATGAGTTATCACGTAGATGCATTCTTGGGTTACAAGTTTATCGCTCGGTATCTATCTACCAGCTGAAGAGTGGGTGTCGATGTTGGTGATCCTGCCCATTCCAAAAATAGACTAAAATATATACGGGGTGGTATACTACTTTGTTTTGCCGCCATTTTGGTAAACATTAGTCTTGACAGTTCATATTTGGCAGTCGTGAAGTAGACACGTGGTAAATTTATTATTTATTAATCGTTAAAACATTTTATCAAAATCAATCATCGATTACTGTGACGATGACAAAGTTACGTGAAATTTTTGGGAGAACACATTTTCATTTGAGTGGATATGTGAATAAACAGAATAGTCGGTTCTGGGCAATGAAAAACCCTCAAATTATTTATCAGTCACCTTTGCATCCAGTAAAAGTTACAGTCTTGTGTGCAATTTGTTCAGGAGGAATCATTGGACCTTACTTCTTTGAAAATGAAAACGGCGTAACGGTAACTGTGAATGGGGAGCGATATCGTAGTATGATTGAAAACTTTTTAACGCCACAACTTCATACTTTGGGCTTGATTAACATGTGGTATCATCAAGACGGTGCCACATCGCATACAGCCAGGATTACAATGGAATTACTGCGAGACCTCTTTCCACAACAAGTTATTTCAAGAAATGGTGATGTTGATTGGCCTCCACGGTCGCCTGATTTGACTGCTCCCGACTTCTTTTTGTGGGGATATCTGAAGAGCAAGGTTTATGCAAACAAACCAGAAACGCTTGAGTAACTTGAATGAAATTGAAATTAATGAAATACCGCGTGAAATGTGTGAGAATGTAATGAAAAATGTGCTCAAAAGGGCTCGCATTTGTGAGACTAACAGTGGCGGACATTTACCTGATATTGTATTCCATACATAATTGCCGACATAAAATAAAACATTTATCAATATAAGATCCATTCTCTTTCATTTAATCAAAAATTATAAACAAACAAAGTAGTATACCTTCCCGGCGGACACCCTGTCCATCTTAAGATTGATTGGCTGTTTTTTTCACCCTTTTTCCGATGAGCATCGAAATTCCCTCGAAATGTATATTCCTTATACTGAGTAGGGAGACGAGGAATTCTGTGTGAATTTTTTTCATCGCTTTCTTTTTTCCGTTATATTTCCATTAGACTACAACTTAAAACAACTCTTAGCGCTTTTGTAGTTCTCTGAGAAAAGTAGGTATCTCTAAAAACAAAAATGACATAATCAAACTAGCTTACCTGTGATAGATATTCTTAGGTTTAAGGCTCATACAAATTTTCAATTTCGACCTTAAATGTTAGTAATTCGAAATAGGTACATTTTCCATACAAATTTAAAACTTCGCAATTGCGAGCTTCCGTAAATTTAAAGTCGAGGCTTAAATTTGTTGTAAGTCTGTCTTTTAACGGGGAATATACAGAACAGGTCATACAAGCAAAGCCACCAAGTTATTACATTTCCAAATAGTATTAAATTTAATGTCCCACCGAAATCAGGATTAAAGACCACAACGTGAGTTCTTACCAACCCTATCCTCCTACCACGAAGTAATATCAACGTCCAAGTATTGTACAGAATGAATCCTTTTAAGAATAATATGGCTTAAAAGTATTTTTAATTATACTGTGTCCTACGGCTTCTTTCAAAGGACAATTTAAACCATGCTCTCGCGTAAAAGAAATTTCGAGCATAATTGAAGGCTTTTTAGCAGCAGCCGCGTATATAGTGGGTGCAATGTAGTAGCTGAAAAAATTCTCCTCTTTGTTAATAAAGTGATGAGTGAATATGAATACTCTGCTAAAGCCAATTGGGAAGCCAATATTTTTGGGATGAAATGGGCAAACAAAGTGCTTTACATTATCTTTTAATAAAAACTGAGAAATAAAAACTATAAGTACAACATACTCATACTCGTACCTATATCTCAAAGGAGATATGTAAAAGACACTTTTCGACTCTTTCTTGGTATCAGTATCGGCTCATTTAAAAGGACTTTCTTCAGCCGAGACGGTTCTTCATGTACCATAAGTACGGTGACCATATTTTTCAAAGCAAAATAAAGGACAAAAAATATTATTATTTTTGTATTTATTAAAACCCAAAACTCTCAGCACCATTCAACAAACGTATCCAAATTCCAACGCCAACCTAACGAGCAATGAAAAGTAGTGTGTAAGACAATCATTTCCATAAAAACTGGAAAGTTGCTTTACCTCTTCCATTGGCTTCCATTTAGTAGTTGACTGTGTTTCTATAAGCTTGAGCATAAACTTAGGGTGTAAACACATTTTCAAATATTTAACATTGGTATTTTTTGCCTTTTTGTACGTACATTATGAGTTATAATACGTAAATTGTTTTGTTGCTCAAAAATGAATGCTCGATGCATGCATGTTTTTGTCATTGTTTTAAAGGACAGTCTCAAAAATAAAGGACAAAAACCGTCCTTTAATAAAAAGAAAAAAATACAGGGCAAAGGTGAGAAGAAAGGACTGTCCTCTTAAATACAGGACGGATGGTCACCGTAACCATAAGTTACTTTTGGGTAAATTGCCTTTTGAACGCAAAGTGTATTTTTCTCCCTTTGTCTTCACCGTTTGAAAGAATTTGGGGGACACGCCAGCCGGAGATGCAGATCTAACAATTTTCGCTAATAAGCCTTATATCTCCATAGAGAAAAATCGGAAAATTCAAAATAAGATTAATCTTATCACGAACCTACGTGAAACAACAAGGATTCATATAAAAATAAATGCACCCCGTTTAAACAATGTTAATTTCAAAATAAACCCCATTCCATTTTCATTAGAAATTTCCGTCTTTATCTGTATAAAATTAACTAAATTTTTAATAATTCTAAGTGCTGACTTATCAATATAAGAAGATTCTCATAAGAAGTGAGAATAATTTCAAACTAAGATGAATATCTGCTTAAACCAAAAAGCTTTGCTGTTGTAATTCTGTTTTTGCAAGATAAATATTTCATGAACGGTAGAAGCATTGAATGGATTTCTCACAGAATGTATGTGCTGACATTCTATGATTAGCAGATGTACACCTTAATTTCATATGATTCTTCTAGTTTATTCGTGTTCCTGCATGCATTTTCGAATGATAAACTCATTGTTCTTCGATACTTAAATCGGTCGAGTCACTGAAAATAAAATACCAGGTAATATCGACAAAATTCGACTGTAAAATTTCAACAAAAATAGTTTTGTTGAACTGAAAAAAAAATTGTTGCAATAACAAATGACAAATTATCAATACAACTTAAGTTTTATCAATTTGAACGATATTTTGTCAAACTGATAAAACATTTACTACAAAAGTATTTTGTCAGATTAACAAAACACAATTTTATGTTTAGTAAATCAATATTGTATCAATTGAACAATTTTATTGTTGAATTAACAAAGTTTTGGTATCCATTAAAACAGAACCAAAAATCACTTTTGTAAACGTTTGTGAAATTGATGAAACTTTTGCAAAATGTTTGTTAGCCAAATAAAATAGAGATTATAAATAATACAAACATTCTGTGGAAATGAGCATTCTTGTTTGCAGATTTGACATAATTTTTGTCGAATTAATGACACAAGTGTTGAATTGAAATTTTGTAATACAGGATTGTTTAATATGCATTTTTTTTATCTTAAACTAAATCAAATTTGACTTCAACGCTATGTTCCCGGATTCTTTAACCGAAACTAAAAGACGTAACTTTAAATAGTGAAGGAGATAACTGCATCTGTCGGTGTTTCAGGTATAGCTGATCTTTTTATTTTTAAGTTAGATAAAGTCATTCGGTATCAATAGCCTTTTTTTAATTTCTTTATTTTTATATATGCATATTTTGATATTTCCTATGTTGTCCAGTAAAAATAATGTAATTTAACTAATATAGTTCCTTTTTTTAATAAATACAATTGCTAAACTTATTTATTTTGCGTATCATTTATTTATACCTAATGCTATAAAAAATGAGATAAACATTTATTTTTTGAATCAACAAATTAAAATATGGCACTGAGATAATAATTCTGTCTAACCAGCAATATTCTTATAGATTCAACAAAAGACAACAACTGTAGTACTGACAGATTATTTCTGTAATATCAACAACAATTGCTGTTGATTTAACAAAATGACAAATAGTTTTGATGGTATTAACAACTTTATTTGTAAATTTAACAATAAGATAAAGGTTTTCGCAAAATCAACAGCATTTTCTACAAAAAATTTCACACGCAAATAAACAATTTTTGTTACCATAACAATTTTTTTTGTTATCACAACAAAAGTTTCAAGACAAGATAAAGCTTATTAAAATTTTGTCAATTTGATAGAAAGATTTTGTTGGACGTATATTGACGATACAAATTGTTGAATCAAGCCTCATTTTTATCAAATATACCAGGGCTTTATTTTCAGTGATGCGGTCAGTCTATTGCGCAATTTTTTTCGTACGTAATAAAAATATTAAATTCCTAAAAGACGTGAGTGAAAATTAAAGAATGTCGGAAGGTGACTTTGAGAATATTACTTATGAACTAGTGTATTCGAGTAATGAGATCGAAGAACTCCTTCTCGAATAGGGTCTCTCGGCAGCATCGATCTTATTACTCCAAAAGCATTAAGCTGATGACAACATTTTCTTTAGGGTACAATACACATATAAGATATAAAGGTGATTTGTACCAAAGTCGAATTGGACACCTGGAAGCCTACGCTGACACAGGATTTTTTGTCTCATAGTCAAAGATGTCATTTTTGGGCATGGTTTACTGTTGGCCAGCGTTGCCACTTTGCTGCAATAGCAGTAGATCTTCTGCACTTTTTGCAAAAATAAATCTACTGCCACTAAATCCAATCTACTGCAATTTTTTTTTGTTTGATAAACATTCTCTTAAACAGCTGTACAAAAATCATACATAAAAATAACCCCTGTAAAGAACCTCAACTTACTGTATAAAAAAACATTAAAGTGATGATTAATATAGTTTTAAGCAATTGATATTTGTTTTTTTTGTATAACAAAAAATCTACTGCGGAAAGATCGAATCTACTGCATGATCTACTGCGCTCCTCTTTTATTGAAGTGGCAACGCTGCTGTTGGCCCCACCAACAGAAGTGCAGTTGTCGCTCTTCAACTAGTCAACTGACCCTACAGGACAACCCGTAGAGTCCGTATAAAATAAAACATTTGCTACTTTGCATCCTACCACCACCGCCAGATTTCACCTCTTCAATCTTCACCGGAAGCTGATAAAAAGAAACCCCTAGCACTTAACCTTGTATAGGAACCGTAAGTCCCAGAGCTATCGCACAGATAAATTGCATTCTGTTCGACTATTAATATACGCAAACAGATAGAGCATAGAAGCATAAAACAAAAAGAAAATTCCTCTCAATATGCAGTGATTTATTTTTGCGAACGGAAATTCCCCAGCTAAATGCATGCCATCTTGCAGTAGCAGTATCCTCTGTTGCGCGCCTCTCTCGACTCTGGCACAGTTCCAACTTGTTGACAATACAATCAGAGCAGAGTCAGTATCCGTATCCGTATCCGGTCCGCCCTGTAAGCAACAGTATCGTATATTAAAAGAGCCATTAAGTCCTTTTCAGCAATTGCAAATTGCACCCCATTACCATCTATTATCGTTGTACACCGTGTCTCTCTAAATTGCGGTTCCTGATTTACAATGATGCCCCCAGGAGATGATGGATCGAATAATTGCCAAAAGCCTGCGATTCCAAATGCCAATAAAATGGAAAAATCTGCCGAATTTATTTCGGTTAGACAAGGAATTGGATTGTCATCATCAGTATATATTAGTTTAATCTGGAAGCGGGAAATTGAATGCTGCCATCGCCAGAAAAGACGCTAATTCGAATCCGAATCCCATATACCTGGTTCGGCTTGCCGCATGACTGAAGTGCAGGCGATGGCATGTGATTGGATTCTTGCTCAATTGTCAACAGCCGAATCGAAGCAATGGGGAAAATCGATAGCATGCACGAGAGCCGATGCGGGCTCTATCCAGCATGCGAGACTCCTGTTCCGACGAAGGATTAATTGGACCATTGCAAATGACGATCCAAGTAATCGCGTTGATGACGATGATGGTTTTTCTAATTGCTTACGGAAAAGGCTCTGACGGGAGCAAAACAAAATGCATTCTTACATTAGACCCGACATTTATTTCTAATATGAACAACGATGGCGGTAGCTGGAACACCTGAGGGAGCAGCACTCGTCACTTAGTTGGCAGGGGTCTCCATTCATTCCGCAGTTTTGATTGGGTACCTGGCATTACAAGACTGATTATAGAGGTTGCAAATAAATTATAAATTCATAACCTACCGCCTTGACGAGGGGCTTCACGGCTTCAACAGGACCATCGGTAGTCTCATCCACTGGCGTGCCCTAGGCCATGGAGTAGAGTGCGTTTAAAAACAATAACTTCTTCTTCCTCTTCGGGAAATTAGAATTCAAATTGAGTTACTTACCATGGCCAGCATCAGGCAGGCAATCAAAGCGAAGGTGAAAATGAAGGTTTTCATTGTTGGTGAACAGGTGTGTTGGTTGGTTGAGGTTGGCTTGGAGACGAACGAATGACTTGATGCTGGAAAAGTGAGCAAGTTTTCTTTTATAAAGAAGTTTGCACTTCGGTATCATTGGCACGTACCTGTTGGCATTTCTGTTGCTCGTCGTGTCTTATCATTTTGGGTGAAGTTGTGATATGCGGATTGCGGGTGTGTCATTTTCATTTTGAAACTATGGCAGTGGCACAGTGGAGCAGTGGGTGGTGATGCTATCAGTTAAGGCAAACATTTCAAGGTTCTTGCTGCGAACATTGTTTGCAAAACAAGCGGTAACCCCATTTGTGGAATGGGGGTTAATGTCGGCGTGGAGCTGTAGAAATGCAATGTCAATAGGCGAACTATTGTATCGGGACTTTCCGCAAACAAACAGATTGCATTTAAACGTACTTGACATCAAGCGGCTGTATGAATGTTTTTGATGTATTTACACGTGGTTGTTGGTTAAATTAATTTGTTCTCATCATACCTTTCGCTAGATTGGGATGACAGCCAGTGTCGCCAGATAAAAAATCTGAAAATCTTGTTTTTTCGAAACCAAAAATCTTTTTTTCAAGATTTTGTTCAAAATATAAAAAGAGCAAAATTTAAAATACAATTTTGGAGCACTTTACTACTAATACATAAATCACCTAAATACGACTTTGGTCATAAATTAATGTTAGATAATGTTTCTTGAAATTTTTGAACATATTTGAATTAAATTGATTTAGAATTGCATTTCTTACCTAGGTATATCAAGATCATAGAATTTCGGTTCATTAAAGCTCAAAAAATCCTTTGTTAAGATCAAAATTTCAACAACCTTTTCAGTACATACGAAACCATTTTTCCAAAAACACGTTACATCTGTTATCTTATCAAATTCATTAAAATTCACGTTTCCTTAGAGTTGATGAAAACGTTAGTGAGACAGAAATTGTGCATGGGCTCTGTTCGACTCACATTATATATAATAATGGACAAACTAATAGAAAACGGATTTCTTCAATAGAAAAGTTTCGTTTAATGTGCTAGATTTAAAAGTTCTTGGTAGCAAAAATCTAGAAATTTGATGATTTCGAGGTAAAAAGTCTTGAACATATTTTGAAGCTCAAAAATCTTGAAAAAAAAGATATATCTTGTAATCTGGCATTACTGATGACAGCAACAGAGAAGATGAATGTGTCCGTCGTCTATTTGCAGAAGCATAGCCGTATGTTATTGGAAGGCTTGATAAAAATTGTTCATGCCCTAGAAATGTATTTTGTTTTGGAAACCCATCTCATCTATGGTACCATAGAATTTCAGTTCAGTATACAAAAGCAAAGCTACAATATCTTTGCCAAATCACGGAAAATTCTGCTTTGAATGAACTCTTATGCTCGGTAGTCCGATTTGATATTTTCTACTTCTGGTAAGCAGTACCAGATTTATACTCCAGATGCCATCAGCTGTCGAGATGTCGAGAGCTATTTTACATACTTCATCGCAAGTATAGGTGAAAAACATAGCTCTCTGCCAAATTTAAGCGATCAAAAAGAAACACTGATTAGGGCCCCAGAAGAAAAATTGAAGAAGTCATAGTTGGACTTGCTATGGCGGAATTCTGGGTCGGCATTCTGTCAGGCGAAACGTTCAAACGTTTTCGTGTGCACGAAAAAATGTTGCTTGTGTAACAAAGGGCAAATCATTCGTGTGCACGAAAACGATTGATCTTTTCGCCTTACAGAATCTGGCCCCTGAACTCGGCAATCGGTATTATAAGGCTCTTGATAATCAATGGCTTTGAAGTCGACGAAAAGGTTGTGAGTGTCGACTTGAAATCCGTGGACACGGATCAGTGTCAAATTTGGTCTACATACTCAGAACCAACACTACTTTACTGCTTGTTCTGCCTTTACGTTACTCAATACTCTTTACTCCCTGTCACAACTATTCCCTTAGACCTCTTGCGATATCTTTCTTATACCATTAAATAAAAACCTCTTTAATTGGGACAGCGATGGGTTTGGACCGGCTCTTTGCTCTCCCAATTTAGAGGTATCGCAATTCAATTCAATCAAACGCTGGCCCTACAAAAATATTTAGTGGAATTTTACTGTCCCGGTTCGAAAAGTCATAATTGTTAATTTTTCTTTGTCTAGTGTCCCAATTGAGAGATTCAAAATGAATTACATCATATAGAAATTTATGAAATAAAATAAAATAATAAAATTGGTAATAATAATGATCAAACCAATTCAGTGTCCCCATTACAAACTATATGAAAATTTTAATGGGTTTCAAAATGGTTCTCCCTATTGGGACACTTCCCAAAGTATAAAGCGTCACAATTAGAAGGTTTTTAAATATGTAAGTATCTATTCCTTAAAAAAATATGTTAAGTACGTCCTTATCCAAGTCGTTAACATTTTCCATAAAAATGGGGTTTTTAAATGAAGCAACGTCTTCTTTTCAATAAATCGCAATCGGCCAACTCATTCTGATTCTCGCAAACTATAAATAGTTTTAGTTTTACGCATGGACTGGTAGCAATCAGCGATGACACTTTAAGTAGATTTACTACAATTTTGGAAAAAAAAAATTTAAATCTGCTCCCTACTTCACACTACCGTTAAATTCTTTATATCTACTTCACGTTAGAAATCCATTATTTAATCCGCTTCAATTTTAATAACAAAACCGTAAATCTACTTCCCAAAAAAATTATTTAAAAAATGCTATAAACTCTTTCATTTAAGCACCGATTCATATTTCAAAAGACTAAATTTCTACAAACTTCACTTTAAACACAAAATTTATTAAAATTTTCTGACTTTTTACTTCTTTCCTTTTAATTTTTTGTCAAAGAGGTGATACGTTTTGTTTGGTTTTGGTTCCTGTCTGTTCCGAAAAGTGTAGCCAAATACTCGACAGAATTATTACAAACGCGATGAAAAGATATGTTGACGTAATCAAGAATGTGAATAAAGATTGGTGCGCAAATTATAATTTAATAAACATATTTATAATATTTTTTTCTAAAAAAACATGGAAAAATTTGAGGCTTTATTTTTAATAAAAAAAAAATATTTTGTAGATTTTAAAACGTTTTTTTGGACATGTTTTATATATAAAACTAATATGGAATTAAATATATCATTAGAACTATGACTTTGAAATCTACTTCCCTTTTCTTGAATCTACTTCACATTCATATTTTCATATTTTCATATTTTTTTGAAGTGGTAACGCTGGTAGCAATCATAAGTCGAGACTTTGACACCTTTTTCTACTTTTTCCGTTCGTAAATATGTGCATATTTTAGGGATCTGCTCGTGTGAAGTCGCAGGTGCAGTAAGTGCAAATGCATATCTGGGCGCAAGTAGGCGGGGCGCAGCTGCTCTGTGAGTTAATAGCTGTTGTGGTGGACTTCCGAGCGAGGGATCTTAGGCTCACCCTATGAAAAACACGAACATTCATCCCTTTGACACGAAAAAGTTCGAATCCAAATTGATGAAATATCGAAGGCGTATTCGTGCAATTTTTTGTAAATCTATAGCTTGTCTGCTGAACATGTTTCATAGATAGAAGGGACATTTTGTTCTTTCTTCGTACCGCTCTCATTTCCATTGCCAGAAGTTTCGAAAATCTAAAGTGTGACAAGTAATTTTTTATGACTTACCGGTAGTCATTTCATTTTGTGCCTACATACATATTCAATCTTTTTGCATTGCCCTTTCTTTGTTTATGTTTGCTGATCTATTGAAAGCACAGCGCTGCCACTTTTCACAAATAATCAACCTCCCGCAGTAAATTCAGGAGCTTTATTTACACAGAATGGGATTTAAGTGCAAAGTAGATTTACAGCTAATTCAATGGATTTGATTAGTAATACCACCGGTGACCCAAATCAAGTAGGTATTTTCACCTTACTTCCTTCTTCAATGCTGAAATCTAAAAATAAATACGTCCTCGCTTGTTATTACAACTGGCCGAGAATAGCTACCCGAATTCCGTTTCAATGATTGATTTGTACAATTCGGTAATCTTTGGTAGCTTATTGCCAGTTTTGGCGGAAATAACGGATGTTAGTCTGAAAATATACCAATGTGGATCCAGACAGTTTTACAATTTGTGTACCTTTTCGAACTCTGGTGAGTGACAGGCAATTCAAAGAAGATGCCCATAAAGATAATCCGGAAACAGGAATTAATTAAAAAAATATATTCGAGTTTGCCGAAGTAGAATTTATTCAGTTCACTCGCAATATGCTTAACTTGTTTTAAAGAGTTCCTATATTTAAACCTGCTCTTTAATCACGTGTTACCATTACCACATGTTCGTGATTAGTGTCATGAGATACAAGGCTGAGCTTGAACCGGTTATATCCTCTGTAAAGCTAGGCACAATCTTATTTTGGTTTATTTAACTATGTTGTTGAAATTTTCAGGTTTTTGAAGTCGCTTTTATTTATACGAGATGTTCGTAAGTCAACATTAGATTTTTGTCCAGTCTGCTCTGGCTCGAAGGATAAGAATCATACCTGTTGCAAGGTGATAAAGAAATACGTTTTCATAAGAGAGGTCGTTTGAATTTGAAAAAAATTATAGGGATGAGACAATAAGGCACCAAACTGTACAAGACGGTAGAGCTAGCAAGCTGTAGACGGGGCTCCTTTCGGGATCTGAGCAGGAACTTGGTTACCATGGCAACTTTCTGTGGCTTCAAAAATGTTCCTGGTTCCTTGCTAAGTACAAAAATGGGTCACTATTAAATCACATATTTGGAAGAACCTCGAAAAATGTTACTTCATTTGTATTTTTGACACCTACAAATATGAATATCCTGGAGTGCAATTACACCACAAATCCACACATCGTGGAATATAATGTTCCCTTTTACGGTTTTTCGGAAATTTAAAAATTAAGCAAAAATTTAGGTGGACGAGCGAGAATGTTTGGTGCGATCCTGTCATGCACTATATTTTAAACTGTATTAGTGTAGCACAAAATTAAAGCTTCATAATTAAACGCCCAAGTTGCTGATGTAAAAGTCTTTCGACGCTCTTCGAATTTGCTGAGAAATCGCATTAAATTCTGTTATCTGTATTAAAAAATCCTAAAATCAGCATTGAAAATAAAATATAAAAGACACAAACCAAGCCAGGGTTTTTTTTAAATGGTTTCCAATTCCAATTGAACTCTGTCCAATGGTCCCTGCAAATGCAAGGACAGCAGAGTCAAGCATCAATTCCAATAGCCACATATTGCGCCCGTGCAGTTGCAATTTGCTCAAAAATGTATGCCCCAACGAGTACACCCTCACTATGAGGGGATTGCTATCGGTATACCGTATACGGATAAACGAGCGCTTAATTGATCCCGAGCAAATAAATACGCCAGTGCACAATATTGTATGTGAGAGAGGGTGTCACGAGTGGCACGGTAGATCGACGACTTATTGAATTCCTCGAATAATGGAAACTTATTTTGCAGTTTATGTTATCCTGCAGGTGCGTATACACTCGTATGTATGATAGGTTTCTCTATTGTTGGCATAACATGTTGCTCATCTCCTTTTCCCATCTACTGGTTCCGTGTTTTGGTTCTTTCATCAGTACTGGCTCTTGCCAATAGCAGCATGAAGTATTTTAATTTGAACCAACAAGAAGAAGAGTTTTCCAATTTTCAGATCTACATATCCGAAAGGGAAATGCCGAACAATGGGCACGAACGGTGGTGGAGGATATCTAAAAGAGTAAAGCCGCTTATAAATTAAGATTAAGTTGATGGAAGCGGTTTTGCTCTCTCTCTCCTTTTCGAAGCAGATGGGTTTGGGTTTGGGTATTGTATTTGACGAGAAATCAACGTGTCATCAAATTGTACAAAAAGTCGCCATTGTATATAGGAAAAGGTTCTAGTAGGTATTAGGATTTGAAAGCTGGTAGTAATAGAAAGAAACGAATGAAAAAAGAAAAAGTTGCGGTTGTTGAAGTTCGGATCTTTTTTCGAGCTGCGATGGTTTTCATATGGAAAAGGGGTATGTTTATTATGTTGTTATTCTCTCGCATTGTAGCATTAAATTGGCTAATGGTTATATTTATGTTTAGGGGAAACTGTTAACAACTGCATTATGTTAACAGATAGCTGGACGTACCTAAATGCCGTCGGACATCGATGTGAATATGGATATCGATGCATAGTTCAATACTTAAAATCATACTACATTTTACGGACTCACAATTGCGAAATTTTCCATATAAAATGACCCATTGTGACCTACAAACTATTTAGTGTGAAGGTTTGAAAATGATTATTTGTAAGGTCCATAGTCTCCAAAGTCCTGGGATAACTGTGTGGAGTTGTGGAAACAAATTGTTCTGTTTTTTACTTAGAAGTTAATATAACCTGCAAAATTACATGATAGTTCGGGAACGCTACCAAAGATGTTGTATTTGATCTGTATTAAAAGGGGCTTGTTTGATTTCTACGAACGCCTATTATATTACCTTCATGGCTGGCAATTGGCGTTTGTCCACATTCTTCGAGATGTTTTACAGTTGTATTTGTAAAAATGTTAGCAATTTATTCTTTTTATTTTTCAACGAACACACTTTTCGCTTTTTCTCTTTTACAATGAAATAAAAATTCTTCTTCTTCTTGACCACACCCAGCTTGCCTCCGAAGTTGGTTGTGGTGTCTAGCAATTGTCCACCTGCCAATAGATGGCGTTTTTGGTGCATACTGGTTGCCTTAGGCCCTTGGGGGCATGTTATATGGTATTATTTCTTACATATTAAATTAAAGCTGCCGTAAGCTGCAAGACTAACGGGGTTAAATTAATTTTTGATGGATGTGCCACTCAATTTACTAAATTTTGCAACTATTGCAAAAATCTATTTAAGGGTTTTTCCACTGCGCCACCTCTCGCGAACGTCTGACAAACATCCTAGAGTATAACTGTCATGAAAGAGCTTCTCCGTTGGCCGTTTGAAATCGGGGCAAAATTGTAGATACCTTCCATTCGTTCCAAAAATTAAAAAGAAAAAAACACAGAAAGCGAATGGTTGTGAGAAGGCATATGGTTGCGCCATACGCACCTGTTGCGCCATCTATTTATTTATTTTGGCTAACGAAAAGTGTCAAAATATAGCGCATCTACTTTCTTCTTGTTAAAAAATAGCCCAGCAGCAATTGTAAAATACTAAAAAAAAAATACACTATACAATTTAATCGCAAATACTTACTATAAACTTCCGATCTGCGTAGTAATTTTGAAGTGATCGCTTTTAATCAGCTCTTCACGCGCTGAACGAAATTGCTGTTGTAAAATAATTCCAGTAAATAAGTCAACATTTTTTCATCGTTTTTTATTTCACGAATCGTTCTGTCAAGGCTATTGTGAGGAAAAGAAAATATAAAAAAAAGTACATTAAGCTCAATATTAAAGTCAAAAAGCGGATTTCACGGCTAGATCTAAACCCTTTTTTCTTTTATTCAGAAAAGTTTACATGCAACAGTTTTATTGAGCATTTGTCTATTTTACTTAACTTAGCTTTGCTCAAATCAGTGGTCTAATTTGACGTATTCAAAAAAGGCGACCAAGTGATAAGATTCTAGCTTTATATGAATCAACATGTTCATGTCAATGTCCTCATTTAAGGTGAGTGGCATAATAGATCAACTCTTATCGGAACTGATATGCAAATATAGAAACCTAATGTTTTAATAGGCAGCAATTACTATTATGGCTATTTTTGCAAGTAATACTCCCAAAGTAAGACAGCAGCTGTGCGGGTGGCCTGTATGTGTTTGTGGTACAGAACTTTGTACAGATAATATGACTGTTGTTCATTGGGCTGACTGTCATTATCTACGAGTAGTTCGAAGAAACCATAATAGCATGACGTGTCTACTTTCTATTTCATAAATATAGTAAACAGGATGAATTTTTATGCTTGATGAAGCTGTATTTGGTTTTATACGATGCAATTGTTATTTTTTTTCTGAAAAAGTTTTAGGGCGTGCGATGCACGTAAGGTTGCCAAGTTCAAAACATTTTCCGATTTAATTTAAAGGCACGTTTATCAAAATCAGTATCGACGTCCCATAAATATCTTCTTGTAAAATATATCCTAGAACTCAAAAACCCACTCCCAATTTCCCTGCGTCGTGAATTTACAACTCAGTTACAAGCCAGTTTAAATTAAAAAAAAAACTAAAACGAACCTTAAGCGAGGTTAGATTTTATTTTTATTTAATGCACTTTTCCATTTAGTGGTTATTGTTCAAATAGAGTTAAAACAAAATAAATCATTTTACATTCAATACAATTTTGAAGTACTTTACTACTAATACATAAATCACATAAATATCTATAAAAAAACTTCGGTCATAAATTAATGTTAATGCTTTTTAAAATTTTGGAACATATTTGAATTAAATTGACTTAGAATTGCATTGCTTACCTATATCAAGATCATAGAATTTCGGTTCATTAAAGCTCAAAAAATCCTTTGTAAAGATCTAAATTTCAACAACCTTTTCAGTACATACGAAACCATTTTTCCAAAAACACGTTACATCTGTTATCTTATCAAATTCGTTAAAATTCATGTTTCCTTAGAGTTGATGAAAACGTTAGTGAGACAGAAATTGTGCATGGGCTCTGTTCGACTCACATTATATATAATAATGGAAAAATTAAATAAAAAACGGTTGTCTTCATAATCTTCAAAAATCTTGAAATTTGATGATCTCGAGGTAAAAAGTCTTGTACATGTTTTGGAGCTCAACAATCTTGAAAAAAATATATCTTGTATTCTGGCATCACTGCTCGCAATCCTCTTGCCGCTGGCCCCTTCAATTTTTTCTAAAATTCTAAATTTTGTTTTCCTATCGGTGTTGTGTCAATTAAGAATCCGTGTGCAACCATTATGCATTGACAATTTTGTATAAATATTCTACGCAAATGTACACTTATTCCTGAAAAAATACTATCCACACGTACATAAATAATTTCAAATTTAACGTATAAAAATCTATGGACGCTGTCAGCAGCTTTGCCCACAGCGGAAGTGTCATATGCAAGGTGCGAATGTGTTGGTGAGCCGGAATTTTTGAAGTTACGTGACATTTGTCAATACGAATTTGTACGTTACAATACTAGCGCACTTAGCATTTGCCACCCCATAAAAATATAGCTTGTAGGCTTGATGGTCTCCACTTCGTTTCTCCCCACCAAAGATAAATGGTCGCTTAATTATTAACAAGTAAAAGTATTATCATCGGCCTGGCCGATGCTTTGATACCCTCCACTGCATACAAGTCATACAACATTTTAGGCATGTGAGGTAGTACGTACTTACATTGAACAACAGACAGAGAGACACATGGCCCTAATATTGATTTTGTATAGGAGGTACCAGAACTACTTGACCGACATAGCCCATTTTTAATACCAACCTAACGACGATAGGAAGAAGTCCGTTCACCAAACTCCATTCGCCTAGGTTGATTCCTTTGGACGCTATCGTGCTTTCAACAGACAGACAGACGGACAGACAGACAGACGGACATGGCTGAAGTACCTATATAATAAAAATTATATAGATTGGTTAGAAACCATATGTTCATGGCAGATGCCAGTAAATGTAGTTTTAATTGTACGCGTAATAATTAGAATTTTCGAATTTCAGACTTCAACGCCATAGAAATATTTGAATAGCTCCAAAACAATGAATACAAGAAAAGTTGAAGAAGATATTACTGCAGCAGCTGAAATAATTTCTGTAAATAGTAACAAGTAGAAGGCTACACTTTTCTTTGTGTAAATGAATCCCTATTTGAAATGGGGCTTGTCCTGGAAATTCCATATTGTTGGTTGTGCCTGCACACGCCCCCAAAATTTTGTTTTTTTTCCACATGAAAAGGGTTTGTATGTTCTGTGTTTTCTTTTATTTATCACGGAAATACTCTCCGTGGTTTCTCCACAAACACAACACAATCTTTTGCTCCGTTTTTTTATGTAAAAATGTATCTTCGATTTAAAGTACTGTTATTGCGCGAGCTAGATGAGTGGAGACTCTTCATCGCCCCATTTATATGAAGATAAGAATTTAGCTTTGCTGAACTGCATCGCTAAATTTGATCTTTGTAGACATATTTGTATTGGAGATAAAGTTTGGCGCGATTAGGATACTAGGCTTAAAGCTATGAGGTAATTCCAGTGTTCCTTTTAATAATTCTTTGAGCATTTTGGATGGCTTCTTTGCACCTAATGTTATCTATTATGTGTAGTGTCGCTAGAAGTACGGTAGTGTGGTCCGGGTGGTAAGCAAGCACGGATTTTTTACATTTATTTTGCTTTTATTTCTGACCAAGCAGAATAAAAAGCAAAAGTTAAGATTATTTCTGCAAGGTACGTCTGGCTTGGTTTAATTGAAAGTTGTTGAGTCTTTTAAATGTTTCGGTACCAGTTGAGTATATAAAAAGACAGATTTTAAAATCCTAAAAGACTATGGGTCTTAATAATAATCATTTATCATTCAAGGGTATTTCACATGAAATGCATTGTAGGTTAGAATGGGTAGTTTGTTATTGAACATTTCTCCATTTTTTGTTTGTAAGATCTAGCCTGTGCATGTACACTAAATATGATTATAAGTATCGGGCTATGGCTCTATTTTTCTCCAGCCGTTATGTGAATTCTATTTTTTCATGCACCACATTCAGGCAAATGTATATAAAACCCAACTTCCTTCACAGTTCCGGGAGCCAGGACATTCTCAATTTCACGGGTGCTTTGCCGCTCGTTATTTTTGCATGATTCTTTTAATTCCTGCCCTTGTAATCCCCCAGCCACCCCTTGTCAATTTTTCTTTACTATGCCTATAAAATTTATTACGCGTTATCTGTAGCAGAACAATCCAATGTGAGATTTTCTTTGAAAGTCAATCTAAGTTTTTTTTTACCGTCTAATCAAGTCCACAACATCCATTTTTAATTGAGGAAGACTCTTATGTATGTAATGTCGTGCGACTAATGGAGATACTGAAAACAATTTAGTTTTAACCTGTTCTCTTCCACGACAGCTTAATTGCGTCTATAAGAATTCACGCGCATAGTATGAAACCATCGACTGAATTGAATGGGTAGCTCAGATCCAATCCAGTATTTTACCATTAGCAGCTCTTTTATCCCCTCAGCACAGTTATATTGATTTTATTCGCAAGGCGCAATAAATTTCAAAAAGCCGGTTGGCAATCTTATACACAAAGTACCTAACGAGATTAATGTTAAGCAAAGGTGTTAATAAAATTTAACAGGGAATTTTTTTACAGGCACTAAGCATCGACTTGGAAATATTCGTCATGCAATTCGTCAAAATCCTCAACACCACAAACGCAATCGATAATCAGGTGCCACCGCAGAACTTAATTGTAGTTTCTGCATATATCTTAAGGTACGATTACACTGCCATTTTTTCGAGTCAGTTAAATGACGCTGTGACGAAAGGAAAAAAAGTCGCATTAGAGTGATTTTCAAGCTACGATTCGTAATTGGTCATTTGCGAAAAAATGGCGATCACACGAAATGACCATCATCGTCATTTTTGTCCCAAAATAAAATGACGGACACTGCGATGCTGCAGATGCTGGCTTTTTTCTCCGCTGGCCCACCATTTGCGGAATTGGATTCGGCGATGAAAGTTGAAAAGCCTGTGACAATAATTCGTCCACAAAAGACTGATCCTTGGTGGCACTAACCTACAAAAATAAACAATCGAAAGAAATGAAAAATTATGCAAATAAAAATGATTGAAATGCGATAAATTAAAACAAAGATTTCCAGTTCCATGGTTGACACCGGCCTGGTCGATTGCTCCACTTCGGTCATTTCAATGAACAGCGATTATCGGAAATGTGGATATTTTACATCATCTGCATCGATTGCACCTTGACCAGACTTTGTCTTGAAAGCGGGTCGGCATTCTGTAAGGCGAAACGTTCTAACGTTTTCGTGTGCACGAAGAAATTTGCTTGTGTAACATAGGGCAAATCATTCGTGCACACGAAAACGATTGATCGTTTCCCCTTACAGAATCTGACCCCAGATATCGTATTAAATGCTGCTTCATTTGCGTAGAAAAATGGTATGTCATGAATTTCGTGTATAGTCATTTTTTGGAGGCAGGCATTTAAATGACGCAAAAGCCCAAAAGTTGGGTCATTTGTCCTAGGCGTCATTAAAGAGCGATCATACGGTAATTTTTTTCGTCATTTTAATGACACAAAATTTATGTCATGGCACACACATGACATACAGGTCCAAAGCTGATTTTACCGCCACGTGTCATCGGGCACTTGTAGGTAGTTATTTGGTATTAGTAGATTCGTTTTATAGCCCCAAATCACTTGAAAGATTTTTTTCTGATCTGTAGTAGTCTGACTACTATTCTGTCATCGAATTTTTTCAAATGACATCCAAACGTAAAGTTATTCTATAGGTACTTCCCCTTTTTTGAGGGCTAAAATTTGTTTACGAAACTGACATCACCACAAAGTTGCCAAACTATTCAATTTATGGATTCTAATTTATACAATTTTAGTTAATTAATTTTAAGAATCTTGTCTCATCTATCACGTTTCGAATTGACAATTAATTTTAATCAAACACGTGAGCCGGTCGTACCTGCACAATGCTTAGACATGTTCATCATTGAAAAAACCCTGCGGTATAAACTCAGATTCTAGATTTTTCCAATCGCCGTTCGATTTATTTGCATCAGAACGACTTCAGTTTCATATTGCTTGCAGTATCGCACTCTGAGAAATTTTGTTTACAATAACGCACCATACATGAAACCTTATTACGAATTTTAATAGAACGAAAAACCTGCCATGACACCTTTAGCCAACCTTGTTTCGGGTAGGTAATAATCACCCACACTCGATTGATAACAATGTGGGCCGCCATTGTTCCCCTAGAAAAAAAAATATTGCCCAAAATTTACTTCCCCGAATAAGAGTGTGATTAAAATATTACACATCGCATTTATTTTAATTAAAGTGATTTTTTTACAAAACGTGCTTGTATGATGCGCAGTATTTCCCCCCGGAGAGACAACAATTTTGTTTCCCAAAAAAGGAGAACACTATGCGCTCCTTAGTATGCGAGTGTGTTGCGGGGTACGAGTACGACGAGTCGACGACAGTGGAGTGTGGAGTGGAGCGGCTCTCCATTTGCACTTTGCTGACTCTCGCTGATAAAGTTCTGATTAAATGCGGATCAGCCAAATGGACCGCGAATAATCAACCGAAATCCGAGTGAAAACAAGAATCCACAAATACGAGTGCGGGATTAATCAAAACAAACAAAACCAGTTGGGATGGGACGTAGAACACAAAGAGATTCGGTTCGATTCCACATCACTGTACACTCACACTCGCAGTGTGACAGTGCGGGCGAGGAGGGAGTATTTACAGTGAAACTGAAAAGTGTGTAACGAGCACGAGACCCTGTTTCGCTGTTGCTTCTGCTAGTTTAATTTACGACCTCAGTGTACAGTTGCCAGTGTATATATCTGGCCAAAACAAAACTGATTCATAAACAGGAATTGCAGTGTGGTTTTGATTCATTCCCAAGCCAGCAGCAGTCGTGTGAAGAGATCGAGACATTCCAGCACAACTCCATCAAATATCTTGCCATTCAAGTTCAAAGCGATGATGCGAAAGGTCATACTATTTCTGGCGCTTGTCTGCTGCGCCACAGCAGCCATCGACAATTGCAAGCAGAGTGGAGACTACGTAAGTAAGCCTTACATAAGAGGATCCAGTGACTAAATTTAATTTGCTTGCAGTGCCTTAACCACTGGGATTGTTGTTCCAATACCTGCCTATCGTATCTGTACAAATGCTCGAGAATTCAGAACGAGCTGGCACCGCCGGCTGCCCTAGGGGCTGCGCAAATGTCACCGCCATTGTTTGCTCCGCCAGCCATACCCAACATTAACCATAACTTGGAGCCAATTAATTCCTTAATCGAAATTGTGTTTCGTCCTTTGAAAGGGCTGCCAGTGCCAACCAGTGGACGAGATGTGAATGCAATTTTGTCTCGTTTGGGGGAGGATGAGCCGGAACAAGAGCCAGTGGAAACCACTACATTCGAACCAATCTACTCTACTCCAATCGACAGAGCCTACGCTACTGCAACAGAGCCCATTACAGACGCACCTTGCAAGGAGATCGGTTCAAAGGTGAGTGAGAAACAAGTGTTTTCGTGTTGCGGTGATTAATTGGAAATTGTTTATTGCAGTGCTACACCAACGACGATTGTTGTTCTGCGCGCTGTCATGGATACCTCCACCAGTGTGTGACATGAAGTTTGATTGAAATTTGAAAAGCATATTTGAATAAAAATTGTTTGTGACGTGAGCGACACGTCAGAGACTCTTGTAACTGTGTGGTACTTTCACTTTCTGTTTGTTTTGTGGGTGGTAGATACTTTCGTTTTGGTGAATCATTCTTCAGTTAAAGCTGTTGAGTTATCGCTTGTCAATTCGTCACTTCTTGTATCGTACATGCGTCAATGATGATATTTTGTTATCTCCCAAGCAAAAAATATACTACAGCAGACACATTATTACGTTATTTTAAAAGATGTATTGGTGCGCACTTTAAAAAATAACAACATTTTCAGCACACGCATTGAAATTGATCTGCAACGGTTTGCATGTCGGCTGTCAACATTAAAAATTCAGTGATGCAAATTTATTTTTAGATACAATCTTTTGCTAAATGGAACTTTTTATAAGCTATTTGGTGTAAGGGAAAGTTCTGTTTTAAGTTTTATTTATATTCAACTGTTTGTTCAAAGTATAAGCTCTTGATCGTTTAAAGGAAATTGATCAGAAGACCTCGGTTTTGCTGACTTTATGCGATCGGAAACTAAATATATAAGCTCGATTCGTAGAATCTTAAATCACGCCTAAGTCACTTTACCCAGCAGCTTTAAATTTGGTATGAACTTTCGTTGGCCACTTATCAATAAGGAATTTTGAAATTCCCCGAATATCTTAGGATGTCTTTCAACAAGAGGACCTTGAGTCTTACTTAGCTGCCCTTTATAATAATTCGCAAGATCAGAAGTAAAGCGGTCTACGCCGACGGTTCTGCCTGGCATTGATGCATCGATGCGCCTCATGCCCTTGTAATGTGATTCATCCCCTGTACCGTCTTATCAGTAGCTGAGCAATAGGAGGGCTATTAAACAAAGCTTTAAACGCCAGTTTATCAAAAGTGCAGGATTTGCAACCTAATCTTTGAACTAAATATATTCCTCGGTTGGCGGTCGCTATGGACATAATGTTGACTAACTTTCCATTTTGTTTTCCGTACTACTTAGCTGCTGACAAAGGTAAGGTCTATGATGAAACCTTTACCATTTTTGTAGAACGTTTTCTTACTGCCCTTATTGGCAAGTATTACAACTATAAAATTGCAAAGGCCTCCATTTCCCCAACAGTGCATTGCCGCTCCTGTTTGTGATACGACTAGCCCATTTCACAGCCCAGGCGTTGAAGTCACCAGCTATAGCCACAGGGTCCAGAAAAAGTTGGAAGTCGTCGATTGACACAGGATCTGGATAGATATAGAGGGTCTTTCATTAAAGACTTGACGAATTCTTTTTTAAATAAAATACAAGCTACTTGAGATATGTTTAAAAAAAATTGTATTGGCTTGAATTACTATCAACACATTTATGAATGGAATTCGACCTCGTTCATATAACCACCTCGGGAACGCATGCAGCGGTTGATACGTTGAACCCAATCGATAACTCGGCCGCACATTTCGACCGATACAGCCGCTATTTCTCGTTCAATACTAGCTCTGAGCTCCTCTAACGTCGCCCGCTTGTTGGTCGGATTAATGTAGCTCCATAAAAAAAAGTCTAGAGGCGTTAAATAACACGATCTCGGCGGCCAACGGACGGGGCCGTTTGTTGAGATTCACTTCAATAACTCGATTGTTGCACCCGCTGTCTGGCTTGTGGCACCGTCTTGTTGGAACCACATATCACTGATGTCCAATTCATGCAATTGCTCAAAAAAATAACGTCCCAACATGTCTCTGTAGTGAATACCATTTACCATTTAATGTGACGTTCGTTTTCATCAACGAAAAAACACGGCCCAACGACGCCACCGGCATGAAAACCGCACCAAACTGTGACTTTTTGCGGATGAAGTGCTGTTTCATGAAGCACATGAGAGTTCTCACGTGTTCAGTAACGCATATTTTGCTTATTGACGGAGCCGTTTAACCAAAAATGCGCTTCATCGCTGCAGATGATTTTGCGATGTTATGTTATTAGCGTTAACGCTCATAAAGTTGCGACCACCGACTCGGAATTTCGGTAGTTGATTTTAATTATTTGTGAACGTTGTTCCTTCGTGTACTTCACCCTGATAGAAATGTGGATTTTACTGAATATTATGACATTGACAGTCGGCTCATTAAGGGTGCGTTCACACTGAAAGTTTTGAAGCTGTCAAGTCGCTAGTGAAAGACCCTTTATGTTTTCAATTTCTTGGAGTGGATGCTTACCGCAAGTTCATATAACAGCCGTACCTGTTGTGTCAAATAGCCATCGACTTCTTCACCCAGGAAAAAACAGGGGGCACATTCCGTACGATCAACGATCGTCTAACTAAACGATATCGTTTTTGCAACTTTGATCACCAATATTCTGCTATATTCCGCTCGAATTTTTTTGAAAAACGTCATATTCATTATATTTGTGGAAAATGAACTGGATTAAGCTCTCAAACTTGTAATCTTAGCACTAAGTTGCTTGTTTTGGAGGTCTCTCGTTTCGAAGATAATCGTCTGAAAAATTACGGAATGAGTTCCCAGGCCAATAATTTTCGTCGTTTGAAATTAGCCGAAATATGAAACTTTTTGATTTAAGAACGCAAGTGTTGGCAATGGGGTCTAAAAATAATTATTGAAAGCATATTATTCTTACGCTGAATGACTTCATTGTTGAAAATTTAAGAACGAGTTCATGTTATCAAAAATAATAGTTAAAGCAAGAACTTTTAGCTTACAATTTTTGAAAAACTCAATATTCCCTTGCTTAACAATTTTGTTTTTACTGAGTATTGCCTATCCCGTTCACTGAGGACAACTACATATATTCGTAACACATGTACTGGTTGTACAGCTATAGGTCTTAAGTATTTCCATACTCTCCGCAGTTCTACCATCGCTTTACGAAAGGATAGGAGTCTGCAGATAAAGGTAGAGATGCATGACAGAGTTGTATTCAACGCCGCTATGTTAACTGGTTGTGAAAAATAGATCCAAATAGTTGGCATCTGTATTTGAGGTCGACTGAGTCAGAGTAAAGAGACCCTTGGACCCCTTTAATTAGCCTTTTTGGGCTTAAATGACTTCTTGGGAGCAACATAATCTGCTGGGAAGCTGTCGAAACTGTATTTAAGACAGTAAAAAGCCGCCAAATACTGTCAAACTCCAAATAGCCTCTAAAAGAGTCATAAACATTTCCATCAATAATTTATTTTATTAAAACTGAATAATTCATTTGATAACCATACACTCCATGGCATTCTAGCTCTCTCAGCGAGTCATTTCAATTTAAATAAGTTGGAAACTCATCCCTTTTCAGAGGACAATTTCCCAACCACCCCTCCGTACGCAAACAGAATCATTAATTTAGGCATCCTTTGCCATCCATTTCCCTCGGCATACACAGCGCACCCCATCTCCTGCAAAGCAAACACAAAACTTTGCCAAAATAATTGGTTTAGTACTGTGAAATCAATTAAATTTATTTCATACACTTAAATCATGTTACACAAAGGAAAACAACCATCTACCCGAAGATGTGTTTCCCGAACGTTGTTGTGTGCGCACATAGTGCAGGCCCTAATAAGCTTCTAACGTAACCAAAAGGGCGAGTCTAAAAGCAACCTGTATGCGTAGAGGCTGGAATGCTGTATATATCCATAGACGCCGTTGCTACGTAGATACAAGTCGTCCCTGTTTGCACAGGTAGGAGAGTCTGAGGACATACATTTATTTATACATTTTCTAATCACGGCTACATGACAAAGGTGGATCACGTTGACAGGAGCATTACAGTGACAGAGTCATGTCCTGGTACGTACTCCAACGGTGGCGGCGACGATGTCGACTATGGCAACGCCACCGCTGCACAATGACGGTTATACTGTGTTGGACGAAATTCCTTTCTGATAAATTTTTGATGAAATTGCGATGATACTCTGCACAGCCCTTCTTCTAATATGTAGAATGAAAGTCCCATAGTGTTGGGGCTCTTTGGTGCACAAATTCTGGCTAAAACGTTTGCATTAAACGCTAAATAGTTCCATTAGAACGTGTCCGGTGTCCACCCTGGGAGGATACACTGAATAGTTGCCAACGGCTGCGAACAGTTTCTGTTATTAAAGAACTTTGGCAGCTGATGGGACTGTTGACTTAGAGGGACTCGATGGTTTTAGTTATTAGTTCGAGTGTTTGCTTTAAAGCTCAACAGAGATACTGTTGTCACAAATTTGACATCAATAGTATAGTATAAATGCGTTGACCCGTTTTCAATGCACACAATGTTATCAGGCATCAAAGGCAAATCTGGTATTGATTTGGCAAACACAATGGGTAGGTGTACCTTATCGTACTTGCTTGCATGGCAAAAGAGCTCTATGCAACTCAAGGTCCTATGATGCAGCAAAGTGAATATTTTCAATAATCTGCTTATCCCCACTGAGCTGGAGCTCGTCGAATTAATGCCGGTGTGTATGACGAAATATGTAAAAGATTAAATGGTGTGCACGTCCATAAGTACACCTTGCAAGAACAGAATCGGTTCAGTCGTCTTCAGTTGAAGTATAATAAGGTGGGTTGTTTGGTAGAAAGATGCCAAAGCATTAATTTATTGTATCCATTCTGGGAAAAATCTATGAAACACCTGTTAGAAAGAAAAAAATGTAACTGCTGTTTAAAAAGCTCAAAAATCTCCAATCCCTCTTTTCCTTTTATAACCCACAAAAAACACAAATTTCAGCCTAATTTTTAACTTTCTCTTATACTTTTAAGCTATAGTAGACAAGGAGCCGAAGGACAGACCCATACATTCAGTATTGCGGGACCCACTTTAAAGTGTTATTCTATTATCGTAATGTTAAAGTTGGCTAACAACTCGAGGTCAAAATTTCCTACATACGAGAAAGTTAAAAATACATTTTATTATGATTATAAAACGCCTTACAACTTAAATTTATATCTTCTTACGAACCATAATTATCGAACCGAGTTTAAGTCACTCTTACCCGTATAAGCACTAGAACGGTGATCGTTAATTTTTTTTAAGTTGGATGTTTCGGAAAGGAATTTTATTTTTATATATATTTAGCCGGAAAAAATACTGATACTAAAATCTTTTAAGTTGTTTACGAGTAATAGCTATATTGGGATTTTATATTTAAAGGGTTTTTCAATAAGAGCGCTACAAAAGTTTTTTTAATTCTGGATTAAATTAAATTAAATTTGGATATCAATGAAATTCTTTATTCCTATTAAAGTACGTTCGATGCCATTATGTATGGAACTCGATTTCTTTTGCATGGCCACCACGGGCACGCTTGCAGAAGTCCAGACGCTGTACCCAATTTTCGACGGTTTTCAAGCATAAATCGGCCGATACTGCTGCAATTTCACGTTCGATATTCGTACGAAGTTCATCAATCGTCGCTGGCTTGTTGGCATAGACCATAGACTTGACGTAGCCCCACAGGCAATAGTCTTACGGCGTCAAATCGATCTTTTCGCAAAATTCGCCACAACGACGTCACAGAGATGCCCAACGCTTGAGAACGACGTGTGAGAGACACATTTGGGCTTTCTTTAACTGAAGCCTCAGAGGCAGCAATATTCTCGACACTACGGGCACTTCTTTGTCTCACTGTCCCTGTCGCTCTTTTTGTAGCGTCCCTGTTGAAAAATCCTTTATAATTGTTAGAGAAAGGATGGACAGACGTTGAACTAGAAATGATAAAATTGACAGTTGATTACGTAACGATTTCTAAAATTGAAGACAGCAAAGCAGAACATTTTGAAAATAGCAATATTGGATTTGATATTTTCAAAATGTGTGGGTGGTATGAATAAAAATTTGAATTTGAATTTGAGTAAAACGTTGTAGCAAAGTAAAATCACTTAGCAAATGCTCTGAATCGGTAAGTTCGACAATTTGAATATAGCATCTACCTCGCTGTACGTGTACTTGCCTTGCGATTTCTGTAAAACGTCACCAGTATGTTGGAATTTGTTAATTTCGCATGAGAGTCTTGAGATTTTTGTGAAAAAGTTTGAAAAATTAAAAAAGAAAATACTGCAATATGAGTGCATTCTTAAGTTCCTATTGCACCTGGAAACATGAACTTTGTTTGCCAAATAGTTGGTTATGTTTTAATTCTTCTTTTTTAGGTGCCGGGAATTGTATCCGGTCATCGGCCTGTTGGAAATATTTCTTGACACACTACCCAATTAGTTAAAGAAGAACACTGAATTACAGAGAGATTTTTAAAATGTCGACGCGTGAAATTAAAAAATTGCTCATTTTTTCGCGAACGTTATATTTTATTTTACTTGTTTTACTGCACAAATAAAATACATATGTATAAAATAAAAATTGAAAATTCATGATATTATATTGTTCTATGTAAAAAATGTGCGTACCTACTAAATATTTAGCAAAAGGTTTGAGTCGGCAAAATAGCAGACTTGGAATTTTTGAAGCAATTACTTTGACATGTTTTATTTTAAGTAAAAAGTTTAGTGTAGCCGTTTTTCCAATACATCAAAAGTTAGAGTTAACTGAACTCGGTTTTTATTCAAACGAAACTTGGTTGAAAATGCTACG
The DNA here is from genome assembly GCA_951230905.1 of Cheilosia variabilis. Taxonomy (NCBI): domain Eukaryota; kingdom Metazoa; phylum Arthropoda; class Insecta; order Diptera; family Syrphidae; genus Cheilosia; species Cheilosia variabilis. The sequence continues at coordinate 2,854,403 of OX579676.1, read as the reverse complement.
ATTTTGACATTTCTTTTCAAGTTGAGTTGGTACTCCGATTTTATTCATACGAAACTTGGTTAAAAATGCTACGATTTTTACATTTCTTTTGAGTAAAAGCAATTTCAACGTTTTATTTACACCACCCAATATTTGATATAATCTGCACCTTTGCGTCGCACGAAATTTCCTCGTAGTTAACTCGCAATGCTTTTGCCGCTGCTCTACTCAAATTTCTTTCTCTTTATTTCATATTTATGTAGGTTCTTAATTGGGAATCCATATCAGCGTCACAAAGTTTGGTATTTTATTTTTACAAGTTGTCATCTGAATAATTTTCTGACATTTCGCGACAGTTCTCAACACATATTGCTAGCTGGTTCTCAATTCAATGCATCTAATAACTATAGACATATTTTCAAATGTCCCGTTTTCACTATTTTAATATCTCGAACTCGAAATATTTGCCGAAAAATCATGCAGTAGGTACTTTAAACCGTTTTTAGTGCACCACTTATGCTCCATGTCTATTTTATACTATGGCGCAAATATAATATTCAGAAATACTAAATTGTACTATAATATTCATAAATATTTAATGCAAAAATGTATTAGGAGTTTTCTAATTATAGTCGACATATTTTATTTTATCGGTCCCGGTTAAATATGCTTACTTTTAAGCATATTTAACCAAAATTTCTTCAAAGTAGTACAGGTATGTTAAAATATTTTCTTTAAATAAACAAAAATTAAAGCCAGCGATTTTGTTGACAAGCCACTGCAACAAGTCTGCCGTTAAACAATTGAACATGAGTGCATGCTCCAAATTTACGTCTTTGGACCTTACCAATAAACATTTTTAGTTTCGACTCTAAATTTTAGTAGTTCACAGTGGCTATATTTTCCATACAAATTCTGCAATTGTGAGCTTCCGTTTATTTAAAGTCGAGACTAAAATTGGTTATTAGTACGACGCTTTATATATTACTAATAACATTTTTTTTACATTGTCACCTAAAATATTTTGTAAATCACAATTCACAATAAATATTATTATACTATTATTCAATATATTATTTTATTATTCAATAAACGAACGATCTGAATATTTTTGGGTCAACTTTTAAATAAAAATCATTTCAAATTTTGTAACATCAGATCCAAAAATAATAAACACATCATTATTTAAAACTAGTGGTGGAAAAGGCACGACTTCTGATGGATCCAGCAAAGTGATGTGAATGTGTAAAGAGATCTCGCCAGCAATAGATGTTGTCTGTACATAATGAATTAATTTAAACCGGCAAAAAAAGACGAATCCGATTCATTAGTAACATTATTTTATTTACCGTACCCAGCTACTTGCTAACAAGCAAAATTAGCAATGCGACAGTCACAACCTGCCAACTTACCAAATGTAAGTGATCTCAGCTCAGCGCCTGAAAATATTAAGCTTCATTAGCATTCACGTAAATATAAATATATTTAGACACCTAGGTAACTGTGTTTCCATCATTAAAAAAGCTGATATCATCTCGGCAGCATCAATGCTGCTAAATTAAGTTCCTATCTGTTTTATTTATAAACGATTTATTGAATTGCGTCTTTTGTTACAAGCCGATGAGGTACAGTTAAGCGCGAAGCTGTAACCATGTCCGGATACGGTTTTTTATAGGATTAACATTAACAAGATCGACCTCGGAGAGAATGACGACATCACACTATGCCTTAAGGATATGGCTACGGCGGCACATATTCTATGCCCTATTCCCTGCACCTTCCAGCGGAACAGAAAATGGCCTAATAAGGTCTGAGTCAAGTATCCGTATCTCATCTAGATAAGTAAATGTCCCCCTGAATCACATTTTGGGAAAACCTTACAAGCATTGGCGAGCAAAAAACCACACTACGAACACAAACTAAAACTCATCTTTTTCTGTTTATTATTAAATCTTACTGGTGTTTTTTTTTTTAAGTTTCCACAAAAAATAACCCACTGACCTGTAACGTCTTCTCCAAAGAAAAAAACTTTTCAAAATCCACTCCCGAATATTTGAAAAATCCCCACGATTGCTGTAAATCAAAACAAATACGAAACCAAATTATTCCTGCCTTCTTATCGGGTAATATATTTGCAAAACACGCATACACAACGACAAGCCGAACGTAAACACTTTTCCACAATATCCGCGATTGAAGTGTACGCACTTTCTACTATCTCATTCTGGGTCAAGATTCAGTTTTCGCCTTGCCGAACAATGCCAAACGTTCAGCCTTTGGGTATCACATTTACAATCACAGAAAAGCCCTAACCGGAACAAAATGCGTTTACGCTCAAGCTCATTGCGAATACTTACAGCTACGAACTTGAAATCGATCATCATAACGAATAACCGCACTTGCTACAGCAACCACAATCAAATGATCGCTACCGCGTTTAGTTGCAACGTGTTCGTCATGCACGCTCGGGCGAATGAGAAACCTTTCCGACGACGACCGATATTGGCGAGCAATCGTAAAATTTCGAGTAAAAATAAATATACCCTTATCGCAGATAGATAGCCACTACACTGGTAGCGCAAATTGATTAAATAATAACAGAAACTAGGCATACAGTATGAACCTTATCGGCTTTACAGCAGATATGGTGACTGCGGCGCTGAATTACCGAATACAACAGCCACAGTCTATAGTTTGTCATCCGCGCGTGAACATGTTAACTCGACGAAAAAACCTCCTCCTACCGATAGTCGTGTGGTGCGCGTTCGTTTGCAGTCGTGTCTCCACGTCAACATTGGACGCAAACAATACAATGACACAGGCTCTTCCTCCATTACGCCTGCCAAATGCGGTGCTGCCAGTGATGTACTATCTTCACATCACCACCCGAATCCATGAAGACATCCTGGCTTACAGCGGCAACGTTACTATTGATCTTGCAATAACTAGGCCCACCGATGATATCGTCCTCCATGCCAAGCTGTTACGCGACTATGTCGTGACGCTGACGGACGTTAACAACGATCGTTTGTGCGAAAATATTGATTACTCGCACGATAATCGGACCGATTTCCTTAGGATATACTCGGCGACGGAACCACTCAATCTGCAAGTGGGCGAACGATACCGCCTGGAGATTCTCTTCAGCGGCGACATTCAGATGCAGCACTTTGGATTTTACAAGACCATTTACAAGGACGACCTGAACAATACCATGTAGGTAAACTGGTAATGCACTGCGGTTGCCATGATCGGTATCGGTAGTCAAATCAAGCACTATCTCGACACGTTATGGCTGTGTGAGTGTTTATTTAATTAACAAATTTAAAAGCTGGAATATACGTAGACCTAATCAATTCTGTGTTAGAGTGAGGCAAATACTTTCAATTTTCTCGCTATCAGTGAGTTTAAAGGTCTCAATGTTGGCACGTTCTGAACTAGCTTTGGACGCACTTCAAGCGATTAACGTATAAAAGTTGCAGACTAACCCGTACACAGTTTTCGAGCGAACAGCGAGATCCCCTGGTATTCCGTCAAGATAATATTATTGTTTACACTTTTAAGTTGTTTGCTTTATTCAAAAAGGAAGTACCTAATATTTTCGGTTACCTAACGGAATTATGTCGAAAAACCCACAGCAACAATCCAATAGCGGGAATTCAGAGACTCTTCAAATGTCTATGGATTAAATAACCTGCCCGATAAATCATTTCCTGAGGGCCCAGCAGGTATCTGAATTTACGAGTATAGAGCTCTGCATGTTCTACTATCTTGACATGAGATACCAGAACTTATAACTTCCAACAAGCTCTACGTGCACACCTGTCGCGATGGTCTTTATAATTGGTATCTACTTACCACTTAACTGGCAATGAACTTTAAATTCGGAGAATAATAAATGTAATCAGCTGACGTCACGTGACAGCCTGCAAAAGCATTGGTGCTGCTTTTGAAGCATTTCTCCATGGATTTATTTCGTTATCTACGCACGTCAGTTGCTGATTGTTAAGTGGATACTAAATAGCAGAACGTATGTGATGATGAGCTGCATGACGCCCAGTTTTAACTGATATATTGAGCCGTATCCAGAGAAATTCCCATTGCTATATACATTTACGTATTTGTTGTTATAATACTGCATCGTCCGGTGAGAGATTGCATAAGCCCGATATATTCCGCTTGATCCAAACGATCGAGTTGTTAATGCCCAATTCACAATGTCGCGTTGACGCGCGCCAAGTCCATAGGGCTAATTGAGGAGCTCTTTCATGACAGTCTCTCGAATGTTTGTCAGACGTTCGCGAGAGGTAGTTGAATGGTTGTGAGAAGGTGGAGGGTAGAAAAACCTGTGAAAAGGAAAATACGATTTCGAGCGGTTACTGCGCTGAACTAAGCACAGTCTCTTTCAAACCTGCACAAGGTTTTGGTCCGAGTTATGTGAACTACTTAACTACTTGAGCTCGAGCAAAATTTTCTCCACCTTTGGTGGTAGATAGAGACTATTTTTAGCTGACAATTACCAACAATAAAATAAAAACAAGTAAGAGTGTTATCATCGGCCTGGCCGATGCTTTGATTCCCTCCACTGCATACAAGTCATGCAAAATTTTAGGCATGAGAGGTAGTACGTAATTACATTGAACAGGATGTTTATCTTAGGATGTTATTCTTAAGCCGTGGAATTTTGATTTTTACATAAGCAAATATTTGAATTTAGTACTGGAATACTTGATTTTAACAGGGAAGTGTAATAAGGAATATACATATGTTTTGATTCTAACCCAAGTATTCAACTTAAAATGTCTCTGGGAATTAGTTGTCTTTTGAAACTAACGAAAATAGTAATAGAAAGATCTCAAGAAAGAGAATTAAAACGCATCCTCAACTCGACTTTTTCAAAAAGCCTGTCGCCTTTGATTCTCATAAACAGGTATAGGTACAGGTCCACAAATAATAAAAATCAGTTTTTGAGTAATCTAATTACAATTCTACCTGTTGTTACCTGTTCAAGGTAAATTTTTTGTATTATTTATTTATATTATTTTTTTAGGTTTTCTTAAAATTTTATGACCCGTACCTACGGGTCTTGAAAGTACTAACGTTTAAAATTGACCTGAAATGGTTTTTAATTTTTTGCGAACTTATACGCAAAATAATGCCTTCATGATAGCTATGAGCAGTTTCGTATGTAGTAGCTTTCACATTATCAATCGGTATGTTTGTAGTCGTCTGTTTGTTGTCGATAGCACAGGTCAACTAAGATAAATTTTCTTAACTGGATTCTTCACATTGAATTTTAAAACGCAATGAAATTTCTAGAAAGTGCTTCTTTTGTAAAAATAGAATAGGTGTGACATACTTAATAACAAAGTGGTTTAATCGTCTTTGGAGAAGTACCTGAAATACTTGACCGACATAGCCCATTTTTAATACCAACATAACGACGATAAAAAGAAGTCCATTCATTCATTTCATTCCTATATCAATTCCTTTAAGCGCTCTCGTGCTTTCAACAGACAGACGGACATAGCTAAATCGATTCAGAATGTGATCCTGATTCAGAATTTATATACTTTATGAGGTCTCCGGTGACTCCTTCTTGGCGTTACAAATGTAATGACAAAGTGAATATACCTTCCTGTGGAGGGTATAAAAAATCTAACATTTGCTCGACTTCGTTTGTTTCTCATTTTCGTTTAAAAACTTTAGAAAAAACTTCAGTCAATCTAAATCCAATCTCTGAATTTGTTAAGGCAATAAAATCATACAAATAAACTTTGATAAGCAAACAAAGCGCCTTTGAAGACTTGAGCCCACGGTCTTGCTGGTAAATCATAACTCGAATGTTATCTTACTGACTGAGACTGCAATGCGCGCAACTTCTACCACACTTTTATAAACTTAATCAAGACATCTTGGGTTGACGTGCGGGTATGACTTGTTGTCACTCACATCTTTTGTTTGGTGTACTGACGTGAGCAAAACAATATATTTCACGATAAATAAGATACCAATCCAAATTCAAACAGAAATGATTATCTGAAATAGGAAAACCGAATCAAGCCTAATAAAAGAACGGAGATATTTTTTATGCTTCTTAAATTGAAAGAGGTGACAATAGAAACTTGCTTTAGGCTTTATTCGTTTCTCGAGGTGACATGTTTTTATTCCCCAAAGTATCATACGCTTCCTTCTCTGTATGAATGCTCTGTAGTCTGAACTTTGTTTGAACCGCCCGCCGGCCGGATGTATGTTTAACGTTTTCCTTTACTTTTCTGCTTGTATATACATTCGATACGTCCTATCTCGACATTTAACTGTGTTGGGGTCAAAATTCTTCTTACAAAATTCTGCTTTAAAAATGCTGTTTTCAAAATTCAGCTTTTCAAAATTCTGCAAACAATAAAAAAGGTTTGGAAAACATTTTTTTTTTCTATTTTTAACTCCCCTTTTCTTAATTCCTCCTGGGAGGAAAATAAAAGATGACGTGGGTATTTTATAAAAATACGATTATATTTTGTATAGAAATACGAAAGTAAACAAAAGAAGCAACACTGCTGCGTTTTATGTTTTTGTGGGCAGACAAAGACGTCTCTCTTCCCAAAAAATATCAATAGCTATTTTTTTGTCAGTCTACAAAACCATCAAATGCAGCGTAACAGTAATTACAACGAACCTCCTTGGAAAATGGTCTTAGAGTATTCGAAGATCCACCGGGTCGATTTTCGAAGCAATTTTTAACATCATTTCTGCTGTCCTTTTATACTGCCGAAATAAAGTATAACAAGAAAACAAATGAAATTATAATAAATAAAAGTTGTAATTTCTGACTGCTTCATATCTTTTTAAATTTTGCATTATTTTTTTTTTTAATAGATATTGTTTTTTTTTTTATTCAGATTTTTCGTCAATATTTAATCTTCTTTTTCTAGTTTTATTTTGGGAGCGTATCGGAATCACGCTTTTCAAAAATCCCGAAAAAAAAGTTTTAAAATCCCGTCTGCTAAAATACTGTTTTTTTAAAATCCCGCTTGTTCAAAATCCCGATTTATTATAATCCTGCTTTTTAAAATCCCGCCAATCCCGTTTTTTTACAAAACATTGTCATCAAAAAAATAGATATTGGTTATATGCGCTTTTTTATTATATTATTATTATATATTTAAAAATACTAAAAATACTAGACCAAAAAGAAAATGCATCTGAATGTGCTTAGTGTTTACTGTAAGCACACATTTGTTTTTGTTTACATATTCTACATTGTTTTTACGCATTGCAAAAATAGTATATAATGCACATAAAAATTTAAATTTACTGCTGCAATAACTGCATTTCAAAAAAAACTCATTGCTTAATTTATTTTAATTTTCTTATCATCCTGCATTTACAATCAAAAGTAGTTGCTTTATTTTAAAAAATCGCGGCGATTTTTTAAAATAAAGCGGATCCTTATTTAACTATCTTAGAAGATTCTTCTTTAATGCCCGTTCGAATTTGGTCAACTTAAATTTCACCTTTTTTGTCAAAATTTTTGTGCTCTCTTTCTTCAGTCTCTTATATATACGATGCCTATTAAATGATATTTTCCGTTTTCTTTTAGCCCGCTTGGAACGACCCAATTCGAGCCAACCAGTGCCCGATTGGCCTTCCCATGCTTCGACGAGCCAGCGTTCAAGTCCAAGTTTATAATTACCATAACCCATGGCAGCAATTACTCAGCCCTGTCTAACATGCCAGTATACGCAAAGATTCCGTCGGGGTAATTGAATTATTGTATTTTTCTGAATTACAAAACTAATACCAGACTTCTTTAACACAGTATCAACGGAGAGTTGACAACCACCACTTTCATAGAGACACCCATCATGCCGACCTACCTACTCGCCTTCGTCGTATCCAACTACGATCACATTAGCGAGTTTGAAAACGGCATCGAGCAACGTGTCTACTTCCCGCCCAACTCCAGAGACAACGGCCATCGAGCTCTGAAAAACGCCATCAAGTCGTTGACTGCCCTCGAAAACTATCTGGGAATAAAGTACCCCTTGCCGAAACTAGACCACATACGAGTGGATAAAACCTATGGGTCCGCGATGGAGAACTGGGGCCTCATCACTTACAATAAGAAAAATTTCATACCCAACGTCGATGGACCCTCCAAGCACACAGCTCTGAAGCAGATAATCGTTCAAAACCATGAGATCGCCCATCAATGGTTTGGCAACTTGGTCTCGCCCAAATGGTGGACATATGCCTGGCTAAACGAGGGCTTCGCCACATACTTTTCCTACATTGTGACAGAGTTGGTAACAAAATGAATACTAAATTACTACTCCCAACCTTAATATAAATTCGTATATCGTGCTATTGTGGTGGATTTTTTTAGTGTACTGTTTGCAATCGATGATTTCAGGTGTATCCCGATTGGAGGATCCCAGAGAAATTCATAGACTCCGAAGTGGAGGTCACGTACAGTTGGCCAATTACCCGCGCCATGACGCACTACGTCGAGAAGGAATCTGACATCAAGTCTGCATTCGATGTGGTTATCTATCAAAAAGGTGAGTTGTGACAAGTTCTGCGAAACAAATCTGTGTGAATGGGGGAACACAAACAGTCGAGGGTTCAAAGAATTCCATTTCATTTCTCGTAAATTGTTGCTTTTGTCAATTCGGAGAAATAGTGATGGTGCAGATTAAGGCGTGAGCAGGGCAAAGCATTACCCAGTAACAGAAGAGATTTGGGGAATTTATATTGTTTCATTGTACAAGTAGTTCCCCGATTGTGAAAGTCAATAAGTTTTGTAAATATGCGGGATAATCAAAAGCGGCCGGGTCGAAGATGTCAATGAAGATGATACGATTGTTGGCGTGGGGACTTTATGGACAGTTTGTTATCAGAATGGGGGTGTACCTATCTACATGTGTGGAAGAACAGACAAAGGGAAACAAATATGCGTAGGTTTAGTTAAGACGTATTTTAAAATTGTCTCAAATATTATAGCTTATATAGGATTAGCTGCTGGTTGCGACTGTTTGCTATTAAGCGCAGCGCCTTAAGAATTCAGTCTGAACACTGTTTCTATTTTATCACATGCACTTACACGATAGGGCAATTTGATGAGGTGGTCCCAACCCAAGTCATCAAAAACTGTTACCCTTTTCATTGGAACAATTGTTTACGTTCTGTCAAAAAATCCAGTTTGTGTTGTTGTTACATTTTATTAGTCTTGGAAAAAAAAAACTCTTAGCATCAGTCGATACTTATAACTAAAAGTGTTTTAAAATACATAGTAAAGGTTTTAATAAGGATTTATTTGGTAGATTATTAAATATTTGCACTCCTTTGTAAAGTAGGTTGTTCTGCGTCCTAGGCAGTGTTGTTAGCACTCTCACTTCATTTATCCCACGAAGCGTGGTCATTTTTCCCTTTTCACCATACCTACTCAAATTCTAAAGGGAATCCCACGATACATTTTTTTGCGTCAAAATCCAGTTTTTAAAAGTAATATTTGTATTACACGGAAATAAAATCACGTTAAAGTAACCTTTAGCATAAAAGCGCAGTTTGTAACACTGCTATGATTATTTTTTGGTACTAGAAAATTTTGATAAAAGACGATTTACATGATCTTTTTTTTTATGGACATTCAGTGTGTTGATAATCATGGTGAAATACCGGTGTTTTGATAGAATTTCACAAAAAAATCATAGTTTGAATGTTTTTTGTCAGATTTCTGAAATTCCCACGATTTGGTGTTTTATCCCTTTATCCCACGGTAGGCCTTTCGGACATCGAAATTCCCACAAAAAGGGATAAATCCCACGATATAACAACACTGGCCAGCTCTTCTTTAAAGCGGTAATCTTAAATCGAACGCATTCCTTAAATTTTAAAAAGAATTTGTTACAAAACTAACATTTTGTTGAAGATATACTGGGTATAAAGTGTATTTAAATTTGAAAAGTCATAACTATTGCATTAAATTTCAATCGCTGTTCGACATTAAGCCATCCGAGGTTTGATAGCCTTTCTTGTATTGGAGTTCCATAGTCACACTTCAGCACTGTTTTCATCGCTCTATTTTGCAAAATTTGTAATTTTATTATATTTTCACTGTTTGACATATATATAATTGACGAACAATAGTCCAAATGTGGAAGATGAATTAATGTATTATAAATTGTCAGCGCACAATTTAGTGATAGATGCCTAGGATAAATTTGCTATATCGTTAATATATATATGATAAAAAGGAACACTCCCAACTTCGATCCTTGAGGTAGGTACACCGAGATCCACATTTTTTGCATCCGAACGCTTTGGGATCTTTCTGAAAGAGAACTTTCAAACCAATTAAGTTCCACTTCACGAATACCGTACTTTTCAAGTTTTTTCAATAATATTTTTCTGTCTTTCGTTTCAAACGCCTGTTTTAGCAAAACAGTCTAAAAAATATCCGAGGGTGTAAAGGATTTTCCATTCATCTGTTCTGAATAGGTATGCCTAAAATTGTAGACCGCTTCCATTCCTCTCCAAAAGATCTACACAAAATACGTCCTTTGGAAAGCTATCCATAGACTTGTTGTAGCAAATTTTAAATATTTTTAAGTTTTTTTAAGGCGTTAGCAGTGACTCCTATTTCAACGCATACTCATAATCCTTTTTCCGATTTTGCTATCGACTTTAAACTGAATTTACCAATCATTCCAGCTGCCGTTTTCATAAAGATGTTCCACCACGCAATGGGACAGAAGACATTCATAAAAGGCGTTGCCCTGTACCTAACCAAGTTGTAAGTATTCACGCTAACACAGGTGCCCAGTCGCACCCGAACTAACCAAACGTTTCATACGAAATTAAATAAAACTTAAGTGCGATTTACTTCTTAAAGTAAATATTCCGTAGCAGATGAGGACGATCTGTTCGAGGCGCTTCAAGAAGCCGTGGAGGAGGACGAGATTCATCTCTTCCAGGGCAAACATGCAGTGGCTGAAATAATGCACACATGGACCCACAATCAGGGAATACCCGTTGTCACAGTCAAGAGAAACTACGACGAAGGAACGGTGACCATCCGCCAGAGATCCAACAGCAAGCAACGTGATGAAACCTGGTGGATTCCCCTTAACTTCGCCACTGCTTCGAATCCCAACTTTGACACAACCACCGCCGACTACATACTGCCTCCACTGCACGAGGTGACCATCAACTTGAATGACATCAACATCAATATCTCCAACAGCGACTGGCTGATTGTCAACAAACAACAAACCGGGCTGCAGCATGTGGTTTACGATGACCACAACATGAAGCTGATTGCAGACGCCCTTCAGGCCGATCACAACCAGATTCACAAGCTCAACCGGGCGCTGCTGTTCCGCGATCTGTCCTCAGCCATTGAAAGAGAGCTCGGTGCAATAGAACCCGTATTCGATATCCTGGAATATCTGAAATTCGAAGAGGAGCTGATGCCCTGGAACACAGCTGCAGACTTGATTTTGGATTTGGGTGCGAACTTGTTTGGCAGCAAGGCGCACGATATGTTCAAGGCTTTCATCCGTGACATCATCGGCCCAAGCTTCAACAAGTACTATCACCTTTCCAAGTCGGAGATTGAGATGATTGATGTATTTGCGCGTGCAAAGATCATTGATGTGGCATGCCAAGTGGACCTCGGGGATTGTCTGAACTTCACAAAAACCCTGGCCACCCAGTATTTCTACGAAGAGGTGCAAATAACCGATGCGCTCCGTGACATTTGCCTGTGTCAGGGTCTGAAGTACGCCACGCCCGAGGAGTTCCAAAGGCTAATGCATAAATTGGTCAACTCAAGTCCTGATTCCGAGATCTTCGATGACATCATCTTCTCTATACGATGCATCCAGGAACCCGCGAATCTCAAGTACTTCCTGCATATCCTCTTCGGCGAGAACTCCACGCATCATGTCATGGACGATTTAGAGTCAATGCAGTACCTGGCGTTCTTATACGTGTCCAACTACGCCTCCCGGCCGGTGCTTATGGAATTTATGAAGGAAAACTATATGACGCTGTGTAGGAAAAAATCGAACGTAGTGTCAGTGGCTCTGGACAGGATATCTAATTATGTGTCTGAGGATGATGGCCAGAAGAACGACGTAAGTTAGCTGGGTTATATCCTTTGTTGCAAGCCAACCGCTTTCATGAACTTTCTTTCGAATGTTTAGTTTGTCCATTTGCTTAGCAATGTGAAGGAAGTACTGCAGGACTCGAAGGAGATTCCAGATCACAAGATTGGCTCGAGAATCAAGAAACGAGAGCACTTTAAGCGGAAGTATGAGAACGACATATACGCACGGTTAAAGAGCCACGAAAAGGAAAGAACTGCGAGGAGCGGCGACACTCATAGAAGAACAAGGTTCGCTTCTGCCCGCTACGTTGTGGCAGCCGGCTTTATAAGTAATTTAATCAGCTTCGTGTAGATATAATTGTTGGTTTATTTTTTTTCTAAATAAATGTTATTGTTTTCATATGGACTTGGAATTTACTGTTGAGGAGGGCAGTTACTAGCGAGGTTCCATTTATGAGGCTTAAGCACTTTTTTGAAAGACGGAAAGACTCAGTTGGTGCTTCGGAATCGGAGAGATAACAATGCTTATTTTGAGATTCGTTTTCTTTCGAAGGTGTGTCGAATTTGAAGAATCTGTATTTTGACATTCGAACAGACAGAAAGTTCATTTTTCATTCGAATGTTGAGTGTATTTTGACTTTCTAATCCTTCGCAACAAATGTCGAATAAAAATTCGTTTTCCTAACGGTATACCATGTTCCCACCAACGTGATTTAGCCAAAGTGATTTATAAATCACGAAAGGCGTCTCCACCGAACTTTTCGTTATTTAGTGTGACATTTTTGTGAACTTTGGCATTAGGTGTCCAACTTTCAATATTGTGAGATAGTTCTTTTTTTTGTTGTTTCTATTTTCTTGCCAGACCTGCGAAAATTTGAAAAAACTATTTTTGATTGCATGTATTAATAAAAATATCAAAAACTAACCGAAACACGAACAAAATTAGAAAATTGAATTTGAAATAATTTTTTTGACAGTTTTTTTTGTTTTTTGTTTGCAGAATAAAGTGCTGAAGTTAATAACAGGTATGTTTGATTTTATTTTGTGTGTATTTGCAATGACAGATACGTAATTAAAATGTACACACGTATAAATAACGAAAATGTATGATAAATCACGTAATCTATGAGATGATTTAGCTAAATCACGCTTGTGGGAACATGGTATTTGATGGTTGTTCTTCAAAATTTGATTGAGGGTATAATTTTCAAAAAATGCAAGGTTAAATTCGCTGCTTGAAGTAAAACCACATAATGTTGACCTCCTTTATATAGGACGCATTCGAATTGGACAAATCGGGAACAAAAAGAAATGTTGGTCAGACTTATGGAGGAAAATCCTGAAATCGCAAAGGGGTTCTTAACGAACCGTATAGATACAGAACGGTTTTGGAAGGATACCGCTAACAAATTAAATAGCTACGGACCTCCAAGTAAAGACGGAGCTACGTGGAAAAAAGTAATAAATTTAAATATATTTGATTAAGATTTATAATTTTGCACTTTTCAGGTTTGGGCTGATTATAAATCCAAAACCAAAAAGAAGCTGGTGGAAAATGAAATGAAAAGAAAGCAGTCAGGTTACAATGATAACAATCTAATCTTTTTTTCCCAACTCGAGCTGTCTCAAGCTTACAAAATACAAAACGAACAAGTTACAATTATTGTATTGATGCTGTAAAACTGATTCTGTTATAAAACAAATGCCTACAAAGTTTGGCTTTGGTTTGGCTACGATTGCCATTTTGTTGTTACTGCTCACCAACTTTATTGATTTGATTTGTATGTTCACTCTATAAAAAATAAAAATGTGAAACAGCTGATTTCGAAAGATAAATTGAGTTAATTTGAGTTAATTTTATGACATTCTCGATAGTGAATATTATTCGTTCGAATCTCAAAATACACAATGTTCAATCGAACGAATAGAGATATTCGTTAGAATTGACTAAGTAGGTATTCGTTCGAATCCCAAAATAAGCATGAACTTTTTTAGGTTATTCAATGGCGGAGGCAGAGATTTACCTTTTCTCTTAATTTCCACCCGATCAACACTTAGGGAGGCAGTATTAAACATCCAAACCTTATGAGGGAACCGACTTGGTAAGCAGCACAAACCAATATATCTGCATGTTAAATGCAATCAGAAGAGGCCCTGAACAGCGCCAACCACAAAGAAGTAGGTCGTTATTTCAAAAGCAGTAAGAAAGAGAAGGATCACACGAGAAGGGACATTTGCGTTCCAATTGAAGTAAAGTTGAGGCAGGAACCTGAACACTTTATCTTGAAAAAACCTAACTTCCTTCCAGAAACCAAGAAGCCCTTGTAAAAGGTGTCCCATAATTCACTCAAAATGTTATTTTAATAGAAAATTCAGATAGAAATTTATTGATTCAAAGAGTATGCAGATTGGGGTTATAAATATATGGAATAGCACATCGGATGAATGGCCGCCACGGCTTTGCTGGCAAGTACTCTTTAATTGAAGTTTTCTATGACCGTTTCACTTAAATGTGGCATTTTTTTTCATCTTTCAAGGCATTGGTGGTCGTGGGGACCTTTGACTTCAAAAATCCCTAAAGGAAAAAGTCCAATGGCGTTAAATCGCAAGATCTGGATGGCCAATTCTGATGACAAAAACGGCTGATTACACGTTAAGGAAATGACCCATGCAGTATGTGAATTCAACGAACTCTCTTCGCGCGGCATGCTGAGTAGTCTTCAGGTCTTGAGTCGAATGAACTTTATAAGCATGAAGTTTCAAGCCTGTCTTTTTGTTTCATGAGAATTCGCTGTAGAGAACTGCTCGAAATTCCTAATTCTTGACTACGGTGCCGAATTGATGTTCCTGAACTGTCAGCAATACTCTCGCGAATTGCTTTGATGTTTTCTGTTGAACGACTTGTGACCGGACACCCAGAGTGTTTAATATCACTAATTACTCGAGTCTTCCTGAATTTTTCACAGTTGATGGTTTGAAATATCTACGACGGCCATATTTTGTACAAAAATTGCGGACTGTAGCTGACAAACCTTCATTATTTTTAAAATATTGCGCAACAATGAAAATGCGTTGTTCTTTCGTATAGCGCTCCATTTTTACTAGACGCGAAATGTCAGCTGTCACATTGTTATCTTTTTTTTTCCGTTGTCATCACTGTACTATTAAATGGCGCAAAATTATAATTTTGCGTGAATTATGGGACACCCTTTAGTTTATGTACTCTATTTCATCTAATCGTGAACCGTAAAGTTTTGCTCAAACAAGATCCTTAAAGATGGAGACAAATATTTGGCGCACTATGACAGTATTCTAAGTTCTAACTAAGCATTTCCGTTCCGGATACATAACGGTCGGGATTGGGTTTCGGCTACTCAGATATACCCGAAAAAAAATTACCGGCTGAGGCTAGGTATGAACTCCCTGGAAGAAATGCAGTATTACCAATACGATAAATCACTTCAATTCCTTCGACACGATTATGGACACGTTTGAGGTATCGGAGGTAGCTTCATCCTGTTGCTATCAGTCCTTGGTCTCACTTCTTTCGCACGACATCAATCGCAAGGTCTCCCCTTATTATGCTGTCTTTCTCGATTGACGTCAAGGTCTCTGGGGTCGTAGCATTGATTTACTGATTTAGACTGATTTACATTTTTCAGGTCACTACAATGTTCGTCGAGGTCGCCTTTTAAATCTCATTACCGGAACGTTCCGGAAAATACTGAGCGAATTCCTTTCATCGATCGCAACATTATCCATGACCGATTTGATTGACGGTTCAATGATCGGATGATGGTCATCTTCCTTCATCAATATTGAATTGAAGGTTGTTTAAAAAAAAAAGGTAATCACCAAAAATATTGAACGGGGTGCTCGTTATAGTGGCTTGGGTTTTATAGATCAATGAATGAGTAATCGACACGCAGTCATAAACTTTTAATCTCGAATATTCGAAACGATTTCAAGTATCCCAATATAGTTTAAATTTGGCATTAAATAGTAAATACATTTTTTGTAAACCACTAAAGCTTATACCAACAATCATCTATAAAGATTATTTCTTGGCAAGGTATTGGTGAATGATTTATTAATTTTTAGTTTTGTTTTCTTTATAAGGTTGGTGATTTTTTATCGGAATGGCAAATTGTTAAATACTCATATAATAGATTGTAAATGTATTGAATAAAAAAAAAACAATGAAAAATACAAAAAAAAAACAACAAACTCATTATCTTAAAGAGATAGTTTATTTTACTAAAAATCCAAATTTAAAAATATTTAGAAATTTGTGTTTTAGGTATTTCCATTATTTTTCATTTTAATGAATAAAAAAACGAGAAACGAAGAAATGTTGCAATATTTAAATAAAAATACATATATATAATAGATTGTATTTCATTATGAAATAATACCCCAAATTTGGGGCCTTATTTCATATTCAAAAACCCCAAATTTTCTCTTTTGGTGCCTTATTTCATTGGGGCCTTATTTCCTGCAGCCTAAGAAAACAACCAACCAAACTTTTGATGAACGGGACCGTTCGACCCAGTCGTGCACTTTAATTTTGATTGCTTTGTCGCTGTAAGCTAAAAAAGATTGCTTAAGAATTTAGCTGAAGTAAGTTCCTAGTTTCCTGTCAGAAAAAATGTCAATCTTCAAGCAATGCTTTGCACAAGGCTAGTGGTAATTTCTCAGGAAGTGAAGGAGCTCTTGTTGCTCTTTTCACATAATTGAATCTCACAATGAGCAAGGATTTTAGAATATTGTGCCGCACACAACATTAATCAAGAGAACCGTCGAAAAAAAGAGAAAACATCAGTCCAAGTGACTGTTATTAGGTGTATAATTCATCTTTCGGATTTCTCTGGGCGCATGTAGCTTATCGCATCTAAACACGCAATCCCTAATCCGTAATAAACTAGACTCAAATCAGTTCGCAGAAAAGTATATCTTTAGATGTCAGTGACTGATATACTATCAACTTGACAAAATCTGCGCCATTTATCGAATGCATTTTATCATTTGACGAAAATACCCAGACTGCAGTTTGTAACTTATTCTAATGGTTCGCTATCAGAAACGATCTTCCATGTCCTAAGGCCATACATGCATGTCACATGGACAAGCCTTTGGCAAGTTCTTATCTGCCTCGAGCTCTCGAGTTATGAGCTCGAATATAACGTCTGAAACGAGAATGCTATTTCGATAAGGATAGCGCCTAGTACGAGTGTATGGCAAATGAGACGAGCGTGTCGAGTTGGCTCGCGTATCGCAAAGGTTACAGACTGATCAACCGACAAGTTAATATTGAGCATTTAATGACCGTTATGGCAACAGGAATTTACTTTTACAACGCATACCTGCGTATAAAATAATTTATGAGAGCCATGAAGATAAGCTGTTGCTTTATCGATTTTCGAAAAAGATTAGGCCGGTTATAATTTGCCATTTAAAATATTGCTGCGCGACCAGAAACTTCTCTATAGTAATTTAGTGCTTCGTGTGTTAACATGGGTCGTCTGCAGCTAGCCGCTGTCGCTGTATTGCTGCTCGTAGGAGGTCTAGTTCAAGGATCAACAGTGAATAGGAATCCACCGCGTTTCGAGGATCGGTCAGTGTTTTTTGAGGATCCAAATTCAAGGGTTACCTACACCCAAGGTGACGAAACAGACTATCGGCTGCCAAACAACACTAGTCCAAGCCACTATGACGTAACTATTACCACAAACGTGCATGCAGGGGAGTTGAACTTTCATGGTGTGGTTGTGATCACGATAAGAGTGGACGAGGAGCTCACCAATAATATCGTCCTTCACGCCCGACAACTGGAAAACTTCACTTCCACTCTCGTTGATACTACCACTGGCACAAGTAGGACCCTTAACCCATCTTATGAAACGGCAAGGGAGTTTCTGACCCTGACGTCAGGGAATAGCTCAGAATTGGTGCAGGGACGAGTCTACAGACTTACCATTGAGTACGATGGATTATTGCGTCGCGACATGGGCGGTTTCTACTTATCCACCTACGAAAATTCGCAAGGCCAAACTGTGTAAGTATATAACGCCAATTTAAAGCTCTACACAGTGAGCTAATTTGTTTTTCCATTTCGTGCAGCAACTTGGCGACCACTCAGTTCGAAAGCACCGATGCCCGCCATGGTTTCCCATGCTACGATGAACCTGCCAAGCGGGCCACATTCACTATCACCATAAACCACAGTCCTACTTACAGGGCAATTTCGAATATGCCAGTCGACACTGTAAACTCTATTAGTGGCAGAACTGTCTTCCTGCAAACTCCCATAATGCCAACCTATTTGATTGCGTATATTGTGTCGGACTTTGAGTACACATCGGGCAGTCTGGACGGTCTGACACAGAGAATCTTTTCGCGACCTGGTACACAGGGCGAACAGGAATTTGCACTGTTCACCGGAATTCAAACGACCGCCCGTTTGGCTGATTACTTTAATGTTCCATTCACTCTGCCCAAACTGGATCAAGTTGCTGTGCCAGATTTTGAAGCCGGCGCCATGGAGAATTGGGGTATTGCCACCTATCGCGAGCAATACCTGCTCTATAACCCGAGAACGTCAACCACCAATAGCCAGACGAATATTGCCAATATTATTGCCCACGAGTACACACACATGTGGTTTGGAGACTTGGTTACAGTCAAATGGTGGACCTATCTGTGGCTGAAGGAGGGCTTTGCCACAATGTTCTCGTACAAGGCCGCTGATGAGGTGAGAATTATACTTTTACAATGGTTACGATTTTTGTTTACCTGATTTTGGGATAGTCTTGTGTTATTATATTTGTACAAATTTTATCACGCTTTGAAATTCTGAATTGAGAGGCTACAATCTCACTCATAAACCTGCTAGTCCTCTTGACACCTTTAGAAAATTTTACTTGAGATATTAATTTATCACTCTGCAAGGTACAAAGTACAATCTTTCGTTTTATTAGATCTGACTCGGATTATCTGCCTTTGTAACAGACTTCAACGTTAAGCGATAAGTCTTTATAAATTTGATGATTGCTTAGATTGAATAAGTCCGCTAGTACCGTGGGTAACCGCAAAAGCTGGAAAATCAAATTGGGTATCTTAGCCAGTGTTGCTATGCCTATTTCGTAATTGTTCCCTGAAAGGTTGCAAATTTGGTGTCACTTTTGTTCTTGACTAAAGAAAAACAACGACTTGGCATCAACTTCCTTACAAACAAAATGCATATAAATATGATGATCGCCGGAAAATTTTACAAAGTTGTCAAATAAGTCAAATTTCACGCTTGGTTCTAACCGAGTGCAATTTTTGCTCGGTTAAAAAAAAAATGGATTAAAATTAACTAAGTTCCTGTTGAGAAAAAACGAGTATTCGTTGTTAAAAACTACCGAGATGAAAAGGTTAAATGCATACTGTTAAAAAACTCACTTTATTAGTTGTTATCAATCAAGTTTCTTGATTAATATCAATCAGTTGGTTAAAGGCTACAGAGCTAGTTTGTTATTAACGAACAAGAAAATTGAAAAATCGGTTATTTTCAACCCAGTTTCCTTAAACAAGTTGAATCGGTTCTTTGTAATCCAATAACTCTGTAGGAGCTAAACTACTTCGTAGTTTTTAACCGAAAGTTGGTTAATTTTAAATAAGTGAGTTTTCGGCGTATTCGACCTATCTATATGCAGTCATTTGGATAACCGCAGCAGAGTGTTAGATCTTATTTTTCCAGTTATTCAGGGGTATATAGGAAGCTTTACAAAAAGGTCTGAAAGTAGTGAAAATCGTGTAGTCACAGATGTTTTTAGTGTTTTTTTTTTTGTTAATGCAACTCGTTTAAATGGTACATCTGCCACTTATTCCAACACTGGTCGTAATATAGAGTTTCCACTTATCAATGTATGGATTGAGATTTTGGGTTTGCCAATCTGGTGGTTTATGAATGTGCACCTGATATTTTCTAGATATTATAGATGGGCTCCGGGGAAACAGTTTTTCAATCAGAGTTCAAGTGGGCTAGTTCCCTTAAGACTAACAACTCTTCTAAATACGTCGCCATTTTGCCAGGGTACCATTAGTACCAACTTATTTATTTGAGTAAACTTTTTAATGATCGCACTTTTGACAGGTCTATCCCGATTGGGGCATCATGCAACTATTTATCGTTGGAGAATACCAAAGTGCTCTTACATACGACGGTGGTGTCCAGCCACGTCCCATGTCACATTATGTCCAAACGCCAAGTGAAATCTCCGCAATCTACGACACCGTTTCGTACAACAAAGCGGGAGCTGTACTTTTTATGTGGCAACACGCGCTCACAGATGCCATATTCAGTGCTGGCCTTAACAAGTATCTCCTTCTTAAGTAAGTCCCTTTGCGATGAAGACCCCTTTGCAAAAGCTTAACTCCGAAAATGTATTTTATTAGCGGATTTACAGGCGCCGAGGAGGATGATCTATTCAACGCTATTAACAGTGCTGCAACAGATGCGGGTGTCAGCTTGCCAGACACAGTCAGTTTAATGATGAAAACCTGGACCAACCAGGGTGGCGTTCCACTTCTGACTGTCACAAGGAACTACGAAAACGGACACATCACGATTACGCAGAACTCCTTCTACAATAATCCCAGTAGGAATGACAGCCGTCTATGGTATGTGCCGGTGAATTACGCTACAAGTAAGTACTCGGATTTCAGCAACACCGCCGCCGATTATTACCTCAGCAACACCCGGTCAATTGAAATTGACGGCAGGGATCTTGACGCCGACGATTGGCTGATTTTGAACAAACAGTCAACCGGCTATTACCGAGTTCAGTATGACGAAAGGAATTGGGCTCTCATCAGCGATGGCCTCATTGCCAAGCCAAACAGGATTCATCCCCATAACAAAGCTGCTCTCATGAATGACGCCTACCGCCTCAGCGGATCTGCCCGCCTAAGGCACAGCATTCTCTTGAATCTGATGACATACCTACAAAATGAGGACCAATATGCCCCTTGGTCGACAGCCAGTACGATCTTGACGGCATACAACAGGTACCTCAGTGGAGACCCGATGTACTCCTTCTTGCAGCGGTACATAGGCGACCTTGTTGGCAATATCTACGAGAGACTCGGTGCTTACGACGATAAGGCTGAGCAGCACTTCCAAAAGAACGTTCGATCATTTGCCATCAATTTGGCCTGTGTTGCCGGTGTCCAAAGCTGCTTAATCGAGACCAATGACAGACTTAAGGTACTTGCTGCCTTCGGCACTGAAATTGAGCCGAACCTGCAGTCGGTGATCTACTGCAACGGTTTGAGGGCATCTGGCGACACAGAGTTCAACTACATGTATAGACGTCTGATGAACTCTACTACCTCGGCTGAAAGGCGTGTTCTGATCTCCTCATTGGGTTGTGCTCAAAATCCGGACCAGGTTAGGCAATTCATCGAGAGCTCCATTAGTACATCGGCTGAGGTGACTTTGTCAACCCAGGAGAAGACAACTCTTCTCAGATCGGCCTACATTCGTGGAGAGGTCGGTCTTCTGGCGTCCATCGAATTTTTGGACGCAAACCATGTGGCATATGCTGGACTTTCTACCGCTGTCGGCGCTGCCAATCCGCTCCATATTGATATCGTGGGCATGTCCAACTACGTAGTCAACCAGAACCAAGCAGCTAGGGTATGTTTGATTTTTGCTTCCAATTTGACGCCCTAAACCTAATCCTTGTTATTTTTTTTTTTTTTTGCAGCTGCGAGCCCTTGTGGAAAGGGTTAATGGGCAGCCCAGTGTGTCGGCCAATCTTGGGCAAAGCGTCGAGTCCAATATCAACACCAACTTCGGATGGCTGGAAGACAATCGTGAACCCATCATGACCTGGGTCACCGACTACAGGTCGTCGGCTAGCAGTGTATTCGGTAGCATTGTTCCGGCCTTCATTGCTGCCTGCTATGTCGTAGTAAGGTTCCTCTAGAACGCTATTGTTAAGTCGATGATATCTGTTTCGATTAATAAAGTACATAATAAGCATTAAGATTAATTGCCTAGCTTTGCACTGGAAGCGATTTATTGACCATTTTCTGAATAGGCATAGGCAACATCGTGACAATTCGAAGGTTGATTAGATTGCGATTACCTTTGGTCGAATTGCTCTTTATTGGTGCAATCAAGCTTTTATCAAGGCAGATTTCTAAGGAATAAAACACTAATCTAAGACAGCTTGTACAACAACGCATTTCAATGATTGACATGTAGTTATATCTACAAAAAGGCGATCCAAACACCATAGCAATAAAGTTTATTGCCAAGAGTCCTTATCTCACATAATCGCAAAAGTCCATAGCCGGTGATAAGCTGGGATCAATTGAAAGCAATAAACAAATCGAATTGCCTGTCATTGACGGATACCATTGACATGACGAATTTTTGAGTCGATTGGACATTATGTATTGTGTAATTAGATTTGACGGAGAGATTTCCTGTCGAATAATCATCAAACATCACACCTGAGGGAATTGTGCGAAGCTTGGACGTAGGATTTTGTCAACTTTTTAGGACGATCTTTGCAGCGATTTGCGGGAAAGTTGCTTGGCAATGTTCAGCCCGATTTATTGACAACTTTTGGGGGTATTTTTGGAAATAAAAACTTTTAGAGCGTTTAAATAAATAGTTTGCGCATTATCTTTGAAAGAACCCAAGGCCTAGCTTATTAAGACCTTTGGTTATGTGTTTGGAACGAACGGAAGGGATCCACAGTTTGAAAGGTTTAATTGCTTTTCCTAGACAGTTGTACTTTACCTAAGTATATAACCACTCAGCGGTGAGACGACCACTTTCAGAAGGTATTTGGTTTGTTTTGCGAAGCTATTTTTGAGCCTGCTTAAGCTTCTTTTATTGATGTGTTTTTTGAAGCGATTTTTTGGATGATCGTTGTGCTATTTTTGATGTAACTCTAGGCAGTTTTTCAATCGATTTCAGGAACATTTTTCGAGTCGATTTTGGGGAGTTTTTCAAGGCAGTTTTTCGGGTCGGTTTTCGAAGCGATTTATGATCAGAGTTTTGGGGCCACTTTTGCTGCGCCTTTTGTGCATTTTTGTGCAATCTTGGAGCGAATTTCAGGACGATTTTTAGAACGTTGTGTTTAGCAATTTTTGGACGTTTTTGGTGGCATTTTTAGGGTGTGTTTAGGGTCCGGAGTGTTTTGGAAATAATTTTCAAGGTGTCTTTTGGAGCATGTATTGGGAGTCTGAAGGAGAACTTGGAGCGAATTTAAGGCCTTGGGTGGTTCTCAAAATGTTTTTTTGTCACATTTTCGTGGATTTTTCCACTCATTCACGTTAGAGGCCATTGTAGACTAGCACTAGCATAAACTCTTCCACTTGTAACGATAGCAATGAAAAGCCTTCTTCGCCTGCCGCCCTGCGACTCAACCTGACTCTATTAAACGTAAAAACGAATCGGGTTGCCGGGTAGATAATGTCAATTGAAGAAACGCAATAAAATATTTACTGACCATTCAAATTATCAACGATAAAACGAAGAACTGTCGGCTTCCTTACGAGTTATCACTTCACGAAATGATAGTGCACTTAGAAGTTCGCAATGCAGACGCTTCTTAACAGTAGTCGACTATTTCTTCTATTAACATGAGTCGTCTGCAGCTGGCCGCTGTCGCTTTGGTGCTTCTTGCGGGGGATTTAGTACAAGGGACATTGTTCAACCGATTCCCAGCTCGTTTTCTGAATCACTCTTCCTCATTGAACGGCTCAAGGATCGCTGAAGACACCGAGCGCGAACCTAACTACAGACTGCCAAACAACACTAGCCCCTCCCACTACGACCTAACCCTTAGCACGAAGGTGCATACTGGAGACTTGAGCTGCAAGGGCGTGGTCGTGATCACACTGAATGTGGACGAGGACTTGACGAAAAATATTGTCGTTCATGCGCGACAACTGCAGAACTTCAACTCCACGCTTATTGACACAGTGACTGGCTCAAGCAAGAAGCTGAACACGCACCATGATAATGAAACCGAATTCCTTACTTTAACCCCAGAAGATAACTCCGAGTTGGTGAAAGGGCGGACTTACACTCTAATCGTCGCCTATGACGGTCACTTGCGTTTGCACAACGCCGGGTTCTACCTGTCCAACTACACAAATTCTATCGGTGATACTGTGTAAGTAAATCTAAGGCCAGGCCCTGAGGAATCAGCTAATTTGACTGCGCTTTTATAGGTATTTGGCTACCACCCAGTTCGAGAGCACCGACGCCCGCCATGCATTCCCATGCTACGACGAACCCGCAAGGAGGGCCACGTTCACCATCACCATAAACCACAGTCCCAATTATACGGCCATTTCGAATATGCCAGTGGACGCGTCCAGGTCACAGAGTGGTCACACTGTCTTCCTCAAAACACTCAAAATGTCTACATATTTGGTTGCATTTATAGTCTCGGACTTTGAGTACACATCCAGCAGTTTGAATGGCCTCACCCAACGAATCTTCTACCGACCCGGAATGCGCACCGACCTAGAGTTCGCACTGTTCGCTGGCGTCCGAATTGCTGCACATTTGGCCGATTACCTTGACGTTCCTTTCGCTCTTCCCAAACTCGATCACGTCGCAGTGCCACATTTTTATGCATCCGGTATGGAGAACTGGGGTGCAATCATCTATAATGAGGAGAATGTGGACTTTAATACGAAGCACTCAACCACCGTCAAGCAGGCAGAAGTCGCTGCTTTGATTGCTCACGAATGCGCACATATGTGGTTTGGAAATCTGGTCACATTCAAATGGTGGACATATTTGTGGATTAAGGAGGGCTTTGCTACCATGTTCGAGTACAAGGCTGTCAATGAGGTAATTGTTTGTTGTTGTGACAATGATCGACTACTATTTTAAGCCAAGGATTTTTCAATTGGGACGACTGTGGTACGTTAACTACAATATATTACTTTCCAAACTATGTAACTGGCTTAGGTTTACAATTTCCAATTTCCTAAAGTGGATTCATTCTTACTTAACAGATCGCATCCAGTAAGTTCGCATAAATTACACGTTCTCGTCAGCAGTTTATGTCACCTCTGGAGTACCTCAAGGTAGTCATTTGGGCCCCCTGCTCTTCCTTTTAATTATTAATAGCATTCCTGATTTGTTTTTGAGTTCCCAGTGTCTCATGTTTGCCGACGTTTTGAAGGTGTACCGACCTATACGTTCAGTGCATGATTGTATTCTTTTACAACAGGATCTTGATGTACTTTCCATATGGTGTCACTGTTCGGGCGTTGAACCAAGACAAAATTAACGCAAGTTTACTGCTTGCGACTATACTGTTTTTAAGAAAAGAAACGCTTAAAAATTCCGCAATTAAAATGAAACAACCGCTTTCCAACGTTATAAAAGATTGTTATATTGTGTGCCAAAAATGCAGTTCTTATATACTTATACACATTTGAATTTGTTTACAAAAATTATTGTTGACAGGTTTAACGTTTTGACATAATTTTTGGGAAATTTCTTTTTTATCGTAACCTCTCTCCAATTCCCTTTACGTACATAATAGATAATACCCCTCAGTCCATTATTTCATCCAAAAAAGATCTGGGAGTTATTTTTGACGTAAAACTTAGCTCCTGCAAGCACATTGGGTCTTGGGTTGCCAAAGGTAATCAGATGTTAGGTTTCATATTGCGGAATTCGAAAGTCTTTCAAGATCCACATAGGTATAAGGTTTATTTTTTTCATTTGTCAGATCTCATCTCGAGTACTGCAGTACAGTATGGAATCCATTTTATGAAGTACATTCTATTAGATAGAGAAGATCCAAAAGCGTCTTAAGTGTAGCTTTTCGTAGACTGCGCTGTCGCTCACCGTCGTACGAGACGAGGTGCAAATTATTTGGTATCTTACCAGGGCCGGACCAACCATATGTGCAAGATGTGCAAATGCACAGGGCGCCAAGTTCTGGGGGCGCATTGCTAGGAAAGAATTAACGAATTTTACCTTGCGCAAACAAATACTGCCATTTGCATCTTAAACAAAAAAGCTTGCTCAAATAAAATAACAACATCCATCACACCTGTGCTGAATTATTTCTTGCGCATTAACTCATATCACTTGCAATGTTGCAACTTCAAGGAGAATCTAACTCAAAATATCGCAAAATAAAAAATCCCACTAGACCTAGGCAAGTTCACTTCTTACCTAGATAATCTCAAAATATTCCACCCTGTTCATGTAAGTATATTCCTAGCACATCCACTTACATTTTGCAAGAGAATCTAGTTCAAAGATCTCAAAACAAAAAATATCGCAACAAAAAAAAACGCATTGAAAGTCTACCTTCTGGGTGATGCGGAAAAGGCTTATGCATGTGTGCAAATATGAAAAAAGGGCGCTTTCTGTAAATCTTTCACAGGGCGCTAGTTTAGCTGGAGCCGGCACTGTATCTTACCTCTTTTTAGACGGATGCAATATTTTATAATTATGTTTATTCGTGATTTGATAAATAGTCATATTGATTGTCCTTTCCTTTCATCATTAATTGGATTTTATTCTCCTTCGAGAGTTCTTAAAAATCGTCTTTTATTCGCTAAGGCATCTACAATGAACCAATTTGTAGATGCCTTAGCGAATCCAATAAATATTGTTGTATATTCGATTTTCAGCATAGTATGGATTCTTGTAGGAAAGGATTCATTTTTGGTGGTAATTTTTAAGTATATTGTTGTATTAAGTAATATAGCGAGAACAGTAGATGCACTCATTTGATTTGATTTGATTGAAATAAAATAAAATAAACATTGCGCCAATTTTACAGCAATGTTTGCTGGCAATATTCGAAACAAACGGTCCAGGAAACATTCAACCAAAAATTGGACTGAAGTGTTCAAAGCCTTTCTACGACCTCGATTGGAGTACAACGCGCTAACTGCTCGGAGTTAACCAAGTTCACGTCTACACTTCAGTAAAAGGAATATCTGCCGCAGAATTGTTCGCCAAAAGTTTATATAATCTTTCGACGAGGACCATGACAGATGATCCGGAATGACTGCCGTCGTTTTTGTCGTGAAATAGGACCAATTCTCTGAAGGCCACTTTGTGGATAAAGAAGTCGAAAAATATGCATATCCTTTCGTCATCATTATATTTTTATTTTTAATTTTTAAAGACCACCTATAAAGTACGAGGGTCATCCGAAAATTTCAAACAACAATTTGAAAATCATCGACCGGGGGCTTTGTTACAATGGGTGTCAGCATCAATGTCCTCTCTAAATGTTCATTGGACATTATGTGTAAATTCAGAAACGTCGAACATTTGCGCAGTGATGCGGCATCATTGCTTATTTGCGATACTGATGCGATGCACACTTTATGCTTATGCGTTGCTGATTGAATATGTTGTTTGAGTTTTAGAACGCATTGTTTACATCAAACATTTTAATGTCAAGATGGAAGTTTTGCTAATAAAAGTCTTAGTCGATAACGATGATCGTGAGGACGATAGATTTACTTTCATGCCTTAGTCTTGTCGTTATTAAAAGCTTTACCCCCGCAACGCTGAAATACTCAATGTAAAAAAAAAAAATGTTTGTGGGAAAAATTAAAACAAAGAACTCAACAAAAATTTATAAATTTTTCTGTCAAAAGCATAAGTATCTATTGATAAAAATACTTCCGACATATTTGCCGGCGAATGAACAGCGCATCAGGTATTTTTGTGATGCTGAGTTTACACTATGCTCCCTAGTATCATTAAGTAACAGGCTACAAGCCTTTTCTTAGTCTTACCGATTTTGGTGTTATTTCAAACCGATTTTTATGATCCAAACAAAATGGAAGGAGAGTTTCAGAAGATACATTTCGATAAAGTTTTAATTTATCAGAAATGATAAAATGTAACAAAAATCAGACACTAGACTTAGGACGATTTGCGATGGCATATTATATAGCGTCCTTCGTCGGTCTGTTTGAAAAGTTGTTTCCCTTTCAAAGCTTCTCAAATGGAAAGTCATAGCAGTACGAACATAGATCTGTCAATTGGCTTCGTAAGTGATAAATATTCTTAGCCAATTTGTCTAGCTTTTGTCTGAACTAGTTCTCTGAAATAAATAAATCCTTTCTTGATTCCCGCAGGTATATCCCGAATGGGACATGATGCAGTTCTTCATGGTCGACAAATATCAGAATGCGCTTTCCAAGGATGGTGATATAAGTCCACATGCGATGACACACTATGTGCAAAAGCAAACAGAAATCGAAAAGCTCTTTGACGATATTACCTACGACAAAGCCGGTGCAGTACTCTACATGTGGCTGCACGCGATCACTGATGACATCTTCCGCGCCGGCATCACCCAGTACCTACGTCTTAAGTAAGTCACCCTAGCTACATCTCGTTTAGACATCTGAATTCACCTCCAAAGTGTACTGTTAGTGAATTCACTGCTGCCGAGGAGGACGATCTGTTTGATGCCATGGATAGCGCTGCCAAAAAGGAGGGTGCCGTATTGCCAGACACCATGAAGGTTATGATGGGGTCATGGACCAACAAAGGCGGCGTTCCACTTCTTACGGTCAAAAGGAACTACCTGACCGGTGCTATCCAGATAACACAAAACACCTTCTTCAATTATCCCAACTATACAGATGACGGAGTTTGGTATGTACCGGTGAACTATGCGACAAGCAAACACGCCGACTTCCGCAACACTACCGCCGAGTTGTACCTCAAGAACAGACGTTCCGTTCAGATCGTCGATAAGCAGCTGGCCCCTGACGAATGGGTTATCTTGAACAAACAATCGACAGGATACTACCGAGTTCAGTACGACGAACGAAATTGGAATCTGATAAGCGAAACCCTGATTTCGAAGCCACATCTGATCCACCCCCTCAACAGGGCTGCTCTGTTGGATGACGCATACCACCTGAGTAAATCCAAAAAGTTGAAATACAGCATTTTGCTGCATCTGATGACATACCTTCAAAACGAAGATCAATACGCGCCTTGGGCAACAGCCAGGAGGATAATCCTAGCACTGGACGGTGCTCTCTACGGAGACTTGCGCTATGGCGACTTGAAAAGCTTCGTCTCCCACCTTGTTAGCAGCACATACGAGAGGCTTGGATTTGAGGAACAGAGTGGTGAACACAATTTAGAAAAGGAGGTGCGCAAGATCGCCATCGAGCTGGCATGCATCGCAGGAATTGAAAGCTGCTCCACAAAGACCAAGGAAAAGCTCAAGTCGCTGGCAAGAGATGGTATTGAAATCGAGCCAAACCTGAAAGAGGTGGTCCTTTGCAACGGTCTGACGCAGGCAGAAGACTCAGAGTTTAATTTCGTCTACAATCGCCTGATGCGCTCCAACAGCACGGTTGAAAGGAGTATGCTCATCTCCTCGCTGGGTTGCTCTGGAAATGCAGATCACGTGAAGAAATTTATCGAGAGCTCAATTAGCAAATCGCCCGATGTGACTTTGAATTTAGAGGAGAGATTGGCTGTTCTCAAATCAGCGTACACCCGCGGAGAGGTTGGCTTCATTGCGGCCATCGAGTTTTTGGGCGTCCATTATGCTGCATATGCGCGACTCACCAGCGACAAGGGCACTTCGAATCCTCTTTATACTGCTCTCACGGAAATTGCGTACTTCATTTCGAACGAGTCCCATGTTGCTAAGGTATGATTGGGCTGGTCTTAGGATCAGATTTAAAGAGGGCGATAAATACAGCAATTTGTTTTTTTTTCACAGGTGCGAGCTCTGGTCGAAAAGCTAAAAAGGCAGCCTGATGTGTCCAGCATTGTCGAAATCGAAACCGACGTCGGGAACTATATCGAACTGACCTATGACTGGCTGGAAGCAAACGGTGACCCAATAATGAACTGGATCGTCCAATATAACAGACCCCCGGTTGACAAAATCCTTGCTAACATTATTCCGTTCGTTGCTGATGTCTATAAGGACGCACTATCGTACTTAAAATTCGCAGCGCAATTGTTCTTCATCTCGTTCTAGTGTTGTTATGTAAGTCCCTTTTGCATTATGTCCAAGCGAAGAAGAGGGAAAATCAAATTCGGTAAAAAACCGCTCGGGAACTAATCATGAAAGAATTTTTTTTAAAGTCATTTCTATTTGCAGTCGAAAGTGGTGACAGTTTGGAGTAGGACAATTTTCATAAGTTTGTAAGAAAGAAATAAATTTGGCAACTGAACGACTGCTTAATAAAGATTTTTCTTTTCCTGGTCACGAACAATTGTTACTTTTGACTTCTTCTTCAAACCTTGGGTTGAAAATGACGGGCTAAGCTGCAATCTTTTTGACAAATGGCAGATAATACTTCATTTTCTCTACTTAATTTTGTTGACAGCCCAACTTCACTGCCAATGGTTTGCATGTTTTAAAAAACTATTTAAAAAAAAATATTTACTAGAAATTTGAGCTAACGAGGCTATAGATTTTGAAATGGCATTTGACAGTATCAAAAAAGACTTCATCCTTGTGCAGCATATTAGAAGCAGCTGTCATCAGGACTACAAAAACCTGACTGAAAGGGTTGATAGTTTCTACTTCCATGGCTGGAACGGTTTGAACTGTTTTTTTTTCAAGCGTGCAGATCTAACCTTTCAAAGAGTTGGAGAACCTCTCAGCCGGTATGGCTGATTGGTATTTTTTAAAATACAGTTGTTTCCCGTCCCCTATCGATATTTGAGCCCTGCGTGAAATATGCTATACCTTTTACGAGAGTACTGGGGAGAAACAAGTTGTCAAGTATATATGCTTATGGCTTTGATAAATAAGTCAGTGGAATTTGTTTAAAAAATTAATTTAAATACAAACAAATTCCCATCGATATTCTGGGTGCAGGGAAATAACTTCACGGGCAATAACTTCACATGGAAAATAGTAAAAGTGAAATTATTTCCCACTGAAAGTGAGCATTAACTTGTAAATTTATTATGGGAAATAATTTCTCTTAACACACGACGAAATTATAAGCCCGACATGCGAGGGTGGGCGTATGCAAAGTTATATAATTATCACTTAATTATAACAAGTGATTAATTTTTTTTCGAAAATCGAAAAATTCTAAAATTGTAGGTAGGAAATAATTTCACATATTTTGTGGTTTCAGGGGGGAATAACTTCGCATAAAAAAAGTAAACTTATTCCCCACTCGAAGTGAAGTTATTTCCATGTTAAGTTATTGTCCGTGAAGTTATATCCCCACGCGTTATTTATGTTATGTATGTATTTATGTAATTTTGCTCGCACGGGCATCCTAGTAAAGGGTTTTCCAATAAGAGGTGTTATTGTGAATGACCCGCTATTTCGGTAGCTGTCACTTTTGAAGCATTTATTCTTTGACAGTTGAAAAGTAGAAACTACGCCATTACTAAAAATGGAACGATACACGCTTCAACAACGCATTGAAATTATTAAAATTCACTACAAAAATGATGAAAATCTTGCAGTCACAGTTCGCAAAACTAAAGCATTTTTTGGTCGTCGATGATTAATGATTTTTTATGGAGGGAGTTGGATGGTATTGATCTGGACAACGTTTACTTTCAACAAGACGGCGCTACGTGCCACACAAGCAACGAAACCATTGATCTTTTACGGGAAAAGTTTACGGACCGTGTTATCTCTCGAAGAGTTGATCACAATTGGCCACCGAAATCTTGTGATTTAACACCTTGCGACTTTTTCCTTTGGGGCCACGTGAGTTTTTCATTCTTCTCCCATCTTAATTTAAATGGTCTTTTACTAACTTGGTGGCATAGTTGATTTTTATAAACAAAAACTAAAATTGTACCGAATAAAAAAATGAATAAAACTTCGAAAGCGACTTGAGCTAGACTCTATTAAGTCTTGACTATCCACTTGGACACATCTATTCATGTTTTTAGATTTTTGAACCTGCGCCAATGGGTTTATAATAATTTTCGTCAGAAATAATGAAAAATTCAAATCTCAATCGAATACCATACTATAAAAAAAAATCTTTTTTCGGCAGTTAAACCTAAGAACATTCACTCAGAAGCTCGACGCTCTTACCACTGATCCATTGCTCATATAAGTGTTGCCATCAGGCGGACATTTTTGCTATCTCGTGTCGCCTTTAACTATAGGTAGTAACATTTGGTTTATATTTCTTTTCATTTGCCTTTCTAATCACTAAGTTTCTACAATAACAGAACAGCAATTATTGGATCTTTGTAACTGCGATACCTCATATCTTTATGAGGTAGTTCCTAGTACAATTGTTCTTTGTTGGCTTTTTTGGTTAAAGGGTATAAAAGAGCGAATCATTTTATTTGGATTGCGTGAAGTTGGAAATTTATTTAAACAATGTTAGATCACAAGCGTGCCCAGTAAAGTAAGGAAAATATGGGCATTTTTAAGACATTTTTGCCAATCTATATGTAGGCAATAAACGCCTATAAATATATCACCGTTTTATTGAGATTTATTGACAAGTAATATACCCTACACGTGACGCACTATGGTTACTCTCTTAACTGAAATGTTGATCTCACCTTGATGACGTCGAAATAATTTATTATAAGGTCTCACTAAAATGGAAGGTTGACCATTGACCAGGCTAAGGTTGATAGGAAAGTCATGGCAACAGTAATATTTATTATCTAGCACGATGCAGAAATTTGAAGGTTTTAACCAAGAAATATGTGTGTAGCTGTGGGTGACTTTTTCGTTAACACAGAACTCGGTTGAAGCTCTATAATAAGATCGACCTGTATTTTAGACGTTGACTTTGGAAGAATTGATGATGCGCTTGACACCAAAGCCTTCGCTCTATGTCTTTCACATAGAGGGCGCTTATGAAATAACTTATTACTCCTTAGTTCTTCGGTAATATGGCCTATTTTTGGCAAAGATGTCTTAAATTAGTTCTAAAGGACCAGCGTTTACCTTATTGATGTGCACTTCTAGCCATTTACAGGCCTTAGGAGATCGCCACCCCCTAAGACTTATAGCCTGGATACAAATAAATATGTAAAAAGGTAGAGATAAATGATAAATGATGCCGACATTAAATTTAAGACCCGATAAAAGTCTACTTAACCACTTAAGGCATTGCAGTCACATGTCTCGAAAGGCTATAAAAGTAAAACCCAAAGTAGTTCTGCCGTTTGTTTGCTGATATCAGTAATCAGCTAACATCTAATAGAACAAAGGAAAACACGAACTTATTAGACCGATTTGTTGAACATTTTATTTGTTGGCTACAATGAGTTCGACTTGTAATTGTCATACATTGTGTACATTTATTGCTAATCTACAAGCTATAAAGTTTGATTACTAATCTTAACTTACCGTTGATAATTGTTGCAAGAACGTACACTTTGACTTGGTGGAAGTGATTTACTAAAGGGGAATACTTGGGTTCCATGCAATAAAAATATGATTTCATTCGAATTTCAACTTTCGTACATCAACAAAAGATAACACAAAATGTGTAACCACCTTAACAACTTATGCCCAAAAATACAAACTTTAATAAAAACTGCTGAATAGGACCTTCAAACTGCCCTCAAATTATTAAGCTTCCCAACACAGACTTTTATTACCACGATGATGCACTGAATTCGAAAATCACAGTCTCCTTGACACATTTTACCCTTACAACATTCATAGTCCCCATTCAAAGTGAGTATACATGCCCCCAAAAAAAGTTGTGCAAACATTTTTCTACTTTTTTTCTTTACATCTTAAACTTTATCATCTCGGAAAGTTTTCATGTACTACTAGTTAAACTATTTCAACTCGTGTTTGTCCTGTGTATTTCTGTATATTAAAATCTCAAGTATTACACTGAGGAATTCATTTTTGGCAACGACCGACGACGGATAGAGCGAAGACGAACAAGCCCCAAACCATAGACACACAGTAGCTTTGATCGATGAGGTAGCACACACAAGTTTGCAACTTTTCAAAAATGAATGATTTATGGTTGTCCCTTTATGCAAAAGTATGTTGTCCCTCAACCTGGTAAGCAGGTACTCTTGAAAGGATTTTGTGTGCTCTGCAATGTGTGCTCTTTATATTTATAACTGAATAAGCTTATCTTGCTGGTTAATAAATGCGAAATCAGCAATTTTTCGACACATTTGACATTTGCATATCTCTCTAGCGGATACCACATTTGTTGAACGTCATTAAGTATATGATTTGTTTTCAGAATCGAAAATATCTTATCAGGGAATTTGTTTAAAATGCCATTAGGCTATTGTTATGTCACTGCGTCGAATTGTTATCCAAATGACTTTATTGGCATTTATTGAACCGATAAATAAGGCGCCTTAGTTATACAATTGGTGGTGTAAATTTGTTGGTTCATGCTCAATTTAATTGAATTGACAACTTACTTGCGAAACAGAGTGTACTTTGGCCTAGATTGGCATCTCTCAAGTATATTGATGTAGGTACAACAAGTTTCACGGGTGGTGGCCGGATAGCATCTAAGATAAACTTAATGCTAACCATTGTCCCAAATTGTGTAATAGGTAATCAGGTTTCTGGAACACTCCTATTAATCTGAATGTCCCACGGAATCAGCGCTAATCGATCGAAAGTATTTACTGGCACGATTGGTTATGATTTTAATCTTACTCAGGTGGTTTTTTGAAAATAATTCCTTTGCGGGTGTTCGGTTCGCTCTACAATTTTTTGTAGCATAATGAGAAATAACTAATGGTTGGCAACATCTTTTAGAAATAAATAAGACAGTTTTGCGGTTTTTTTTAAGATGTCAAATTGTAAATTTTTTTAGTTTACGACACTAAGAGGTTAGAAATGCAGCAAATTGCATAAAAACAGACAGGCCTTGAAACGAAGCTGGAAGCCATTGCGCTGGACAATATTTTGACGATGATCACGGCTGAGAAACTGTCAGTGTTTATATACTAGAAGAGAACACTGCTTACACAGAAATATTAAAAGTGACTTCCTTTTTCGAAAATCGAAACCAACCTGCCTCTGATTTCGTGGTTTAAGGTGGAATCTGAAGCCAAGTGCTGTAGTAAAAAATAGGTGGTGGTTTTGTGACAGTGTTTTTTTATCACACTTATCACACTTTGTGGTTCAGGGTCTTCTCTATTGTCTCAGTTACTAGGTTCGCCGTCGATTATGTAGAGACATTGAAATTTAGGAGTAGCGCTTTCAGCTCCTCATGGCCATCGGTATATTGAAAACCAATCCGCTTTCGCCTTGATGATAGGCCCAAGACTGACACAGATTTATCGACTCGAATCAAACCCGACTGGATGATTGATTCTTTATCGTACAAGGTACAGATAATTTATTATAAATAGCGGAAGAAGTCAGTAATCTCCAGACATAATACCAATCGAAAGTCAGATTAAAATGCACTCTGCAAAATAAGCCCAAGCAAATATTGTCTCAGATCTTCTCAATGCCTTATCTGCTCGTCATGATTTGTTTAGTATACATACCGGTTCGAGTAACTGGATAGGCATCAGGCACCTACAACGAACCTCTTAGATCTTCTAATATTACAAGGTAAACAATGGTGTCGTCAATATAGCGCAGGTTCGTGGACTTTGCCAACGTAGAGTGTTGGTGTCATCGGTCTTTCCGAGTCTCCGCAATCTGAAAAGTTTTAGTACTTATCTTTGTTAAGCAAGCGAGGCTACGTTTCATATGAGTAGGCCCTACGTTAAAATTTAAATGACAAAGGGCGCAGAAGGGCCGATGCAACTGTGATCTAGTTGCAATTCTTTTGCTCGATGAGTACCAAGTACGATATTTTTACCAAACTGTGTATAACAAACTTTAAACTGTTTTAATCTGTTCATAATCGACAACTTTGTTTGATGTTTTTGAAGATTTAAAACACTTTCGAATTTTGTTATCAAAAACAACTGCCACTATGTCACTGATTCTCTGCAGTTAGTCTGCTTTCTCTAAAATCCAATCTGTTGATCAATTAAAAAGCCGAGACATTAAACGTTATGATATCTCTTTAATTTCAACAAATCAATTTTTTTTTAAACGTTTGGCTGGTACAAACTGTTACGAGATGCGTACTGGGTGGCTGCTAGAACATAAGTGAAGTAACATCGCATATGCAATTTTGATCAATGTTGCGGCAGCTTTTTTTAAAAGTGTAACAATTTTTTTCAAAAAGTATAACAAATGGAAGAAAAAGCTTACTGAAAAAAAATTTTAATTTTATAATTTTACAAAAAAAAGCTCTTTATTGA
Organism: Cheilosia variabilis; assembly: GCA_951230905.1. Classification (NCBI taxonomy): domain Eukaryota; kingdom Metazoa; phylum Arthropoda; class Insecta; order Diptera; family Syrphidae; genus Cheilosia; species Cheilosia variabilis. Next base: position 2,818,050 of record OX579676.1, on the reverse strand, counting down.
CCTCCCTCCATTTTGTGTTTAACAAATAAAAGAAAAACAAAAAAAGAAACAAATTTACTGACCATCGAAGTAAATTTCAATTTCTATTTCACAAACTTTATTTACCACGAGATGTAGAACATTGTCAACGGCGACGGGGCGAAACAGAAAAATATTGTTGTATTTTCTCGTTCCCTCCCATTCCAATTCCCACTCGCAGTTTGACGTTTTGCACAACTTGTGCACTGTGTAAACAAACAAATACATTGACAAAAATTGGTAGAAGTTTGTTCAAAAGAAAAAAGAGCTGCCAGTTCAACTTTTCAATATTTTTTAACGAGAAAAACAACAAAATATTTTAATGGGAAAAAGTGTAACAAAGCGAAAAAAAGTAACATTGTAACAAAATTATAAAATAATTAAAAACTGTAACACTTTTGTTACACTTGTATCAATGTGGCAACGCTGGTTTTGATTTGGAATTGAAACCCCACTCAAACTGTAATGCTCTCACCAGCAAATGTAAACTCAAGTCCAAAGCATTTGTTACAAATGCGAGTAACGAGAAAAAACAGCGGAATTAGAATTAAACCAACAAAAATAGAGAACTATGCAAACCATAGACAAACCATACTTAGACCCCCAACTCACAATCCTCTTGCCGCTGGGCCCCTCAATTTTTTTTCAAATTCGCCATTTTGTATTCCTATCGGTGTTATGTCAAAAAAGAATCAGTGTGCCATGCAAAAACACACAAAAACTACAAAAATAAATGCTGCCAACCGCGGCAACCGTGGGGAAATGTGAAAGAGTTCAGGAATTCCACATTTTTATATTACAGAATGCCATTGGTTAGTTATTATAATTTGTTAAAAGGCGAATAATTTGATTTGGTTGGTTAGTAAAATTATCTAAAATATATGTTTTATATAAGCCGTGTTTTTTTGAGCTTCGAACTCAGCAAAGCAAAGTAAAGTAGGATTTTTATCACGCAATTACAACAAATACGCTCTACTTGACACTTCGAGACTCAGTTGTAGTTGTTGTAATCGCGTGCTGAAAATCCTACTTTACTTTGCTTTGTTGAGATCGAAGCTCAAAAAAACACGACTATACTAGAAATATACTAGGACAAACATGGTTGTGTATTTACCTCTTTTCGATATCATTAAGATCGATTTATTGTGTGAATTTTTCTTTAATAACTGAAGAAAACTTGCTCAAAATGTTTTTATTTTCATGCAACCACTCTGCATTGACAATTTTTCATAAATATTTTAAGCAAATGTACACTTATTCCTAAAAAAATACCATCCACACGTATATAAATAATTTCAAATTTAACGGACAAAATTTTATGAACGCTGTCAGCAGCTTTGTCCACAGCGGAAGTGGCATATGCAAGGTGGGAGCGTGTTGGTGAGCTGGAATTTTTGAAGTTACGTGACATTTTGTCAATACGAATTTCTATGTAACAATACTAACGCACTTAGCGTTTGCCACCCCATGAAAATATAGCTTTTAGGCAAGTAACGGGAAATCGGCCGAAGTTGGTGGTCTCAGTATTGTCTCTGATGCAAACTATAGGGTATGTTACATTATGTTTGGTTGGCAAAATGAGAAATCAACTGATTAATATATAAATAACAAAAACAATAAATAGGTTCCTTAACACAATCATTAAATTAAATTTGCCGCTATCTGTCATAATCAGTTAGTAGAGGTGCCAACTTACATAGGTCAACAACATTCGTTGATAGGTATCATTCGTGTGTAACAGATATGATTGAATTTGGGCCCACAAAATAATAGGCAGACATACCGCGATAATGATAAAACAATGACACGTTTTAAGCATTAGGTGAATTTTAAAAACAGAAAAACAATTCTCGGTAGTTGTAGTTAACAGTTGCAGCTCACTGATTCAGTATCGTTGCATAGGTCTACTGTAATTGGTGTAATTGTTTCTATTTTCTGATAAAAAATTAAATTTATGTGACTTACTAGGTCGATCTGAAATTTAAGTGTAATATTTTTGTAACAACACATCTTTCGGTGAGTACAACAATTCCATAAGTTGGAATTTGGGTTTTTCGGTATTCGAACCTGGGACCCCTCGCTTAGTAGTCCAACACACTAACCACTACCCCACTGCGGCTACTGAAATCGTCAGTGCTAAGCGAAAAAATTGGCAAAGTTTGACAAACAACTTAATTTTCAACTCAATACAGCATTATAGTCTATTTTTTAATTTAACTAAACTGCTAGTGCATTTACCCTTTTGACAAAATACTTATACTTTCGTCAAGTTTGTTAGCTTCCCTAGCTTTTATAGCCACCTTCTTTGGAGACCAACCAGATTGTCTAATTCGAAGTTCAAATTCGAAGTTTGATTTATTATAACGAAAAGATGCGTTCTTTCTTCGAAAAATATATGGGATTGGTTGGTCTTGAAGTATTGATAAACACATAATCATCTACCCACTGTGTAGGACAGAGAAACGACAATGGGCGATACTATAATTACAAAATTTAGTCTCGACTTTATATTTAAGGAAGCTCACAATTGCGAAATTTGTACGGAAGATATAGCCACTGTGAACTTCTTAAATTTAAAGTCGAAACTGGAAATGTTTATTGATATGAATGTCGATAACACCAACCGGACAGAATTCGAGGTTCTCAGGAAGCTTCTTTTAAAATAACTAAAAAGATGGCGCAACAGGTCCATATGAATGACCTTAGCTTTTTTGTGAAAATTTTTTATTTTTGCTACAAATGGTGCGGACCTACCTTCTATGTGGTGTCCAAACGTCTGAATTCGAAAGCTTTTAGAATACTGTTGAACCCGTGGATCTTTGTCAGATATTGGATTTTTTTCGAGTGCCGAACCTTAGGTCAGTAATTCGGCTACTGGGCTACTGCGCTAACAAATAGTTCATCTGGGTCAAAGTAAACATCACCTGCATGAATGACACTGAAATGCAGATCAAACGATGTGTTTCGGACGATATGCAGCAGTAGAGAGCTGATACTGGCCTCCTTTGAAAAATGCCTTGACGGATTTTCGGTTCAGAGAATACAACAGCGAGCTCTATGAGTTCTATAAAAGCGTGGATGTAGATAGTTTAACAATTGAAAAACACATCGGCTACATGTGCTTAGCCACACCAAGTGAATGGGCATTAAATGCCAGCCCACCGATCCAAATTCGAGATGACAAGAAAGAAAGCCATCGCGGTTGCAGAGCACTTGGTCGGGAAAGTAGCAACGACGTACCGCGGATGGCAGAAGATGAAAGGACACTGAATGTATCATGAGTTACATTTAGGTTTCTGATTCGTTATCGACAAAAGCGTCTCATTTCAGAGATGAACGAAGACTATACAAATGTGCAATACAACATTTAGTTCAAAGTCAACCTATTTAAAAACAACTTTCGCTTCACCGAACTCTAGTCCCTAAAAGAAGAGAAGGTGCTCATTTAATAAGTTTATGCTTAAAGACCTTGTCGCCATAGATTGCTTGTGAATTGAAACCTCAATGCTCAGCTTAGCAGAGCAATGACCGACGGGAATATTTTTAAACCTCCTCGGGTTTTTTGTTAAAATTTTCTCTGACTGCTTCGCAACATTGCATCTGGAATTCTCAGTTTAATATCCTGTTAAATCCGCCGGTCTGTTTCGATGCCAAGGAAAGCTGCTTTTGTTTAAAAATAAATAAAAAGTACAAATTTAGCTGATATTATCTGTATATATTTTGTATAAGTATAAACTAAGAACTAGATTAACTTGGGTGCGGACTCAGTTCTATTATATCTACTGAATGATCCCTTACCTCCGCGAGTCTTTCGATGGGTTTCTGCGCGTGTCATTTCCCCAGCTAAGTTACCACTTACAAACTTATGGTATACAAAACCGAATTGTTCACATTTTCTAAAACTGAAAATGAGACTTACTTTTTGTTACAACCAGATTTTAAAAAAATAAAGTGGACATTGTTTGGCCATAAAAGCTTATGGTTTTCGAATGCATTTCTGATCTTGGGACCAGAAACTATAAAGTTTTGGCCTGACAGATTTCCCGACTAATTAAAAACAGGATTTCCGACGCAAAAATCGCATCGTAATGTCATTGCCTTAAAAGGTCAAAAGTCGTTTTAATGACGTTTTGAGGTTTAATTTCAAACTAATGCACTAATCCCCGCATAAAATCATAAATAAAACAAGGCCGTAGCCAGACAAATATTTCGGGTGGGGATATGATCTTTAAATAGGTAACTTTTTATTTTAAAGGTTAGATTGCTTTTTTTTTTGGATTTACTTTGTTCTCGTTTTAAAAAAGTGCACTTGTTAAGAATTTCGGGGGGGGGGGGGGGTCAAACCCCTGTGATCCTCCCCTGGTTACGGCCTTGCTAGGACCTACTTTTACCTACCAATTTTTTTTTTACGAAATCGGCACATGGCTCATGAGACACCTGGTGGGGTGGGACTCGACGACGTGTAGCTGTGAGAAAGCAAATTGAGTGCAATGCAAGTGTTTCCCCAGGAAAACCTCGTTGAAATTTATATTTCATAGTTTTCTCCTTTTTGGTGTTTTCCTTGAGTGCAGAGAGTCTATTCGACATGTTATTTTTTTTCGCACCACCAATATAACTTGTTTATTTACCTCAATATTTTGCAGCGAAACACAGTAGGTCGTATTTCATTTCTGGAACTATTGTGAGCTCAATAAATTTTATTGATAACATCCGTCTTCGCAATCGGTTCTATCATCGCATTAACTAAATCACACGCGTTCCACATATTCGCCATGTCACGTATATGCAATAAATTGTCGCTATTTCCAGCCTATAATGCCCTAAGCGCTTGAATGGTCTTCAATAAATTTACGATTTCGGCACATGGTTTCGAATCGCGATTATTCCAAACTCATAGTCTAAATACAGTCGCAATCGCCTACAGACATCATGATAGATATCAAGACAAAATTGTTTCAATCCTATTGCGATAAGACCTGTACCGAAACTGGAATCAGATTAGTAAACTGCTCGGAACCAATGTTTTTTCTTGTAACCACAGAATGTGTCGAGTTGGCAGCTCGATAAGATTATTTGGCTTTGGGACTGCAAAATGGCTGTATAGAGTTTAACTGGTAAAATGCGAATGGAAAAGTTGTAAAATAATTCCTTAACGTCTATGCAAAGGCTTATAGGTATCTGATGCGATTGGGGCGGCCAATTGATTACGGGATAATCAGACTGCAAACACTCGCATTTATCTTGAATTGTTATCATGGCTTTAACATTATTACGCTGATAATAAGAAGAACTTTATAAAATAGGGGTTTCAGTGGTCATAGAAGTTAGTATGCCAAAGGTTTTTGGCTTAAGCTAGTAGGTTCTCAATAAGAGAGGACTACCCGGCAGGTGTTTTCAATTTAATATATTTAAAGGTACTTTGTGCATTTTTTATTAACGGTTTAAAGTGATAGTGCCGCTTTTTTTTTTATTAAAATATTTGTGTCGATGTGATTTTGGTCAAAACGGAATCCTTGGATACACACCTGAACTATAGGATTTATTACACGCAATGAAACAACTGCAGAAAAATTTCAAACAATTAAGAAAAGTGAACTGTAATTCAGAGCTTCGAAGTTGTAAAGATTTCGTTGGGAAACGTCACGTCATGTCTTGTTTTTACTATTCAGTTTTTTAGTATGGGCAAACACAATAAATCTATAAAGTTGTAAATAGATTGTATTAAAGACATCTTGAGTACCGCTATTTTATGAACTTAATTTGGTTATCATTAGTGAAAGTGTTATCAGAACAGAGTGTCGTAAAGTAATAACTTGTATTTGTATTTGTATCAGATTTCTATCGACGTACAATAAATGTAGATTAACTATTTCTTGGAGCATTTGCGTTGGCATACATGTCTGGATGAACTTCACTGGACAAAATAAAAAGAAATGACACCCACAGTCCCACCATTATCGAATATTTGTGACTTCATTTTAGCAAGTCCCTGATACGTTTACTTCAAATTATAACTAACGTGCTGACAATTCGCCTTTTATCCCAAACTAGTCCGACTAAGTGTTCATCAAACAGTAGCTTCGAAGCTGCGCCCCAAAAATGTCTACGTGAAGTTGGCACCTCAAAAATGAATAGCTTATAGTGATACCAGACATTTCGGACTGAATTGCACACGCTACACGTCAAAAACACCCAAAAATCCCTTTTTGCCCATGCCCACGTTAAAAATCAACAAAATACACTTTTTTTTCTTGTTCCAAGAGATAAAAAAACGTCCTTTTCGCCCTTTTAGCACATTTTGAAAGGCAACATGCCCACGAAATGGGTAATTACCCACGATCTGCCATTAGTGAGCTTATGTCTCCGAAAAGCTGCACAAGAGTTCTAGAGATCTTGATATATCGGTACATTTTGAAAAGTTTCCACCCATTTGGCAATTTTTCTTTTACTTTGTAAATGTGCTGTGCTCTCGAGGAACATTTTAGATTTTTCCAACAGTTCCGTATAGAATTAGCATTCAAAAATACAAAACTTTTTATGGTTATCTTTTTTATACCCTCCACAGGAAGGCATATTCACTTTGTCATTACATTTGTAACGCCAAGAAGAAGTCACCGGAGACCTCATAAAGTATATATGTATATTCTGAATCAGGATCACATTCTGAATCGATTTAGACATGTCCGTCTGTCTGTCTGTTGAAAGCAAGATGTCTGTTGAAAACACGATAACGTCCAAAGGAATTAACGTAGGCGAATGAAGTTTGGTGAAAGGACTTGTTTTTATCGTCATAAGGTTGGCATTAAAAATGGGCTATATCGGTGAAGTAGTTCTGGTACCTCCCATACAAAACCAATATTAGAAAACACATGTTGAAACCACGATAGCGTCGAAAAGAATCTACCTAGGCAAGCGAAATTTTGTGAGAGGACTTATTTTTATTGTCGTCAAGTTGTTATTAAAAATGGGCTATGTCGGTCAAGTAGTTCTGGTACCTCCCATACAAAACCAATATTAGACCCATGTGTCTCTCTGTCTGTTGTTCAATGTAATTACGTACTACCTCACATGCCTAAAACTTTGCATGACTTGTATGCAATGGAGGGTATCAAAGCATCGGCCAGGCCGATGATAACACTTTTACTTGGTTTAATGTATGATTTCCACTAATTGTAATAGCGCAGTAACTCAGTGGTTGGTATTCAGCACTACAGAGCGAGAGTTCTCAGGTTCGATGGCCGGAAAAACGAAAAGGCTTTTTTCACTGCGCGATTTTCGCGAACGTCTGACAATCATCCAGCACACAAACCACAGGCTCACTACGGTTTTCTTTTAGTACATAAATTATCTACCAATTTTAAGAATTTACTAAAAATGCAATACTATAACTCTGTTCTTTACTTTTCAGATGAAACTCTGTTTATTCGGTTCGGCATGTCTTATGCTAGCCACTCTAGCATTCGGTGTTCCACTCAAGGATGTGGATATTTCTCCTTTTACTGACGTCGATTACCGCTTACCAGCGAATATCTTGCCTTCGAATTATGTTATAACCCTTCGACCATATCTCCTTGCGGACGATGGTGCGAATAGATTCACATTCGATGGTGAGACATATGTCACCTTCCAGACCAGCGTAGCTAATCTAAGCGCTATTGTACTGCATTCGAAGAACTTGACATACTCGGTCCGAGAGCTATATAATACCGCTACGCCATCTGTCAGATTAACAATAAGCAGTTTTAGTTTGGATGATATCACCGACAAGTATACCCTTAATTTGGAAAATGCTTTGGCAGTTAACACATCGTATACGTTGCACTTTGTTTATACCGGTCTAATGGAAGACGATATGCATGGTTTCTACAGGAGCTCATATGTCGATGAAAGTAACAATACCAAGTGAGTTTTATAAAAATAACTTAATTGCGTATATTTTCTCAATGTGTATTTTTATTTTGCAGATGGTTGGGATCCACACAATTCGAAACAAACCATGCCCGTCGAGCCTTTCCTAGTTTCGATGAGCCCACGTTCAAGGCCACATTTGATGTAACCCTAGTTCGACACAGGAGCTTCAAAACTATCAGCAATTCCCGTATTGTTCGCAGTGAACAAATCGAGTGAGTATATAGTTTGAAAATATGATCGTGGATAACTTATAGGATGGCAGGTACACTGGGCGTCGAATATAGTAACCCTGACAGACAATACGAAGAAGTGTCTGTACGAATAAGCATGTGAGGATGTGTAGTTTTCATAATTTGAAGAAGCTATGGATGGTAAGCGCAGTGGCTTAGTGGTTAGTGTGTTGGACTACTTAGCGGGGGGTCCCAGGTTCCAATCCCGAAAAAACCCAAATTCCAAATTATGTTTTTTTTCCGCTGCGCCACCTCTCGCGAACATCTGACAAACATCCGAGAGTATAACTGTCATGAAGGAGCTTCTCAATTAGCTGCTTGGACCCGGCATAAAATTGTAGATCCCTTCCATTCGTCCCAAAAATGAAAAACTCACACAAACAAATGGTTGTGAGAAGCTAGGCCTAGGGTCCCTACAGACCTGTTGTGTCAACTATTTATTTATTTATTTATTTACTATGGATTATTATGTCCAGGTAGAAGCTTGACCTGTACTCTGGCAGATGTTGTTGTTATAGGAATTTATTTGTTGCCAAAGTTTTTGAACTGCTCTCTTTTTACCTCCTGAGGTGTCGTAATATTCGTATTCTTCCCCGGAGTGCCATAGGCAAAAAAGTTAATTTAAAAACCAAATAACCCGACGGACTGTAAAAAAAAGAATTAAAAAGATGTGAACAAGACGCATTTCAGTACCTATAACTAACTATTTGGCGGTCGGAGGGTACTCAATACTCATACATATATTTGTTAGACTGTGTAGGTATATAGTCTCCGATTGTCAATTAGTTAGGTATAGGTACGTAAGTGCGTCTTGTTCACATCTTTTTAATTCTTTTTTCTTACAATCAGTCGGGATTTTGGTTTTTTAAATTAACTTTTTTTTTGTATTCACAACTCTTATTTGTTTCTGAGCAACATCATTTGTATAAGAGAAGGAACTGTTCTAAATAATAATTTAAACAAATATATTACTGAATACAATTTTAGTTTAAAGAAAAAAAAAATCTCTCCAGCTCCTTTTTCAAACCAAACTTTCCTTCAAAAGCTTGGATTACCCTTCTCGTATTCAGATTTTTTGTTTTCAGTTTTCGAATCTTCGAAAAGGGGTTTTTCGTTTAATCGAACGCATGATGTTCTGAAAAAAATATTTTACTGTTTTGGAAAAAAGTTTCACCTTCAATTTAGACTGTAAATCTATAAGTATTCGGAAAAAGTTTTTTTTTTCTTCGTAAAGAAACTGACCTTAGGCCAAAAATGTAAGTTCCCATGTAATCCCTTCATTGTTGGAAAAGACCCAAATTTTCGGAAAATGTGGTTCAATCCCTTCATTTCCAAATGTCACTGCGACTTTTGAACCCCGATTGCAAAATTTGTATAGCAGTTTCGACACATCTGTGACCAAAGAGTTAGCACTGTATCGCCTGGAAGGGTTTTACTGTAGATCTGGAATAATTGCTTTGCAAATTAAAGTTTTTTTTAACCAGAAGGTATGGCCTTTAAAGTAGTCCCACAACCGATACCCAAGTTTCGCCCAGATTCTAATCAGCAAAATATGTAGGTTCGTTCAAACTGTAGACAATTCTAAAAAATAAGTTATTTGCTTAGTTATAATCATCCAAAACCACTCATTTTAGCAACAACTACTGGAGGGACGTTTACGCCAGAACGCCGACAATGTCAACCTATCTGCTGGCATTCCTTGTTTCCGAATTCAACGAGCGCACAGATGGTGAATTCTATGTGGCGGCCCGCCCAGAATACTACGATCAAACCGAGTACGCCTTCGATGTAGGACGTAGACTGTTGCTCGAATTTGATAGATTCACCACTCTTCCCTATTACAACAACGGTATTGACAAGATGCACATGGCGGCTATTCCTGATTTCTCGGCCGGAGCTATGGAAAACTGGGGTCTTCTCACCTACAGGTATATTTGAATTGCTAATGAACGTTTGAGAATTTAATCGAATTCGTCGCTCCTCAGGGAACGTTCTCTGCTTTATAATGAAGGCTCAACCACATTATCAGCTAGACAGTCAATTGCTGCTGTAATTGCTCACGAACAAGCCCATATGTGGTTTGGTGATTTGGTAACCTGCGACTGGTGGAGCTACACTTGGCTGAACGAAGGCTTTGCCCGTTACTTCCAATACTATATGACTGCTGTTGTAAGTAGCCTTATCGATGAGTTCAGTGGCAGTAGATTGTCATTTATTTTATATGTAGGTTCACCCAGAGTGGGAAATGGAGAAGCAATTTGTCGTCGATCAAATCCAGACCGTTTTCACAATGGACTCGACCAACAATACAAATCCAATGACTGACTTAACTGCAGCTTCCCCTAGTGATCTATCGCGAATGTTCAACAGTATCTCATACAACAAAGGCGGCTCAGTTATTCGTATGGTGAGGTTCGCAATAGGAGCTGGTGCCTTCCAGAGATCCCTGCAGAGCTACCTTACGGAGTTGTAAGTTATTCGATCTTTGTTGCAGGCAAATTGGCGTATTGAAAAAATTATAATTCGTTTCTAGCCAAGGCAAGACCGCATTTCCAAAGAGCATCTCCGCCCACTGGATAAACAACTGGCCGGCAGCAACAAGGCAATACGCTGACGGGGTCATAACAAACTTCACAGAAATGGTCGGCTACCCAGTTATTCACATTAATGTTGCCTCCGACTTCAGGAGTATGACCATCAAACAGAAGCGTTTCCTGCTCAATGCCAACGATGGCAGTGACCCATCACTTCTGTACACCGTTCCCATAACCTACACCACAAATGTAGAGAACGACTTTGACGCAACCACCCCGAAGTTGTACCTCGAAGCCAGGGGCGACGAGGTGGAAGTGACATTCCCACAAGAAATCAACTGGATAATTGGCAACGTTCAAGAAACAGGTTACTATCGCGTGAATTACAGCGTAGCGGCTTGGCATAGGATTCATCAAGCCCTACATGCAGACAACTGGAGTGGCATTCACGAGCTTAACCGTGCTCAATTTGTTGACGATTTGCTCGCCTTTGCCCGTGCAGGAGAAGTAACCTACAATCATGCCCTAGGCTGTTTGGACTACCTGCAGACCGAAATCAACTACCTACCTTGGACAGCCGCCTTCAATGGATTCAACTATTTGGCTATTCGTCTTGGCGTGGACTATGAGAATTTCGGCTACTACATCATCTCCCAAACAAGGAGGGCCTACGCAGCTCTGGGCTTCGAAGAGCGCTCAAATGACACCACTCTCGAGATCTACGCGCGCAGTAGGGTCATCGCATGGGTCTGCAAATACGGCAACGAAAACTGCATCTCCAGTGCTTTGAGTCTGTTCAGAGCCATGAACGATAGGCCCGTCCCAGTTAACATCCGTGGAGCCGTATACTGCACAGCCATGCGTGACGGTAACGAAGACGACTTCAACATGCTGTACAATAGATTAAGAACTGAAAGAGTTCCAACGGAACAAGTCCTCATTATCAACAACTTGGGCTGTGTTCGCGACAGAAGGCTGGTGAATCGGTACTTCGATATCATTGTCAGCGATGAAATCCGTCGTCAAGACAAGTCTGCGGCTCTGAGTACGCTTTACGCCGAAAATGCTGAGAACATTTCGCCTGTCTTCGAGCTGGTTACCAATAATGTTGATGCTTTGGCTGAATCGTAAGTTATTCAATTCAACTATTTAGATCTCTACTAATAGAACGTTTTATTTTTACAGATTGGGATCGTACTCATCTGTGGCGACTGTTATTTCAAACATTGCCTCGCGTTTCACAACAGAAGCACAACGTAATCAACTAGAAAGCTTTATCGCCAGGGACGGCCATAAGTTCGGCTCTTCAGTGAGCACTTTGAACAATGCCGTATCGACAGTTAGGGGCAACCTTCTCTGGGCTACCGAAAGATTGGGCCCTGTCCGAACATTCTTGTCGGGCTTCACAAGGGATGGTGCTGCCTCCACCAGTATAAGTGTATTTACCGTTGCATTAGTAGCGATTGTATCATTTATGATGAATTAACATCGCGGATTCTCCGCGGTAGTTAAAAAGACTTTTAGCTTTTATAAAATGTAATTTAAATAAAAATAGAAATAGAACAATTCGGCCCTAGAAAATAAACAACAATAAAACAATCTACCAATGATTTGAGACCAGTATGCCATCGGACGCAAAATAGAAGCTGAACTTTTAAGTGCCCCCTGTGACGCACCAGTCAGCCTGACAGTTAAGTCAACGATCTAACCCTCGTCATCGGACTCTTGAACTGCTTAAAAGTGCTTAGCGAGAACTTTTCAATCAATTCAAAGGTACAAGCAATGTGACTGCCTAGAACTCTAACAAGGAATCCCTCAAAATATGTAAGTAAATAAAATTGAGTAAAGCCAGGTACCTATATCATTCGAAGCTGTGTGAAAAGACGGATGTCTCTGGGAGGACAGGGATCGTTTAATCCGCCGTTCACCGGGGACCAGGCGGAATAATACCACAGCTGCACATAACTTGGGAAATTATCCTGCCAGTGTTATAGCTATTTCTAAAAGCTGTTCGAACTGGCTTACATTTCTTAAATTTGAAGAGAAGGAAAAGCGGTATCCGGTATTCATACCCAAGATAAGCAAGTGCTCTCACGTATGACCGAGAGCAACTCTAATCTGCCAAGTGTTAAGTATCGTCCTAGCTCCTCTTTTCTGAAGCTTGGTGGTCAATGAGCTTCTGACAGGCTTATGTTATTGACTATTGCAGTTTTACGAAAGCACCTTAATAATTCAAAGACCTTCCTGCAACACAGTTTTAATCTGTACATATAATAAAACTGTAGCCGTTTTCATGTGTTAACGGTTGGCGTGAAAACTACTGCACAGATTTCGGTGAAAACTTTTTGGAAATGTCCCTAAAAATCCTGAGAAGGACATAGGCTATTCCTTTCATTGCCATGCCTATTTTTTTGGAGCGTTTTTGACCAAAATGTAGGTTTTTTTTTCTGACTTTACTGCCTTTTAATCGCCATTACTCCAACAATTCTTAGTCAATGCCAACAAAACAAAATACTTAACAGAGCCAACACTGCCATAATTATTTTAAGCCATCAATCAGCTTTCTGTGTCATCTAGAAGTAGAAGCTGAGCTACAACCCAAAAAAGTAAATTTATTTTCTCAAATCGAAAATTATCAGCAACTGTTTTTCTTGATCGTTGTTCTGCTTTGGGGTGGTTGGCTGGCGCACATCGCACAAGCACATACATTATTCAACAAAAACTGAGTGAAGTTTTCTCCGATTATAAAAAGAGAAGTATGCGAGGTTAATGTGGATGTACCTAATCAACAGCGACAATATTTTTCTGAGGAAATGCGCACTGCGCAAATGGCTGATGACGTGGGATGATGGGCGTATGGTGGTGTTAAAATCCACTTTATTATTTCTGTAGTTACTGTAGTAGTATATTTAGCTCTTGCGGTTCTCACTCTCAACCAATCATAACAAATGAAGTGTAAAAAAAATAGATTTTCGGGGTGCTTATTTTTGCATTTTTACTTTTTTTAAATATTAAAAATTGAAAAAGTTGTATTTAACTACATTAAATTTCAACTACGCAGTTGCGTACAACTGTGATTCAGGGAAATACCTACTTTTCTTTCATTCATCATGCCCGTAGCGCCGTCCATTCCCGATACCCGCCATCCATAAATAGCACAAGCTTCATATTATCCAATGAAGGTTCACATTTGGGTCTTATTTTAGACAGAAAGTTCGAAGCTTGATATAAGTCAAAGAGTTGAACAGGCTATTGTTGGACTTTTCCTTCACAAAACAAAAAAATCCATGGAAAATATATGAGTCGCTATATCTATAGCTATATCTATATATCACGGTCTCTCCCAAAAACGAAAACTCTCTCACGCAGTATTCTATTCAACGATCAAAACGATCTTATAACCAGAGACAACCAAAGTCTCTTACTCTTCATTAGGAACTGAAATTGGTTCAAAAAGTAGTTTGGAAAAAACGCGTTAGCTTATGGCAGTTGAAGGGTATCGGATTTTTCCTTAAAAAAAGTCCACTTCAACCTAGCACTTTAGCAACGAAGTCAATTCCAGTTTATCAGCTTGATTCATGTTAGTAGCTCTGGGAAGTTTTTCAACACTTCAAAGGTCTGGCAAACTGTCTTAAAATTACCAAGTTTGTGTTAAATTTTCCGATCCCTGAAATACAAATCAGGCTGCGATTTTCGAACGATTGACTCAAAAAGAAAATCTCCATCTGATGCCTATTCATCACTCAGTTGCTATACCAATGTTAAGACTTAGAACCGGTGTGCAGAGGTACCCTCATTTAACAAGGAATGGCAAGCACCACCGGCGACTAATTGCATCAAAGTACATTTTTGGGAATTAGTTATTATTCGCACTGTCGCATATATATCAAGGCACCCAAGTACTTGCTATGTTTTGAATTTAAAAAAAAAAAACATTATAGCACATAAGTAATCACTAGCTTGTTGGTTGATTTTTATCCCATTCCATAGCACAGGGTCGAAGGCAAGTGCAAAGAGCTATAAATTCCAACATGATTAAGACAAAATCCAACAGGATGCGGGTGGTCTCGCCCCTTGACTAATGTGATTTCGTTGTACGCAATTATGGTGTGCTTTTGTGAGCACATTAGTCCGCACAAATCAGACGGGCTTGAGAAATTTTCATAGAAATTACGCTACAGAATTATGATATATAAATGCTGGGACTTGTCCGTATATCCTTACAAGTTTTTTGGTGTTCTCCTGAGTCGCGTGCAGCCGCCCGAAAGTACAAGTGGAATATGAATTCGTGTCAAGTGATAAGTGGGGCCTCACAATATTCCGTCAAGCTTATCTTGTTGGTTTTTGTTTACTTCTGCGCGAGTTCCATAATTGAGTTGGTCGATGCAGATTCGACTATTACTACGGATAATGGTAAGGCTGGGGATAATTAAAAAAAATTGTAACAAACGTAGATAAATTTTGTCAATTTGAAGTGTTTTTTGAACCTCAAACTTTAAATGTTATTAAAAAAAAAAAAAACAAGCTCAAACTTTAAAGAATTAGGGCGTGTATAAGTTCAATATCCAACTGTATATTAAGGGCTATAAAGTTTGATAACATTTTTGTTGTAAAAATTGAAATGAAAATGCCTGAGTCGATTTCCTGGCTGTCTGCGTTCTTTGTTTTACCCGACTGGTTGAAGAACCGCAATTGGTGACAAATTTATTCGTTATGACCGTGTCCGGCACCTAATTCGGGCTATACCATTTGAACTTGTTCTTCGGTAAATTATTTGTTTCCTAATTGTTCAGAATTTCACTTTATTGATTTGGAAACGAAATGAGTTTATTACTTGAAAGATTTGCACCTTTCTTTCATTTTGCCAACGTGTCAAAAGTAAAATCAAGTACCTGACATAAATACATTAGCTGCTGAATTGGTTTTTAGAACCACATTAAACCTGCCAGCAGAATTTAATTCATTTCATTGAAACGTTGACAGGCGGGGTGCGTACTTCAATTTCTTGAAAGAATTTGTAAAGGAAAATAAAGAGCAATCAAAATTGACAGCTTGGCTTTAAAACTGCGATTGCAATAAAAATGGCGACATAGCGAGGCAAATGGATGAGCTTTAAGTTCAGCTTACAATATCATCAGTGTGAAACATGTACCTACCGATACCTTTAGCTGACATCGAAGGTGTCAAAACACTAATACCAGCCGTACGAAATAAGTCATATTGACACAATAACTGTATAAACGAAATACAAACGACAAAAGTGTGGTAACCGATTTTCAAATAAAGCTTCAACAGTTCGACTTTATCGATTGCAAAACCAAATTACATTTTCTTTCTGTCCAACAGATGTCTCTCACATTGGTGACGATTGCCAGGTTACGCCTGTAATACATGTGCTACAGTATCCAGGTTGTGTACCGAAACCCATTCCGTCATTTGCATGTGTTGGCCGTTGTGCGAGTTACCTCCAGGTAAACATTATCCAACGGGAATTCAGCTTTAAAACTTTATAGTCAATTCACTTTTATTTAAGGTATCTGGAAGTAAAATTTGGCAAATGGAACGTTCATGTATGTGCTGTCAGGAATCTGGCGAACGTGAAGCAGCAGTTTCGCTATTTTGTCCTAAAGCAAAGAACGGCGAACGGAAATTTAAAAAGGTGACTTTTGCATTTCACTTGTGACAATTAAATTTCTATACATAAACGTTTAAGGTCCTTACTAAGGCACCTCTGGAGTGTATGTGTCGTCCCTGTTCGTCTGTGGAAGAATCTGGTATTGTTCCACAAGAAATAGCTGGGTATTCGGATGAAGGACCTCTTAACAATCACTTTCGGCGGATAGCTCTTCAGTAAACTGCAGGAACACCCACAACCCATTTTTAGTTGAATAATTTATAAGCCGTATATAAATAAAACCGAAAATATATAGCTACTATGTTTTAAGTGTTTTTCTTTGAAAATAATTTAAATTCAGTCAAAAGTATTTTATTTAGCAACTGGAATTCTTTGAAAAATAACGCACATAACTTGTGGAGTCCAAGGTAAGTCAGTTTAAACACACTACCTTACCGCAATACTGCCTAGCCGCAGTGGAGCCATCTATGATGGATTTTACCCTTCTTTGCGGATGACCGTTTGACGTTTCTCTCTGTTTTCAAACATTTCATCCTCGCACACATTGATGAAACTACTTATCTCAGGAAAAAAACAAAAACGAATTCAAATAAGAAAAACAAAATGGTTGGATGACAACAAAACCAAGCGCATCATAAGCGGCGAAAATAGAAATGGGTACAGTGACACTCGCATGGAAAGCCAATGCGATTAAATGCTGCTAGCCACTCGTTGATGATTTAAAACTACTTGATTTGGTTATTAATTGTAAATGGCAAAAACTGCATCTAAAAGAAGAAATAGTATATAATATATATAATAACTGCGCCATCAATTATTACTTATTTCTTCGAAAACAAACCGACAAAAGAGGAAATGAAGTTGTGGCAATTAAGGAAGATCGCTAACTACATAGGACTTTGATTTAACTACCGTTGAAAGTAAGATAGGTATAGGCATAAACCTTACTAATCTGGACAAAAAAATAAATAAAAAAATATTGTGACCTCATTAAATTGTGGGTCATAACTAAAAGGGCTGGGGGCCTATTTGCAATGTGCAATAAAAAAGTTTGTGATAATGTGGTATTAACTGACATTTTGTTGCGTATCCGAGCTTGTTGTTTTATTCAACGTTCTTCTAGTTCCCGGTTGCTGAAAGCAAATGGTGCTGAAAGCAGTGTAAATGGGGTGGTTCAAAAGTCTAGTCTAGTAAGTGTGACAGCTGGCTGAATAGACTGTTTCGTGAAGCCCATCCTTTCACAGATGGGCTATCTTTTTGGGCTTAAACGTAAACAAAACTAGTAGGATAACAAAGCCGTTTTGTAATGGCCAGAGTAGTGTTTTGTTTAAATATTGCCAAAAAACGCACAATTCCCATTACTTTAACATCTCTTCTTTTACCTAAAACATGTGATAAACATCCGTTTTCAATTCTAAAATGTTTTTATTTTGTTTTTTTGGGCTTTTTAGAAATTTTTTAACAAAATCGTGCTACAGCCATATAGATTCTGTTTTGTTTTCCTACAATTTTTTTAGATGTCACTTGGTTTTTTCTTCTTCATATTTGACACTGACTTTGTCCCGAACTACTCTATTGGTGTTAATCAGTTTTGATTGGCCTAGATCCGTCACATAAACAGTACTAAGTCAGTTTACTTAAGTGGCTGACGTAGACGAAGTGAAATTACTGACAAATACAGTTATTGGACTTTATTTTTGATAGACATGAAACTATTGTTGCCGCTCAATGGACTAAATTGGGTTATAATGGTTTTGTTTTTTTTACACCCAGTAAAAACATTTTTTACCAAAAAATGTTGGTAATTAGTTTTAATAAACATTAGCATCGTGTTTATTATTGCAAAGGGCACGAATTAGTTAGACAGTAGACTGCAAGTATCGGTTCAAAAATTTAAAATAACTGCAGTACAGCCAGTTGATAAGTTTAACGCAAAAGTAGCACAATCAAAAAAGTCAATGAAAGGACATATATTTGCCTTTTTAACAGTTCGATGCACTCGCCCCTTTTAAAACAGTTTTCGCTCCTACTCCACTCCACTGGTTATCGGTTTCGGTGTGTGTCTCAACCATCTGTCAACAAGAGCATTGCGTTTGCGATTCTCTCTCCACACCCATTTTCATTCAATCTTCATTCAACCAGCTGACGTAAGAATACACTCGCGCTCGCAGCTGCCGCTTTGCTGTGTGTGTGACTTTAGTCGAGTTCGAGTGGCATCGATTCCATTCCACACGACCAAACCACAGAAACTCGTCATCATCGCAGATGTAGTTCAGTCAGTCGAATCGCGACGCTTCAAAAAAACAGAATTGCTTCGTTCGCTTCACGTCTAGTTTGTGATATTTTTTTCGAATTCGGCTTCCGTCTAGGCGTCTACCGTCTGACATTTGAATATGTAAACCTTGCACCTATCGTTCCACCGAGCTGTACCTTCGATTTTTCGTTTATCTTTATATTCTGAAGAAACCCCCATAAACAGAGTTCATTTACATATTTCTCGACCGTGTTATGCAAATATGTGTGAAATGTGAATTAGTGAAACCGAAAGTTATTCCCCAAAGTAAAAATGTTCATCTGATTAGGAGTCAAGTTTGTGGTTTGTTTTGTGTTCGGTGCGGTTCGCAGAGCAAAATGTATAGTGTGCCAGTAGTGGCAAGTTTACGCGACTCCATTATTTACAATCAAACGTCATCTGTTCTTCGATTTGAGTTGTAAACGGCATAAATAAATAAATAAGTAAATAAAAGTCACAATATCTATTGTTCAGTGCGCGCCTGCATGCATCTGAGTGGCAGCGGCGACGACGAAGGCGGTTAAATCTGGTTTGGCGGAGCTGCAAGTTGCTGTTCGGTACAACTTCCCCAGCCGTTGATGTGTGTTCTATGTAAAATGCAGCAACCGAAAGTTCACTCCCGGTGCTCCACCCGCAGAATAGCGACTCTGCTAAGTGTTTGCATTGTAGTTGTTGGCTCGTTTGGCTACCTGGATGCATCTCATCACAATTGTAACCACCAACATCCTAGGGCACATGAGGTGAGTGTTGCATTTCAAATATGTATATATGAACGTGTAGCATGTAGTCACGACGCGACGCGACGGGACGATTGGGTCAGGCTCAGGTCATTGGCCAGTGGCATTGATGAGTAAGTTAGTTGTGGGGTTTTTTTTTTGTCGAGTTCCTTGATGCCTTGAGAAAAAAGCAAAACGGCGGAAGCTGTTGGCCGAAGTTGCTGCTGCAAAAAACTCCGTTGCATAATTACTTGCAGCAGGCACCTTTCAAGGTACACTAGTGAGAGCATTAATCGTGATTATAGTTAATTGCCTTCAGTGCAAATATTGTGTGTACAGTTAGTCAAACGATGCTGCGTTCAAAATGGTTTACAAATGTTGGCAGTTGCGAGGACCGTTTGAGATTCTGATTGTTGTTTAAGAGTCAGAGTTAAAAGCTACAAATGGATAGCACTTTGAGCATTATCTGCTAAATGATTAGAATAGACACGGACGAGGGATTTTACAGTTATCGAGCGTGGTAGCACTGCTGGACTGGTCAACCATGGCAATAGGACTTCGTTGGTGCTTCTTAGGTACTGGGAAGGAACCATAAAAGAACAACGCACTTATTGAAAATGCTACGTTTGGTATAGGTACTATCCGAATTTTTTTTTTCCAGAAATTTAGGAAAACTGCTTTAAGGGTTCTTAGCATCGCAGGTAAGGGGTTTTTTTTTTATACCTATCGACTCTTGAGTTCTGTATTTTCCTTCAGGTTATTGGCCTTATGTTCGGATTCTGTAAACTCTTTTAATAACTGACTGGTGTTAATGAAGAGAATGATAGCAGTGAACAGAGTGAATGAGCACTTCTTCATTTTGATCATTACGAGAACATTGCGAATGTTACCTAATGAATTTCAATTCAACTCCCCGGATATATAGGTTAGACCAAAATCAAATCAAGGTGTTGAACGGATCAGTGACTTTTAAATTGCTTAGGAAAGGAAAAAAGTACACGATCGATGGTTTATTAAGTAAGATAGATGGGGTTAGTTTACACTTGGTCGCTCCATAGGCACTTCACGATGCGATCTTATAACATAACAATCTCACGAGACTCGTAATCAATTTCATGCTTTGCTAGGCTCGACTGCAGTTTGACACAAATTTGTTACAACAAGCTATCAACCCAGACGATTACAAGTAATGAAGAAGAGGACAAATTTATAGTGATTGCTGCACTATTGGATATTTTGCAAAAAGGGATATAAATCCAGCAAAGCCTGGACAGATTTACCTAGTTTTTTGAGGATAATAGGGCGTTAAGTCAAAGAATCCGAACTACGTGCAAAATTCGTATATTAAGATCCTAATCAACTTATCCATCGATAAGAATTTCGAAACCTACATACCCTCCAGGAGTGACTGGGAGAATGATGTAGTGCTGTCGTGTGTAAACTCGTAAGGAGTCCTTTTGCTTCTATACAAACGGGTCTGCTTCTATACAAAAGGCCTAATAGTAACAATTAGCAATGAATACAAAAAGAACGCCAGCTAAATTCGCTCTGAATGTTATTGGCGTCCCATTGGAAAATCTTGGGCAGTTCAGGTGCATCAGGCTGTTTATCACAAGCGATGTGGCCTGAGAAATTTTCCTAAAATGTTTGAAAAAGTCTATATCGGTGGATGTAGGCTCATTATATTTGAAAAAGGTCTGGACGGTTACTTGTTTTAAAAACGCTATTTCTGCATTCAAAATTTCCTGGACGTTTGCTGTCAAAAAATGACGACATTAACGGCCACACAGATCGACAGAATTATCCTGTGTGGACTTCTTTTTGTGAGGTTATTTGAAAAGCAATGTGTACGGCAGCAGTCCTCAAACATTCGTGCCGAAATCATCGCTATGCCGCCCGAAATGCTCGAAAAAGTGGCAGCAAAAAAGACACCATTTACTTTGGTCACTTGATTTATGTTGTATTCAAAAACTAGTCCAAATAAATTGTAAAACAATTAATAAAAATAACTCATAGTACCTCTACCTATGTATGTTTATGAAAATGTTTTTTTATTTTAGTAACCTATTCAATATTCACATACCGAAATAAAAGATGGCGCACCAGTTACATAACGCTAATGCGATTCGTAAAAATTGGCAAAGGTCATAAAAGCGCATGCACAAATTGCTTAAACAAAAAAACTGGATGCAGTCGCTAACATAAACAAATTATAAAATGCAATAATATAGATGAACCGTCGCTTCTTTTATATAAAATATGGTGCCAGTGTCATTAGCGCAAAAACAAGAAAATGTTTTTTCTTGCGCGAATACTTAATACATTTAAAATAAAGTCCATTAACATAATCATAGTCTTTGTAATGTCATTCTTCAAATGATGTCTACACGGTTTATGTTGATCCATGAAATATTACTCCATGGGTCGATGGCGTAACAGTGTACGTAACAGTTGACTAATGTCAAATGAGAAGTCATTCATGTTATGGTAGTTCGCGACAACGTCAGTGGCAAATTATATAATAAAGTCCAAAGAAACAGAATAAAAACATTTTAGAATTGAAAACTGATGTTTATTACATGTATTAGGTAAAAGAAGAGAAGTTAAAGTAATGGGAATTGCGCGCTTTTATACAATATTTGAACAAAACACTACTCTGGCCATTACAAAACGGCTTTGTTATTCAACAAGTTTTTTGACGTTTGAACCAAAAAGATAGCCCATCTGTGAAAGGATGGGCTTCGCGAAACACTCTATTGTCAAACCAAATTAGCGATAATTGCAAAACCAGCCTGTTTACACTTTTGCTTGTTCACAAACTCTTTGGGCCAACTAAGCCTCGCTCGAGACTAAAAAAATACTAAAGTACAATCAAATCAATAGTGGAAACGAAATAAATTGAACAAAATTTCGGAACATTGATTAATGCGACCATAGAATAAAGAAACTTAAACAGTCTTTAACTGTAGAAATGACAATGGTCAACATGAGTGCCAAAGTACATGAAAAAACTACGGCACTATTTGAATGATTGGAAAATGTACATCTGTCACAAAGACGCCCTCTTTGCATTGTATTAATGGTATTGCCGTCTTAGCGGACTTCACTTTCTATTGGGAAACGGAATAGTTATCCTACAATCAACAAAAGAGCATTTCTTTTCCAACAAAACTGTTTCAGTTGACTCCGGACAGTAAACGACTTTAAGTAAGTGATTCCAACTTCCATTCGAATAAAAACTGTACACGTAACAATGTTCGACCAACATAAAGTTTTCTTAAATGCTTCATTTGGAAAATGATGCGATGACTTTACCAATTTCAAATCACATCAGCTACTTTCAGACTCTTTTCGAATCCTAACAAGTATACTGTCCCCCTCGAAATAGCAATATACGTCAAAGGATATGGCTTCTTATGGAGTCCATTTGTTGTTTATGGACAATCAAATATCTAAGAAATTCTTGACTGACTTTGTATATATAAAGACTGCTTTGGCATATTACTTTTACCTGACATGGTTTGTAAATTTTCATCGAATATGCCTCGACAAACCTCAGATCTGAGCTGAAAATTCAAAATTGAATCTCTTTTGGAAGTCACAACGCCTTGTACTCGTTCAATACATTTTCTCATATTGATATTCATATATACATATATGTACATATATTCAAGAGAATTGTATTTGACATCCTTTGAATGCACCTTGATTGCACCCTAAATCACCATCATCTGCTTTAACGAACGTTTAAGGGAGGCGATGCAAAACTTTGATATATTAAGCCACTACTCACTTTATCTGCATACCAAAATAAATTTTAATAACAGCTTCGAAAAAAATAAGCCGCCTGAATCGATTCGGCCTTTAGCGTGATCAGCCACTATAACTTTCCGAGTCCATATTTTCTGAATGCAATTATATCTAAACACAAACTGTATATGCAAATATTGACAAGGTACTCGAAGCAATTTTCAAAGTCCGTCATCTTGACTGACGTATGTATTTATATATATCGCCCCCCAAATACGTCTTAATTTTAATGTTAAGTCCTCCACATTATGCCCGTCATATTTTGGAATGTCCCTTGAAAAACACGAGCACATGTGTTTGTGAATTTATAATAACCAAAGTCTACAAATAATTCGGTGTGGCCTTCCCCAGGATTCGGAATATTAATCTAATTCTAGGAAATATTTGTCGAAATAGATGCGCACGTATCTGCGTTGTTGCGATTGATGGAAATATCTATGGCAACAATAATGATAAATTGATATCAAGATGAAATCGCACTCTAATTGAGTTTTGATTTGAACGAAATCAAGTTTTACAAATCGCAAAGAGCAATTTAAACTTCAGTATTTGAGCGAGTCTTACACACATTGACATCTCAGATGATGTTATCGTTGGGATCAACTATAAACGATGGAGATATACAAAGGTATAGTCACAGGAGCGAGAAAACGTGAGCTCCGACAATGGCGCTATATGGTTCCAACATCACAGAGAATCAACCCAATGACTTGTGAGCTCATAGTCGTATGCACAGAACACAATTGAAACGCGAACAATCTCTTCCGCACGCTTTCTTGGTAAATACTGCGTACAGGTGGTCAAAGAATTATTCGTAGAGGGAAATTTGCACTGAGTAATGGTAGGAGTGGTTTTTGTTAACAAATTGAACACGAGAGAGGACCATAGGTACATCAGTGTCAGTCGTGGCCGCACAGGGGCGACTCGTAAGCGCCACCAACAGTAAAGTAATTAAGTAAGTCTTCTTGGTGCAACAAATAAGTTGGAGCATATTTTTCAGACATTTCAAAAGTTTAAAAAGTTTCTTCTGGCTTCCAAGTCTGCGGATTTCTTTTATTTGCTAATCCTGAAAAATCGTGTTTTTTTATTTACGACGTTATTGTTCAACGTGCGATTTGTTTTTAATCGTGCTGCATTTTATTAATCGAAACAGAAAGATCAACTAATTTTACGTGTGCTTCGCCTAACGACAACAGGACTTTGTTAACTCCCCAGATGATGAAGTATTTTGCGCGAGAATTTAGAACTGGTTTTGGGAATAGTACAAAACAAGTAATAATAAATAACGTCCACAAAACAGTAATTGCCAGAATACGTACAATAAAAATACCATCGAAAAAGTAATTAGATAAAATAAATCGTGAGAAAAAACCGGTTTTTGGGGAAGTACTGGACGTCAATAGCAGTTTGTAATTTAACAAACATTCTCAAATGAATCGCTTATTTGACCCATCGCCTGTCAACTTTTTTTTGAATAATTTACGGAAAAGTCTGTAAATGTGGGCGCGGTGCCATTTCTCGCTGACTTATGTATTCGGACATGCTCTCGACACCTTTTTTGTTTATTTTGTTAACTTATTCCAACGATGTTACTTCCTCTACTGCTTGTGCAAATATGTACACAAGAAAATGACCAGGGGCTATCAGTGGTTTTGATTTCTCTCTTCACAGTCGGACTGATCATATCCGTAGGCCACAAGTCGAGTTGACTGAAGTTTCGATGCAACAAACTTGTTAGGTACTAATTAAAACTTACGCAAGGTCGTAGGCAATAAGAATACGTTTTACAAGGCAGAACGAATTTAAAAATTCGAAAGTAAAGTCAATACGGGATTCAAGCGGCTTGTCTGTGCAACTGTTACTACGAAAAACCAGCTAAAGAGAACGACTGGCATAGCGCCTGAGCGACGGCGACAACGTCAGCTGTTGCAAATGTGGCGCGAATAATGCGATACGGATGTTCGAACGAATTTTACCGCATTCAATGCGGCTAGGTATAGGTATGGCTCGTATAACATTCCATCGGTTTTGGTTGTCCTCCATGAATAACAATTAATTTGTTGGCATTGAACTACGGTAACGGTCAGGGGGACTCTGCTCATAATCGTATATTCCAAAATGCAGTGCAAGACGTTCGTAATGCGGAATGCGCATTTGTAGATGTTACCTATAACAGTGTTGTAACAGATAAGAAGGTTTATCAGCGGTTTCATTGATTTATTGGTTATCAGTTCGTTCAAATTGGAAGACGGCTTATGTAAGACTCGCTCGCGTTTCAGCCTCGAGCTATTATTCAGCAAAGATTATGACGGATGCCTGCTTCAAATGACATATGTAATGATAAGGCGAACTACGTGCAATTGATGCCACATAACGTGAAGCTGTTTTCTGAGAAATCATAAGAAATTCCCGAGAGAAAGCTATGTATTCCGTTAATTGCATTTGCCGGTAAAATCGTACACTTTGTTGGGTTTAGCTGGAAATTGTCTCCTAAATAGATAGCTGTCGGCTTGCGACATCTTTTCGTATAATTATTCGTGTGCATAGAGAATTCTCGGTACTCAGTTTCACTCTCGGATGGACCCAAGCAAATTGGGGAAAGAGTGGAAGTTGGATCTCCGTATACAACATCCCAGTAAAGAGTTTACGAGTATAATTTCTTTGAATCAATAGTATCAAGAACGGGGGCTACCATACAAATCAGTGGTGTAGATTAAAACCAAAGCCGCTGGGAGAGGTGATTCTAAACTCTGCGAACAAAAAAGAAATAACGAGATTCGGCTTCGAAAAAAATATTAAGAGCTCGTGAACTGGGCCTTATTTAAGGGTAGAAGGATACAAGTTCTGAACAGAAGTCTACGGAGATACAGTAAAGATAGTATAGACGGAAAGTCCTTGTTAAGGATTTTAAAGAATACCACTCAGGTGCAACACTTTTGTTGCAAAAGATCACATAGCAACCCAAGCAGGTGATGATTTGTTCGAAGTGTCCCATAATAAAGGTTTGCCCGGTTATTAAAGAACGTTCGCGAGCAGTTTATCTTTAAGTTCATAAGCACAAGACTAAATACATATTTTTAACAAGTAAAGGTCCAAGGTTGTTCCCTTAAAGGTGCCATAACTCGATAGCTGCACATGTACGAAGATGGAAGGGAGCAGTGTGATATCTCTATACATATACCCTAAATGAATAAGAATAAGAGTATGTACCCGCTAATGATATTTAAAAAAAAAAACAAGTTCTTAAGGGTGATAAAGCTTATGGCTCGAAAATCATTATTCTAGCTTCTGATCAGTTTCCATAACTTTTTGTATTAAAAAGTCAGCCTATGCTAGGTGGCAGACAGAACTGAAAATCTGATTTCTCTTGCGAACTTTTTGTAGTTCTTTTGTATGTTTTGAAGATTATATCCCTCAAATGGTGCCCATTGTTAGCTTTGACCTGACGTTCTCGTTCCAGAGCATTTTCCATCACTTTTTTCTTTAGAATTTCAGGTCCCAGCGCCCTCACTTCTTCTCGGGTATTGGCCTTAATCTTTTGCATAGTTTTTAGCTTATTTTCTTAATCATAAACCTTACCATTTTTTTAGCCCTAAGGAAAAAAATCTGCAGACGTTCAGTCGGGCGAATGCCAGCTAAAATTGGATTCCCGATCGGCAAAAATGTCCCTCAATAGAGCCATAGTTCGACGAGCTGTATGAGCTGTTGAAACAACAATTCTGAACTGTTCTCTACTTTTCGCTTTGTACATTTTTCAAACATTGACCGCCTAGACATCACCAACTGTTAAGAACGTCATCTAGTGAAAGCAGTTTTCCCCAATACTTGCACCCGGGCATTGTTTACATAATTTCCAACTGTACGCAGTCTTCCAGCACGCGGAACATCGAAGACACCTCCTTGTTGCTGAAAACGCTGAAGCAATCTGTATATTTTTGGGCGTATTTCGAAAATGAAAGAAATCTCCATATGGTATTTGCGGCTGAATAACATTTTAAAATAAACCTGGTTCTTTGTCCTGCGCTGAGTCTTTCATCATAAATTTCCAAAGTTTTTCAAAGTTAATTTAAAAAAAAAAACATTACGTATTCACCACCTTTTGCTTAATATTTTGATCGACAGAACTCAAAGAATCCTTTGAACAATTCCCCTTACTGTATACAACACATGTAATAACAACATTGTTACATTATTACTGTGGTTTGCATTGTTATGGGTAGCGTTGTTGTGCGGTTTCAGATTCTGTTGTTTCGAAGCACCCAACTGTTTTGTGGTCATAATATTTCGAGTTAACTTATAACATAACCACTTAATTCAATACGTTAATGGAATTTCCATTTACATACGCATGCATTTACCGAACAGGACAATAACACAAATGCCATTGTATGTAGTTGAACCAGGACCATTCAGAATTGCGACCAATAATAATAAATTCCAACAATTGGGTTATTTCACTTATAATAATAATATTTTATTTAGTCAGATGCATTTAATATGTTTTCACTGTGTTTTTTTTTTTAAATGCAAGCAATTTGTTTTTCTCACACAACAGCAATTAAGTGAATTTATTTTGATTTTTTTCACCTCCCTTTAAGCAATGCAAATTATCTTCCGGCTCAGTTGCAAAAAATATGTTTCAATGGTACGAATGTAAATTAAGTTTTCAGCTTTTTTTTACTTGCGCTCCTTTAAGGGACTACTTTTACCTTGATGTTACTTTCTCAGCAAAGTAATAGTTTCATTCGCGGCGCGGTTTAAATCGAACGCAGGTTTTATAAGTCGATCGCAATCGCAGAAATCATTTAAAAAAAAAAAAGAGTTTAATGCTTGGCTTGGAAAAGCAAATACAACTTGCAATCTTTTAAGTGCAACTAACGCCTATGTAAATATGGATCTTTCGGACTTGATCCGTTAAATAGTCTCGCTTTCCCCTAGGGAAGTATTTAAAGCCAAAAAAATAAACTAGCGACACATTCTAAATTTCGTTTATAAGAAACTTTACGTTTTATTTTTGATTTTTCGGGACTTAAATGACAGGTGACATATGACATTTTCATTTAACGTAAATCAGAAATTTTATTGCATACTCGGACTCATCAGGAAGTAGTTCGAATTATTCTAGATTACATTCTTGGCTTTTTCTGCAATTTTGAAACTTTGACATCCTTGTCATTTTCAATCTACTACAATATGTTTTTCTTACAATTTTCCATTTTGAAAGTCTTTTCAGTTTCTACTTCAGAAGTAGGGGATCATACCTTATGACACCTTACAGACATGGCTTAATCTTTCGAAAATCCAGGTTAAGGAAAATTGACCTAGATCAGGAAAATAACATTTTTGTTTTCAATCTAAAACGAAGTAACATTACTTCGCATACTCTTAAGCAAACGTTAAAGTAGACAAACTTAACTAAGAAACAGTGCAGAGGCTTACACGCATTTGATCTATTCCATCACACGGCAGAAGTGTATAGATGTAAATTTGAGTAAAAAAATAAATAAATAGTTGGCGCACCAGGTCTGCGGGGACCCTAGGCCTAGCTATTCACAACCATTCGTTGCGTGTGAGTTTTTCATTTTTGGGACGAATGTAAGGGATCTACAATTTACTGCCGGGTCCAAACGGCTAATTGAGAAGCTCATTCATGACAGTTATACTCTCGGATTTTTGTCAGACGTTCGCGAGAGGTGGCGCAGCGTAAAAAAACCTTAAGTTGGAATTTTGGGTTTTTTTTTTCGGGAGAAATTTGAGTGGGAAACCAATAAAAAATTATTATAATAAATACATCGTGATTTTCTTCAAGGGGAAATTCAACTTAAAGGATGAAAACTATATAAAGGATCCCGATTTCATAAACTAGACAGTTTGCATAGTGTTTGGCATCAACCCCCCTTTTTTTGTAGTAATGTTGGTTCATTAAAGATTTTTTTGAGCTAATGGAAAATTTTCCACTTCTTAGGTGTGCCTTGCTTAAAAGTCCAGCTTTAATTACTCAAATTAGTTGTTATTTTATGTGCGCAATAATCAGGCAAAATTTATCAAAAGAGAATATTGGTAAACTGAGTTTGAAAATGTTCATATTCTTCTACAGAAAATTTGGATTAAGGTTGGATAAACCTGTAGGTAGAGCAGGGTGAACCCCTTGGTGTTGCATTCAGAGGCAATACTTTTAAAGATAGAATAATAAGGTTGATGCATTATGCGTACCTTTCTCTTTTCCAGCTACCACTGTCTTAAAACCACCAACATCTATGATAATTACGCGACACGTAAAATTCCGAATCAGAGACGCCTCAACGCCACCCCAACAAATTGGTTTTGCGTAAACTTCCAATCTTTTGCTATAAATAAATATTATGATGTCTACTTTCAACGAAGCCACAACTAGATTCATTAGGAAATGCATTAAATGTAAATTAATTAATTAGTACAAGAAAATGATATAAACGCTAAACATTCAGTCACACCTTCTTTGTCTCTGTGTATATGTATATAAACAACTGACAAGGTCGGAAAAGAATTACGCTAGCTATGCCTATGTTGAAAAAACGTGGCATTACACTGCTCTCAACCGTGGGCCAGGTCTACTTTGCCACAGCCTCATGAGCTATCCACATCTGCCTGTACTGTACTGAAAGAGATGTTGCAGTTGCAGTCGTGAATGTCGAATGGTTCTTTTGGCATTGTTTTTAAATTTATCCCATGGATGTGTGTATCTATTTGTCATACAAAATCTTTTGGTTCCCACAATGAAAAATGTCTTCTCGCAGTGTGTCACTTAAAATTAGCTTCTATTGGGTGTGTTGTGTACATGATGTATGCGTTTTTATAAGTACGAGTATATTTCTGTAACTTACCTTCAGCAATATGGGTGCTCACTCAACGCAATTCATGCTGGAATTAATGTTGCTTGAGGAATTGTGTTTTATTGTTTATTCAGCAGCAGGTTGAATGCATGTTAATTGTGCTTCTCTCTTGAATTGCAATTGGAATACATTTTTTGATTAGCTTATGTAACGTAAGTGTTAAATATAATTTCGCACGTTTTTTTTAATGACAAATTGAATTTATTTGAATTTTTTTTTTTAAATCAGCTGCTTGCTTCGATGGCATAAATACTGTATAGACGATAGGCAAACGGTAGTTTCCATTTCCAGTCTTGATAGTACATTAGATACCCACTTGGGTTTCTACTCTTCTTTTAATTGTAGGTTAATGTCAAACAGGGGCAGGTCGTGTTCTTTTTTTTGCAAATTGTTTGTGTCAGCTGTTGTGTAATCGTATTGCATCCATGTATGAGCTATACGTTATCATTACTGGAATTTTGTCCATCCCGTAGCTCATATCTTCTCGCGTACTGCTTCTTAACGAGAACACTATTCGGCTTCTACTCAAATATCCGCAGATACTTGTATTAGGGCCAGTGCAAACAAGGCACTTCGGGCACTTTACATTCGATATTTTTTGCGTAGCTGCGTTCACTGTTCACAACTGTCTGCTCGTACCGGCAATCCGCGCGAATCGTCCGCCGGAAAATGGGTGCTCCAGGACAACGTTCCCATAAGGTGGATAAAAATAGAGAGAGAAAATAATTATAAGTGACACATGCACATCTGTGCAGAAGTACATAGAAAATCGCACTTTCCCAACATATGGATATGTACGCTATAATTAAATCTGTTCGAAAACAGCTATAAAAATTAAGAACCGTATGCAGGCCGCAAATTCGATCATTTTCGATACATAGAATCACATGGTTGATAGAGATTAAACCAAACTTTGAGGCATATTATTTACATTGCCCGAAATAACGAATTTGGAAAGATGTCACTATAGCTCGATGGTTATTACGATTTGCGAATAAAACATTTTTATTGGAATCGTCTCCCGGCTTTCAAAGTGCAAATATAAGGCATTGGTGAATGGCATATATTTTTAAAAAGCAGCACAGTTCTACTGTTTTCGGGTGAATCCATAATTTTAACAACATTTTGAATCTGCATTTTAAGCGGTATTAATAACACAAATGGCTTTTCCTTCTGATGTGTTACCGTTAAACTGAATATTATCCGAGCGAATGCAGTTGATATATATTTCTCCTTGTTTATTTTAACAATTTAAACAACTAAATTCCCTGTAAAGTGTTTTTTTTTTTTTATAATGAACACGCGCTAAAGAGGTTGTGACTACTCTTATGGTGTAGTTTGAAGTACACAGCGCGGGCGTTATCAGTTCTCTCTTTTGACAGCTGTTTTAATGTACCTACCAGATATGTAACATTGGAATATCCCAATGACTCCTTGGATGACTACTTTCGTTGGTACTCATGCATAATTTAAAAATAAGTAAAAGTGTTGTCATCGGCCCGGCCGATGCTTTGATACCCTCCACTGCATAGGTATAAGTCATGCAAAAGAATAATTGAATAGACGCTATCGTCTAATATTGTTTTTTTCTACCAACCAGAATTACCAGAACTACTTGACCGACATACCCCATTTCCAATACCAACCTGACGACGATAAAAAAATTCCTTTCACCAAATTTCATTCGCCTATGTCAATTCCTTTGGGCGCTATCGTGCTTTCAACAGACAGACGGACATGGCTAAATCGATTCAGAATGTGAATCTAATCCAATCTAAGCTTTCATCTATTCTATTACGATTTAACTATCATTAACATATTACAAATAGCAAACAAACGAAATGTATTTGATTCCTTAAACTTAAAGGAGCAATATATGTCTCGAAGAGCGTGTATTGTGCTCATTGCTAAAAATGTACACCGTTTACAAAAAATTTCTTATGAGTTCTTGGTACACCCTTCAGGCGGAAAATTTTCAAACTTTTCAATTAAGTACATGTACTTTACTTCTATCAGGAAGCGAAATGTGACCTTCGCAAAATTTCCTCTTTCACAGAATTTGGGGGAAAATTTGTTCTCCCTTCAGCTAAGAAAATGTTCTGAACATTAGTTATAAGGTTTCAATTCTGGCGGTAACGTGAACGAAATTTACTGCGGCTAATATTTGTTTCTTGTTATATTGTTAGTTAATTTACTGAAATTGAACTTTTGAAGTGGGAAGCCGGTAAATTGAACTTTCTCCTTGCTTGTAGTTCTATTTCACAAAAGTCATGTAATAGAGCAGTAAATCAAACTGGTGTCAAAGATTCGCAGCCACTCATGTATATGAATATAGAATTTCTAAATAAATGTTCTGATTCTATAGGAATAATAATAGAACGTAATCCAGCGTTTCGTTTCTTCGAACACATTTGAGGGATTTGAATGTCGCATATAAAGGACAAACAACTACGGGGGAAGTAAAGGTACATTCAAAGTAATCGATTGGGGCCGTCAGTTTGAGGTAATTTTGGGTAGAGACACACATACAACTAACTCTGGTGGTCTATGCATTCATCCTTAGACGAAATTCATGCCTATGGGGATTTAAATGAGGATATAATACGCCGTCATACTAATATTGAATAATCCATTTTGGGTTTCGGTTAAATAAGGTAATCAGTGGGCAGTTCAACAAATATGAATGCCATCTGCGTAGATAAGATTATTCAGGCGGCGAAATTCCAACAAATAAGCTGACTTTTAGAAATTCCTAAAATGATAAGTGATGGTTGCCTATAATCTACTGTGTCATTTATAGTGGATGATGGATGGATGTTTATGTACGCAACTGCTGAAGTGTAAAGATTTATGGGATAACGGAAACAATATATGTAGGGCCTTCGAATAAGGCTGTTTCAATCGATATTTTTCGGTTTTGTAGGTATATTTCTTAACTTTCACCTATGCTTTGTAAGAGAAAGATAAATTGGTTTTAGTTCCAGGAGGTCAAAATATTCAATGTAGTGAGCTGTGTTGGTATATCTACTGCGTGAGGGTGGGTTCTCAACGTTTGTTTACAAGAGAGCTGGGTGGTCTAAAATTGGTAAGTCAAAGAAAAAGGCTTAACAGAAATAAGCACAGATGCTTTTCTGAAGATCATCATCGATAAAGACCTCCAGAGCTTGTAACTAAATGTTGAAGTATGAAAGTATGACTCGCATGCAGTTAATAACCGAAAATAAATTCTAGCTTTCATGAAAGCGAAAAGTTGCAAAAGTCGCCTGTCTCAATCTTGGTCTGAAAACTACTGCCAAACATTTTCTGGGAATAATTGTTAAGATTCCTAGCAAAAGTAGTTGTCTCTAAGAGCTGTTGTTGGTTATTCAGAAAATAGCTCCTAGTTGTCGGAAATAGTTAAAGAAATGATATCTTTCAAATTGCCCCATGGTAGCCAACCTTTTGCCTATTTAAAGCTTAAAAATTTTTTTTTTTAAGATGTCTTCAATCGGATCTAAATCAATTTATTTTTATAAATTGATATCGAGTTATTATAATGTTAAGAAGAGCCTTGGCAAATACAAAATAATATACAAAACTAAAACGTTTGACATGTGACACTAATAAAAACTTAAAACACATTATCCAAACCAATTTGCAGAATTAATAGAGTTCTTAATCATTCGCCGAGCATAAAACAAGACGAATATAAAAAAAAATATAGCATTGAAAGAAATAATAGATGGTGTACCTCAAGGTAGCGTATTGGGTATTGTCTTGTTTCTATAAATTATTAAAAAAAAGCCCCTACCAGTTCAGTATTTAACCCCAATTTAAGGTCTTCTACAAGGGCTAGGAAATGCGCTGCCTACTTGTATTAAAGAGCAATTTGAGTTATTCTTATAATTTGTTAAATTTAAAATAATTTGAAAAAGCAATTAATCTTATATTTACTTAAAAAGAAAAAATTACAATTCCAACTATACCCTTAAACCAATTCTGCGTATCCTTTGCTAGACAAATATGGGTTACTGAATATAGAACTCAATTTCTGGCAATAGATGCACGCTATGATGATTTATTATATCTCATACAGTGTCATCTGCATCAGCGTTTATCATTTAATGATTCATAAATGCCTCTCAAAAAATAATATGTTTCGAGAAAAAGTTATTTTTCGTCAAGAACGGATTGAACAGTTTTAATTTGGCTTAAAAGTGTTTTGTGCTCCTTGATTTGGTTAATTTTTCATCTATTGTCTGTCGTAAGGAGTTTTAAAAATTGATTAAGAATTTGTCCATAAATCCGAGACCAGCGTTTTAGTAGTTGTAGTAGTAGTAGTAGTAGTAGAATGTTTTTATTTTCAACTTAATATCAAAAAAAGAAAAGAAAAATTTACAATATTATATAAGCTTAGATTGTTTGAATTAAAGCTAAAAATACAAAACTTACAACAATGACAAAAGTCGTCTCTCGGGTAGTTAAATTTATATTAAATATTAGCATGAATTCAATGTTTTATAATCATGTACATAAGAAAATTATTACTGGTTAAATTCTCTAACAAGTTCATTTCGATATGGTAATGCTAAATTGATATAATTAATGAGCCTATCAAAATCAGTCCTTTTTTCTCCATTGAGTATGTTAATAATTTCCCCATCTGTTAACCAAGCTCTCCCAAAACAACGCAGCCTGAATTCTTTTAACCCTGGACATCTGCCTAGGAAGTCCGGGTTGTTCTCGTCTTCCCTTAAGCTGCACACAGTACATATTGGTGTTTGGTTCTCCACGAATCTATTTCCGTTAAGTTGAATTAAGTCGCATCTTGCCTTAAATATCCAGGTGATTTTGTTTAATTCGAACCCACCGGTGAAGTAACTTGATCCTCTTGAATAATCCAGAAAATTGTAGGCGCGTGTACTGCTTGCAGATGCAGCGTTTTGGGTCCAGCGTTTTACTGTCTGTTACTTTAACATGCTTCAAATCGTGCAGTATATAAAACAAAAGTATTAGGTGGCCTTTATAGGGTGGTCGCTATAAGGCTGTGAAATATTTGCTTATTATGCCGAAGGTTACTTATTCAAGTCGAAGTAAAAAATCCATTTGAAGATAAGTGCTACATTTGCGAACAATTTCTGCAAATCATAAACGATCTCTCAAAATCAATAAGCCGACTGTGGTAAAAAAAATACCTACGCACATCTACTTTTTACATCATACTGTCTCGATTGTAGTGTTTGTTGAAACCCTAACGAAAACCAAGTTAGTTGAAATACTGTTCGCATTATTACAACAATTATATTGTAAACACTTCTGAAGTATCTCACTATAATTGAGTTTCCAAACCGCGGTGTTGCGTAGGTGGTAAACCTTCACGTTGCATAATTTATTTAAAGCGCGCCCGATATTTCACGGTACACAGCCCTAACACAGTCCACGGCACAAGAGTGATATCTGATAACGGACCGTAACCGTATTAACGTGAGCACGATGAGACTAAAGCTGTAGTAGGTAAACTAAATGTACCACCCACTGTCATAACTAATGTGGGTGATAATGGATGGAATGATTGGGATTAGAATAATCAGATACCTACGAAATTGAAAGTGGCAGTCAGATGAAAAGTTGTTAAATAATTTAATTAATTATGACACATTTCCAGCAGCGTTTTAGTTAAAGTCACTTCCTATCCTCAGACAGTGTGTCCCACCGTTGACATCGCATAGATGCGGCAAAAGGCTATACATAAGTAAGTATACATAATAATCGCATTGTCCATTGTACTGCCACGTTGGAATTATGGTTTCGTGTGCACATTTTTTAGCAAGACAGTTAAAACATGTACCAAAATATAGAATCATCTGCATTATACAGGTTGAAGTACTCTTTCGGGAGAGTTATGAATACACCTTTTGGCATACGCTTATGAACTGTAAACCAGAAACTTAAGCTTAAAAAGAGTTTTTCGGTCGACCTCATCTAATCGGTATTAGTAAGGAAAATACAAGAACTTGAGCAATACCAAGCTAAACGCAGTAGTCAGAAAAAAATAACATTTTGTTGCAAAACGCTTCCAAAAAGTGGAGGTTGCAATGAACAACACAGCCTATATCAGTCCACAGCCATACAGTCCTTTAGACTGAATCCAGATAAGCGAATTCTAATACATGAGGCTGTTTAGGTACATAGAAGTGATGCCCAAAGAAAAGAAAATTTGTATGACTTTCAAAATGTGTCATATCCTGATAAAAATTAAAATTTTTATCGTAATATCGTATTTATCGAAATTGATATAAAACGCATCTAAAGGTTTTCAGTTAAATCTGCCGAACTCAGAATACCATTAAAGGCTTTAATGTACATATATATGGAAAATCTTTTTTCGCTTATCGGTTGCACTCTCCTATTAAAAGCTGCTGTTGAAATTGGCCATTGATTTCCAAAAGGACGTACATAACCGTTGGTGCCATTTTGGCATTTTTTATGTTAATCTAGCATATTTTAACTTTAAATTGCATATTAGTAAAAACAAAATATGCTATATATGCAATCTCGCATATTTTTAATCTTTAACATAAAATTACATCATAAGAAATATTTTGGTGGTGTATTTTGCTATACAAATAACGAACGCATCCATCAACATTTTCTGTATTTGGCATTACTGAAGATTTGTATGACAATTTGTCAATTGGAAGTATCAGCTGTCAAAGTGTTAAACCTTAAAAACAAAAATCTAAGCAAAAGTCAACTGCCCGTGAGCCGTGAATTGCTGCTCAATTTAATTTAAGTTTCTTCCTAAATGGACATGCAAATATATCCGTATATTTATGGCTAAATGTTTTTTTAACCTTTTTTTTGATAAAGTCGTTGTTTTAGCATATTTATTTCTTAATTTATCATATAAAGCTATTTTTTTTTAAATCCACTTTCTGCTCAAAAGCTACGCACAGTCTGCTGTCAATATTGTGCTTTTATGTTTAATATCCGACAGAAGCCTTGGCAATATCATGTCGCGTTGAAAAACCCAACATGAACGGCCGCTAATAGACCGCCTTAAAAGGCTTGAGGTGGGGAGCATTATTCGCTTTTAATTAATAAGCAATCGAAAAAATTAATATATCGTCGAGTTGACCCTTCGGAACTGTATCAGAATCGACGGACAGCAGCTAAAAAGACAGGGAAAAACACTGCGAATTAACCAACACTTAAATTTATTACCAGGGTCGGCATTCTGTAAGGTGAAACGTTCAAACGTTTTCGTTTGCAAGAAGAAATTCCCTTGTGTAACATAGGGCAAATCATTCGTACGAAAACGTTTGCTCGTTTCGCCTTACAGAATCTGACCCCAGGTTTCCAATGTTGTTCCGGTTGAGAGTTTAAATCCAAGTGAACGCGAGTTCGATTTAGATTTCCGAGCAGCATGAACATAGAAGTGTGCAAGCAAATAAATATCGTGTTATTTACAACAAGAAACCCTAAACCTAAACCCATTGTTATCTCTAACTTAGAGCATAACATGATAGCAGGTGAATTGTTGTTTTGACCACCCGGCACAAGAACTTTTTACTAACCAATTACAGTGAGTCACAGAATTCACGAAACGATAATTTTGCAGCAAATGAACGAATAATTTTAGATAAATGTATAATATAAACTATAAGAACAATTTAGACAAATAATATTCCTAAACAGGAACATCTGCCCCGACGGAAGGTACATATTTTCAATAAAAAGGAAATTAGGCCCTTTGTAAGGTTTCATTTAAATTTAATTTTTCCGATTTTTTGCTATATTAACTAAAGGGGACTGCAATTTGATGGTCGTTATGATCTCATTTCTTTTTCACCAAAGTCAAATTTATAAATGAATGCCAAATGAATCGAAAGCATATTATAATAGACATACTAAATAACACAGGCGCTACTGTTTTACAGCGGACTAGCAATTAATCACATGCCGTCAAGTTTAAATTTCCATAGTAACGTAAACAAAACAGCGAAATTTTCTCAAAAAAAGTTCGTTTCCATAGAAACATGTAAACAAAAGAGCGACATCTTGTCTGAAGAGGTTCATTTCCATAGTTACGTGTAAACAAAAGAGCGTCATCTATTGAAAAGAAGCAAAGCTACATAGAGTGATTTGAAATAATTTCATGTTTATTATTTTGAAAAAGAAATCGAAAACAACAATAGATTTCTTAAGTTATCTATACCCATAAACTAAACAAAAAACTTCCAGGTATCTTCCAGGTATAGTTCAATCCCATTAATAATAATACTGATAGTTAATATCGCTGGAGGTGAATCTTCGGTAGAGTTTAAATTATTTCCGTAGTCAATTGTACCGATGTATTTCGTTTTAATTTCATCCCACTGAATGTGCTTGCTTATGGCCATTTTATCCATCATGAGATATGCGACTATTTTCTTATTTTTCTAAGGATGTAGTTTTAAGATCTAATACATCCAATGACTTTTTAGTGAATCCATCCGTCACTTCAGTTTTGGAGGACCATGATCTAAGCATTTTTTTATTTGAATAAATTAAGCGTGAACAACTAGCTCAAGATACTAAATAAATATATAAATAAATGAATATTTAGCGCAACGGATTCATGTAGGTACCCCAGGCCTAGCGTCTTACATCCATTCGTTTTGTGTGTTTCTATTTTTGTGACGAATGGAAGGGACCTATAATTACTTTATGCAGATTGTTTATTTAAGTCCGAACGGCTGAATTGCAAGGCTCTCAAAGGACAGTTAATACTATCGGACAGAGAAGAATGTACTTAATGAGATGGGCATCTTTCGTACGTCTACCCCCCAAAACTCTTATTTTTACATAGTTGTTTTATAATTTCAATCCCTGTCTGTAAATGCTTGTGAACTACAAAAATGCATATTGCCAATAGCCGACCACCAATCCTCTTGCTTTTATGGGCATAGGTATAGGTAGCTGCTCTCTTGTTTTGTGTTTCGTATTGAATTCGTTTGGTTTGTGTTAAGGGTTTGATTAAATTCAGATAACAGTAGTCAAATATAAATTACGTAACTAAGTAGGTACTAAGACTAAGTAAAATATAGAAACATCAATTGTTAAATAAATAAATAAGAAAACAATAAGCAATCCTATATTAGTTCTCACTTTCTCAAGGCATAGGTAGGTATACTACATGGGAATTTGTAATGAAAGTAAATTTGGTCGTTTGAAGTTTATTTTGTTTTCCGCCGTAACACAGTAGCGCTCTGTATTTTTGGAACATGCGTGAAATTGGCTAATAGCAGTCCATAATAATAATAAGTCAATGATTTTATGTGAGTTCTCATCTCACAGAGGATACATCGCTGCCTTACTGATTTCAACTTTTTTCTTTTTATACCCTCCACAGGAAGGTATATTCACTTTGTCATTACATTTGTAACGCCAAGAAGGAGTCACCGGAGACCTCATTCATAAAGTATATATATTCTGAATCAGTTCTGAATCGATTTAGCCATGTCCGTCTGTCTGTCTGTCTGTCCGTCTGTCCGTCTGTCTGTGTGTTGAAAGCACGATAGCGCCCAAAGGAATTGACATAGGCGATTGAAAGTTGGTGAAAGGACTTATTCTTATCGTCGTCAGGTTGGTATTGGAAATGGGCTATGTCGGTCAAATAGTTCTGGTACCTCCCATACAAAAACAATATTAGACTCATGTGTCTCTCTGTTGTTCAATGTAATTACGTACAACCTCACATGTCTAAAACTTTGCATGACTTGTATGCAGTGGAGGGTATCAAAGCATCGGCCAGGCCGATGATAACACTTTTACTTGTTTTTTCTCGTTTCAGGTAAATTGAGTGGAAAAAGTTGATAATGAAATATTGTGGCTTTCGGTGGAGCTGGTGAGCTGAATTTTATACTGGGTGTTTCAAGACAAAAGCAACGACAACCTACACAGAGATCGATCCTTGCTCCAATTGTTGAAGTCAGCATTTGGTTAATGAACTAGCTGGCTCCAAATGTCTTTTAAGATGTTTAAATTTCGATCAAAGGTTCTTATTTGCGAATCGAAAAATGTTGTTCATTTTCGAAAACTTTTATAGGATCGCTTTTTCAAAATACATATTATGTATATTTAATATTTATGCATTAAATTGTTTCAATTTCTTTATGTATAACTTGGCTATTTTGTTGATTTTAAAACATGCGTGCGTTACCTAAAAAATAATTTAAGTACCAATATTAGGCCTGTTTTTTTTTAGCTTCGACCTCAGCAAAGCAAAGTAAAGTAGGACTTTCAGAACGCAATTACACCAACTACGCTCTACTTAACACTTCGCGGACTAACTGTTGCGGGCTGACAATCCTACTTTACTTTGCTTTGCTGAGATCGAAGCTAAAAAAAAAAAAACACGACAGACAGATCATCACACAGAACTTATCGAACTGCAACACCCTTTACATTGTTGGAAAATAAATCAATAACAATTTCCATCAATTTGTTCATCAGCATCGCATGGGTGCTCCTGGTCGCATGTTACATATTTATGTTACTTCTGTCGTCGTATATGAAACAAACAGAATTTCATTTCACCGTTTGTGATAAACTTTCTTCGTTTTTTGATGTACAAAATTTACATCTCATTTGCGTGGTTTGTGTACCTTTCCAAATGAAACGGTAAGTGCCACATTTAAATGTGAATTCTAAGCCATAAACTCCAAATTGAATGACAAATCCTGTTTCCTGTAGTGCGAAGGAATAAGTATTATTTACCAGTTAAAAACTGGTATAAAGGTTTTTCGCGGGAAGGAATTATACAGTTATAGTTATAGACTATTATGGAATTTGTTTGGGTAAACTGGTATTTAAGTTGTGAAGAGATTAGTGAGATAGCTCGTACCTGTGTAGAACGTTTTACTTAAGTATAGGTGCATTCAATGCAGAAAATATCACAGTGAACAGAATCTGAAGCCTGCTTTATTTATTTATTTTAGAGGGTAAACATGTTTAATTTGCTTTTTGGCTTTTTGCAGAACGGTGTGTGGATTTTGTTCTTCGTTTTAAATTACTTGTGCGAGTACCTTCGTTCATATAATCGATATACATAAAAAAAAGTCAGTTTGAATGCGGATTCGTTTACACTTCTCATTAAAACTGCTCATGTGATGTAGCTTCTAGTATTCCAGATGTACTCATACCTATGTACAGTGTATATTCTGTAGTTTCTTAGTATAGCTCAAATAAAGCTAGATAAATCAGCTAGCTACTATTTTTTTATAAGAAGTATTTGCAACAGTTATTATTCAATTTGTTTCTGATGACGGTGCGAGTTTACATATTTGAAATAAAGATTAATTTTGAGCTCATTAACTTCATTAACTGTCTATTCTTCTTTAATATAACCCTCTCTTAAGCTGCATTCGAATTACGCATTTGAAGCTCCATCGAATGATATCCTCTGCATGCTCAACCACCTGTGGAGCGAAATGTATATCATCTAATCGACCCCACATAATATCCTAAAAGAATGCACAAACCTCCTCTAGCTCTAAACAACAAATCGCTATAAGATATCAGGATTGACAGACAAAAAACGTAAGGACCACCCTCAGGTGGTGTTATATGAATACCAAAAACAACAACCGTTTTGTTCGACGGTTAGTTAGTCAAAAAATTTCTAAAAAAATGATGGATAGCTTCTTTTGGCATCAAATCCAATAATTTCTGGATTTCAATGGCAATTGAATATTGTGTAAGGTAGACAGGTTCACACAATAAATACATACTTCATCGAATATACGACCTACTTGTGTTTTTACCAATGCGTAGGTAATTTCTGTTTGGTTGCTCAGCAACCTTTGAACAGAAGACTCCATCGAAAGATAATACATCATTTGGCTAAAAGAAATAATACAGTTGAAATTTTCGAAAAAGGTTTGACATTTATTTGTTGTTGAAGAAAATGGAAATACGAGTAGGTATATATACAGAACTTTTCGTCTTACCTAAAACTTCTAGATGAACCTGTCAGAATAATACATAATTGAATTGTATTTTTCTGGGAGCCTTGCAATTAATCAATAATTGCACCCAACAACTTGGTAGCAAGTTGTCGGCGAATAAGCTCTACTTATGTAGACATTTTGAAAGTAATTAAACCTATTTTTGCGAAGAAAGTTACGGATAAGTCGTGTCAGGTGGATGTGAATGAACATCGAACGAACTCCACTTCGAACCGAAGGGAAATGGCAGTAGAGACAAGAATGTTCAAGAATATTAAGAAAGAAAGATAGATAGCTAATATTTCATGTATATGAAGAATCGCTGGGGACTCGTCAAAAGCCCATCGAGAGGAATTATATGCAAATGCGTAGATGAAAATTATGCAATCTTCCTCTGGATCGACATGTAAATTTATTGGGGTGAATAATGCGAGCTCACATTAGGAAAAGAAAACTTTATTGTTTTTCTAGAAAATTTTAAATTTGAAACAGTCCTTTTAACCTCAATTAATTGACGTCAGTTATTTCAATATAAGTCAAACGATTTTTGTGTCTTCGATGTCATCTGGTTGATACTCATGTGACTCATCAGTCACTATGATTGATGGGCTTTACACATTTTGATCATCTCTGCTGCTGTTACCCAAGCATGGCAGAGGCAATCACTTCCATAAAAATACAAAATAGGACGAGACCAGTGGTGGCATTATGTAAAAAACGAAACGAAAGAATCACGCGAAAACGAAAAATTGCTTCATGTTACTCCTAACGTTTTCTTCTGCACATTCTTCGCTTTATGTTTAAGAAGCTGTGCGACAAGCAAAATAAGAGTTTGGAAATCTCAGTATGTCGTTTTATTTTCGTTAAGTTATTTTGACAACTAACAGCTGCCAATTGAAAATATTTTTTTTGTTGAATTTGATTGTTGACAAAGGCGGACGGTTGGAATAAAAATGCAAGTTAAATAAATAAGTTATAGTTCTTAAGCTGTTTGAAGCTTAAAATGGGTCCCGTCAACAGCCGATTACTAATTAATATTGTAGATAGTTAAAGTGGATGTATTTGTGTTTTATGTTGTAACTTACCACCAGGAATTTTATATTTTTGATAAAAGTAGCTTTTAGTCATATTTTCTTCCAGTTCTGTTGGCCAATGAATCCATATTCGGGACAGAAAATATCTTCCAATGAATCAACACATTCGTGCAATATTTTAGATATTGTGCTCTGTGCTAGGGGAGACTTTTTGTCAGTTGTGAGAGGATTCGCACAATACCGCAGATTTTTTCTAAGTTTTCTTAATTTTACTTGTTCATTTTCAACTTCACTTTCGTCGCTATCACTGGTCAACAAATAATAGTTTGCTAGCATTTCTAATAAAATGTTCTGCTCAATCAACCACCACCAAATTCAAGAAGAATAAATAGGAAAATGATAAACGTCAAGAAAACAGCTGTCGTTTGTTTCTTTTCGCGGCCACGAGAATTTTTTTCG
The DNA here is from genome assembly GCA_951230905.1 of Cheilosia variabilis. Lineage (NCBI taxonomy): Eukaryota > Metazoa > Arthropoda > Insecta > Diptera > Syrphidae > Cheilosia > Cheilosia variabilis. The sequence goes on along the minus strand of OX579676.1, from coordinate 2,774,569 downwards.
TTTTTGATGTTACATGAAGCAAACCGTCCGTGCGCACGAAAACGTTTAAACGTTATCGCCTTACAGAATGCCGGCCCAAAACTCTTTTAGTCACTTTGTATATCAAACGATCGTACATAATAATTGACGCCACTCATCGAATCATAAAAATCCTACTATATTACCGAATTGAGGGGACCTATTCTTCAGCGCTTTCTGTTGTCACCGAATGTCTTATCTCGAACACCTAGGAACACTTGATCGGCGAAGAGTTTGAGAGATACCCTTCAGCATTCAAGTGTTGGTTGGTTATTTCGGGCAGACATCGGAGCGACCTTCAGAGTCGAAGGGTACAATAGCTTTCATTCAAGTTGGCATTCAAATTGTTCGATAATGAACCACACACGAACTTAAGTAGGTTCTGTGCCACTGAAAAGTCAATGGGCTTTACACGTTTTGTGGATCTTGGTCTTGCGCTAGTTGTCAGATCAGTCTTGTGCGCCCTCCAATCATAAATCCAATATAATTTGTACCTAATTTATGTGAGACTGTGTGAGGAATTTCAAATGACAAAAGTGATGTTTAAATTCATTTAGCTCCATAACTTAGCCCCAGACTCTTGGTGAACACATATCCCCTCTGTAGGAGATGTTTGCGACCCACTGCCTCCCTGAAATGACTTGTTCAACACGTTCGCCTTGAAATTCTTCAACTCCTGTCACAGGTTGTCAAGCCGATTCAGTAAATCAATTCAAACATCCGAATGCGTATTAATAGCAACAAGTGCTTATTTTTTTGTTCGCTTTTTCCCCTCTGGTAGATAGATGGTTTCTGCAGTCGACACCCGTATCGAATGACTTACACACCGTGTGTGTGCAATTTATTATTACCATGTCTACATATGTACGCAGTAGTTTGTCATCTGTCCTGACATCTGCAGCAGAGTTTAACAATTCAGAAGTTTCCTATACAAAACTTTGAGCATTCCCTCTCGCTTCATTTAATTGGTAATTGCTTATATCGCCGAAGAGAGCTAAAACAAAACGGGAAATAAATTCAGGTATCTACCACAACTTGACGATGAAACAAGGCAATAAAATAGCGGTAACTAGAAACGTTTTCCTCGCAAACTTGAGTACCTTGACGAAGGAAAATTAAACACGAGTGCGACTTCCGGTCAATTTGTTTTAAATTCAAATAACTGTTGAACCAAAAGTTTGTTAAATTTATTTCCAGGCAAATGCTGGCAATTGTACAGTATAGCACAAGCCAGAGTATGGTGTGGGCCACAAATGGCTACGCACTTTGTATCTCCGCAAATGTTATACCGGTACCATTAGCCCACATACAACTGCCAACAGAACTCTGTTGTTTTAGCATAGTGGCGCAAAATTCGATGCAAATTTTATGTAAATTTGTGTAGAGATTAATGCTGCCGATATTAATATTTCAATCGCGTTATTACACTTTACTGTGTATTTTGTTCGAAGAATAGAATTTGAATTTTCGAATCTACATTTTCTGACAGAGGTTATTCTGCCAAATATGATGTATCGATCCACATATATTTTTGCGTACAATTTATTTACACAACATTTTGAACAACCACTTAACTGACGATAAACGGTAATTAGTAACAATTATTCACATTCAAGGCAATGCAAACAAAAGCCTTACATTCTGTTGCGGTTATATTTGTCGTAAAAAGTATAAGCCATTGTGTTGCAAATGTTCTTGTCCGTTTTGAATAGTATAATGCTAATCCACCTGTCAAAAATTAAGCCCATAACGAAATATACGCACTGCAAAATGAATCGGCGAGCCAAATGGCATTCCTCCACTTGAAAGCTTCTCGCCTAATTGCGTCGTTTCCTTCCCCATTGACATGGAGTATAAAAGCATCCTTTATATTTGGGGCCTATAAAACATATTATGAACGGCGGCAGTGCATCCATGTTGTAATCGAATATGTGGTATTCGGTGGCAAGGATGTATTTGTAACTTTCTCCATTACGTAGTAAGAGAAAGATATTGTATTCGTACAAAATTTTGAACTCGAGATGTTAATCAATTCTGACATCACGATGATAGGCGAACTCAAAAAGTGGGTCGCAAAATTCTGTCCTTCTGTCTGTCTGTCTGCCTGTATGTCCCGAGGCCTTTCGTTCAAACTTCGGATTTATAGTTTGGTCATTTCTAACTTAATGTAAAACTTAGTTTTTCTCTGTATTATCGTAAAATGGATTTTTGAAAAAAGTAATTTTTGAAAAATATAGTTTTCACTAGTTAACCTCCTCAAAACGGCATGATTTTGACCAAAATGCAAACTTAGAGTAAAATTGATGTTTTCAAAATTATTGCGTTCTTAATTTTCAATTCGAATCACTGGAAACGCTCACTTTAAAAACTGTTCATATCTCGAAAACCCCATTTTCGATTTCGATAAAACCCTAAAAACCAAGTAATGCTTACATCCCGAACAATAACTTGTACTCGGTTTTCAGCTAAATAGTTAAGCAATAGTATTTTTCAAACTAACAGTGCAATATTTGGTACTATTTTGTGTGTGTGCGAAATTTTACAAAAACCGCTCTAACGATTTTGATCCAAATTCATATTAAAGATAAAATCAGTATTCGAAATAAGATACGTACTTAGTTTTTCTCAAAAAATTCGAAAAAAAAACAATTTTTTTTTAATTACTTATACTTCCCAATCTATTTTCTCATATCTATGCTAAATTTTTGTTATAATCTCCCCCACTTCCGATAAAAATGCAATAACAGCTACGCAAAACTTCATTTTAGCAAATATTACCCTGATTTAAACCTTGGGACGGATCTACAATTATATACCGTGTCCAATCATCTGATTAAGGATCTCTTTCATGACAGTTACTACTCTCGGATAATTGTCATACGTTCTTGAGAAGTGGCGCAGTGTACGAAAAAACCTCAAGATATAATTTCCGCTGTTTCGGGCATCGAACCAGGGACCCCTCGCTTAGTAGTCCAACACACTAACCACCAAGCCACTGTGCCTCCATGGGTTCATCTATACTTCTATAAAAATTGTAATGTTTGCCTCTTGTAAGTGGATTTGTTCACGCATCGTGTTAAAATTACTCAACCAAGCTGTATGGATCCCTCAGTAAAACAAGGGCTTTACAGGGAGCAACATTTAGTTTTCCTAGCATCGCAATTGGCTAACTTGAACTTAATAATTTTAGATCTCAACTCATAGCTGTCTATCATTGGGAAATCGTTGCGCATGGCCTGATGGCAATCATGTTGCTTTCTGGAGCTACCCTTACTGCTTACTGCAAGAATATTGCATGTGCTTTACTATAGTCGGTAGCGTCTCCTTAATGGAATTTCAGTACTTCTTACTCAAAATCTTAATTGAAACACTAACCCACCTGCCAGTTCTTCGTTCATTCGATCTTCCTCCCTCTTAACATTTGCTCAATCAATTTGACTGTAAGTATGAGTCAAATTTAATTTAATATTTAATCTTCAGATTTATCCCTCGAATTTGTATCGATGTCTCTCATTCGGATGGAGGAAATTTAATTACGGCATCGCTCCAATAGAGCTGTAGGTGCCTTCGTTACAACCCGTCCAATCTTCTCTGTAATAGAATTAAGAAAAACCGAAACAAGCAACTTCATCAGATAATATATATATTTTATGCATCAGCACTTTTCTGCTTCTCCCCCTTTCTGCAATTGATTTGCTTAATTAATAATGAAAAAAAAATGTAAGCGCTGTCTTCAATTACCATCGTTTTATACAGAACATCTCGTGCTTGTAATTAACTTATTCATGGAAAATGAAACAGAGAATTGTAGGGTGCGGGCTGTGTGAGCTTAGCATATTAATTTCAATGTCGTATTAAAACTCATGACTATGGCCATAACTGGGTGTAGTAAATTTTAAATTTAGCAGACAATGGAGCACCTCAAACTAATCTTATTTATTCAATGGAGCGGAAAGCGAGCGCAAATGGGCTCTTTAAAATAAAGTCGATTGAGGATATTCTTGGTTATCCTCAGCGTGAGATGTGGCAGTGGAATTTTCATTATGTAATAACCTTTGGTTCAATTTTCAATCTTTTGACGTTCTAAAGACTAAAGATATCTCATCAATGCAAGAATTATAGTTCGCAAAGTGTCCAACTATTACATTAACTACCTACTACCACCTATTAGACAAAGGTACTTTTAATAAATGTGTAAAGTTTGTCTCGCTGTATGCGGATTTGTTCGTGCATCACGTTAAAACTGTTCACCAAAATTGGTGTGAAACATTGGGCTTCATGGGAGCAAGGTTTAGATTTTATTTCATCGCAATCGGCGTACTCATTTTAATACACACATGCTTTGCAATTTTATATGTCAGTTAAAAGGAATCGCTCACTGGAAAATGTAACGCATTTAGAGAAGTGAAAGAAATACCAAACGAACTTTGACATCAAGTTTGGTCCTACTAATTTCGCTTACCGGTTTCAAATTTGACCTTTATACGACTTCTTTTTCAACCACCCCTGAGCATTTGTAGTTGTTCCACTCAATGAATTCGCCGGCAAAAGAGCATACTTGAGAGAGCGGCCCCTACGTGTGGGTACTGTAAAACACCTTGACAATTTGCTACATCCATTTGATAAAATGTCGAAGGTACGGCCATAATATAAAAGTTCATAAGTACTTACTTATGGTATACCTCGAAATGTACTTCCACTAAGTTGCTTACGAATCCCCATGTGGCTGGTCTGAAAGTTTCAAAAATTTCTCTAAGCTCAGCAAATGAAAAGGGCACGAAAATACTTAGGAAATTGAAAGGGTAAACCAGCAAACTTTAAATGAATGTTTTTGATCCACTGAGCTCGGGGCTTACGTGTACGCTTTGATGATATCTTTAAAAAAAAAAAAAACTTTCGTGGACTATTCTGGGTGAAGACAAATTTCCTTTGAGTTTTTAACACCTTTTAATTGCGTAAAGTTTAAAGCGGGATTTTTAGATTTAAGTTTCTTCCACATAATGAAGTGTTTCTTTCATTTAACATCTTTGCATTCACAGCCAAAGAGATAGCGAAGGTATCCCTACAGCAATCTTGACATCTGAGTTGAACGCCGCACCCGATTGGCTTGTGTCCCAAAAGTCTATGCCCGTCACATAAATTATGGGGAACACGTTTGAGAGCGTGGCATAAGAACAAAATCGCATTTAGTACCCCACAATAATTTGATTGTCTGTCAAAAGCACAACCCTTTTCAAAAGTCATCCAATTTGAAAATGCACTCGGCTTACGAACCGTATTTGTGTACCAATATGTTCGATCCATACGAATAAGGGAATTATGTAGATTATCTTAAATATACAAAACAATCAGGTGAGCTTTGTTATCGCCTACATAAATGCGCTGAGCAATGCAATGGATACGATTCCAGATGGCAGAGCATTTACATGCTGATTCTACTGTTAGTTTGCATTCCAGGTATAAGTTCGTGACTTTGGTACACACTTTGTCCAGAGTTTTAATGCCTGCCGGCCGAAGTGCCACAATACAACCGTTATTCGATATAAAATAAATGCTTCTATGAATCAAACGGTCACTTGAGCTACGTCTATGCGGTGTACGCACGTGATGGGAATACAGAGGAGCTATATATTCAAATTGTAAAAGTGCATTATGAATAGACGGTCAGTTTAATACGAGAGGTGCTGCGACTAAAGCCTTAAGTTATCTACATGTCGGTGGTAGTAGAGCCTAATTGTAGGTCCAAGCACGTGCTTTTCGTTTTAATTGAAAAACAACAACGACAACACTTGTTCGAATGAGAATATTCTCGCTTGAGGGAAATATAAATGAGTGCATCGAAAATATTATGTAATGCAATTAGTTGGCATCCGAAGCTCTGAACATGCGGTCGTTACAAGTGCATACAAAAACGCACACTTACATTTATGGGTCTTCATTATCACCCAGTGCTGCAGAGTTATTGAGGTCTTATAAACCAGAGGGCTTGGTTGGTTGGAATTTTTGTCATTTCATACTTTGTCGTTCAATTTATTTATTTTGCATGGTTACACTAGCTGGGTCAATTTTTTTCCGATAACAATATTTGTGTTCGGTAAAATTTGATGGACCGTATTCGCAACTTTATTTAAAGTGAGATATGGTTTGCTTGGTTAAATTAATACTTAACAAACTAATTTTGTGCGAACTGTGGCTTCACGCTCCATTAATTCTGTATTACATTTTTATATGCTCTTTTTGGTGCAATTAAAAAATATATTTAACAAGGTTTTTATAAACCTACATTGCTAGCTCGACCAGTTATAACTCCGTTTTGCCTGATAAATGCGAATAATTCGTTTTGATTGAATTTGCTTTCTTCCTGAAACACAGCAACACGAACAAAACAAAAAAGATTCATGAATATCTGCACAGCTGTTATAGAGTTGTAACATTTAGAAAATCAAATAAGTTGGTTTAGTGATATAGCAAATTAAATGGTCAAAAATATTGTTCATTTTCGTAAAATACTAATAAAAACGTTTTTTTAGTTCCATCTTTTCAATACTTTTCTCCAGCAAATTATAGATTCTAAGTTGCTACAGATCCCTTCTGACAAAGGTAAATAAATATATTTACAAGTCGTTGCCACTCTTCCATTTAAGTTTTATGTACCTACAGCTACGGCATGAAGCTATCACTTTTAATGGTGGTATGAGATTGTATACCTACCAGAATGATATTTTGCTACAAAAAACTTTTAATAGTGCATTTAAATACTAAATTTTATTTAAAAAATTTGTTTCCTCCACTGTTTTTCAATTTATACCTGTTTAAAATCCCGAGTACTCTATGGTAGGTATATAAAATTGTTTTTTAAGCTGTCACTTTTTGTTTCTCTTCTTTTTGATACTGACGTTACCACTAAGCACTCTTCCTGATTTTTTTGCAATTTTTAAATTAATAACTTTCCCCTTCTTTGGAAGAAAATACAGACATTTTTTATTGTTCGTGGTATACCGTGTATGGTTGTTTTATTTGCGTGTTGAGAGGGGCTTGAAGCTTGAACGAACAATCGATCACTTTACCTAATGTGGCTATACACGAATGCAACGGAATGTGTAACAAAACCACAAGACAGGGGAGAAGTTTGCACAACTGTTATCTGAAGGGAAAAAAAAAACAGGCTGAATAACCAAGACCGCTTGACCTGTCAAATAGTGTGTATAAAGTAACTAGTGTCCCTTATTGTCATAGTGTGTCACCATCCGAAATATAATGACTGACAGTATGTACGTACACCTGTCGCACTTTGAAAGAGTCGAAAAGCTGAAGTCAGCAGGTACTTCTCTCTCCTAAATACTTTTAACATTCTCCATTACGTAGTAAGATATTGTATTCCTACAAAATTTCGAAGTCAATTCTTCTTAATCAATTCTGACATTACGATGATGGCGAACTCAAAAAAGTGGGTCGCAAAATTCTGTCCGTCTGTACGTCTGTCTGTCTGTCTGTATGTCCCGAGGCCTACAGCCTTAGCGGCTGAACGGCTTTCGTTGAAACTTCGGATTTAAACTTTGGGGGCTTACAGTTCGGGGTCGTTTTTTTTTGCATGGCAACCTCAATATTAATGGTACTTCCCATACAAAATGTTCATACCAGTTGGATTTGTTCGAAAACGGCTCTAACGATTTCAACAAAAATAGATATTTAAGCCTAAGTAGGTGAGGGAAACATAAATGCATACTCAATTTTCCGCTAAAAAATCGATTAACGGTACTTTTGAAATTTGGACATATCTCGAAAACGGTCCATACGATTGTAACAAAAATTAATTTCTAAGGTAATATGGGCATTTCTAACTCAGTTTTTCTCTGTATTATCGTAAAATGGATTTTTGAAAAAAGTAATTTTTGAAAAATATAGTTTTCCTTAGTTTACCCCAAAACGGCAGGATTTTCACCAAAATGCAAACATAGAGTAAGATTGATGTTTTCAAAATTATTGCGTCCTTAATTTTCAATTCGAATCACTGGAAAAGGCTCACTTTAAAACTGCTCATATCTCGAAAACTCCATTTTCGATTTCGATAAAACCCTTAAAACAAAGTAATGCTTACATACCGAAAAAAAAATTTGCTTAAATGACTTTGAATTTCAGTCAGACTCGCACTAAACAAGAAAGTTTCGTGCGACCCAGTCGTGCACTTTATTTACTTAAACTATTCTGAACCGACTTTGACTGGAAGTAGCCACCCATGCGCTCAGTAGCGTCACCCTACGAAAGTTTTATATGTGCCCTGGTTTTTAATAGAAACCGTCCTAGTGTTCCCCATCCGTAATATTAAAAGTACGTTTTCCCTTTCGAGGGTCTTTTCATAATCACGTCATCTCTGTGCTTCAGTTGTCTTTTAACTTTCAGTTGGTATTCTGTAGGAACTGTTTCTCTTTTTTACTTATAACTCTGTTTCCTACGTCCTCTTGTTTACTTCTATATTACACTAACAAACTTTAGTGTTTCATTAAAAAGCTTGCATTCAACTTGAGTGTATTCAAAACTGCAGAAAACAAGGAAATATTTTTAAAATACATACTTGAAGTCTTGAACACGCATTTATCCTTAATTACCCGTAGTGTAGTAACTTACAAAATTCTTACAATCCATGGGCCAACCAGCTTAGAACCTATTCGTCTTTTGCCATACAAACATTAATTCTATGCAGCACATGTCCCCAATTTGTCTGCCGTACCACATGTGCCATCCCACTCTCTTTTGACTTAATCCGTCGCCTTTTAGTGAAATCGTGCGCTATACCTACTGAGTTTGTTACACAATTCTATGGTAACCGTACAAATGACGTTAGCTGGGATTAGTCAGAAGAAATCTTATTATGCTTGGCCGTTCAGTGCTCAAAACCATCTCAAATTACGTCAAGTATAGTGATTACGTTTACGCAATTGATTGGCCTTAAGTGGTCAACCGTTTTAGGGGGGTATACTCTATTTTGTAAGCAAATTCAACCTAGTGCACTTTACTGACTGTAAGAGGCATCAAGTTCACTCATCCAATTAAATTTATTTAAATGCCAATAATTTACTTTGTACCACTGACAGCTGCCAGTGCGCGAACAGTTTCCACTGAAGAGCAAACCTTTTGACAAACTGTAGAAAGTGGCAAGTTCGTGCTGGAGAGGTATACCGATTGCGATACCTTTGCCGGATATTTGTGGATGCTTTCACTGCAAAGCGACAGGTTACTTCCTACAGTTTGTGTCTGTGGTGAAAAAAATAGATAAAATAGAAACAAATCCAATCATAACAAGAACTGAAGTGGCAGCAAACTTTGACAATTAACTTGAAAGGTCTTATAAAATTCACGTAGGTACTCCTACGACTATGCGAGTTGGCTTATAGTCAACATGCCTTAGCAGTAAATAAGACTTATATCTGTCTGCTACACCCGACCTCGGAATCGAGTCGCAAAGATCCAATATGTCCACACCATACTAAAGACGCAGCCATCTCGATCTAATGGATGATGCGAACAGAGTTTGTGTCTTCAGGCGGGTGTTTCGCTGACCATACTGCATACGGATAATGGATAAGGGGGCGGTTTGTCTCCACAATGAGTTCATATTTTGTTCCTGCTGCCACAAGCGTATTACCCACGCACTCATACGAGTATGTTGCTCTATCAGTAGGTACCCCAGTCAATTATTTAATTGTTTTCATTTACAGCGGAGCAAGGGATCCCCACGGAATCTTGCATTCAATTAAAGCGCTCGCTTACAGTTACAAGTGCAAAACAAAATCAAAACCATTTCACACTCTGATAAGTTGTGCACGAGTATGTAAGCCACTGCACGAACACACAGAGACGAAGAACGCTATATTTACAGATAAGTGGCACTAGCAAACCATCTCGCCTGCCACAATAGATGGAGCATCCGGATTAAGATAATTAGATAGATACGAACGAGTACATTTTGTTCATGCTCTTTATATGCTTTTCTCTTTATCTCTCGGAAGGCGATGGGTAATAAGTTAATTGCAAGTACATAATTAGCCTGTGGCACAGAAAGTGTATGCATCCAAAACTGGAAGTACTAGCACACCCTTTGGATGCAAATATGCGGCTACTCACTGAAATTGAACAAGCTCCCAAGGTCGTTCTAGTTGCGCAGACACGCGCTGCGTGTTATGAAGAAATACCCCTACTGTGCAAGGCGCATTTGATACGCTTGGCGAAAGTGCTTACATATGATACGATTTGCATTCCACGGTCTGCTAGTGCGGTTGTCTTTCGTTTTAATTACTGTCCAGTCCAGTCATCGGATATGAAGACATGGATTACCAACAGATATGCGACACCCAACCGTTTCAATTTTAACTTTCAATTTTCTAGACAGGTCAGAGTTCATGTTTACACAAGTTGGCGCAGTAATTTCTTTGCAAAGGCCAACACAGTAATTGCGCGACAATTACTTTGATTCACATTTATTTCCTCTGACGGACCGTAGGACAGGCACGTAGATGTTGGAGTACCAGTAGCTCAAGTGGGTTTAGTCTTGAGGCACGTCAGGAATGAAATTGAGTAGGGAAATACCAGTGTACCTAATTGTAATTGGTTTCTTAACAGACACCCGCCTTTGTCGGTATAATTAGTGTCAAATGAAATCAAGTACTGAACCTACGGATGCTGTTGGACAGACTTTCCATTGTACTCTGGGTGGAGTAGGCGGCGTAATTTGCAATCGAGCCAAGAATCGATATAATGCACATACTTAGGTGTGTGTTACACTGCTTCTGTCGAACTCGACTACAAATTGGATAACTTTTCACTATTTTTCATGCGACAATGTGAGTGAAAGTTGTGGGCATACATGCTCTTTGTCGGGTGACGTGTGAATTGGCAAATAGAAAAAAGCCGCACAAATGTTGCTGATCGCATACAGTTTGTGTAGTCACGACACGTGACTTTTGTTGTTTTTTTGATACATTTTTTTTTCAGACTTGTCCAATTTTTTTAAACAAAATTTCGTATTCATTGCGTACCCGTCGTGATAATTGTTGTGAATCTCGTTTTTGGACATCCTCTCTATCGTTCCGTCCGCCTCATCGGACATAAGGGAAGCGGTAATAAAATCATCGCAACGACGAGATATAAATTATTTTTATTTGTCGAGCAATGTGGATGAGTGGGTCGTATAAACGCACATAAAATACTTAAGGTTAGCATGAGGTAGTGAAATGTTTTCACTGTAAATACAAGTACGAAATACAGTTACCAACGTGTTCTAAATCGACTTTTACACAATACAAAGTGTGTAACACGAGAACATGCGATGCTCTTTCAATATATTTCATATAGTGGAGCTCTCGTGGCGAATATGATTGTTATCTTTTATACGATTTAATTCTCTTTGCACTCGTCTAAACGTCTTTCAGGAAAGAACCATTCTTGTCGAGAGATTTAAATTGAAGATACCCACACAATGTAGTGCAGTAGGTTTGACTATAAACCAGTGCTTTCGAAATTGCATTCATAAATTACACTCGTACGGTAAGTGGTTCCAGCTGTGGCAGCACTCGACCCCAGGGTAACATCAAGTTCGTTAACTAACGTCATGAGTCATGACATGACTAATTGTTTGTTCAAATACGTTGATGGGTTTCAATACTGTTTTTATTGTGGTACTCTTTTCTAGTTGCACTTGCAATTCATCAATAAATAACCTCGTCAGTCTACATTCCGAAGTCTCCAATTCATCTCGTAATTATATTCGCTTGTTACACTGTAAGAAAAAAATGATATAGGTACAATGAATATTTTAGAACTATTATGTTTTTTTTCAACTTATGCCTAGTATGCTGTTCCAGGAAAGCTAAAATTAAGCGTCTCTCCAATGTTTCTCTCCAACGCGTCGCTTAATTTTCGTTTAATTTTTTTTGGTTTTTTTATTTGTACTTCCTCAAAAACCTCTTCCAGGTACTCCTCGTTAAAATATTCCATTTCTAAAAGAAATTAAATTAACAACAGCGAATTTTTTTGTGTTGAACTTACCATTCTCCATACTGTTATGTTGCTTTCGTTTAAAATACCGATATATTCCCTGATCTGTAAAAAATTTTTTTAGCATTAATACGCCTACTAAAATTCTGTAGAGATTTTTTTCGTACAGTGGCTAACAAATTTAGCTTGAACTGCGTACTGCTTGGCTTAACTGATTTGCTTAATTTTATCTTTGGAGACATTTTTGTATGGGGGCTTAATTTAAGCGCGAGCAGCATACTAGGCTTAGTTATAAAAAATAACATTTTTGAAATAAATTGCTTCGTTACTATTTAATTTCACTGTACATATTGGCCATAGAAGTGATTAGATGAATATTTTTTTTTCGAAAAATGTATTATACATTTAGTGAAAATGTTGTTACTTTTTTTTAGCAAATTCTTCTGTCCTTGTTGTCATTTAAATCCTGTGTATACAATTATGAGACCAAAATGTATGTCTGTACCATAAATGGTCCACCAGCTGCATCTAACCTATATTCCCTGCAAATTCTGTAATAATTCCTTTTTCACAAACTTTTAGTTTTGCTATCTGCAAATATGTGTAGAAAATGGCGGCAATGCATTTTATTTAACGGTACTGGAATTTTCGGTTTGGTAAAATTTGGTAAAATTCCATTCTCATGGAGTTGGCAAAAAAAATAAAGTGCACGACTGGGTCGAACGTAACTTTCTCGTTCATCAAAAGTTTGGTTGGTTATTTTCTTATTTTATTAAGTAGGTAGGTAAAGATCTGAGAACCGATGCTAGATAAAAGAAATGGGTGCAATTATTTTAATGTGGATATTCAACAACAGGGTAATATTTTCTAAAATGAAGTTTTGCGTAGCTGTTATTGCATTTTTATCGGAAGTGGGGGAGATTATAACAAAAATTTAGCATAGATATGAGAAAATAGATTGGGAAGTAAAGGGTTTTCCAATAAGAGGTGTTATTGTGAATGACCCGCTATTTCGGCGTTTCGGTGCTGTCACTTTTGAAGCTTTTATTCTTTGACATTTGACAAGTAGAAACTACGCCATTACTAAAAATGGAACGATAAACGCTTCAACTACGCATTGAAATTATTAAAATTCACTACAAAAATGGTGAAAATCTTGCAGTCACAGTTTGCAAAACTTAAGCATTTTTTGGTCGTCGATGATTAATGATTTTTTATGGTCGGAGTTGGACAACGTTTACTTTTTACAAGACGGCGCTACGTGCCACACAAGCAACGAAACCATTGATCTTTTACGGGAAAAGTTTCCGGACCGTGTTATCTCTCGAAGAGGTGATCACAATGAGCCACCGAGATCTTGTGATTTAACACCTTGCGACTTCTTCCTTTGGGGCCACGTGAAAGATAAGGTCTACGCCAACAGCCCAGCGTCGATTCAAGACCTCAAAGATAAAATTCGTGAGGCTATCGAGGATATAGGGCAGCCACTTTGCGATTTGGTTATGGAAAATTTCATGAAAAGGATATGGTCCTGTATGTGTGCTCGTGGTGGCCATTTGGCTGATGTTGTTTTTCATTATTAACGGCATACCTTCCTCTTTATTATGAAACATCCGATCATTTATCTCAAAAAATGGCATTTTTCTTTGAATACCAAAATAACACCTCTTATTGGAAAACCCTTTATAAGTAATTAAAAAAAAAAAAAAATTTTTCGATTTTTTTGGAGAAAAACTAAGTAGGTACGTATCTTATTTCGAATACTGATTTTATCTTGAATATGTATTTGGATCAAAATCGTTAGAGCGGTTTTTGTAAAACTTCGCAGACAAAATAGTTCCAAATATTGCAATGAAAAATACTATTGCTTAACTAATAGCTGAAAACCGAGTACAAGTTATTGTTCGGGATGTAAGCATTACAGCATTGGTTTTTAGGGTTTTATCGAAGTCGAAAATGGGCTTTTCGAGATATGAGCAGTTTTTAAAGTGAGCCTTTCCAGTGATTCGAATTGAAAATTAAGGACGCAATAATTTTGAAAACATCAATCTTACTCTTTGCATTTTTGTCAAAATCATGCCGTTTTGAGGTAAACTAGGGAAAACTATTTTTTATTAAGTTAGAAATGACCATATTACCTTAGAAATGAATTTTTGTTACAATCGTATGGACCGTTTTCGAGATATGTCCAAATTTCAAAAGTACCGTTACTCGATTGATTTTTAGCGGAAAACTGAGTATGCAGTTATGTTAACCTCACCTACTTAAGCTTAAATATCAATTTTTGTTGAAATCGTTAGAGCCGTTTTCGAACAAATCAAACTGGTATGAAAATTTTGTATGGGAAGTACCATTAATATTTAGGTTGCCATGCAAAAAAAAAACGGCTTCGAACTGTAAGCCCCCAAACATTAAATCCGAAGTTTGAACTAAATCCGTTCAGCCGCTTAGGCTGTAGGCCTCGGGACATACAGACAGACAGACAGACGGACAGAATTCTGCGACCCACTTTTTTGAGTTCGCCTATCATCGTAATGTCAGAAATTGATTCATCTCGAGTTCGAAATTTTGTACGAATACAATATCTTTCTCTTACTACGTAATGGAGAAAGTTATAAATCACAACAAAGTTTACTTGCATAAAGCAGAGTGCAAATTTTAATATATTATTTAAAAATTTGTATGCATTGGTATGCCTTGGTTATATTTATTGGTCTGTTGCCTAACAATAACGGATTCGAACACATTAGTCAAATTTAGCTTCGTTCCCTTACGCAAAAGTTGGGCATATTTATTACCATAGTGATCAAATCGGGCACACTTTTTATAATTTATTTATTTATAATTGTTAGAAATAAAAGTAAAGTTAATATTTCTAATTCAACGAAGGAATTACAAACTGCCAACGAGTTGGTATTTTAATAAATATAGTATCGGTTGGCAGCCCAATCAGTCAATTGAATATTTAACGATTAGCCATCATTCATGAACTAAACACTTCTTCAAACTGCAGGACAGCAAACACACTGTCATCCAGCCCTACAAATTTCTTTGGGCTTGTTTTTTATAGCTGTCAAATTAAATTGAAAAAAATTTGATTTACTTTCGTAATTTTTGTTACACTTTTTTTCTAGAAAGTGTGAAAACTATAGTCGTCAATTAAACCTAACCGAATTGAAGGAATTTATTATTTTTTTTATAAACACTGAGAAGTACACGAGTATGTTTCAGCAGTTTATTCGTTGGACCAGCCATTACCCAACATCAGTCCTAATCCGAATGGAAGTCAACGGTAACGCTAACGAACAATTTGCAACCTTTTTTAATATAAATATAAACAGACGAGTATAAGTGAGTTATTACGATCTTAAGTGCACCACTTGAAGAAGACCCACAAATTTCAAATCAAATCCGATGGTTTATCGATTTTTTTATCTCAGTATTTAGGGAGAAAGAGTATCTATATTGAAAATATATAAAATCCACTGACCTGTCAATTGACAAAAGTGACATAAAGCCGTCTGTAAACGACATAATGTTTTTATAGCTTGAAGCTATATATCCACTCAAGTGTAATATGAAGAATGTAGAATGAAGAAGCTGCTTTCACAGCGGATAAAGTAACAGCATCACATAGCATTTTATGTTTACCCTTACAGTTTATATATATATATATATTTTGAGTTGTATGTATTTGAGGCAAGACATTTGAAATTGTGTTTTAGAGGTATACCGGGGACAAGCCTGCTATCACTTTACCAAGCAGTATAAATTGAAAAGAAAATATAAAGTAATGATAAAAATTAAATTATTTCTATTAATTAAAAGAATCCTGGACACATTTTCAAATAGGCAGTCAGTATCTACATGACAAACAAATAACATAGAACCTACTTAGCTCAATGCTGCGTTTCAAATTAAAATCGAAATTGGTTAGTAAATTATCGTGTTTTCAAAAATTCAAAAGAACAAAAAAATATATGCGGACAAAGGGCACGTTCAAGTCAAAAAATGCTTCTTAGAGCACGTCTACACGACTAGCCGAATACTAATTTTAACTTCCATGAATCCACGATAAGTGTTTGGTCTGTTCTCAGATGACCCAGACGGTCAGTCAGAACAAACTCCTTTAAAGGTTATAATTTTGGCAGCACTTAAGCGAAAATAATAACGCTGCTTATTACGAATTTGAAGCTTTGAATATATCCGTACATTAAAGCAAAATATTTGAAAAAGCGTTCTGCTAAATTTGGTTGTTTGTTTAGCTACATGTAAGAGAGTGAAAGTAATAGTGTTTCGATTAAATAGCTTATTGGTGGGGTACATTTTCTTTAATTTTACCTGAGCATGAACATCTTATGATACCCTTTTGATACATTACGAAGGCATACATGTAGTTACTTTATTTCCGTCATTGCCCTTCATCATCAAATATGTAGTCAGCTTTCTAATGTTACCTCGAGCGGTAACTTCTATGATTTCATTGCCATGACAATTACAACTTAAAAAAATGTAACCAAAAAATGTCGGTGTATAGCAAAATGCAAGTCAGAAGTTACGTCTTTTCCTTTCTGAAAAGCAAACCGTAAAAAGATCCGAAACTCATTAAACTAGTCTCATCCGCGAAGTGGATTAACAGAGCTGCCTTGTATCTGAAAACAGTCATATTAGTTTATGCATAACTAAACGTAGCGTTACTCTCCGCGCTGAGCTAATTATACGATTTTAATGAAATTATATTTTTTTTTTGTTGCAAATATCCCATTCACTCGTCTCATCTTCCATTCACTGATTCCCTTATTAGATTTCATATGCCAGTTGCATAATACTGATGACAGTCAGTAGAAAACGCTACGGTAGCTGGCTCATTGGAGCATCAATGAAATGATTTAACTATACAGATCACGTGAGAGTGTTCCATTCATCAATTATTGCTGAATGAGTTTTTTTTTTTAATTACAAGCACGACACTGTAAGTTTTGAATTGGAGATGTTCTGGTATAGCTATTATATATTTTTATCTTTACTGCCCTAATGACAAAGACACTTGAAAAGAATATTGAAAGGTCTAATCATATCGGTTCTGTTGTTTGTAATCTACTTAGAATTACATTGTGCACAAGTTGATTAACCTTACGAACCTTACAGGCTTAAAGTGGGAAAAGTGTAAGCTGGCAGTAACTTTACCTTTGTAGGGTGGGCCATCTAGTGGTTTATTTTTAAATCATAGGTTATTTTGACACTGTCAGCAGTTTTCCGCTCGAAATCTTGACAGAAAGTCAGTATCACACCTCCGCGGAACGAAATGAGTCGCTTTACGCTTAAACAACGTTGGGAAATATTGAAAACTTTTTTCCAAAGTGAGTGCTGTGTAGCCCAAACAGTGTGTTTTTCGAAAAGAAGTTTTGGCCGAAGTGAAGCACCCACCGCGCCAGCTGTACGTTTGTGCAAAAAGTTCGTGAGACTGGTATACTAGCGGACAACACTTACGGTCCCCGTCGTACGTACGTTGCGCACAGGCGAGAATGTGGCTGCTATAGCCGAGAGTGTAAGACTCAATTCACGAATATCAACTCGAAAATGAGGCTGGGAACAACGTTTCGGTCAACGGTGGGGGTTACAGAGATGTTAACGACTTTTTTTTTTACTAAAATTGAAGACATGGATTTGGACGACCTCTGGTTCATGCAGAATGGCGCATAAATTTCATAATTAATGGGAGTGTTTGCTTTTACTAATAAAGTCATAATACATGGAAAAATTTAATTTTGTTCATTTTGTTGCATTTTTAAAAAGAAACTCGTATGTGGCCCACCCTGTATGTATATATTTATAAAAATAATGTTCCTGGGGACATGTATGTTTCCAAATTATCAAAGTCTGTTATATTCAACGTACGTTGTAAAATTTTCAACTAGGTCTACCACCTCATGTACTAACCAAGAATTTTTCCCTTTTTCCCCTTTCACCGTACTCAAATTTCCTTTTAAAATCCCACGATACTTTGTTGCGTCAAAATTCATTTTTTAAAAGTAAAATTTGTATGACACGGAAAGAAAATCACGTTAAATTAACCTTTAGTAGAAAAACCGCAGTTTGTAACAATGCCATGATTATTTTTTGGTACTAGAAAATTTTGATAAAAGACATGAGCTGTTTTTTATGGACATTCAAATGGACAGTGAAGAAGTAAGCACTTAAAAATTGAACGCCATCACAACCGGTTCCTTGGCAGTTATAAATTAATTTCGGTGGGGGCTGTCATGCAGCAAAACACTGCTAATTCCGTCTGCAACACGTGTTGTTTGAAAACAATTAACTCTTTAAAGGACTTATCGTGTGCGCAGTTGTTAGTAGATATTTATTTGTCGACAAAGATTAATGTGTCGTTATTGTGTAAGACATATCTTAGAAGAATAATTTTCAGATTAAGCCATCAATTAATTGGTGGGCCTTTTGGAGTGCTTAGGAATAAATTCGTGATGGAGCGAAGTTGTATTCATGCGGCTCTAATTGGTTGTTGTGTAACACAATATTTGTGCACGCTAATTCCTCGAGCCTATTGTCATGAATAGCCGTGGCTACAATAGTACATGTGCGTTTCATTTAATATTTATCCCAATCGAATTCAGTGTACCTAATATGATTTTATTGATGGCATTTCTGAAATGTAGGCACATTTCAGGTTTTATTTGAAGGTACAAGAATAAAGTTATAGCCATAATGGTTGCTAGGTTGCCGTTTATGCAAGTGTGAATTGAGTCCGATTTCTGTAAGTTACGCAGCAAACAATTTCGTAACCAAGCACCTATTTATCTCTCTATTCGATAGTGACACCTACCCTCTTCCCATTAGGAATGATGAATGGAATCCACTGTTGTTGCAAATGGTAACATTCATCGTTCGAAAAATTGCTGCGGATTCAGTGATACGTTATTTACGGTCATACTATTCACTCCGGGTGTAAATCAGGGTCGGCATTCTGTAAGGCGAGACGTTCAAACCTTTTCGTGTGCACGAAGAAAATTGCTTGTGTAACATAGGGCAAATCATTCGTGCGCACGAAAACGTTTGATCGTTTCGACTTACAGAATCTGACCCCGGGTTTAAGTTAATTTTACCCCCGACCATTTAATTCGCTTTTTTAAACCCGACAATTGAAATCTTTATCCGTAATATTCACTCAAAAACATGCATTAAACCCGCTGAATTAAAGATGGCTTTAAAAGCGGATTTAAAACAGTTGAAACCGGTTTTAACCCGTTTAAATCTACGTAATGTCAAATTTCACAAAAAATTACATTTGTTTTTTGTTGTTTGTCACTTTTAAATTTATTTGATTTAATTTGTGCCCAGTTTTATTTTTAGATGCATCAATTATGCCGAAAAATAAAAATAAATAAAGAAACTCTCAAGCAGACGACATTTACGAAAATTACGAAAGTTTCCATACAGTGTCGTCTGAAGACGAGGACCTGTAGTTGGATGTTGGAGGTGAACACTCGGAAGAAAAAAAAGATTGTTAAGCGAGGAATTTTGAGATTCTTAAAAAATTGTAAGTTAAAAGTTCTTGGTTCAAATATTATTTTTGTTAACAAGAACTCGTTTTAAAGTTTTCAAGAATCAGGTATTCAGCGTAAGAATAATATACTCTCCGTAAGTATTTTATTACATCATTGCCAACAATTTCATTCTTAAATTAAAGATTTTGATATTTGGGCTAATTTTAAGCAACGAAAATTGTTGGCATTACAATTTATTTTTCTGTGTGAATGAATGAAATATTTATTTTTACTTTTTAACATGAATTAAAAAACAAATTATTCAATGATTTTTTTTTGAAAATAATTAATTATTGCTGTTCTTGATGTTGTTAATCACGGTCATGTTTTTCTCGCCTTTGTCTTCGTTGAGATGCGTTTGGAAAGCGATGCCATCCTTCAAACAAATCAGCAAACCCATTCAAGATTACTTCGCGCGCAATTGGCCGATGAACAACACTACCAGGACGAGTATGAGGACTGATTGTGTTGAGGATCGTTTCGGAGGTGGTTCGATTTCATTCCACATTTCCTTATTCACGTCTCGTGGCAACGGCGAGATGCCTCTTTTTTTATGCCTTATTTTTATTCGACGACGAGGACAACCGACGTTGATTTACCAACAACTGCTCTTTCATCAGCTCTCCGAAAAATTCGTCTTCAGACGACATCAACATATCATACAGGAGTGCAGTTTAAATCCAATCGGATAAAACGCTGTCAAGCTTAAAAAACTGGGCTTATGTTTGGGTTTAACGACTGAATATTACGGACTTGGGTTTAGTTTTTGGGTTAAACTTTAAGCTGGATTATAGTGAGTAAATAATATGGCCGTCACTTTGTGTCTTTTCTTTCAATACGCATAATAAAACTGTAAAGTTTGTATGGGGATTGGATTTACGCATCGCGTTAAAACTACTTTCCGAATACGTATGAATTTCTCAGATATACAAAGGGGTTAGAACTGAGCAACATTCAGTTTTCAGGCCAGCTGATTCTGATTTACTAAAATTTTAAAATTATTTTCGATGTCAGTTCTCTCATTGGGAAATGTTTGCGCATTGACTGGCGGTAGTCGTGTTCGTGTGTCGCCTTGTTTTCGTTCATTTGGCGCTGCTTCTTAGCCGACAGTTGAAGTAAAAAAGAGGTAAATAACGGAAAAAACACCATCGGTGTATATTGAATATGTCTTGTCTCTAAACATGTCCAGTGAACCTTTGTTATGCGTTCAACGACATCCACTTATACGGCACAACATTCACAAAATGCAGCCATATTTCAATTATTGTTTTTAATTTTCATGCATAATTAACAACTATTAAAAACAATCATCTGGTATGTAGCACAAGCAATTACATTCCTCTGTTCTGTCTACGAATGTCTTATGTCTTGTAATTTTCCCAACACATTTGAATTCAAAACTGAAATTGTGGAAATTATTCGTGTACCATTTGCTGATTATGCATTCAGTAGATAAAACGAAAATTTCGTTGATTGGTGTATTGGTGTCTTTTGCCACAGGAGCTTTTCACGAGGAAGCAACAGCAGATGCTGTTTTTTTTATTATTTATCTCAGTATTGTCTAAAATAAAAGTTAAAAGGTTGGTTTTGTCTGTAATTTTGTTTTTCTTCTCCCTCGTGGAATTATGTTATTTGGCTTGGTGTCAGCACGGTGGCAGCTTACACACACGCGAAGTACGTAAGTTAAGTATCCACCACCGTGAAACAAAACCAGATGCTTTTGGCTGGTTTTTACATATTAAATATTTATAACATTACAACGAAACATTACATGTAATTCTCCGGAAAAATTCGCGGATTTAATTAACCTTTTTTCTTTGTTGTGTATAGTGAAAATGATTTTGTTTGAAGGAATACAATGTGGAAGCGGAATTTGTTCTTTATAATTTAAATAGAGTGTGAGACCTAGTTCCTACCTAGAATACATTAATGATTCTTGGGAAAATTTGATTTATTCTGGTTAGTACCGAAACTTATGTATAGGTTGAGGTAAAAGAAACCAGTGGAAATATTTGTTTGACTTTGGTATTAGGTAACGTTTCTCTGTATACTTCGGCTTTATGCAAACTTTTAAAGTCGAAGTTTTCACTAAGTCCAATAAAGCTTGAGGGCGTCTTTTGCAATCAACACCCGGATTTGAACTCCCTGAGGTAAACCCAGACAACGATGCATACTACGAGTATGAATCCGAGAAGACAGCCACAATTTATGTAAAACAGATCTAAGAAAACTAGGTTCGCTGGATGCAGGGAAATAACTTCACGGGCAATAACTTCATATGGGAAATAACTTCACCTTGAGTGGGAAATAATTTCACTATTTTTATGTGAAGTTATTTCCCACTCCAAGTGGGCAATGACATCACCACCAATTTTGTAAAATATTTCCCACCTACAATTTGAGTATATTTTTGATTCTAACTGAAAAAAAACAACAACAAAATCAAATTATTTATAAAGATGTTAGTATAATTTAACTAACATTATGAATAACAAATTTGCATGCTAAACAGTGACCCCAAGCAGTAGGGTAGCCGCATACTTTTCCCACTGTGTATGACTTGTGGCTTACATAATGTCGTCGCATGTTAAGAGAAATTATTTCCAACAAAAAAGTAAAGTTATTGCTCACTTTCAGTGGGAAAGAACTCCACATAAAATAAGTGAAATTATTTCCCACTCAAGGTGAAGTTGTTTTCCCTGCGAATTTATTGCCCGTGAAGTTATTTCCCTGCACCTAACGAACCTACACAACCATGTCACTGCAAATAAAGCCATCCTTACATACTCCCCCAAATCTATTCCTTTCTATACGCTATGCTCTTGTATTGAATTACTTTGATAATTTGAATTAAGTAGGATAGGTAATGTTGAGAAAAATAGAGAAGCAGTCTCCGAGTAAGAAAACTGCTAGAAAAACAATTTAGGAGTGGAAGAAATCGGTCTTAGACGTAGAGCATTGTAGAGGACTTGACAGTCTTTTTGACATTTTGTAGCGCAACGAATCAGTAAATATTAAGTTGCTGCGAATGAAAACATTCAATTAAAGCTTAAATGTTGTCATTATTTTACCACTTCATTAAAGAAACAAAACCACTCAAAGTTGTCGGACTTACATTACCATGCTATAAGGGAAGAACTTACCGTTGGTATTCATTCGCATCGTGTATATTGTTTCTCTCATTCCATTTGCTCAGATGTAACTCGACAGTCGATAATCTGCCTTCGACACTTCCAAAAGGGTCCGCTAATGAATTGCATACTTTTCCCATCCTGACAATCGGAAATATATGCTCAGGTTCTCTGTCTGTTCTGCTCCAGGACATAATTCCTTCACATTCGAAATCCCTCGTATTGCGCCACAAACAGGATGTAAATCTTTTTATTTTCCCAATCACTGTAGGTAATCGCACTCTGACAAGCAATTGATTGGGAATTTAATATCCAAGGATGCGGCGGCTACTCTTTTGTTTGTCATTTAATTAACATGATAATTTGCATCACATAACTCTATTCGTGACAAAAAGCATTCACATCATTATTTTATTTGTCTCTTGCAGGTTATCCATGGGGTGCACATAGAGCCCGCCCACGTGATACGAAAACGAAGCATCGATCAGCCCTTGAGGATACTATTGTTCTACGATGAATCGGTGTACAGGTAGGTACAATCACATTCCTAGAATTAGTTTTACAAATCTGCAGAACCATTCAAATTTGCAAAAAGAAAAGCGCTCCCTTCGGACAATTGGCCGAATGGCACATGAAGATTGACAACTGCTGTGAATCCGAAAAAGTGATTTTTCTATCCACTGACTTATTATGTTCGTTTGTGAAAGTACACAAGAAGCATAGAAAAATGAAAAACGTCAAATATCTAAAATTAAGATAGAAATCTCTCAATTTCAAGTGAAGTACGTGATCGGTTTTCTTACAAAAAGTTTAAGAAATGTCATTTTGACATTATCGTAAAATGCAGCATCTACAAAATAAGTTGGAATTGCATTTTTTAAAAGCTAAGTATGTACCTATTAAAGTTACCATTTTGAATGCGCTGATATGTTCTAGGAGAATATTCGATTAAAAGTTCTTCCTCCGACATCGTTGAAGACGAAAATAAATACCTAGAGTTTTACTTTTCAAACTTTTGAGCTGTCACTGTCACTTAGTTGGAGAGCAGGCTTGCCTCGAGATATGAGTATTAGTGGGATTGAACGATACATGGAAGAAACCTGCAGGTTTTTTTTTAGTCAATAAATTAGTAAAGAAATTGTAGTTCGTTTTCTTCTTTCAAAATAATAAAATAAAAACATTACAAAATTAATTTCAAATCACTCTTTGCAGCTTTGCTTCTTTTCAATAGATGACGCTCTTTTGTTTACACGTAACTATGGAAATGAATCTCTTCGGAAAAGATGTCGTTCCTTTTGCTTGTTTCTATGGAAACGAACTTCTTTTTGAAAAAAAAAATCCCATTTTCGTTTACGTTACTACGAAAATTTAAACTTGACGGTGGCATGTGCTTCTTTGCTAATCCGCTGTAAAACTGTAGCGCCTGTGCTATTTTGGAACATATTTTCTGGCAAAAGTATATGAAAACGACATTTCGCTAGCAGTCCGTATTTAGTATGTCTATCCCACTGGAAATTTGTCTATTTATAACGTCAAAGTTACCAGCTGTCATTTATATAATCAAAAGCCGGTAATAATTGGGGCGATGTAATTAATCCTCAGATTTTAATGAGCGTGTGGGAGGTATGTTTTTTTTTTTGTAATCCCCTCTCAAATTGTGTGCAATGATTCAGCATTATGAGTTGTCAAAAATCATTAACTTACCTAATCACTAATCAGCTTTGCTCTGAATATTTAATTCCGCTTAATGGGAGATATTGAAAAATGATTCCTCATGTAGAATTATTGATACACGCTGACGCACATGCCATATGATTATGCAGCGGTTTTCTCTGATTTTTTTTTTCAATGTCAAACGTCAAATGTTATTCTGTGGCTTATGAAGAGAAGGAAACTCCTTGGTCTGAATACGGAATGCTCCCCAGGCAATTACTTTTTCGATTCGATTACTTTTTCGTATAAAATCATTTTCTTGATAGATTCGTCTGGGCTTTGTTTCTTGTTACCAGTGGAGAAAAGTCTTTCTAATTTTCTGTGTTTTTTTTTTATAAGTCATGGCAAAATTCTTGGGAAATACAAGAACTTCCCCCCTTTATTTTGAACTTCCCCCCTTTATTTTGTTCCTTTAAATTTGTAATCCAAAAGCAGGGAAGTACTTTAATTGTTTGGTTAGGACTGTATTGTTCAAATTGGGGGAAGGTTTTTTCCTTCATAATCCACTTAAAATGTAGTAAAGTTTATAAAGGACAGCAGGATCTGCCTTAACATTTTTTTACGGATTGTTTACCGTGATTAAATTATTAAGTGCGTTTAGTAGCGGTTGTTATGGAACTTCCCTATTCGAAATCAGTGCCCTATGAAATAATGAATATGCGTAGTATGCGCAAGGTGTTGTGGATTTTTTGATGTTTTTTTTTTGCAAAAGTTGTTGTATGTACCTACCATTGCGATACGCGATGAAACAGGACTGACTAGACTGTGAGCCTCTGGCTGAGTGTTGCCATTGGTCTTCCCGACCTTACCATAGCAAGGGGTAGGTTAGGGTTAATCCTGAGAACTGTCATTCATACCTATAGGCAGCATACAGGGGAAGATCATGATCCCCGTCAAAAGGAAACCCGCAGGATTCTATTTATATCTACTTGATCCATCTCTCACTCGCTTCCTTTCCAAGATTTCTTACAGCAGCAGCAACCACCCATTAATGCGTGTATAAATTTATACACGTTATGTAGAAATGCAGCTACAGCGGGACTCACTACTTCACACTTCAAAGTTTTCCAAGCATCACATGCAGTGCCAACATCAAGGGTATTTGCCCAGAGAAAGCTTCTCAATCCATTCCATAAACTAAGTATTAACTAGACTGAAAGCTTCGGCCAAAAGCGAATTAAAACTTAGTTTTCCATCTTGCCTCTCAGCTTGACAACCTACGTCTATTTTAAGTTAATTTTCTTATAATTCGCTTCGTCCAAGTTCTGAAAGCCAGTTCAAAAGCTTTGCTGCGCTTCCCATTAAAAGATTTTCCTTAAATATTTTCTAATCAATTTTTTCCAGAAAATCTTATCATAACCGAGCTGCATACAAAATCTGCCCTCTTCTTTACCTTGGCGTTTTATTATTAAAGTCACTCTGGCATTATTCTATTCGCTTCTACTCTTAAAAGTTTCCTTAACATTTTTGTGCCCGAAGGTCACTTCCAGTGGTGCTGCTGGGATGGAGTCAGCAATTTATAAGATTTAAGTTCATTCTTCATGACTTTTGTGACCTCCACTTTTCTGTGTAGTTTCTAAGTGATTTACAATTTGATTCTTTGCGAATACATAAACATGAGTTCCAGAGGGAATTTGTGGATACCTCGGAATTAATTTCTTGTTGAATTCATTACATACTCCGCAACTTCTTTTGAATGCGAAACAGCGTAGATTCATTCGGGTGCACGTCTGCAAACGTTGAATGGGTGGCCAGATAAGAACGATAGGGAACAAATTTAGATAAAACAACATTTATTCTTTCTTTATTTTGAAGCTGCATTGTGTGGAATAGCACATGATTTAAATGTCCGCCTCGCTTGTGCTGGCAGTGCTTCAAGCGGTCGGTCCAATTTTTGATGCCTCGGTCTAATATGTACGGCTTAATCTCGGTAATAGCGTCTCGAATGTTGGCTTCGAGCTCGTACGAATGGGTTGGCTTGTTAGCGCAGACTAAGAATTGATGCTTGGTCGATATTTTGTGGATTTTTTTCGCTCCAATAACGGCAATTTTGTCTATATTGACATAGCCGCTGAACCAAGAATGGGCCTCGTCCGGGTAGATAATTTTTTGGCCATTCTCCGGACCTCCGGTCAACTTTTCTACCTCACGAGGATATTCCTACTGATTTCGATAAATTTTCTTAATAATTTCCGCACATTCGGCAATCGTGAAACGATGCATGACAAAATGGCAAACCTTATTGCATATTTTGACAGCTGGATGTCATTGATAACTTTGACAGTTGCTGAAATAAAACAAATGGAAAAGCATCATTGCTTTTTGGTCACCCTTTACTATTAAAACTTTGCTAAAAGACAGCGGAAAGTCGTACACGTTCTCGTATCGTCGCATATACTTAATAAATTTAAAGATATGACAGAGAAACCAAAACCAGTCACCCTTCCTTTAAATGTTTCGTATACTTTCGTCTTAAAATTAATGAAAAGTTTAAGAAAGCTGACAGTTCAAGTATTTGACATTTGAAGTGGGTATTCAATTTTAACAAATTCTTTGCAACATAGTGATGTAAGAAATAAATATTATTTGGAATCAGCATGAATTGCATTTTGGGTTGAACAAATTTAGTAATCGACTCTCAATTTTAATGTAAAAATCAAGAAATTTGTTTGATTCTTTGAAAATGTCTAGCCTTGTCGCAGCAGAAAAATATTGTCAAGAGTTTAAATAATCATTGCAATAAAGGATGAAGCGTGAGCGATGGCAATTTGTATTGTGTCACCGTAGAGTATTTTTTATAATTTAAATTGCAATAAGCCATTATGTCAGACAATCTTCAAGTTAGCTCTAGGATATTATTTAATTATTATTTTAAGAACTGTAAGTAACTTACTGCAACACACACGCCATTCGTATTCTAAGCATGAGCGTCATTTTCCGAATACTCATGTAAAGTGAACCATCTGGGTAATTATTGAATTGTAAAATTAGCATTAGTTTAGTATATAAAATATTGGATAGTTTTAAAAATAAAGCCAATAAGATATTTTGGAAACTTTTTGAGTAAGGATCTTATTTTTTATATTAACTTCCACTACACAATTTATAGAAATTTACTAATTTTCTTAGAGATCCTCTAGAAAAAATTGAATAAGAAAATATTTATGAGTATTCATGAACCTTTTACTGAGAAGCGTAGCAAAGCTTTTGAATTGTCAAATGTCCTTTCAAAGCAGAACTATAAGAAAATTAACTCAGAACAGCAGCAGTAGAGTCTTCAGTTGAGCTGAAAAGGAAGATTGCAAAACTGATTTTTATGAGCCAGCAGTGATGACAGCAATAACACGGTCAACTTGAATAATATTTTTAATTTTCAACGGCTCCATTTGTCGTTGTATCCATCAAAACTACTCCGGACGAAATTAAATGAAAATTACTTAAACATCAATCGAAATCGTCGAAAAGTCTTATGAAACCATTAGACTTGGACAGAAAACTCTAACGTGACAAATTCTATGGTCACGCTTTTCAGATAACGTATATGACTCAAAGTCAATTCAGATCGAAATATTTGCGCAAGTCTTATGACGATTTCGCTGCCAACAAATATGTCATGTAACAATGTGTTAATTGAGAGCATTGACACAGCAACGTTTACTTTCATGTCGCCCTTGCCAAGCATAACGTAATAGTTTGGGGAATTAGCACAATAACGCATCTTTAATATATTACACAGGTGTGGAGGATTCATTATGCTTTTGATTTACTGTACCAAGGTGGTCAAGCCGATTTTTTTTAATTCAGATTGAATACAAGAAAATGAGTTTTAAGACTTTTACGCGTCATTTGGTTGCTTAAGGCGAAAACTTTCCAAATGGTGATCCAAGCGCCCTGACTTACTTTCTGAACTGGTGTCTTCAACATCTCATCTGATTCATTCCTTCAACATTGTAACTTCTCGTATTCAACAATTTTAGTTTGAAATTTTGTAGCAGATCGATTGGTTTAACTTGAGCTATATACAATTGAAGTCGTGTAAATTTTGTCTCAACGATGAAAACCATTTGTTGGGATGTGTTACACAATGGTTAGAACAAATTTTAACTTTTCCATTGAATTTAGAGAAAGATTGATAGTTTTTGTTTTTGACACTAGTCAAAAGCCTCTGTATCTGTATTAGGAGACGTAGGTAAATGGATATGGATTTGTCAGTTTTCTCCTTTGAGGCATTGCTCTTTGTACCCAAACTGTAGAAGCCGTGTTCGTTTGAATGGAGGCAAATCAATACCTGGGCTTTGGACTTTGTCCGAGATGTTTTCATTATTTACGCGGACTGTATGCTAGAGCATTTCGAATTAGAAGTCGCACTTCGTTGATGACTTGGTCATCCTTTTGTCGTCTCGTTTTTTAGTTGCTTGGGACATTTCCCTTCGTTGAGGTGTCCTGCCTTTCTATAAAAGCCCGGCACTTAAGCCAATTTAATTGACGTCCAACTTAAGTCCGAGTCTCGCAATTTGCATTTAACTACGAACGGTGCATATCTAATCCTCATCTTAAATGGTTCAGATCACGAAGAGGATCATCCCTCAATTCGTACATAATCAGAAGCATTATGGCTTCTAGTTCACTGGCCAACAATTAAGCATTCCATTACCGGGACGAACAAAAAAAATAAAAACACGCGACATCTCCAGTCAAATCCGAATTAAATCGGTCTCATTAAGAGATTAACCTTCCAGAGGGTGCAGAAATTAAGCTTCTTTGAATTCTTTAAAAAAAATAATATCCCACTTTCTAGTTGATGTCACCTCAGAGAGTTATCCGTTGGCAACCAAACGTATTTCTCTCTCAACTATGTGTAGTCAGCATGTTAGCTTTGATGTCTCAAATATGAAAGGGGGTATGGTAATCCTAATGTGAGTGTAATCAGTTGCTTAACACATGTGCAATCAATTTCGTTGCCTGTTTTATTGACAGACGAAAATAGATTTTACACTCCCACTCCAGAGGTTACCGATGAACCCTTTCCATCTGCAAAATTTCAGAAATATTATTCACATATTGAGAATAAATGCATTTACCCGAGTTAACAAGAGTGTGATACATTTTTTTCACTTTCAGGTTGGATGAGGACAAGTTCGAATTAATTAATGTGAGTTGCAAAGGTTTTTTGCATATTTGTTGATATTTAAATTTAATCCGTTCTACAGAATACCGTTCTTCCTGAAGCAGTTCAATTTTGGGAACAAGCACTGATGGTTCGAGAGACTAAGGGTATAATACGTTTGAATAGGTAAGTTTGCTTTTGTGACGACTTTATGCACTTTTTCAATTTTTGGGTGACAACTTCCCACGACCCAACCTGCAATCTGTCTTAATCGACACCACAAACATGATGATGGGTCATTACACTTTCACCTAGAAATTGAATCCCCATTTCAAGAGATTTTCGTTATCCCATCGAATCATCACAACTTTCAAACGTATAATTGCAACTGCCAACCAAGGAGTATTTGGTTATTTTGATTCAGGATAATCCTTGAGTTCTAGAGACGTATAAATCTACCCCCACCGGGATTTATGGCATGATTCATTGCAGTTGGTTTGTGTGCACTTGGGAAAAGCTCAACTCGTTCGATGTAGGATTAAAACAGAAAAAAAAAAAAAAATAATGTACGAGTGGTTTTTAGGGCTCTGAGCTACCACCTGGATTAGCAACCTTCCCAATGTAGACAAACATTTGTACGGGTACTAGGTGGAAAGTCGGCAAGGGAGCTGGAGCTTTATTTGAAAATATTAGCTACCTACCTATATTTGTTGTAAGGGTGACCCAAAATTCACGCAAAATATACTTTTAATAAAAAATACATATTTTTAATTAGAGTATACAGATTGGGATGGATCGTGGGCTTATTTTCATAGACCTTTGACTTCAAAAAACCGCAAAGAAAAAAGTCAAATGCCGTTAAATCGCAAGATCTAGGTGGCCAATTCTGATCTCGAAAACGGCCGATTACACGATTAGGAAATGACTCATGCAGAAATTGACTCGTTTCTCTGGCTGTATGGTATGTGGCACTTGCTTGTTGAAACCACATGTTGGTCTCATCCATATCTTGTGATTTAGGCAGTAAAAACTGGGTTATCGTGTCGCGATAACGAACACCATTAATTGTTACTGCTTGACCAGCCGCATTTTCGAAGAAGAATGGTCCGATAATACCTCCAGCCCAAAATCCGCACCAAACAGTAACGCGTTGTGGATGCATTTTTTTCTCAACAATTCTCGTGGGTTTTCTGAAACCCAAATGCGACAATTTTGAAGATTAACGAAGCCATCGAGATGGAAATGAGCTTCATCACTGAAGATGATTTTGTACAAAAATTGCGGACTGGAGCTGACAAATCTTCCTTATTTTTAAAATATTGCTCAACGTGAAAATGCGTTGTTTTTCGTATAGCGCTCCATTTTTACTAACCCCGACCTGTCAGCTGTCACATTGTTATCTTTTTTTCCGCTGGCATCACTGATTAAATAGCGCAAAATTAAAATTTTGCGTGAATTATGAGACACCCTTTAGATATAGTTTTGGAAAGTTCAAGTGCATCAATTAAATGTGTAATATAGGATAGTTCTTGTAAATGGATTAGATAGCACATTTGAGTTGCATGTGATCCAGTCGGACATGTACGCAGGTATTTTTAACTTTCTTTTTTAGGCCCGCTATGGTGCCTGGTCTTTCTTGACGATTTCACAAACCACCTCAACCTAACCTAACCCAGTCAACTTAGTCAATCATTCCTAATGTATTTTTATGATGTTCGAAGCTTCAAACTTTTCATTTTTTTTTTTATCCTTGCGTCATGAATCCATTGTTATATCCATCATTCTGAGTCGACAATACCAAGGATTAAGAGAACAACTAGCAAATTGGAACACAGTTTGTAACGGCATCGCTAGATGTGATCTCTACGATGGTTCTTAATTAATCATGATTTACATCCAGGTCTCGTGTACCCTGGTCGCCTTTGGTTATAAAGGGTGATTTTTTAGCTGGTTTGGTTTTGGCAACACTGGTTTTGACAGCTGACGTGTGTTTAGTACCTTGTGTCACTGTCAAACAGCTTCAGTTTGGTTTGCAATTTAACCATGGATCGTCTTACAAATGAACAACGCTTGCAAATTATTGAATTTTACTATCAAAATTCGTGCTCGGTTCGAAATGTTCATCGCGCGCTGCTTCCATTTTATGATCGGCATTCTCGACCATCTGAGCAGTCTATTCGGAAGATTGTGACCAAATTTCGCACCAAATTTACTTTGTTGGACATTAAACCACCAACACGTTTACGTACTGTGCGTAGTGAAGAAAATATTGCGGCCGTATCAGCTAGTGTGACAGAAGACCGCGAAATGTCGATTCGGCGCCGTTCCCAGCAGTTAGGCCTTTGTTACAGCACTACGTGGAAAATTTTGCGGAAGGATTTGGGCGTAAAGCCTTTTAAGATACAGCTGGTGCAAGAACTAAAGCCAGCCGACCTACCACAACTCCGAATTTTTGGTGAATGGGCTCTTGGAAAGCTGGGCGAGGATCCGCTTTTTTATCGAAAAATTGTGTTCAGCGATGAGGCTCATTTTTGGTTGAATGGGTACGTAAATAAGCAAAATTGCCGCATTTGGAGTGAAGATCAGCCAGAAGCATTGCAACAGCTACCAATGCATCCCGAAAAAGCCACTGTTTGGTGCGGTTTATGGGCCGGCGGCATTATTGGGCCATATTTCTTCAAAGATGATGCGAATCGCAGCGTTACTGTCAATGGTGAACGCTACCGAGCGATGATAACAAACTTTTTTTTGCCCGAAATGGAAGTTCTTGACTTGCATGATATGTGGTTTCAACAAGACGGTGCCACATGCCACACAGCACGCGAAACAATGGCGCAATTGCGAGGCGAGTTTGGTGAACAGTTAATTTCACGTTTCGGGCCGGTCAATTGGCCGC
Source organism: Cheilosia variabilis (assembly GCA_951230905.1). Lineage (NCBI taxonomy): Eukaryota > Metazoa > Arthropoda > Insecta > Diptera > Syrphidae > Cheilosia > Cheilosia variabilis. Next base: position 2,742,151 of record OX579676.1, on the reverse strand, counting down.
CTAGATCGTGCGATTTGACACCATTAGATTATTTTTTGTGGGGGTATGCCAAGGCTAATGTGTATAGGGACAAGCCCGCTTCGATTGACGCACTGGAAGCCAACATCCATGCATTCATTCGTGAGATACCGGCCGATATGTGTGAAAGAGTATGCCAAAATTGGACTCAGCGGATGGGCTACCTGAGACGCAGCCGCGGTCAACATTTGCATGAAATTATCTTTAAACATTAAATTGCAAGGTTCAAACTATCGATTCAAATAAATATTTCATTCATTTTTTCGAATTTTTTGTGTTTTTTTTTTAAAAAAAGTTCTAAACCTCTTAAAAAATCACCCTTTACAAAAAGAAAGAATTTTAGTTACATTACTCCCCCTACGTCGTCTGCTGTCGTTTCGTTGTGTCCTATAATTATAGCTTGGGGCGTGTTGCGTAGTAACCATAACCGCACGACGAACAACCTTCAATTGAATTGGATATATAACTGATTGGTTGTAAATGGCTAACCCATTACGATGCCGAATGTATCTTTGATGTGCAATTGTGCATTGCTCAAGGTTCCTTCCCGTTTTAGTTTCTAACAATGCAGGCAAACGACGTTGGTGATTCGCTCTACAAGAAAGTTCTTATATTAAGCAGCCTACTTGTTGAGTGGTAGAACGAGCTAGACGTGTTAAAATGAATTATTCAAACCATTCAGTTTCAGTCCTCTATTAGAATAGATTGGAAAAAAAAATATGCAAATCCAATTTGTATGCGTACGAGTCTGTTGTAAAAGAAATTTTACTTCAAAGGGGTAAAAGAAAAATGTCAGGCCTTGTTTTTACACATTTTATTTATTTTTTTATCTTTTCAGAAAATGCGACAGCACGCAGGTGTTTGTAAAGGACTCCCTCACCCACTGCATAGACCACTGTAAAACTACAACAATGTGCGGTGAAGTACAAGTTCCTGAGGAGCACCTCGATGTAAGTCCTTTCAGTTCATGTCAACATTGCACTTAATTATGTTCTATCAACAGGTGTGCCGTATATGTAACGCCACTGGGCAGGACTGCCGCCCTGATCCCAGCACACAGCGAGGCCCAGGCATTGAAAATGCCGACTTTGTGTTCTACGTCTCGGCGAGGCAAACGGAACGTTGCCATAAAGGACTGACAGTGGCATATGCCGCCCATTGCCAGCAAGAATCAGCACTGGATAGACCGATAGCTGGCCATGCCAACCTCTGTCCGGACAGTATCAGTACAAAACCACAAGAACTACAAACGTTGCTGTCAACAGTGAAACACGAAATTCTACACGCCCTCGGTTTTTCAGTCAGCCTATATGCATTCTTTCGTGATGAACATGGCGAGCCACGTACTACACGGAAGTCCGACACCGGGAAGCCCTATCTCAATGAAAAGTATGTCTTCACTGAATATTTTTGGCGTGCCTAAAAATGTAAATTCCTTTAAATTGATTTTTTTTTTTTTTGCTTCCTGATGACAGGTTACAGATCCATCAGTGGAGTAACACAACTATCCGGAAAGTGGTTCGAGAGAAATGGTCGGTCAGGGGTGGAGCGATTCGAAAGGTGGTCGATATGATGGTGACACCACGTGTTGCGGAAGAAGCCCGCAAACACTTTAACTGTCCAGAGTTGGAGGGTGCCGAGCTGGAGGACCAAGGTGGAGAAGGCACCGCTCTGACGCACTGGGAGAAAAGGATTTTGGAGGTGAGCGTCTAGCTGGATATGAACATAGAAATTCAAATTGCTTGTCGGAGAATGGATTTGAATCTATTTTTCGCTGTCACTTTGATTTGAGAACAATGTAGCAATGTAGGTGGGCTTTTTTTATTGAAGAAAATGGGGACGTTCAAGTATCTTGTTTAGTAAGTCTGGCAGCTCTCTCACTAGATGTATCTCGGTTTTGATTGGGGGAAATCGGTCATGAGAGCAGCTGTTTCAGTTGACGTTTATGGAGGGGTAGCCGACGAATCTAGTCAATAAATTCGTGACTGAGTACTAAGTTGACAGTTCTTATATGTGCTGACGTAGAAAAGGTGACTTTCCCGACCAATCTAGTTTTTGCGTTCAGGTTACACCTCATCCTGAAAGCTGTCATACATAATAACATCGCATACCTAATGGGTAACGAGTTGAGATATTCGCTATACTAGTAAAGGTCACCAATCTATAGTCAGTTTTTTTTATGGACGATTCCGATCCTTGTTTCTTGTTATACTAGTCTAAAGAGTGAGAACATCTCTACGCGTTCCAACCCATTCCCATCGGTGAAGGAGAAATGTTAAGGTACCCTAAGAAAGCTCTCCCTAGTGTAGAATGTCTATCTCTAGTTAGTGCCAGTCATTCACAGAGGTAATTGGAACGACGGTAGTTGGCTGATATTATCTTCAGTTGGTGTGCCCTCTATATACTTCCAACCATTGGCCGAATCATCCCTCTGTTAACGTTATGTGGTTTGTTTATGTTTATTATATAAAACCGAGCTCAGATGGGTTCAGTTGCGTATTTAGTATTTTATTTGGTTGACCTAGCTTTATTTTAAGATCCACCAGAGCAACAGATGTGGACTGTGGGTAAAACATCGAGCCATGAATGGTTCGACTGTGATTAAAATTAAACTAGGACTCCAGCTCCTGTTCAAAGAATCTATTTGACTTCAGCTGTTAATATATTTTTGTTTTAAATATGGAAGCAGATTCTTCTGTCGAAAAACGCGAACCTATTGAGTTCCCATAGTTTGATTGTCTTGTAACCAATATTGGTGTCCGATATGTTAAATAACGCATCATATTAAAACTATGTACACGAACAAGGGCAGGTTGCATTTTTGGTCGCCCAAGGCACATACTTTGTCAACAACAATTTTCCGTCAGTTTAGACCGCAGTCAAGCCAGTTGCCCCTGCCAATGCAGCAGTTGCTAACAGGCAACTAAGTATACTTACTTAATATTTAGTTTAAGATAATGTTTGGGCAGATGTGCGAAAAGAGTACAATTCGGAAAATGCGTCGTGCGACGTAACCTACAATTCGAAATTGCATGTAGCAAAATTACATTTCTACATCTTCGATGGGTCCGGCAAATTGAAAAGCATTTAACAATGAAATTAGTACCTATTAAAAAAAAAACACAGTGGAATCTGTAACCTCGCAACAGTAACAGCAATCTATAAGAAATGAAACGCAGAAAAGCAGACAATAAGTACTTCAAAGAAAGGAAACTAATAGAAAAAGTAAAATACCTAGTTCTTAAACTGTGATAGACAAAAGCATACTCGTATTTAAGCAACGAAGCACGGGCAAAGCAAAGAGTCTAATTCTTCAGTTAGTCCATTCGGATGTGGTTATCCTCTATAATAAACAGCTTTTTATACAAAGTTTTATTCCAAAAAGAGAACCCTTAAAAAAAACGAACCGTCGTACACTTTACAGAGGGAAATTGACTCACCCACTCTGTTTAAATAAGACTTGTAACCCAATTTTGCAAAGAAGTGGTTCAGAAGTATTTATATTCATTGAAGAGCGTTACTTTGGCTTGCTTACTAAAGTACCGTCAATTTGATATTCATTAAAGCCTTTCGCATTTTATTTGTTGCAACAAAGATACTCATTATAAAAGTTTTATTAGTGTGTAGTAGAACACTCCTAGCAACGCATAAATTCTAATTAATTTACGAAACTTTTTATAATTTTTGATGTATGAACGAAATCTACGACTTTCTCTTACTCGAAAAAGGGATTTTTATCCTGGAGTATTTCTCTGACACAATGGCTGAATGATATAGAGAAACTTTGCATTCGTCGTTGCTGCAAACCAAAGTTATTTGAAGAAATTGTTGAAAATAAACTGAGCTTATTGTGGAAGCAAAGAAAATTCCTTTGCACTTGGAAGGGGTTGCATTTTCTAAAGGTTTTTAATTTTTGTGAGAAAAATAATGCGTTTTAGTCGTTTTAATTGAAATTTTGCCAATGGCCATTATTGTTCGTATTTCTCCTCTAATCCAGAGGCATTAGTTATACTGCGCCGTACTAACAACAAATTTTAGTCTTACTATGGCGAAATTTGTATGGAAAATATAGCCACTGGGAACTGCTAAAATTTAGCGTCGAAACTAAAAACGGTTACCTATTGGTGAGGCCCACTGAATTTATTTGTTGCTATACACAGTAGAACGATATCGAAGGGACCTTAGAATTTCATAGCTATAACCGATTTCATCGTTATATCCGGCATCGTTGTAACCGATTGCAAATTACCTTGAGTTAAACGGAGTTTTGCCGGGACTTTGAAAATATATTTCTATATCCGGTTCATCGCTATATCAGGTATTGTTATAACCGATTTCTACTCTATAGGTTTATAGGAAAAAATAAATAAATGAATAAGTGTCGAGGGAGATCCAAGACATGGCTTCTCACAACCTTTTGTGAGTGTGTTTTTTTTATTTGTGGGACGCGCGTAAACTCCGAATACAGACGTTCGCAAGAAGTTGAAAGTAGAAAAAACCTAAGGACTTTATTTTGTTTCCTTCCTAGGGGTTGAACCTTCGACCTTGCGCTTAGTAGCCCAGCACACCGGGCACTGAGCAACTACTTCTTTTATATTCTATTTATAAGAGCTTCTTGAGCGCAATTTTTGTAGATTAAAAGGCGAGCAGATCTATTGCTAACAATGATGCAGTCGAACAGATCAGTCAAACTTCGTTTACTTTCGCAGAATTGGGCAGAATGGAACGAGGTTTGACTACATTTGATTAATGTGTTCTAATGCTATATCGTTAAGGAACAGATCTCATATCTACAATAAACACAATGTCGTCCTTGTTAGAAAATATAAAGGTTTGTCGCTGCCTCTGTAAAAAAGGTACTGGTAAATGAAATTTATGTGTGTAAGCTAAACCTATTTCACCACAAGTACAAGTTGGGTTTTTCATTAGGAACTTCTGCTCATTGAATAAAGTAATCACAGACCGAGCTCCTCTGTGAGTGCAACAAATTTCAAGATTTCATTCAGCCTTTCATCAAGTGAATGATAATATGGTTGTAGAATTCCATCACTTGGACGTTCACATTTGACTTTCCATTTCGTCATACTCAATTATTTAAATCAGTCAAAAGGACTCTGCTGCCTCGCCCTAGCAACTAGACTGCGAATGTACGAGCTCTATCAGGATTTCAATGGGGAGAAGAAGTCCATTTGAAATAAAAAATATTTTTTTTGTTATTTCTGTGGTTCATTCGAAATTTAAACCTCTTAAATTAAGTACTCTTGTATTCTGTATATGGCGACGGAAATAATTCATAAGCCCTCAAGCAGAAAGAACATCAATAGGCATAGCAAAATGTTTTTGACCTACAACATCAACTTTAAAATAATAAAACTCCTTATGCCTTCAAAACTCAACATGACCCGCAGAATAATTCCATGGCGACACCAATTGTTGACGGTGCAGACAAAGGGAATTTATTCCTTGGGCGACGCCATTGTGATGGGCAAACATAGGTAGGCCGCCGCGATTGTATGTAGAGATGTTTTTCTTTAATTATTGAAGTACAATTTCAACTTACCTTCGAGTGCAATGTCCTTCGTTTAATGGCAAGGTTGACTACTTTTTTGAATGACTTACCTGTGAGTTACCTATTGCAGGAGACCGAGATTAATTTCATTAATAGTTTTGCTACCCATCTCGAGTTCAGCCATCTTAATTAAACGATCATGGGGATACAGCAGTCCTCCATAAATTCATTACAAGGCATTACCCTGGAAGTGCCTGCACTTAATGTGGGCTTTATATTTCATGAGGCCAATAATAATAGAGAGGGTCTAGTGCGCTGCGACATTGTGGTGTTTCCCTGGTTATAGCTTGGAAAGGTTTTTGTCCTTTTCCAGAGCAACATCGCATCACAGTTCCATGAAGAACCGTATTTGAGGGTCTTTGCTCTTTTTTAGTCTTGGCAAGAATATTAACTAAGAGCACTTCATCCAGTCCAGTGTCTTTTAAGAATCTGAGAATGAATAGGGGTCCATGGTTTGTATATCCTTATCTAGTATCCGGTTTAATCCTCTTATGGGTCAGTGCCCCACAGGATTCCAGAATGTGATGGGGCTAAGTTTTTGGGCGGAGGGGTAAAGGATGAGGCTTAAATGATTTGTGGCAAGAATTATTTACTCTGTTATGAAAACAGTCGAATCCCTCTAAGTCGGACCTCCTTTAACTCGAATTTTTCGACCCAATTTTTGCACTCCATTCAATTTTGCATAGGTGCAACACTTGTGTAGTTGGTTATTGCCTTTTTAAAATAGAATCATTTATAAAACGGGTGAACACTGCTACTTTCACATCCCAATCAAAAATAACTAATTTTGTTCATAATGTACCTACTTTCCTATTTCTTACCTTAAATTCGCTTAAAAAAATGTAGTAAATCCCTCTAACTCGACCTAATTTGTATGTCCCGTGAAAATTCGACCTAGAGGGATTCTTCTGTATATATAATATTCAATGTAGGGTGTGGCCAAATTTTAAGTAAAATATGTAAGTATAAATTTGCTTTCGTGGGATTGACTTTTCCTTACTTACAACAGGTGGATTCTAGTTTCGGACTGATTCTATTCTTGGAAAGAAAGAGTCTTCCTATCCTGTACTTTTAGGTTATAATGCAACATAGTCAAATTATCGTAATTTACCCGTGTTTTTGACGCGAAGCACTCATTAAAAATTGAATCACGGCAATAATGTTAGCCAACGAACCAAAAAGAAACGCAGATCATAATGTCCTACATACACCCAAACAATCTATTAAAAATAAATCATATTGACCTTCAATTGTTTTCCCCTTGTTTGCAACAATATCAATTTTTAATGATTTATGTCATCACACCAATTTGTTCTGAAACAGGATAATTATGACAAGACGAATATAAAAATGAAGATCCAAGACCTTTTGAATGTATTTATAAGGCCTTATTAGACGAAATTAGGATATTGACAAAATGCCAATTAAAAATAATTGGTCTACCTTACCATCAATTCTCATTTTTCAACTTCAAGCAAAACCTTACAGATTACGACCTTCTATGCCTGGAAAAACACACGAGATAATCTCAAGCCGATGATTGGAAGTTGACGTGGTCGAACTGAGAGCAGAAATCGCGGCCTTGACTTGACTGACAGATATTTCTTACTGACCTGTCGCGCCACCTATTTTTCATTTATTTAAATGTCCGTCAAGGAGAATCCTGAGACTTGTTGAATCGGACTACTTATTGAAACTTGGAGAATCCGTCCATGCCCTATTGACCCAACGATGGTGCTTAAATCTACTTGAAACTATTTAGCTGTCACTGTGTTAAAGTATGTTGGGAAAATCCATTTAGAATGCCTATGGAACGCTGTTGTATTCTATCTATTTTCCAAATGTGTAAGGCCAAACTTGATCCGAAATACGCCTCATCAGATATTAGGACATATAGGTACTTCATAGCTCAACAGTGTCCTCTCTGCAAAAAAAAAATCACTTCCAATTTACCAAACAAATCTGTTACGCAGGCGGCGTAATGAGTCCAGGCAGGGACTTTGCAAATGAGTTCCGACCCGACTGCGTTGAATTTTTAACAAACCTGTCCGTTTTTTTGTTGTTTGTTTATTATTATTTTTAGCAGATCGTGGCGGTGGTTCGGTGATTCGGTTAATTTTCAATTTAACCAAGAAAAACCTCATGCTCACTAGCAAGTGACAGAAGCTCGATCCGCGTTCAGTGGCTGTTCATTTGACAGCGGTGCGTTCCAGGGTACGTCATTTATTGAGATGTTTGTTTTGAAATCCGAGCCAACGCCACGATTTACAGAGAATAATTACGACACCCCACCCCCCGTGAGGCGCTCTGGGTTTCCCAAAGCCTCACTTACATCCAATTTGGCCAGTTTTACAGCTGGTCTTCGAAGAACTCCTGTTGTAGTCTTGACCTCGGCTGAACGAATCTGCTTGTCTTGTCCCGAAAACACTCGGACGATCCTTCCGCGTACCCACTGGCTTCTTGGTGCGTCGACATCACAAATAAGCACCCGATCTCCAACGGCGAGAGGCGGGACTCTATCAAACCATTTACATCGCCTTGTGAGGACTGGCAAATATTCTTGGACCCATCTTCTCCAGAATCTATCCTTTATCTGTTGACTGATACGCCATTGCTTCCGAAGACAGAGGGCTCTTGCATCCACTTGGCCTGGAGTTTGTGTTGAGTTCGGAGCGCCCAGTAAGAAGTGATTCGGGGTCAGCGGTTCTTTATCCTCAGTGGAGACAGGCAAATGCGTAAGTGGACGGCTGTTCACTATGTTTTCAGCCTCAATTATTAGGGCACTGTATAAGGTCTCTTGCTTCGGTGCCAGCTCGTTGAGCGAATGTGACAGTACTCTCTTCACTGACTGCACAAGCCTCTCCCAGCACCCGCCCGCGTGTGGATTTGACGGACAATTAAAAACCTACTGGATTCCCTTGGAAGCCAGCTCCGCTTTTATGGCATCATTATCGAAGGTACCTGTAGTCATTAATTCCCTTTTGGCACCAATAAAATTGGTACAATTGTCGCTCCTTATTCGTGCTGGTACCCCACGTCTGTTCACGAAATTGCGGATGCATAAGATGCAAGCATCGGTCGACAGGTCCGCAGCAATTTCGAGATGTACAGCCATTACTGTCATGCACGTAAAAAGAGCAACCCAACGCTTCTCTTTATGTCGTCCAACGGTGACAAAAACTGGTCCAAAATAGTCGAGGCCAGTGTAGGTGAACGGTCTTTTGAATGGAGTGAGACGGTCTTCCGGTAACTGTCCCATTAATGGCGGCGACGGCTGGGCAGCTCGAATTCGGCAAAACTGACAGTCATTTTTGGCTCTTCTAATAGCAGAACGTAAACTCGGTACCCAAAATCGAAGACGTATTTCGTTGGCAATATTGTGTCGTGATTTTGATGACGTAAAAGGCGATGATAGTGATCGACAAGCAGTTTCGTGAGTTGGTGGTCTTTCGGTAGGATGATAGGACGCCTAGCTTCGAACGGAATGGTATTGGCGGCATCTATGCGCCCATAGACACGGAGTAGTCCGGCATCGTCTATATATGGCACCAGCTTATATATTGGACTATCCCTTTCAACAGGCAGATTTTGTTTAAGCCGGTCAATTTCATGTCCAAAAACATCATTCTGAGCTTGTCGGCACAACACTTGTTTGGCGACCTCAAGTTCCATAGCTGACAATTCTCCATTATCCGTGCGCCTACGCCGGCAGGCACCAATGAATCGTAACACCCATGCTGCGGTTCTTAACAGCTTCGAAAACCTTGAAAATCTTGAGAAATCAAGAGATGGCATACTCACTGCGGCTACATGCAGAAGAAACTTCGGCCGTACCTCTTCTTCGCACTCCTGCCTTCCGATATCATCCGGCTGCAAGGGCCAATCCTCTTCTGGCAACTGTAGAAACGCTGGACCATATATCCATTTGCTGTCACGTTCAAACTTTGGAGGATGTCGTGCTCGAGTTGCTTCATCAGCAGGATTTAGTTTAAATGGGACCCAACGCCATTGGTTAACACGGCTGCTGTCAAGTATTTCCGCAATCCGAAATCCGACAAATTGCTTATAGCGGCGAGGGTCTGATCACAGCCATCTAATATTTGTTTTCGAATCGGTCCAGAAAATTCGGCATTTAAATAGTAAATCGTGGCTCTCCACGACCGAATTGCAAAGTCTGACTCCCAAAACAGCGGCTAACAACTCCAGGCGTGGAATAGACAGGAGCTTCTTTGGGGGCGCACTTCGTCTTACCACAGATGAACGAAACTCGAACATTCCCATTAACCTCAGTCCGAAGGAATGTGACTGCGCTAAATGCCTCATCACTCGCGTCGACAAAGGTTTGAAGAGTAATGTTGTCTGCTATCGATAGATGAGGATGATAGCACCTGGATACCTTTAACTGGGTCAACGTCAACAGCTCTGCTCTCCACAGCTTCCATTGCTCGAATATATCCTGTGGAATCTCCGCATCCCATTCAATACCACGCATCCAGACGGACTGCAGTAACAGCTTAATGTGAATAATAAAGTTGGCGATCATGCCGTATGGGTCGAAAACGGACATCGCGATGCTCAAAAACTCCCTCTTTGTAGGGCATCTGTCACTCACCATTACATCTCTGCTAACGCGCGGGAAGTTGCATTTGAATGAAAAAACGTCTTCCATTGGTTCCCAGCACATACCAAGGATTTTATCCGTCGGGGCCTCAATATTCATATCAACTGTCTGGTTCTGATGACATTCTTCCTTCGTGCTCGAAATTCTACGCAGCACTTCTTTCGAGTTCGAAGTAAAACCCCGCAATTCGAATCCGCCGTCGGTATGTATTGCTATTACGTTGTTGGTGACTTCGACTGCTTCGTCGACACTGTCAAAACAATCGACATAATCGTCCACATAGTGGCGTTCGATTATAGCCTTTACTGCTCTCGAATGAACTTCTGAAAATCTCAAGGCGTTGAGATTTTTCACAAAGTTCGCTGAGCATGGCGAACAGCTGGCACCAAACGTCATCGACTGCATGACGTAAATGTCGATCGGCTTGTCTTTTTCTTCCCTCCATAAAAAGCGCTGCGCATGTTGATCCTCCGGTTGAATAAGGATCTGGAGGAACATTTCCTTATAATATCTCCAGACACAGCTACTGGTCTCAGGCGAAAGTTGAATAGTATCGTCATCAACGGCTTGTGATCGTGAGGACCTTTCAAAAGTAGCGAATTGAGTGAAACATCTGATAACGACTTGATAACGACCGTTGACTCGCGTCGTTGTGTTAGACAAAATCCGCCGCGCCCTCTTATCGACGGCTGAGGTAAGCCGTTCAGTCGGTTTCTCGACACCAAAGTTTTCCACTTATTGAAGTAGTTGTCTACGATATGGCTAAGACGTTCATCCTCCTCTTCTATACTTTGTTTGCTATGAAGAACAACGTTTTCTTTGGACTCCACTGCAAACTCCGTCGAACTTCTGCCGTACACGAGCCATCCAAGCTTTGTTTTTGCTATGATAGGCCCTTCCCCTTCAGTTTCGAATGTGCGTATTGGTGCACCTAAATGGGCGTTATCCAGTCCTATCAGAATCTGAGGCCTTGCATTCTCGTATCGAATAAGCGGAATTCGACTTAGATGGCTATACGATCGCTGCAATTCGGCGGATGTCACTGATTGTATCGGCAAGTTTAGTTCGTCAACCGTCTGAACCCCATTCATCGCATAACGTTCGGCTGTCTCACTATCCGCACTTATATTGACATCTACAAGGAAGGACTTCTGCGTTATCGTCTTCCTGCCAAACCACTGCAGATTTAAATCCTTAGCTCGACCATTCAAATGCAACTGTCTGGCCAAATCCGTGCTCATGATGGTTACGGAAGATCCTTCATCCGAAAGGGCGTAAGTCCTCACTGTCGCTTCATTTCCAAAGAGTCGCACGGGCAAAACACGAAAGAGGACTTCCGTATTAGGATTAACGCTGCAGGTGAGTACTGGATTCTTCATTCCATCTTCACCGTCATCAACGAACACTGTCGACATCTTACTTTGTTTGGTTTCATGTAGCGACGAATGATGAGCTCTAGAGCAACCATCAATTCCACATAGTTTTCGAAATTTGCACGATCGGAGATTATGGCCAAACTTAAGGCAGCAAAAACAAACCCGAATTTTCTTTACGACGTCCCATTTGTCTGGAATGTCGAGTACTGTGTATGCTTCACACTCCGTCAATGGATGCTGGGGTCCACTGCAATGACGACATCTTTGGCTCGTGGAGGCAGCAGATGGTGGCTCTCCTTTAGTATGAAGTACATTTTTTTGGCTTTGACTTCATCTCAAGGGGTTGCGATATGAGCGAAGTTGTTGTGACCAAGCAAACCAGCCTTGCAATTTCGGTCACCCATTCAGCGAAGTGTTTAACACTGGGATATGGTTTAATAAAAAGGCTCCTTTGAGCCCACTCCAGTCGCTTACTCATCGGTAACTTAGCTACCAACTCGTCGATGAGTGTGGGATTAGCAAGATGTTGCTGCATACCGCTTGCTTCCAAAAACGTTGAAAGGTTTAGCACTCTTGTCAAAAACGGTATCAGCATCTCTAATTTTCCTTCTGGGATTTGAGGAAGTTCCCTAACTTTGGCTAACTGACTTCTTAGCAGGCACTCTGGACGACCAAAACGGAATTCTAGTGTGGCCATGACCTGATCTACGCTTTCGGGGTGGATGAGCAACGACTCAACAACTTCTCGTGCATCCCCCTTTATTGACTTCTGTAATCGAAGCATGTTCTCCATTTTTGAATAATTGTGCATAGCAGAAGATTCCCTAAATGCAGTGGAAAACATTGGCCAGTCCTCCGGTCTGCCAGTGAAATCGGGTAAATCTTGCAGCTTGCGAAAGTTCCCTATGCTACTCTGGATAGTCTGCGGCTGAGAAAGGAATGGTGGGCAAGATGTTGGTGTCGTTAGCGACGCACGGTGGGAACGTATACTGCTGGCTGAATGTTGGAAATGTGCCCAAAGACGGCAAAAACGTGGGAATCCCTTGCATAAAGCACGAACTACATGGTATCGTCGTCATCGATCCTATTTGGTGAGGCTGTGTTGGAAGTGGTACAGCTGAATTGGGCCACGGGTATTGAATATTATGGACCGCTGCAACACTAGTGAACATGGAAGCGGGAGGTGCACTTGCAGTAGTCGCGGCATGTAACGACGTACTTACATCGAAACTCGTGGCTGCCGCGCTGACTCCAGCAGAAGTTACGGAAGCAGTTGTGACAGCGGCTGATGACGATGTTGCCGGAGGTGCTTGCCCTCGGTCGAGCAATTCTTGCAGACGAATGCGTTCATTCCTCTCAAAGGCGGCGGTTGAATTGGCTTTTTCTAATTGGAACGTTACTGTTTCCAATTTCGACCGCAGCTCTGTCACCTGGTTCATAATCTGTGACATTGTTTCTGCTGCAACAGAAACGGTTTGCGCGTTCTGGGTCTCTTGTGTTTCCATGATAGTTCTGTTACTCTCGCTTTCACTTTCACTACTGTCCGAGTGCTCCGAAATACTACCCGGATCCAGGTCTGCTCCGCTTGCAGCAGTGTTTCTAGCACTTAAACGCTCACTTCTCCTTGGTCGATTCTCGTTCGGCATATATTCCTTTGCGTGCAATTACTTGGTTCTACGGAAGTGTACAAGTTTACTGAAAGAATGATTTCTCGTCTGGCTTCTGAGTAAAGTGGTCACGGGCAATATCAGTATCCTTCCCAATACCGATACGAAGATTATTCATAAAAAGAATAATAAAATTGTTACGCAGGCGGCGTAATGAGTCCAGGCAGGGACTTTGCAAATGAGTTCCGACCCGACTGCGTTGGATTTTTAACAAACCTGTCCGTTTTTTTGTTGTTTGTTTATTATTCTTTTTAGCAGATCGTGGCGGTGGTTCGGACTTCATTTGCAATTTAACCAAGAAAAACCTCATGCTCACTAGCAAGTGACAGAAGCTCGATCCGCGTTCAGTGGCTGTTCATTTGACAGCTGTGCGTTCCAGGGTACGTCATTTATTGAGATGTTTGTTTTGAAATCCGAGCCAACGCCACAATTTACAGAAAATAATTACGACAATCGTGCCATAATTCATAAGTTGAGGATGAAATGCGTTGGCTCCTTTTTTTTAATTTGGCACAACCGATGTATAGAACAACTTTATTTCCAGATTCAATTATCCCACTCCACTTTCTTAGGACATATTTTTAGACGCAACAACACACAGTTGTTTCATATTTTTAGATGAGTTTGAAAAGCTGCTTTCACCGACATCTGTCTGACACTTTCACATTGTTAACAGAATCCTCACCTAAGTTATCTGTTTTGAAATGTTTTCCTTATTGGCAAAGTGTGTCCCCCTGTTTTTCCATTGCCAACATCTACTCAACGCCTCTGACTGTTGTGCAAATATTTCTCGGGTTGATTTTTATTCCACTTTTACTGGAATAAAATAATGTTCTCGAAACTCTCTCGGGATCAATTTGTTCATCGAAGGTGGGTCCCTCGACTCAAAGGCTTTCTTCTCAGGTTACGTAAAAGAGGTAATCTGTGTGCGTACAAATGGGAAGTAGCCCATTCCAGGTTTATCCGTAATTTAACAACTAATGGGGGTGAAATTGCGCGGAATATGTTCGAGAGGAGTTTAACTGCCGACAATGGTTTACGCAATTGATATTTGAGGTTGCTAACCAAGAGTGGCGGTCTAAGGTTAATCTAATCAGAAAATCAGCGTGTAGCTGGAATTGATATTAAACCCGTACTAAAGATACTATTTGAAATTTTTGAATCTGTTTTATTTTTAGAACGAAGCCATGACTGGGACACACACACAGAGTCCCGTCTTCTCACGAATCACTCTCGCTCTAATGGAGGACTCGGGTTGGTACAAAGCGAATTTTACAATGGCATCCCCATTATCCTGGGGCAAAGGACTGGGTTGTAATTTTGCTATGCGAAGCTGCAAGGATTGGATTCAATTGAATAATGGGAGGTTAGTGTTTGAAAATGATTTCTTTGAGACAAACAGATATAATACAAATTTGCAACATTTTTGTCTTCGCAATGGAAAAGTTTTGCAAACGGAGAAGATAAAGCTAACAACTTGCGGTATGCTACATTTATCTAGTTTTATTTTGATTTGGTTTTTCATTTTTAGTTAAGACTTATATTAATTGGACGGATTTTTTGCTATAGCAAACTTTGAAAGTAGTTGTGCTTTGTTTCTATTCAACTTTTTCTTAAAATAAATAAATAAAGAAAATAGTTACGGTATGGTATTTTTGTGACAAATGGAAGAGACCTGCAATTTTATGACGAGTCCGAACGCCTAACCTAAGAAGCTCTTTCATGACAGTTACACTCTGTTTGTTAGGCGTTCGCGCGAGGTGGCGCAGTGGAATAAACCTTAAGATGTATTTTGTGTTTTTCCAGAGGCTAAAACTTTCTCGTATAAGATAAATGTAAAAAAATTGTAGAATCTAAAAAAAAGTCACAATTCTGACCGTCCATCCGTTTGTACAAACAAGAAACCAAGAGCTCAGTAGTAATCCTTTCCCGGACCTCATTCAAGACTAGTTGATTTTACATTTTGAATTTTTAATTGCCCTTGCCCATTATAGACTTTAACTAAGTGGGTACACAAATGAAGTCAACATATCACTTCCAAATTCTATTCGTTTACTCCATACATCTGCCACTTTTATATAAGAGAGAATCCATAGTTTCGTTTCGTTTAAATTAGCATCTTATTTTGACACTTAAAAGATTATAAAAGTGGCAGGCACACAATGTGCATACTTATTCAAAACTCTAGTCGTCTTGAGTCGACATAATTCGCCTGGACTATAGGCCTTACCAATAAACATTTTTAGTTTCTACTCTTAGTTTTAGTAATTCACAGTGGCTATATTTTCGCTGCAAATATCGCAATTGTGAGCTTCCGTAAATTTAAAGTCGAGACTAAAATTTGTTATTAGTACGGCGCTATATTTCTAGTTTAGTAAGTCTGACAGCTGACTTGATGTATTTCAGTTTTTATTAGCCCAGAGTGGTCACGTGAATATTTTTTTCAGTTGACGTTTATGAAGTTATATATCCGACAAATATAGTCAAGAAAATCCTACCTGCATATTCAGTTGACAATTCGAAGAGTCAAATTCAAAGTAAACAGGGTGACAGCAGCAGATTTCTTAAAAGTCCAAAAAAAGGGCCGGTGAGATAAAAAGCTGTCACTTCTGAAGCTGCTCTGCAAATTTATAATTTTCCCACAATATTTAACAAGCATTGGCTCGCTACATTTAAAGCATGTTATTTGGAAATAACCTTTTTTGAAAATTATTCAAGGGGCCTTTGCCATATAAAATGGGTCAAAAAAGCTAAAAAATAAAATGTAGCAGGCTCTTGAAAAAAGTGCTAAATTTCTTTGGTCGCACAACGGTAACGCTGACCGCGTTGCTAAGTTAGTTGCCTAGTCAACGCGTTCGTATACCCAGTCCAGACAAATCTAGTTGACGTTTTTCATGAACTAGGTATCCGAACGTCGCAATTAACATCACCTTTACTACATAAGTCATATAATCGAAATATCAAAATTGAAATTGAAATAAAATTCCGTCATTACATCGGTGGGTGAACTGTCACTTTGGTTTCGGCGTAATTTGGCTTAGCATAGATATTAGCCCTCTTGTTGGTCGCGTTAAAATTAAAGGAACAATAATAGAAAATGATACACAGATAGTTGTCAGTTCTTTAAACGTTTGCTTTTGTTGTCACAGTAAATGTATTCAATCGTTATTATTTAAATTTTGCCATTATTTATTCGCTGAAAATTATTTTAATGTTAATTTTTTATTTTAGAGGCCGGTCCATACATCCCTTCTGCTCAAAAGTGAAACGCGATCCCCTCCAAACCGAGTGCACAGATGATAGAAATTCAGTTGCCCTCTGCAATCTCATAAGACACGATTACGAATTGCCGAAAGAGTACCAAGTAAGTGATATGAATTTGCTAAGCTGTTGTTCCCTCTCTCAAATAATTTTTGTTAACAGAACTTTGACAGCATCAATCACGTAAAAGACGGCGAAGAAGGATTTTACGGTGGCTCTGTATCTCTAGCAGACCACTGCCCCTACATCCAGGAGTTTACATGGAGAAGCAAAAACATCATCGTGCGAGGATCACACTGCAAATTCGAAGAGAACAATCCAAGTAAGCCCTATATACGCATTTTAAGAAAAGCAAATTAAAACATGTCCCCTTACACTTCTTAGAGCCGGAGAAGAACTTTGCTCTGGAGAGCTACGGCAAGGGATCAAAGTGCTTTGATCACAGTGAAAGCATGTGGGAGGAGCGTTCCTGTCGACAAACTCGAGAATGGCAACACTGGGGATCTGGTTGCTACAAGTACAAATGCGAGTACGGCCGGCTTCACATCCTGGTAGCGAACTACTCCTACGAATGTTACTACCCCGGTCAGCAGTTGTCAATCCGCATTCATGCCAACGGATGGCTGCATAAAGGTGCCATTATTTGTCCACCGTGCCATGAGCTCTGCGGCGAGGTATTTCAACGGCAAGGCGACTCTTGTAAGCTACGCGAGGAAGCGCCACCATCCAACAAGTACCCACGTGATAATCTTACTTGTGCGGCAGCATCAGTCGGACCACAAACCCTACTAACTCAAATTAGTGTGATAGTATGCAGCTACCTATCCATCATATACCTAAGGACGAGTTAGAATATAGTAAAGCACTCGTAGAAACCATCCCATCTTGTGATACTTTCGCCCCAAACCGGAAATCGCACAATAATAGGCTGCGTGTGACACTGGTCCTTCGAACATCGGTTGAAGATTTTGTTTTTTTCGAATCATACAAAATTAGTTTCGAAAATTTGTTTAAAACTAACGATTTCATTTTATTTATTTATTTCAAGTCAAAACCTTGTACTATATTATAAATGTTGGACATTTTTGAAAGCGTTTCGAAAGCACATTCCAAGCATAACGAGGAGCACAAGCTATGCATTTCTTTTTAATTTCCATGTATTTATGTGTATGTTTTGTTCGTTGAAGTATTTAATTGTAGCATAGTGAAAGTGTTTACAAACATTAGATTAACTTAATATAATTGAAATAATTACGTTTATGTATGTATAGTGGTCGTGGCGTGTAAAATTAGAAAATCAAAAGGAAACTCCATCTTAGTAGATTTTTCAGATATAATTTTGTAAAATAATACTAAGTCTAAAGTTAGAGTGAACAACAAAACCATTTAAAGTAATTGTATGTCTTTTTAATAAATGAAATATACAGCCAGTCCACATGGACTGGGATTTTAAAATTTACTAAGTCTTTCGATTTGTAAGTTGAACAGTAAGGAGACCTTACTGCAAATGTCATGGATGCAGCGCAAGATAGTCTTAAGACCCAATCCCAATCTTAAGAACCAATGTCTTGTTTGCCAATGAATACTGTTTCGTATTCAAAGGTGCGCAGTGCAAAACACAATCGTCTCTTGACCACAGCAGCTAATGAGGAAAGCGTTGTCGTTCTCACCTAGCTGAGCCTATGTAAATCAATCAATATCCGGCGTAAGGTTGTCTTTGAGACAGCGGAATGGTCAATTCGGATATTTTCATGGCAAGAAATGAGTAATTGTTCGTCTTGATTCAAACTAGCTTGACTTCACTTTGCGTGGCGGAATGTAGAATTTGTAACATGGGTTTTAAGAAGGGTGCACCCAACAACGAAAAGCCAAAAATAAGCTGGCCTAAGATTTGACTAAGCCCCTTAAAATGGGACATTCTTTGGAGTCTGGACGGAAGGGTAGTTTGCAAGCATCTAGAGGTCGGATTTTTTTGCTCGGCAACC
The DNA here is from genome assembly GCA_951230905.1 of Cheilosia variabilis. Lineage (NCBI taxonomy): Eukaryota > Metazoa > Arthropoda > Insecta > Diptera > Syrphidae > Cheilosia > Cheilosia variabilis. The sequence continues at coordinate 2,723,654 of OX579676.1, read as the reverse complement.
CTGGGCACCATTTAACTCGAATGTGCTACGAATTTTTAAACTGTGGACCCGGGATAAAATGTTTTTTTTTTATTGAAAACCACAGTTCTGTATACATAAACGTAAAAGTGTGTAGCACAAACTCAGCGTGCATACCTCGAACACTGGTTTTCATTATCAGTGGCAGCTCAGTGCTCTATAGAAAGCGGGAGGAACCAGTAAGCCCCGAGGTAAACGTCTACTATATAGAATGGTTCCATACCTTAATTCCTTTACTGAACGTCTGCATTAAACACAACTTTCTCGATTGTGATCTTCAAGAGAAACTTTGCCGAACAAAAACCCCGGTTAAATTTACCTTCGATGTCCTCCCGAAACAGGGTTTACCATACCAAGCTGTTTCAAAGCAAACTTGCAGCGATCTATTTTACCTAAAACAAAAATTAAAAAATGCAAAAATGTATGCTTTTAAAAAGTTCGATGTGATTTTTATTATTTTTGATCGCAATAAGTTTTGTTTTCGTTTGGATTTGTTGTCTATATCAATTATAAACAAATACTATGTTCTTACAAAAATAAGTATCTTTTTATTATCCGCTCCTTAAGGCTATGTAATTAATTTAAATCAAAACTTACATGAATAATCGTTTAATATTTACACGCATATATTATTTAAAAAATACAACAGGGTCCACATTTCAATACCTCAACAATACAAACAGTCCTTAAGTCATTCAGTCATATCTCCTTTCCGTTTCTCTTTCATGTGTAGATATCTCTCAAATTTAGCTTGTTTTCTTGTTTAATTGTAAATTCTTTAATGACAATTGGAAATATTTTATCTCTAAGCTATTACTGCCGCACCCAAAATGCGAGAATATACCTATATAAAATAATATATTAAAGCGTTACCTACTTATAAAACAAAACAATTTAAAAAATTTAAAAATTAAATTAATTACATATATCACTGTTAATTTTTTTCTGTATCTATCTATTTACAAAAATACGATTTGTTTACAAATTTTCATAATAATTAACCGCTATACAATAATTTAATAATAGTATAAAAAAAGATTCAATTAAATAAAACAGTTCAGTAGAAAAAAAAATTATAATAATAGAATAAACTAAATTATATTTTTTATTAACTATATTTTATACAGTTTATTATTTAGCTTACACATTTAACAAATATTTTTTTATATTTTTGCTTTGTTTTTCGTTTTCTAACCCAAACTATATAAAGAAACAATTCAACTGATCTATACAACACTGGCCAGGGATTATTTTGAATTAAAGTTCTTCTCTCTTTTGCTTTGTTAATAATTTAATAATTTTGTGGTATTTTACAAGTGTTTTGGTTAACTAATCCACAGATGTGAGACCAGTTGACAGGGTCAAACGACTAGTCTCGAAATGTTTTAAATACATGCATTGCATTCTACATAATCTATCCCCAAAGTGCACAGAAATAAAATTAGTAAATAAAATAGCATTAAATAATAAATAATTTATGTATAATATGTGCATGATGGTGGAATTTTTCAAAATGAAACCTAAATACGTCAGTGATATATCCAACCACTTGGCAGCACTGAATCCTTGACCGAATACAGCGCTTTCGCATACCAATGCACTCCGTCTTGCACTGAACTCGTTTCGCTGAACCAATTCCGCAGCGACGCTAACAATCTGTATGGCAACAGACCCCAATGCGCTATCGATTGGCTGTTGATGACAGCGTAACAAGACGCGGCCACAGAATCCACAATAATGGTGCCCTCTCGGGTGAGGGGCGCCACAATGCCTTTCGCTAAAACCGCCGACAATTCCACCACCTTTTGCGGTTCCAAATTGCCCAATCGGTTCACCAACACAAAGTCACCTTCTTCGATTTTGTCAGCAAAGACATAGTCCATTAGCTGCTTAGTTGGATTCCAAACCATAACCAAATGTGCGGGTGTTACTGTAAGCGTAGCACCGCCATCTGTACGGATTCGGACAAACTCCTGTGTCCGCTGAATGTCTCTATCCAAGAACAGAATCACTTCGCTGTACACTGTATTACCGTCATTGGTCATGCTGAGCACTTGGTCACCCAGTTGAAGATCGCTCATGCGTTTGCTTTCGCCCGTGGATGTTACGACCGTACTTTCGCCGGTGAAGCAGCCATTGATGTGAGACATTTGCGTTGAATCTGCAAGAAATATGAAATATGATATATGCGGTTAGTTTCAGCGTTTTTTTACAGGATGGTAAGTAATTATGTTAAAGGTTCACACTTCACAATGACAGCAGGTTTTATTTGGATACTTTTTATTAATGGTTGCCAAATGGATTAGGTTTATGTAGCGTAGCGATAAATATGAACTGTATGCCCAGCCAATAATTTCGAATGTTGATTGTTTGAAAACAGTTGGAGAGCGGTTCGAACTTAGTTTCGAGTTAAAAAAAATTGTCTAGAGATTTCTTTACAGTCCGAGAAGAATGTTATCGATCAGTCGCCAACGTCACATTTACTATGTCAAAGGCGCAATCGAAATGTTAAGTGATGTAACATTTCTGTTCCACTACGAGGCATTTGATCCTGATTTTCTGTTCTGTTGCTTGTTCATCCGATTGGTAATAGTACTACTGACTGAGAATGGTTGCGGTATGGCAATTTTTAGTACTAACTAACTTCGGAGCCGACTTTTGTGTGCGACCAAAACCATACGTTCCAAGCAGTCTTCAACGGATTTTCAACTGTTCATTAGCCTTTAATAATAATACAAAAGGCAACCGAATTCACGACCTATCCTCGACGGGATCACCCCTTCACATGCCCGATCTCTGATCACATGTAACGTCATAAGCCACATCCTCCCGCTTATTCCTCAAGAGCTTATCATCGCAAATCTCATTTAACCGTGACACCGATAACTAGTTTCCAATCAAAAAGATCAAAGAGCAAACATTTGTAAACACTATACCCATCCGTGCGTCAGTCGTTCAGGTAACAGCCATGATCGCACTCTCATACAATTAAAATTTGCAAAAAAAAAAAAAAGGATTAGGTGCAAAAATGATAATACCTTGACGTTTGCGGCTGGCAAATCCTTGCCGCATCCATTGTCTCGCTATTTCTAATCTAATTTGCCCAATTTCGTAGCCCATTGCTCTCAATATGTATACGGTGCCCCTAGCTCTCTGTCTATTTGCATAAAAAGCAAAAACCAATCCATATACCCAGGATACGGTACGGATTAGGATTTCTTATTCTCTCGCCGCTTTCTCATCGTATCTGTAGCTGGCTAAGTCAAAAGGATAAGACGAAGAGGGATCAACTTTTCCAGATCTCAGATTATCCTGATTGGATCAAGACAAACAACAGACCTTACAAAATTCCCCATATACAAACAGCGAACACGTGTGCGCATATTAGTACAGGTGAGCGAGCACCGTGTCAACGCGATGAATTTCACAGAGAAATGCGTTTAAAATTGCCTCTCGAAAATCGTTTCCGAGCAACAAATTTTTCATTGATGATTCGAATAATTTAGCGCAACAGTAGGTACACAGGGAAGGATAACGACAACGACGACGACGACGTTGATGATGGTCATGAGATGACGACGAGACAAGTATGTAAGATCTCGAATCAAAAACAGAACAGAATTCTTGAAGGGTCATAAATTAATAAACCATTAAAGTGGTTAAATTATCTTTTATCGTGCCTTCTCACAGATAAATTATTACAAAACCGAAAGACACAAGATACACTACCATGTAGTCTACCATATCGGCGGAAGGTTGCTCTTGGCTTGGACCGTGTGCGCGCGGAGGTATTAAAAAATTAGTGTCGACAAAAAGGTTAACTGTCATTTATCTTGTGGCTCTTTGTGCGTTGTGAGAAGTGTTCTTCTCGCTCTGTGTGATTCGTTCTCATGTTATACTTCTTTGGCTGTCGTTCTGTCCTTCCGTCTATCTGTCTGTCTGTCTGTCTGGGGGACTACTGCGCGCTGTGTGCTTTTGTCGAGCTAAATGATATTAAAAGTAGATGACACTGATATACCGTGGATGATTTCTGGAAAGGTATGGCCACTGTCCGCCGATGTCCGCTATATGGTTACATATATATGGGCTTCGTCTTGAAATTGGTCATGGTCTAGCCTCGTGTGGTGGTGGTATACCTTATGCCTACCTACTTGACTCTGGTCAGAGAGTGTGAGAATTTTAATTGAAATTCTTCACAGAGAAGGTGTTGTTGTTACTTATATAAAATAAAAATTCCAGCGATGACGACCAAAGACAACGACACCGCCGTTCTCATATGGCCATTCGGTTATGTCAGCGGCACAGCACATTTAATGCGCACTTGCGGTGCAATTACAAAGTCCAAATAAATACAACACCCCATACTGAGGAGACAGATCCTTTTGATCTCGTGCGAGAGACCACACACGCAAGTGTACAACGAAGAAAGCAGGACACTAAACAATACTAAACACAAATAATAGCCTGCTATTGAGCTGCTGCACTATCCGCATGTCCACATAATGGTCCTTCTTATTCTTTTCTTTTGTGGGTCAAAGGCATCAGATAAAAGATAGCGGAAGCGGTTTTCTTCGTCTTCTTTTTCTTCTTCTTGGTCGCCTTGTGTAGCAATATGACCCCGGGGTTATTTATCGATTGTCCTTCGGTCGGACAATAAATTCGTGGTTTTTATTTCTCATCACCAGCAGCAGGCGCCCCCTCCTCACTATGACATGGCATTCCAGAGAATTAAAAATCAATTTCCATCTATTTAGTATCTGTGTCTCTGCTGAATGCAACCAGAGTCATCAATGAGTGTGACTCTCTGCCTAATAGCAGCTGTTTTACTTTTACTCCTCCAATCTTTCATTGGCGATCTCGAGCCAGAGCCAGAGCCACAGCAACAGCATCTCCTGCTCTTGTAGAGAGCCCATGAGAACCACGTTGGGTGTCGTATCATCAATTCGTTTAATTTGACAGGCGCAACCTAAACATGTCAAAACACACTGCATGCGGTTGCCTTTTTAGTTTTGTGCCTTGGCTTGCCTCTCCTCCTTCTTTCTGTTAACAATTTTTTCTTTTTCTTTTCTTTTGCTTGCGTTTATCTTGTTTTTTTTTTTTTTTCTTTTACTTAATTCCTTATTATTATAAATTATTTTTTCGTTGTTGGGCTTCTGATGTGGCTGGCTGCCGCTCTCTACCTGTGTGTATATACCTGGTGGTGGACGAGTGGTGCTGTTGCTGGTTTTGTGGTGTACAGTGTACCCCCGCCTTCTTCAGACTCCATTTCGATTGTGGCTGCTGTGCGTTTATTCTTCTTATTCTTTGGAGCAAACAACATAACGAGAGACATACAGGCAAAACGGAAAAAAGACTTCAATTCAATAATATTTGCTGTACACTTTTTGTGTCTGAGAAATCGGATGATGATGGTGGTTGTGGTGCTCCTTTGGAGCATGGCAGTGTCTTTTAATAAAGGAAACACGAAAATCGCATTTTTTTCCTCTGCGCCAGATCGTGTTTTACCTTTCGTTGGGTTCTTAATTTTTCGTTCATATCAACAAGATGTCTGCTTATGCTTGGGTGCAAAAAGTTACCCGGGCCCCTTTATGGCGTAGTATGAACACCGGTATGCTGTTTGATGTTGTTTAGGCCCCTTCGTTTTCTCGTAATTGAAAAGCTTAATTGGATTTTTAACCATTTTTATTCGACTTAATTCATTCGGTGAGCTTTCATCGGTAGACGGTGTGCGAGAAGTAGTTAAATGGTTTATTTCCCCTCACAGGCAGGCGTCTATCATCGGATTTTTATCTACAAGTAGTGTATCCACCTTCGAGATCAGTTAATGTAACGCTCCGCAAAGTAAATGGTGTTTTTATGATCGCGTTACTGGGAAGAGACTTAGTGTATGCATAGTCGCTGATGGGGAAGTGGGCTTGAATGATTTATTGCTAGCAAATTAAAACACTCCTAGGCGGAAAGAGATTAGAATGCTTTTAGATTGATTTCTTTATTCTTGGGAACAATATGGTTTCCGTTCTGGGAATTTTGCGCTACATTTTGATTGGGCCTATGATGACGCTCTTTATTATTTAAACCTTATTTAGTTGGTAAGCATTGTGTAATGAGCTGGCAAAGCCTTGAGATTCGATTTATCTCAAGGCCTGTCTCGGCGCAATTTAATCAACTACTTAGTTGAATAAATCTAATCATTCCTTTAAGTGTGGCAGGCTGGCTGCACTTAATTCCGAAAGTGTTTCCGAGTACTTCAAATTGTAAATAATATTTGTGGTCCAAACTAGGATTTGGTTTTTGGATATAAGCAGCAACACGACCAACTGGGCATATACTTTGAAAATGGAAACGGAAACGTCACCAATTTCGGAGGAAGTTGGCATCACTTTAATCATACATCTTTGTTGTTTTGCGAATTCGATTTTAAACGAGCGGTGTGGAAATCTCTGTTATTTGTGACTTGGCATCACTTTTTAGAAACTCATTGGTTTACTTAAGTTTCAAACAGTGATATCAACATTATCGTTCGAAATACTTTGTGTAATTTGAATAACAGAAACAGAAAAAAATGTCACAATTCAATGTAAGATGTGACAAAGTCATCTGTATTCTAAGCGTGCTTTGTCGAGACCCCAAGCGACCCTGTCTAGTTAATTCAGTTACAACTTAAAAAAATCTCTTGCGATGAAAAATTTTACGAAACTTGTCCGACTAAAATTGATTTTACCAATATTTTCAAACGATTCGAAACACTCGATACTTGCCGAATCAAACTCCTTTCATGAATTTTTGGCAGCACTTTTTAACCGAATTGTTGATGTCATTTTATTCGCAATTACTGCGAAAAAAAAACATTATTGGCAGCACTTTTTCACCAATATTTTACTGCCGAAAAAGTTTTGTTTTACGACAAAATAATGACATTAGGTACTTTTGTACCTTAATCACTGACATTTTTAGAGAATTCTATATTTTGGTAAACGATGGCCTCTCAAATTTTAACAATTTTAGTTTGGTATTACTCTTTTCGTAATTATCAAATTGCTTGGTAATCGGCATCACAAATTTTACAAAATTCAATTCTTCTATCTGAGTTAGAATGAAATTTAGTACAGAAAAATGGGAAGCGAAATGAAAGACAAAAAACAAATTTGCACAAGTACCTACATAAATGTAACTTCGCTAGCAAACGTCAATCAACAGCAACAAACACGACGCAGGTCGATAACTTTTACATACTGCTAGGGGTCTGTTCATAAACTCAGAAAATCTAAATTTAATTGTTAATAAAAGTTCTACTGCAGGCAGCCATTTCGAAGCATCTGGCGGCTCTATTGGTTCGCAGTCGTTTATTTATTACTGTGGAGGAATGTACTAAAAACGGTTCTGCCTTTCGATCGTTAAATTATTGAAAACAACAGACAGATGACCCATCAGTGATGCTGATGCAACAGTTCCTTAGCCTTAAACAGTTAAAACCAAATACCTAAGCATCTTCTTCTGCAAGCGTTGGTTGATTTCAGATGTTTGTTATGCACACTCGAAAGTAGTTGCACCGCATGTGTAAGAACTTGTAGCTGTCAATGTCCTTTTGAATGGAATTTCTAAAAATTAATGTGTGTTTGCATCAATGCACATCGTCTCTTTTTATATTTCGCCGAACGCATGTTGAATTTGAATAAAAATAATGCAAGCATCAGTAGATTAGCAAGTTATTTATCAAATATTTTTTTCAGTTTAGCATGTCTGCTTGCTAATCAAAGATAATTAGTTAAAGTATCACCTGTCACATGATACTTATACATACATGATAAGCGAATATAAATTATATTAATTTAGAAACCTGTTTGGATAACCATTTGAACGGTTTGAAATTGTTTCTTTGACACATAACTAATGTCCATCTTTGCAAATTATTTGGCGTGGTGTTCTAAAAAGGTAATAGTTTCGACATGTCAAGACAATTTGAAATAGAATTGCGAACGTTTGATGGTTGGTATTTTCGTCATCTATTTTTTGTTAAGGGTGTACATACTCATTTCTGTATTTACTTGAACTCAAATCTATGTAGACAGACATTTCTGTCATAGAAATACTGACGGGTTCCATTAATCACTAGCGAACTCTATGCAAACATGAGACTTAGATATACTCGTAACAATGAGCTCTTAAGCTTTTGATAAATTTCTTATAGGCGGACATTTTTTCAATCTCCTTTGAAATTAACCGCTGGATAAAGGAAATTGACAGATATTTCGAGCTATCAATACGATTCGGTTAAAAGCTAACAAATGTTGATGGAACATCGACACGAAAATTCAAAATAAAGTGAAATGTGAGTTGAATTAAATATTCCTATATTATGTAAAAACTTTCGCGGTCTTTTTTATAAAAAGAAGCGATGCACTCATCATTCGTACATTCAAAACTGGTTTAGGTATTAAGTCTGACAGTTGGCCGATGTCATATTCCCGAGTTCTATTTATTGGTATAGATTATGCACGTGAGCAGTTCACATCAGAGACAATACTGAGACCACCAACTCCGGCCGATTTCCCGTTACTTAGCCTACAAGCTATATTTTTATGGAGTGTTCACGTTTGGTGCGCTAGTATTCTTACATAGAAAATCGTATTGACAAATGTCACGAAACTTCAAAAATTCTGCTCACCAACACACTCCCAGGAGATATGAGACACTTCCGCTGTGGGCAAAGTTGCTGACAGAGTTCATAGAATTTTATCCGTTTAATTTGAAATTGTTCGTTTCGTGTGGATAATATTTTTTTTTTAGGAATAAGTGCTGAAAATGTTCATGAAAAATTAACAATGTATATTGGTTGAGGGAAAATGAAAACATTTTGAACAAATTTTCTTCATTATTTAAGAAAAATTTACACACGAAATCGAAGTTAATGATATCCAAAAGTGGAAAATACACAACCATGTTTGTCTTAATATGTTTCTAGTATATAGAACATCAACTTTAGATAGTTTTACTAACCAAACAAATCAAATTATTCGCCTTTTAACAATTTATAATAACTAACCAATGGCATTCAGTAATATAAAAATGTGGAATTCCCGAACTCTTTCACATTTCCCCACGGTTGCCGAGGTTGGCAGCATTTATTTTTTGCATTTTTTGTATGTTTTTGCATGTCACACGGATTCTTTTTTGACATAACACCGATAGGAAAACAAAATGGCGAATTTGAAAAAAAAAACTGAGGGGGCCAGCGGCGAGAGGATTGTGAGTTGGGGGTCTCAGTATGGTTTGTCTATGGTTCACATACATGGAGGGTTATCGGACAAATCTATTCAAGAATACTTTGATTTAGTAGCCAATTAAAATTAAGCCATCTACCAAACCAGATGCAAGCAATCATACATTTACCTATACGAACTTGTTTGGTAATTCGAAAAGCTTCTTTCAACTGATTCTTAGTTTCTAATAAGAAATTGCGACTTATTTACGGTAAAATTTGATTCAGTTTATTTAAAAGCCGAAACTGTAAATTAATGATTGTCAAAAATGTTAATTGCATGGGAATTTGGCCAGTCGCATTCACAGAATATTAGACTGTGAAATGAGCTTAGTAGATTTGGACGTTCAAGAATCTATACACTCAGAAAAAAATTGTAATGCAAACAATTTTCGTTGGTTAAAATGAACCCAAATATCAAAATCTTTGATTTAAGAATGTAATTATTGGCAATGATGTAATAAAATAAAATGGAGAGTATATTATTCTTACGCTGAATACCTGATTCTTGAAAACTTAAAAACGAGTTCTTGTTAACAAAAATAGTATTTGAACCAAGAACTTTTAACTTACAATTTTTTAAAAATCTTTTTTTTTCTGAGTGTAGTTTAATAAGTCTGACAGTTAGTTGACTTGATGAGCCTCAGTTTCAATTGGCCTAATCCCTAATCTAATCGGTCACACGAACAGTTTTTTTTCAGTTGACGTTTATGGAGTCGTAGCCGACGAATCTAGTCAAGAATTTCGAAACTGAATTTTAAGTTGACAGTTCGGCTGACGAAGAGAAAGTGACTTTACCAATCAGAGCAATCTAGTCGACTTTAGATAACTAGATTTTTGAACTGCTTTTTCTTAGCTCTGGTAATTTGCACAATTCCAAGGTTGCGCAAAAGTCCGAGATGAATTGCATTTCGGATAGTTGGTTAACAAAATGTGAAATTTTGAGGCACAGCTCCGACTGTCTCACATGTTCGGTTAATCGTTGAGTTTTTTTTTAAATTGAACTCAGAGCTCTGTTCAGCGCAGCTTTTAGACAAAATCTATTTCACGACGCCTCCCAAAATTCGACACCATTTCCCATCCTTATTGTCAAGAAGTACGACATCCTTTCCAGAATCTCATACCTTCCCAAGGCGAAAGTAGACACTCAGCACAGGAACCTCCAGCTAAAAAGGAACCAAGGAACTGTGTGCAGAATAAAGGGGAAAAGAAACGAAAAAAATGGCTATTCTAAAAGCCGCAGGTTAAGCATTCGTTGAACTTTAAAACGACCATCGCCATCATCATCATCATCAATATTAGACTCATGCATGGAATTCAATTCGATCCGTATGTATCGATCGGCTTCACCGCGCGATCACTACTTATACTTATATACTTCACCAGCGCGTACCGGTATGTGTACGTACGAGTATATTCCCAAAGGTTTCGGTTTTCTTCGATGCTTTTCGGTTTCTTTTCCTTTTTTGTTGTGCTGTGGTTTACAAAGTCGTTTTCTTTTGTATCTTCGAGAGTATAAGTATATAAAAACATGTATAATGTGGAATAAAATACACAATTTCTTTCGAAGATATTTTTATAGACATGATTTTCCTCTTATACAACGCGCGCGCTCGCGCTCAAGATCGTTGCATTGGCGCTGCTATACGCCGCGCTTCAATGGAGTCTACACTGGGGATGCTGGAAGCGTAGAGCGGGAGAGCAGCACAAAAAAAAAGGAAAACAACAACAAAAAAACCATGGAGAGGAAGAAGCTTAGAAGAAGCGCATCTTGATGATGTCTTCTGAAACAAAAGGAAACCTGATTTAAAATCGTTTCAATGGAATTTAAAATGGCACCAGAGCGCACCGCTATATGGCAGACAGACAGAGAGAGGGCGACCAAAAACACCAGTCTGGTTTCTATAGGTATGCCTTACCTGATGGAAGTCAATGGAGGCAACGCCAACGATATGTATGAATTAATTTTTGGGGAGCAAATCCGATACGAACACATAATATTCTTGGAAATTACTGTTAATCTTAATTAAAGCACGTCATCAATGGAGTATGGACCATGCCACAGCCAAAGAAGTGCCAACAGATGTAACTAAAGATTTCCAGTTCGCAATTCAACTCTTTTGTATTTCGTATATACGAGTACCTACTAACGATCGCTTCCCAAGGACTGAAAACTGATCTTGTTGGCTGATTGCCACCATTTTAAGGAAGCGCGCATATATTTCTGCTGTGGTTATGTGTGTGAATATGATTTAATGTTAAAAATGCACCTACCCGACTTCACTGAACAATGAATATGCGCTCGGCTCTCATAGTAGACCCAATCGAAGCCAGCCTCCACGGCCAACCTCGCCAGCATGCCATACTTTGCTCGGTCACGATCTGATGTTGTGATATCGACAGCACGTCCTTCATAGTGCAACGATTCGCCACCATGCATCCTATCCTCATCCCAGCTTTCGGTTACCCGCAATCGTATCAACGGCCACTGATTCATCACAGACACGGCCAGTGTGTTCAGTTTCTCCTTGCAGCGCTGTAAAAATGGAAACGGAAACAGAAAAGAATGTAAAACACAAACGTATAGGTATATAATTAATCAACGAAGAGCAAATATCAATGAGTCAGTCTCTCATTAGCGGGAGACATTACTCCAGTAGTCTCGTAATTTCTTGTACAGAGGCTTAGCTCTAATTTGAATTCAATGAGTTTCGTTTGGGGAAAACTCCACCTCCCTCTCGTAACCACACACACGCACACTACATACTTGTAGGCGTGGCCCTTATATAATTTATAATCTCCAAACAAACTGGTTTCGTTGCTATACCCAAAAAACAAAAAAATCATCCCAAAAGAGCATCATCGCCGAGATGGAGGCAGAGAAATAGTTCCATCGCGTCTTCATAATTGAATTTTGATTTTGCACATTTCGCTCGATTTGTTCTCAGGATCTCACATCGAACCGAAGGGCAATATATGCAGGAAACCAAAAGCCAGCAAAAAAATAACAAAAAAAAACGACTCAAAACTGCTGTCCAAATGTTTTGTGAAAATTAAAGGTAATCAATTTTACGGTAGGCGGGTTCCCTCCACATCACACAACAATTGTTGCGGTGGTATCTTTTGGGAAAACATATAGATTTCCATCAGGGGTCAGGGATTTTGTTCTTTATTTTCGCAACAAGAATACGAGTGCCTACAACAGAAATAAAAGGAGTCGTATTCGTTACATCAAATTGGCAGCCGTGAAAATCAGATTTGCCTGCCTCTGTCAGTGGTACATCGATCTCCGTAGATAATTGGTATCGTTTTTCGCCCAAATGCTGTTATTTTGCCATCGCCTACTTTCTTTCGGTTTGTCCGTCTCTGGCTGTATACTGTTTGTCCTAGAGAGGTAGTCGAGATTGGTCCTGGTGCGGCACTTATCCTTTGGTACATATTTATTTATTTTTTCCCCCGATTTCCACTATGCTGATTGAATGGGAAAAGACAACAATATAACACACTGTGGAATTCTTACATTGTTGTCCAAGGATTAATATTTGTTTACTCCTTTCGGCGTGTGTGGTTGGTGGCTGATTGCGAGAGCAAACTAATCTAGCCAGTGCACAGATTCTCCGCTCGACTCTATGCAAATAGTAGACGCAATGAAAACAACATCAATTTATTCTGTTAAAAGGCGCAACAAGTGATCTGATGATAATGGTGGTCGGTCGGGGTGGACGGTGATAATCACACGATAATGATGCCGCATTCTGGCCTAGCTCTTTTGATTCCAAAGGTGTATCTGTATATTTAATAAGAGAAAAGAGTAAAACTAAAACAAACGTGTCCATCGTGCGCATATGCAGATAGGTATATATCTATTGTGTATGCGCTGATGGGTATTATGTTTTCGGGGTATTCTCTTTTTTGTATTTATTCGGAGCAAATATTTGTCATATTTGCGTTTGCGTGGTGTGCGCGCAATGCACTGGCGGAGAGACGAAGTGTCGGAATGTCGCCTTCATCGTTTGACCATTTCCAGAGAAATTTGTATTTCTTCTGTGGGGCAGGGGAGCTCAAACGTTTTGCAGAGCAGGACGAGGAGGTGGGTTTTAAATGTGACGGAGAATTCTAATAGCAGGCGTGTTTGCGCGACTTTCACTTCGTCAAAAAGACTCTACAGCGAATGATAGCGAATTTATAAAAAATATCTAGTTCGGAGGTGAACTCTTTTGTTTGAGAAGAGCTGCGAATAAAAGAGTCTGAGAAGCGGCGCTGCCGACTGATTGACGCCATATTCAATAAGTTTGAGTAGTCTATGTTTTAAAACGAGCTGAGATACATCATAGACTAGTACACGAGACGTGATCGTAACCGTTGTGTAACTGAAGTTGGAAATTGACACTATTGTGAGAGCCTCACGCTATTTTGGCTGATTTTTTTTGGTGGAGAAATCGATTCAAAAATGTTTCAAATGCTGTTATTTACAAATAAACACCTCTAAAATGTAAAGCAGTTACATATCACAACACTGTTGTATTGTTTAACGAGCCAATACTTGTTAAAAATCGTTCAAAAATTCTAAATTTTCACTTTTATCTCATTGGCCCTTTTTCATGCGACTTTTCGGAATTCTGCAGCGCTCACCCTGCACCCACCAATGCTTATGCCTTGCCAATTGGAATTTGCAGCCGTGAAAGACTACCGCTCATCTACTGGTAGATTTAAGCAAGAAAAACCGAATTATGATGCAGGACGGCCGATAATTCAACCGACTCATCACCAAAATTTAACAGTGTATAACAAAATCAAAAGTTTAGTCTTTAAGGGAAACACCGCGCCTCGGTTAAAAATGCTGCTATTACGATCACCAGACGTGCTGTTATTTACTTACTTAGGCAACTCTACAATTCGGCTGGAGCAAACCTGGTTTAATGGTTGGGCTGGCTAACAACTGTTGTAAAATGAATGCATCCAACAGCCAATTATAAGCAAACGTAAAATACGGCAAGGTTCAGTGGCTACCCCATTACTTTTTTATCTCATTAAATCTCTTGCATTTGATTTGAAAAAGATAGAACGAATACAATTATCGCAAACTGACCGATAACATGTGAAGCATATCTAAACAATTTTAATGAATGGACTGTTGCAGGGCTGCGTCCTGGTACCATTTAGCTTCGCGTAAAACACGATACTTGCTAAAGACCACTTCAATCTTTAAATAGGAAGCATACTCCTGTACCGGGAATATTTCTTGTTCGTTTTTTTTGCATATTTAATCATACATTTAAGAATGAAATTGTTGGCAATGATGTAATAAAATACTTGAGGAGAGTATATTATTCTTGCGCTGAAAACCTAATTCTTGAAAACATAAAAACGACTTCTTGTTAACAAGAATAATATTTAAACCAAGAACTTTTAACTTAAAATTGTTTAAGAATCACAAAATTCTTCGCTTATCAATCTTTTTTTTTTTTGAGTGTAGATATATTCGCCATGGAAGCACCTATAGGCACAAGTCAGCGACAAGTTTTCCGAGTGCCACTTTTCGAAATATGCTCCTCTGATTCAAAGCGCCTGTAAATATTTTGAAATTACAAAAAACTACGGCCAAATGTATATTTGTACTCTTTATGGATATGATTCACACTTGCTGTTAATAGCAAGTTTTTCGATTAACACATTGTGATATCAACCATGCGAAAATAAAGAATCGAGTCGGGTGCACCTCATCCCCGGACAACTCATCTCCAGCCAAATTTCGCAACTAGCGCCATCTACATCTCAACTCCACAACTAAAATCCAATAATCTTGTTACCTTGTCACCTTGTTAGTGTTACCCTCAAACGATAATTATGTTGAGTGTTAGGTTAAAGTTTCTCTAAAGTCAAAATCTAAGGAATAATCTATGGGGGAAGGAAGGAGGTAGGTACCAAATTTATGTAATGCTAGGTGGAACATATAAGACTTGGAAATGCTTTATGTTTGTTGTACCTGAATGGATTTATAAGATTTCAAGACTGTAAATATTTAATTTATTTAAATCTGAGTTTTTTTGAGAATTTTTTAATTTTATTTTCTCAATTTGTCTGAAGCTAAGAGTCAATTTATTTTCTCAAAAAATTATTGTTTTAACTCTAGAGAATAAAAAGACACATTTCGCAAAGATATTTTTATCCATTCATGTGTATACGTATTCATAAGTGAACATAACTGGCCTTTGCAGCTCCTACTCTATTTCACCAAATGGTTTGCAAAAACAATTAAGCAGAACCTTCGAACACAAATTGTCTTATAATATTGGTAACACTTATTTCCCACATTAAATATCATAGGCTACAACTCAAACGATACGGGTGCGTAGTGAGAAGGTAAATGTCCAGTTGCAGAGTTCAGATGGAGATGAGTTGTCCGGGGATGAGATGCGGTGACCTCCTAAGAATAACATAGACTTCCTCCAGATGTTCGCATTACGTCCGATTCGTTTCGATTCGGATTTTGGCGAATCACTGGCGATTTTTCGATCAAAACTCTGCTCTACGTCAACCATTTCACACGAAACTTGCGTATCGCCTGGGATTCTTAGATGAAGAAGCATTCATACCCCAACCATAGAAAGGCAATGATTTTCCTTTTTCAATTTCAATTCAGTTTTTGACTGAATGGATGTGAGAAATATTCGGCTCGAAGTCACCCGCAGCCACTTCCGCTTGGTATTGCAATTGCTTCCAATTTTCATTTGAATGGATGCAACAAATAAAGGGTGATTTTTTAAGCGTAGTTTTTTAAAAATCGAATAAAACACTCAAATTTTCATCAAATATTCAAAATTTGTATTGTAATCGATAAAAAGCCTTTGCCATTTACGTTTTAAAGACAACTGCATGTAAATGTTGTCCGCGGTTCCGTTTCAAATGGTCCATTTGGAAGTCCATGTCAACTAAGTTCAACTCAGCCAACTGGGGCAAAAAATTGTTGATTCACCAGGTCGATTACGACGACCATAATATGGTCGTAACAAACGGTGCACAGTTTTCACAGAGCACGAATTTTTATAACAAATTTCAATAGTTTGCAATCAACGCAAATGGACGCCATTACTAACCAGTGCTGCCAACCTGAAAAACTCAACTCTTAAGAAATCACCCTTTAAATAAGCTGCTTTTTTCAGGCAGCCTTGGATCTTAGGATACACTCTTGTGCCACAAATATGTTACAATATCTGAATCATAGCAACTATTTCGTCTCAACTATTTCCATTTTTGGTCATTAAAGATTCGGAGACGATGTCGTCATACGCGATCCGCGATGTTGAATATAAGTTAATGCAACGAATTTTTCGCACCGATTCGATACCAACAACAATCTGCCCAAAGCACCGCACATTCACCACAGCGCTTTTATTCACCTGTATCAGCACATCCGTTTCAACTGCAACAACCAGCACCCAGCACCACCGCGCATTAACCCCAGCACATTAGTTTCAACGCACTTTCAATATTTTCTTATTATCAGCACTTTTTAACCGACCTAGTTTAAGTTTATTTTGGTAATGTAACGTAGAGATAGAATTAAAGAAAAAATAAAGTTGAGTTAATTTTTGATAACCGAACGGGGAGGTTCTTTTATTTATATAGTGTTACACCAAGTGAGCTGCCTGGCCACTTTGGAATTGAATAAAACACTAACTTCTCAGTCAGTTTCCGTCAGTTTGGGTTTTAGCATACGATTTTAACATTGTTATAGTGATGCGCGTGGGTTTAATAAAAATTCCAGTGGCTTGACCTTGATTACTCTTATCTACTACTGTTGACATGCGGTCAATGGAAGCAAATTGAGTTGTTTCCAATCGAAACTGTAAGCGGTATTATATCAGCATAGACTTACAGGAAATAGTTAAAAAATCCCGATGTATGTTTCATTAAGCTCCAGGTCAACCATTGGCGTCGTTGGTCGATGACATTCCACTGTGTCCGCTTATTTGTGCATTTTTTTGCATGGCGACTATTTCCCGCTTGGTATTCCAATGCAATATAACTGCATGAAATTTTTTAATTTCTACTCATCGCGCCAATTTCAAAAGGGGGAATAAAGCAAACTGAAAACTTTCGTTTTTCTTTCGAGTGTGCCGTGCGCTCCATATATTTATTGGCCTTATCGGACCATTTATTGCTTCATAGCTTAAGTCATAACAGATAGCAATATGTGCTGAGCATATGTCCACACGACAAGGTTAATAAAACAACCTGCCAAGTGCCTGGTGTTGATTAAACATAACGACTTATCGTCCGTTCAAGTGTATCAGTTATAAATAGCGACAGACTCGGTAAATTGGTTGACAAGTGTCAACCGCCCCATGCTACAGTAGGTTGTACACCACCGACTTTGACACCTTGAAATTAAGTAATCTCCCGTCTGAAGACCGCACCTTGTACACTCCACTCGTCATTTGGCGATCGGCGCGCAGCCACCATTGCGGTGTTGTCCCTTCATTATGGTCGCTCTCGACAAGAGTGTTAAATTGTTTAATCTTCTGTCTGCTAAAACAGAGAAACACATCGGCCGGCCAAAAAGAACTACCAAATCGAAGCCACAAGCAAGAGGAAAACATTAATGTATCAATATTGACCAAAGAACGGGCTTCGACAATTCTCAAAATTAACATGCGCTCACTTATAGTCACTTGCAAATGCATTACCAATATTGATATTGGTCACTCGTCATCAACATCATCATCATCACCAGTCAGAAGCACATCAACAGCAGCAGTAGTACCTACATATATGAGCGGCATCGGCACCGGCATCCCCATCATCAGAGCGAGAGGACGCACGCACGTCGGGGTACATTAGTATTTAATTTCATATTTGTACAAACTGTTTTAATGGACACCTTGGCTGCGTATGGTCTGGACTGGACACGGACCGCATACTGTTTGCATCTCTCTGTATGCGGCACGGTTCTACTTGAACAATTAAACTCTGGCTAAGTGCAATCATTCTCGTCGTGCAGTCGTCTCAAAGGATCCATATAAAATCGCGCGTTGTAATTGCGCACTTTATTCTCTACTCATCACCATTAGCATCATCATCATCAGGCATAAGTACCCGCACAGGATCACGAGATCAATGTGTTTTTATTTTTTTTACGTTTTTCTACTGCGCGCTGTAACAATTATGCAGTTTATTTTAATCGCATTTATTTATACGAATTACGGTTCAATTATTGCTATAAGCGCTTCAGTTGATGCACTGATGGATCCAGATGGAAAGTGGTCTTGCCTGGTAATTATGCATGAGAAGCCTTCGATTCATTAATCATTCCCATCTTCGCAGGAAAAATGCCAAAAAGAAATAAGAATACCGATGCGAGGGATAGTTTCCCTGGAAACTGGTCAAACAATGGAAATCGAAATGTTGGCATTTTTATTTTGACTTTTGCCCGCAAAAATATTGTGGCTGGTTGTTTGGTATGGATTGATGGCTAACCCTTTGGGAAGAATCACACCGTACAATTGCGGACAACACAAGGACGGACTACTGTTTGGGTTTGCAGAGAATTCCCCAGACAAGCCCTGTGCGGTTAATTTCAATGGGAATGTCTGAGATTTGTATGAGCATTGTTATAATGCAGAATGGAGAGCGGGATTAAATTGGCAACCCTGTGGACTTGCACATGGCTACGTGGAAGGTCATTCACCAACAGCAACTAGGCGGGAGTTCATCATTTTGAATTGGATGCGGATTATTCGTAGGAAGCTGCCTCTTTCCCGATGAAGTTTAATACCGTATATGCCGGACGGAACATAATAACGATGACAAATCTAAGCTCTGCGACTTGAATTTTAAGGGAAAGGATCTTCGAGCTGCTTACAAGGAAACAGCTACAGGCAGCTTCTTGAAATATTTCGACTTTGGCTGCCTTATCATATAGCGAATTCTACAAAAGGTCCCTCAGTGAGAGCCTCTTCACTGTGCATAATACCTAGCAAATACAACAACAACCTGAGGTCCATAATTAAAAAAGTAGCCGAAAGTATATGACAGCAGTTATATAGGTTTCCGTGCGGTGGCAAATATTGCACGCACCAATTTGATTTTAAATTTAAGTTCAAACACTTGTTACTTCTTCTAATCTTACAGACTTTTATTGTTTTTTTTTCTTACTTTTTATCAGAATGTGTTACAATGGCTGCCTCCGGGCTCACGTTCTCTCTCTGTTATATAACAATAATCTTCATTTTTCTTAACCTAACCTAACCTATAACCTCTTCTTTCGCCGTAAATTGAAAAGCGACATCTATCTTGTGATAGATTTTGCTGGGCCCTTCAGCCCTGTGGTTAAAAGAACCCCCGCCATCTATGTCTCGATCTCTACAGCTACCCCAGAAAAAGAGCAGTAGAAATGATAATAAATGTAGTTACCAGAAAAAGATGACCGAAGGTGCACACGTTCAGACCTTGAGACCCTGAAGCCCTAAGTATAGCAGCGGTCCCCGGGAAGAAGATTCTGTGTAGCAAAAAGAGAGCCTACTCAGTCAGCAAGCAGAACAAGATCCTGAGCGAAAATAAGAGGGCATTGAACAGTCCCGCGAAAGAGTAGTGTTTTGAAAGAAAGCCGAACAACTTTCTGTTGACTTTAAGACCGGAACGCTTTGCTCATTGGCAAAGAAACGAGTAAAAATAAAGCACCGTCTAAAAATCAGTTGCCTAGTTGACTTTATGAATGACTTTCAAGCTTCAAATGAAAGCCAGTCTTTGTCAGAAGCTGTATTTGGTCGAGCGACACTGCAAATGCAATGCAAAGACTAATTTGGATGTGGTTCGATAGAACCAGATTTCAGGGAAGAGATGCGCTATCATATGGCTACTCTAATGTTATTCTGGAGCAGATAGTGCACCGGGCAGGTTCCAACACGGAGCGGACTTCCTTTAGCAGAACCATTCATCTATATTGCGTCATCTCTGGGCGATAATTATCTGATCGTCGGTGGAAGAGGCTTATTCAAGACAAAATTGGTTGGCCGTGAAGTGAACCAAGATAAAAGCACTAAAAATCTGTTCACCACACAGGAGCAAACGTCAATTTTGAAAGCAGAAACTTTAGGAGTTGATCTACGTAGTGATCTTCGTAGTGAAGATCTGATAAGAAATCACGATAGTTCTGCTTAATGGCGCCGACACCTGGAAGATAAACAGAAAGGCAGAACTGATGCTGAGCTTTTGATCTTAGTTGCGAAAAGGGCGAATAGAGGAGGAGATTCCGAGGTTTCCAAGGCCAGTGCAGCCGACAAGTCAATACCTCCAACGAACACTGAATGCAGCAAGCATAGTAACAACAATGCCCAAATGTCAAATTGGAAACAAACACACAAAAGGTTAACTGTCAAATAAAGGATAAAAATCATTATCTTTTATAACGGGGTTCAAATAAGTCGTTTGCCTTTTCATTTTGCCGTTTTCTACCGTATCTTCACAGTTTGAACTTGAACACCCTTGCCTAAGTTTAAATCACCAAATCCGTTGTTCGATGAACTTTGCCTTGTCTTTGCCAGCGAGATATTGTTCCATTGGAAAACTCTTCGATTCTTAAAAGAACAGTTAATGTGGGCTGTGGTGGTGTTGTAACAATAACTCGTAGTCCAAAAAGTCAAAACTCATTCACATCTAGCAAACGCACCGAAGCCGACCTCTGAGTCCCATTCCCCCCAGTTCATGAGGAACGAGAGGCCAAGCCTTCGTTTTTAATGCAATATCTCCTCATTGTTCGTGCGACTCAATTTGAAAGTAAGTAGCCCTAAGATCTGTAATTTTATTGCAGCTGATAATATATAATAGGTCTTGGCTAAATATTCCAGATTCAACTTGAAACCAGACCCTTGCCAATGCCAGGGCATATGTGCTTATCGGTTTCGATTTCCGGATTGATTCGCAAGTCTAATAATAGGCAATTTGTCATAACCATATCACAAATATTCGATTATAGAGTTCAGAATAAATCACCAATGACTATTGAGTGCGATGTGTTCATAAGTACATAATTGCGATGTGCACGACCCTCTAATTTGTCAGATTCCGTATGGGAAGCCCCTGTTAGCTCTCTTGATTCATGAAAATGTGCTAATTAGCGTATCTGTAATGCTTATCAGTATTGTTGTACACTAAAAACTCGAATGATTTCTGCGAAAATCCCCGTCTAGCGTTCTAAGAAATACCCTGTTTGTGAGCAAATATCTATTGCAAGTACAAGTAACGTGCGATTTTAATTAAATAAAATAAACATCGCAGGTACATTTTTTTCACACGACAATAGTATTCAGGATCGCTGAAAACACAACAACCATGGCCGGCAGATGTAGGCTATTGTTGGGCCGATAAAAAATCCGAATGAATCACTTTCAGTGCGCAAAGTAAAACCAAAGGCAACAAATCACACGACGTGAGTCAGAGTCAAAGTTGGTGTACCGTATATGCGGCGACACACGACAGTAGATAACCGATACATCAAAACGGGAAATGAAAACAATTTATTATCTTTATCTTGGATAGGATTGATGATGGGGATCATCATCATCCCACGCGCAAATGTTCCAGAAGCGGATGCAAAATAGGACACGATTCTACTGCCCTACAAAGTTCCAATCGATCAATGACATTGCGCGCTGAATGATTTTATTTTTTGTTTTTTTTTTTTTTCTGTTCTCGTTTCTTATTTTTCTCCAGTTCGTCGTGTCTTCGTTCGACGGTTTTAAGTTCCTTCCAAACGATCATCTTACACGCAAAACGACGGAACCGACATTTAGTGTTAATGTACTATGTACGGTTATATTCCTTTATACATTTTTTTTTTCTTTTATGCATTATACCGCTCAATGGGTGTTATAGACATTTTTTTTTGTGGTCGGTATATCATCGTGTCGGTCGAATAGGCCACTTCCTCAGTTGTAAGATTTCCCTTTTCGATAAAAATCACTGCGCGCCACAAAGGATATGAGATATCGATTTCGCTATTGTCTTCATCGACATCGTTGTCACTTGTTTAGTCAGTCGATTAAATCGATTCGGTAAAAAGTGCGCAAAAAACAAAAACGAAACACTGCAACTAAAGTGGCCCTGGTTGCAGAAATGTAGAATTTAATCGCAATCCTAACGTCGGGCGGTCTACTTCACTTCTGCTGCGGATACTATTATCAAGAACAAGCGACGTAGCTCAGGCGCACATTCGATAGTATAGTGGAGAGGGGCGAACTCGATATCGATATCTTTTTATCCTTGTGATTCCCAATTATGAATGAATTACACCGTGTAATTACCGATCGACGAAAGAGAGTGGCAGCGATGGTATGCGTGTACGGTGGTGATTGATGGTTAGGGGTTGTTATTTCGTAATAACACAGGGATAACAGGTGCAAGATATCGGATTACTATACCGAGATAGAGCGCTGGCAACGCGCAATCATTTCCCGAGGGTGGTTGTTGTTTGACTGTGTGGTTGAACAACAATTAGAGTCGCAAAGTGGTATCCGGTGAGTTTTTGGACATAGGGCGATGGTGATGACGGTGAGTGCGAGGAAAGCGAAAACAATGCTTGGCCTTGCAACAGATCAAGTTGTGGTTGGTACTTTATTTTTATTTTAAGGTAGATACCGGTGTCAGGAGGACTATTTTGGATAGAAAGGCTAAGATTGATCTAATCCACGTAAGCTCAACTGCATACACTCAGAAAAAAAAAAGTTGTAATGCCAACAATTTTCGTTGGTTGAAATGAGCCCAAATATGAAAATCTTTGATTTAAGAATGAAATTGTTGGCAATGATGTAATAAAATACTTGAGGGGAGTATATTATTCTTGCGCTGAAAACCTGATTCTTGAAAACATCAAAACGAGTTCTTGTCAACAAAAATAATATTTGAACCAAGAACTTTTTTAACTTAAAATTTTTTAAGAATCTCAAAATTCTTCGCTTAAGAATCTTTTTTTTCTGAGTGTATTAGTTGGGTATAACCAACAGATCCATATAGGACTCTAGACTCAATCATTTTATAATTTTTTTCAGCACGTATGGGTGTATAGAGCGTTGTTCAATGTATGACATGCCTGCTCTGCCACAGGGCACACAGTTTGACGGAAAAAAATCCGCAGCACGTCGCAGCTTCATCCCAATTTCCCTTTCTGTTCAACAACCCAAAGAATGTGACACAGTAGTTCCACTAATGACCTTGCTCCATTCCACAAAGAAAGAAAATCGTTTTTCGACTATAGAAAGGCACACGCCACCAGGAGTCAATATTTACCTATGCGAACGTCCTTGCTACCGAGCCATAAATGAAAAATTCGAAAGTAGCAACATGTCCCCATGACCTTGCTTCCGCATCAGCAATATCAATAAAAACGTACAGAATCTCTTGCCTCGATGGACCCAGTCAAGGACACCAAACGACAGAAAACAAATTCACCTTGTTTCCACGAACCTCCTACGATAGTATGTCAGCCAACATCGATACGCCTTATTACTACTAAGTAGTAGCAACAAACGCACTGTCGCAATACAATAATTGTTTGTTGCCCAAGACAATAGCATTCGTCCTTGCGGCACGGTATGCTACCGCGTTTTCTATTCAACTGTCAATTGCAACGACATCAGTTGAGGCGTTCTATTCAAAGACGGTCTCAAATTGATGGGCAGCCATAAATTTGTAAACAAGGACATTGCGGCACAATAATATTCCACCCTCCCATCGAGAGTGTTTTGGAAAGATTTACCAACATCCGTGCATATTGTGCTAGTGCGTCGTCATGCGGAGAGCGCGCCTAACCGATTACACCTCTGCGCTCTGTCTAATGGGGAAGCCTATCGAAATGGTTTATATAGTGTGACGACACAGCGATAGCCAAACATTCAATAGTTTAACATCTTCACGGATAAATTTCATTATCAGGGAGCAAACAAAGGACGACACCAACAGCATTCAGGTAAAGCAAAATTTCGCACAATTAACACATGGGCCCGTTCGTCTTCTGATGGCGCGGCTCGGGGTATGCCATGGCATCCATGGCATATATAGATAGCAATCCATAACCAAATCGTAAACGAAAGGATTAAAATGAAAATAAAGGAAAGAAAATCCTCAATAAAACGATTATCTTGAGTAGATGGTGTGTTTAACATTCCAAACTCGGTCATATAAACGTGATGGGTTTTTAAGGAACACAATGCCATAACACCAGTACCGCGGCGCGCTCGGTGGCGGCTGGCGCGGTTTGTTGGCATAATTTATTGAAGAATCCATTTCGCACTAATTCGAGATTTAATGATTGTTTATACCGGTTCGCTGGTTGTTATGACAGATAAAGGAATATAATGTGTACCCAAAAGATTGCCGAGTGATTAATAGTCACGGTGGGGTCGCGCAGCAACAGCAACAGCAACAGCAACAACAACAACAATTTTGTGGGTGTAGTTTGTGGCACTGGCACGCCATCCATCGCCAGGCAGGCTTGTAGTCAATTACTCACCTTTTCACATTTCGTGATTAATTACAACACCAATCGGAGAGGACACTATGCGCGCGGACCCAAGTTGAGCTTTTTGACGCGCGCGCGCACACAACCATTCGAACGCAAGATGCATGAGACCTTATGTCCACTTACTGTCGGTCTAGATTAATTTGTGTAATTAATTAGAACATAACACAGTACAGGCAGGCGATCAGGTAAATTCCTTCGTAATCCAGTCGCACCAGTCGTTTGGTTACGGCTGCGGGTCTGTCTTTCTTTCGACGTCGCTTTGTTCGTGTTGTGCGTCTGTGCGCTGGCAGACACATGACGGCGATAAAGATGAACCACAATATCACGTTGATGGTGATGCCACTTGACACTTGATGAAAGTTCTAGGTTTATTGTGTACGCGATGTGATAGCGCCGGTTGTTGTCCGTTCGCTCGGCACAATCTGCCTATTTTTGACAGTTTGTTGTGGCAGCAGTCACTCTGGCATAGGGTGTGAGGTGTTTTGTTTGACACATGTGTAGAGTATGACAGAGGATCGTGTTGAAATTGACGCTTTCACTGTCCGACGAATGCTAGTGGTAACATCTGCGGTTAACATGGGAAACGACTATGTGCGTCGGGCCGAATTCATTGATTGGCTAAAATTGACAGCATTAAGATTGATTGATTGCCACCACTTTCAGCAGATTCGGCATTTGGATTGCCAAACAATGTGGCTTTCTCGGTATTCCGGTAGTCATACCTTTCGACTCACGTGAGGATAGAAGCGAAGAAGCAAACGATATATTTCTATTATAAAGCGGATTTATTTTAGCCCTGAGAAGTCATATTTCTATGTAGTAAGTTTAAGAAATTTTAACGTCAACTTGGTACTCCCCCAGTCGCGTTCCGAGAGCACAACAGTTATTGTAGCTCTCGAAGCCGTCCCAATTAAAGATCACTGTATGTTCTGCAGTACTAACTCCTTCTGTTCCTACGACACACGTGCTCATAGCATAAGAAATTCACAAGTTCGAGTGGCGTAATTTTCAATACAAAAATACGTCACTCGCTGGTTTGATTTTTATTCGACGCTCTTGATAGCCACATCCCCAGACAGAGAAAAAATGTCTACCGTAATAGTTTGACACTTGTCCCAATTTCGATGCCCTCCTGCCGCATTTTTTATATACGTCTCCATAACCTAGTAAGAGCAGCAAGCACTACCAGCTCTATTCAAGTACCACTTCAAGTAGGAAATTTATTGTCGGATAACAATAAGCAATAACTGAAGCCGAGTGGTTATCAGAGAGTTATTGAGGCCATGCATGTAGCTTCCCTGTGTGTTTCGCTAGCCCCTTTTGGGCTAAGTATAGTAACCCGATCCATTTGCACTAATTTTTCACCACAAACTATTGCTGAAAAATGTGTGCCCGGCAAACCGTGGCACTAAGCTGCGCGAGAAAAGGATTCATTTACACAACCGTGCGTAGGTATCAATATCACACGCGGAATGTCCGAATTCGATATCTCTAGGTTTTTGCGCAAAAATCAATCTCTTCCAGTGTGTGTCTCTTCTTTTAATCGAAATGTGATAGATGTGCTAGTTTTGCGCAGAGATATTATGTGCGCTGTTCCCACGGCCCCTTGCATTTCTAGTAAATCAAAACAAAACCACAAATCCAACATGACATCATTCAGAACTGCGCCGCCGCCGTCGTCGAAGAAGTCGATCAGTGTGATGGAGAGATGATGACGACCAAAGAGACGACGACAAAGGCGATGATGATCTTCTGGCTGCTCCTCATACTGATGGGTGAACGTGAAGTGAAGAAAATCCTCCTCGCCCGAATTAATTCCTTCTTCCCTAATAGGATCCCTCTGTGTTTTTGTGTATGTGTGCAGTGCACAGATCGAATTACAATTGATGAAATGTTTTGTGCGATGTTTAACATGATAATACTACTGGAGTGGAGATGGTCAGTAATCATCATCATCATCCTCGTCGTCGTCGTCGTCATCCCCACATCAAAAACCAACATCACTTAGAGCTAAAGCAGAAACAAACAAACCGGAGGATTATCTTCTCGCATTCGGGTTTACCGTCCGAGATAAGGGATCCATTAAAAAGCTGAGCTCTCCAGTAATCTCTAGCGCTCGCCTCCACCTTGATGACGGTCCCTCTTTTGGCTTATTAAATTATTAATAAGAAATTCATTACGATTATGGGAGTGAACAAACACCAGTGTCACGACACCATGGTATTAAGATGGAGGCGCTTAAATATCACAGCTTTTGTAGATAATATTCGGAATGCCTTGAGGGTTTATTTTTCCCTCGTATATATAGCTGTGGCCTTATTGTTGTTTTGTCGGAACGATATCAAAGAGGATTGGACATTCGAAAGTTAGTCATCAGTGTGTGATTTTCGCAGCATATATGTGTGCCTACAGTTGAAGCTATATACTATCAGCCTGTTAGATCCGAATTTATGAGTGCATTCTTTGGCTATCGCTGGCAGTTAAAGGTGGTATCTATGGGGGGTATCTTATTCTAGTGAGTCCCGAGCGCTACCGGAATGATAGATGGTCAGAATTGATCCACGCTTTGTGCGCATGCTATAGATTTTCTTGTGGGGTATAAGGGTGACGAAGAAACGGTTTGAGGTCCGTACGGACAGTACCAAAGTGTCTCAGCCTTGCTTGGCAATGGATATTGGTTTTTATATTAGCGATTAATAGATCATGGGAGGCGAATGTGAATGTCAAACAGCACTGATATATTCTGATGAGTTTTCCTTCATTTAAATTTCTAGAAATATATACCTACAGCGGCACTCTATAGGATTACTTATAAAGGGGATTAAAGTCCACGGGAATTTGCCTACGCTTGACAATTTTCTATATGTATTGTAATATTTAAAACCAATAAAAATTAATTGTTGGAAATATCTCTTTCATCGATGCAACATTCTCATTATAATAATCTGCTGAACGTCATCATTATGTCCTAAACGCTTTCAAGCTAAAACGTCAAACTATTGGCTCTGTCCATTCTGTAACTTTTCTTCTTGTTCAGCCCATTTAAAAGATAAGTCACGTTTTCGATATATCTAATCTAAAATTATCATTGAAATCCTTTTTGCATAATAAACTTTATAATTGAATTGTTAATTTGTTTTGTCGCCTTTCTCTTTATTTAAAAGCGAATTTCTTGCCTCTTCAAAATGAATATTAAAATAAAATATTGTAGGTGTTGAAATATATCCCATAGATATTTAAATCAAATTTAAAGAAGTATTAAAATTTAATTAAATATGTAGTATTATATTTTAATATTCCATGGGTTTATAAAAAGCAAAAAAAGTATTGAATTTGAGGTAAAAGTATTATATCTGCAGTTTATTTAATTCGAATACAAATGTATTAAATTTCTTTAATTTTTCAATATAAATAATTCAATTTAAATACTTTTGCATTGAAACCCATCTTCCTCTATATTAATATTTAATATTTCAGACATATTTTGTAATAGCAGACATTATTTAAAATCAATAAGTCTTTTATTATTTAGCAAAA
This sequence comes from Cheilosia variabilis, assembly GCA_951230905.1. Classification (NCBI taxonomy): domain Eukaryota; kingdom Metazoa; phylum Arthropoda; class Insecta; order Diptera; family Syrphidae; genus Cheilosia; species Cheilosia variabilis. Next base: position 2,695,320 of record OX579676.1, on the reverse strand, counting down.
TTTTAAATTTTAATATTTTCTCGGCGTTGTATATATTTATAACCCCAAAAATATTAAATTTAACGCCAGGATTTTTAACTTATTTATTTTGAGGATTTTGAATTTATTGTATTTATATCACAATACCCAAACTTGTATAGAACGCATTAAATGAATAAGACACAATCGATGGGTTCTTTTGGGTTATAAGCAACAACACAGTAGCCACTGTCAAACTTCCGCCTATTCTACAATAGTTTCTGTCACTACAATATGAGCTTGGCCAAAAACAGAAGGCTTTCGGAAGTTAAAATACTGAATCCTTTATAGGGACAACAAAAGACCTATCCTACGGCCCGTAGTGGCAAGTCGACAGGCGTTACAATAACAGCATGTTGGATTATTCTGCAGAAGGTGATAAGATCTTCACTAACTGCGTAACTTTATATTACAGCAATGTGTTACACTATAGTGGAAGCTCACTAGTAATACTTGTCGTACCGTGAATTAGGCACTTTAAGTGAATTTCCAATAATGTATACCACATTTTTCTAGTACCCAAGTCAAAAGTTGTTCTTATCGCCACTTGAAGTTTGCAAGATTTGTGGACTAACAGCCCCTGGCAGTGATGAAACTCACTGCACATTGGCCACGCGCAAATGCCTGCTATCGGTTGGAATTTCTATGAATTGGGAACACCTGAAAATTATCGGCGCTCAGGAAATACGACCATAAACAGTACTACACATGACTATCTTTGATAAACGTGCAAAGAAAGACATGGGACAGAATCGCAAACATACTAACCGATAAGGCCGGGTATGCGAAATCGTTTATTCACTTGAAATCATTTTTCAACGAAAGTCTACTTTGGACTTCAAGTTTAAAATCCTACTTCCAATGGCGTTGCAGCTCCAACGATTTCCCACCCCCCTCTCAAGCAGGCACGTAATCACTCATTGGCGTGTGCTCAGTGCTCGCAGTTTGAACTAAATTCATATCAATCACGATAACTTAATACCCCACCGTCCTTAGTTTTGACGGCTTCCGCTGCTGCTGGAATCACGTAGTTCTTATCGCCGCGCACAATCGATCAGATCAGTAATAAAACTTTTCAATAGATTTGTTTTCTCTTTTTCTAAATTGGTGTCAAGCTTACTATTTATCAATGGGCCGAAATCGGCAGCAGCAAACATATCGAGATAAGCCTAATATTAATAGTTGTTTTGCACATCGATTTGCGGCTTATCGATAGTTCGATCTAGCCGATCGATAACGCACGTGATATCGTACCATATCCAACCCATTAAAAGGCCATTTCGAGTTTTTTTTATTTTCTTGAATGAAAAAAGGTGTGCTAACTATTAATGCTCCCCACACCGATAAACAAAAAAAAAGAATTTTTTTTTTCTTGAATGGATATCGGACGGGGGTAAAACCCGACCGAATTCAAGTTAGAAATTATATCTTTGGCCGAAAGCGGGACCGACGACGAAGACGAAATGAACGCAGTCGTCGTGTTGGCCGCGTGTTATGCATTCCATCAGAGATTATTGATAAACACGGTTGCGGTTGATTGAACGTTGTGTTTTTCTACAGCTCTGCGTCTTATCATATCGATGCAGCGATAAGGCGTGCGTTCCATCCGTCGTATGTACATGTGGTGGCATTATAGTTCTGAGCCTGCAAGTAAAGGTGGAGTCCCGACCAAAGGGCGGGTTAAAGGGGGCGGCCGATATATTATAGAAGGAAAAACTGTTGTTGTTCTTTTGGTTCAAATATTTACTTTGATGCGATAATAATGTTAACGATTGCGGACAGCGTGTTACCATTATTAATAGCATTTAGTGTGTTTTTCATTCGATAACGAGCAGTGTGTCAACTGGAATGTGGAGGCTTAAGTTTGGATTACCTGTTGATCGTAGATAGCAATAGGCTGTTAGTTGGTAATAAATAAACATAAATACTGTTGGAAAAGTATTTCACAAAAGCTTTATGAGCGAGTGCTTGAATTGACCGAAATTGACTTCCGTCGCTTCGATGGTTAGCCTTCTAGCTATTAATGGTGAAATTGAGTTATATTCTTTTTCTGTCATAACCAGTCATTCCCAGATTTGATTAGCGCGAAAAGTGTGCCCGGCTAGTAGATACGATTCATGTTTATAGCTACTGAACTGAACTCGCAATAAATGACTTTAAATATAATATTTGATAATGCTGTCTATTTTGATATACTTATCTTGTTTTCGATATTTGACGGGATGTTTTGGTCATTTTATTTGAGTAAGACTGTCGTAATTACCTACTTTGCGTACGGAATTAGGCGCATGATAAGGTGACTTGTTATTCAGATGGCATTCATGCGATTTAATACTTTTATACTTCGCACTTGACTAGGTAGATGTAGATTTTAAAGCGATTTTTGACCTCCGTCGAATCGATTAATATTATTATACGAATCGATTGATATTATGATTTGGCAGCACTTGTACAAATGGTAAATGGAAAATTGTGTTCCAAATGTTATTATTTGACTCACAAGTAGGTATATAAGTAACACTTGAGTTGGCCGTTTTGGCCGGCAAAAAAGTGCTACCAAAATTTTTTTTTTAATTTTTTATTTGTTTTCAAGTTTTTGATTTGTTTTCTTGATTTGATTAAAGTGAATACTGTAACTATTTACGTTGTGACTCTGTACTTTGCATATCCCTTTAATTGTCTACATTTTAAACAAAAAAATTGGTAGGTAGGTATTAAATAAAAAAAAGCTGAGATTGACTTTTGTTTCTATTTCACTTACATAAATACCTACTACTTGTAAGCAAACTTAGAAAACTTAAATTTTGTGTATCCTATGCATTATTTTAATAAAACTCTCTTGAGAAATGTTTTGTCTATTTGAATTTTTCACACAAATCAGAAAAAAAAATTAGGAGCCTGAGTTTAGACTTCTGCGTTATTATAAGAGCAAATGAAACCCAATGTCACAATATATTTTTTATAACAACAACCACATCACTAAATTTGTTCCTAATTGTTGGCTACATTTATAGTTTTCAATGCTTCCAAATAAGTGAACAAAATAATAATTTACAGCGGGCAAAATATAACATGTCACGCAGAAAAGTGTCATTTTCATCAGTGACACTTTTTGACATTTAAACAAATACTTAGCTAGATCTGTCAATTTTGTTTTTATTGAATGACAAAATTAGACAAATCATCTTACTGCTATTGGAGTTATAACAGCGGGAACATAGCTTATGCCTAGATAAAAATTAATAGTTTTCGCACCAGCCTCAAATAACCAAATGACAAACATTTAACCAGGTAGATAATAATTATTTATCTATATCCCGAAGCAACCTTATATTTTAACAAGTGACTCACAACAAAAGTGGACAATTTGTTCGTAGAAATTGACACTCGGTCTTGCTAACTTCAGTGGTGACTAACCTGGGACAATTTAGCTTCTTCGCGTCTAGATAGGTGGGTCAATATTTTCTACGAAATCGATTGGTTAAACAATTTAAACGCTGCAAAACCCCCGCATATTTTTAGCACGTTGCAGCAGCTGTACCATACATTATAAAGTATATATAGGTATCTACCAATATGTATTCCTTTCTACTCTACTCGAAGGCAAATATAAATTCGTTATCGATGGCGATAATTTGTATATCAACACCTGCCATTATTATTAATGTCTACATAAATCCACCAACAATATTTATTTTTTAATATATTAAACAACAAAATAACAGAGCATAGGACGCGTGCAAAAAAATTGTGCTAATTAATATACCCGCTTTCTCACGATTGCGCTCAAACACAAAACTCAGCACACGCGCTCTTTGCTAATTGGAGCAAAACAAAGAAAACAGACAACTCACCTGTGTCATGACGCGATCGGCGCCTGTACCCTCCTCATCCTTAAAGATAATATCCTTATTGTAATTTGGTATTAAATCCTTGAATTTGGAATGATCCCGTTCGATGCGACCCTCCAATAGGCCCGACGCTCCTAACGTATTCTCGGACATGTTTGGCACATGTTGCTTGAAAACGAGCGGCGTTAGCTTGCGATTCTTGCGCGGACCACCAATGCCCCGACCCGGTCCGCACGAATGCACCGATGTTGAGAATACTGTCACTAGGATTAGAATGGCGAGAATTTGTTTACTAGATGGCAGCAGCAGTAGTGTGCTGGGCTTTTGTGAAATTTGACTCATTTGATGCATTTTTTTCTTAGAAAATAAATTAAATTAATTATTTTATTATTATTTAGATAAACTTTGCACACACTTTGTGAGAATTGTAAAAAAAAAAAAACACCGTTATATGCACATATTTCCTTCTTTGCTTGCGCGGCACTTTAACGCTTGAGTTTGAATTTTTATTTTTGAATTTAGACACCTGTAGGCAGGGACTTATTTTTTTTAATCCACGAGTAAAATTTGAATTTAATCGTATATCCTTTTTGTGGAGAAAGTGAAGAAAACGGCGGCGAACTGTTACCTAATAGGAAACGACGACAACAACGAACTAACAAATTAACCTCGTCCTCGTCCGTACGGAAGAATAATGTCCTGCGTGTCACTCGTGATGTGGTGAAGTTTTGCGTGTGTTTAAACCTCGCTCGCGCCCAGCATTACAACTGATTGACAAATGACATATCGTCGTTCATATTGAGTCTGCAAGGGTGCCAATCTTCGCTATATAAAGTCTTTGACGGGGTATACGTCCGACAACGGTGTGTGTAGAGTGCGCATACGATTCCGATTACGACGATATACCTTTCGTTCTTTCCGCTTTGCCCACCTAATCTGTTGCCTCTCTTCCACTCGCATTTGCTTCGTAGATTACCTGAGCGCACCACCGCTGCACACAACCAGCAGGAACGATCGGAGAGACAGAGAACGATCTCTGTGACGCAGTCTATTATTTTGTGTATTACTTCTCACTCTCAGAGGCGCACTTAACGAAATTCACCGATTCGTTTAGTTCCTCCATTCAAATTGGGATGGAGTTTGAGAGTGTTGGTGGCCTGGAGGCGTGGCGTTACCCATGGAATGGTTGGTTGTGAATGAAACGTTGTATATAGATAAGTGGACGCAATAAGCGACTGGAAGCTGGAAGCTTGATTCTGGTTCTTCTGGACATCAGTAGAGTGGAGTACCATTCTTGTTTGCGGATGCGTTTCTTTTTCTTTTCTTTTTTTTTTTTTTGAATATCAACACATAGGTACCCAGGACGGTTTTGCACGCGGCCATATGCATGAGAACGTGAGCTGCCTGTTGCGGATGTGTGGTGGATAATGAGGCTTATTACTGTACCATTCGATGTTAATTGGTTTATTGGTCTCTCTTACTCGCTGGCGATGGCGATGATGATGATGATGACGATGACGATAAGTGATTTGGATATTTTTTTGTTTCGTCTCAAATATCAGATGCCGGCTTTTTAGTCCATTCATGCAAATGCCAAATGGAGTGCGATTTCATCAAACAAATTCTTACCACCTCTGGTGGCTGCTTCATCGACATCAGAGTCAGAGAGATCGGAGTGAAAAGAGGTAAGTACCTACCTATATGCAACGATGAACAAGGAACATGTTAATGTGTTCATCACTGAATCCCACGATGGCTATGTGTCGGTGGCTAAGGTGGAAAACATGAAAGGTACCTACTCCCATAAGAGGAGTACACAAATAGAAAGAAAGATTAAAAAATGGAAAGCGCTGGAATGCCGGTTTTGAAGTGTCCGGAAGTCGTAAGACTCCACAGATACCTACCTATACCAGATGAATTCAACGCATAAAGTCGAAACACAAAAGAATATTGGAGACACAGACGTTACATGGGCGGGCTATCAATGGATGTGAGTTGTTAAATTGTCAATCGCTAGTTAAACATTCAAATTTTTGACCAAATTAGTTAAAAACATAAAAGGTGTGGGATTGCATTCGCACTTTTTATAGGCACTTACTTAGGTCACTGAATGTTAAAAGAAATGGGGGCTCGGCGACTACAGACTTATATAAGGAACTATATGGAAAGCAGGTCAAATGTTTTTGGGGGCTCAACCACCAGGCCAAGAGTTCCTCGTGAGTTGTTGCTTTTCATCGCATTTATTAATGCTTTGGATGTGTTACTTATTTCCGGAAAAAGCTAGTCTCTGATGTTAGCACTGAGTTTAGGGGTATCCCTCTTTTCAGCACACTAAATCCCACGTGCCAGTGAAGCTTTCAGGTCGAAGAGAGATGCAAAACGCGGCGGCCCTTCAAAGTCCACCCTCCAACGTTTTGTGGCCAAAATCAGCCAAGACCTGTACGTCAAAGGAAAGCCAGATCGGACCATAACATTGGCGAGGTCCGTGAAAGTGTAGATACAGGAAAACCCGAGGCAGTCAATTCCTCGTTTTGCGTCGGGTTTTGGCCTACACCCGTGTAAGATTCAACTGTCCTGCCTCAAAATAAATGAGCACAGGTAACGCCCTTTGTTAACTTTACTCTGCTTCGGATTTGGAAGAGGGCACAATTTTGGCCGAAAAATCATCCTTCAAATCATATTTAATCATATTTTCGATAAATGGTTATGTTACTAAGCAAAATTGCCGTATATGAAACGACGCCAAACCTACACCAGGTTCACCAAGAGGCAATACATCCATAAGATGTTACTATTTAGTATACGGATTTCATGAAAATGAACGATTTCAGGGTATGGTTGTTTCTCACCGAGTGCTGACGTGAATTGGACACCAAGATTCTACGATTTTTGCCCCGCTAGGGTCTATGCCAATAAGCCGCAATCGACCGTTGCTCTTGAAGCATAAGCATAACTAATGCAATCGTTCATATTCAGCCGGAACTATATGCTGCAGAGTCATTAAAAATTGCACCACTCGGATCCTTGTCACAGTGAGAACCCGCGGCAGACATTTGAACGGTTTATTGTATTCCATTAATGGTATATGCATATCTAAATAAAAAAAAATTAATAAATAAAACAAAATATAAATAATCTATTAAATAAAAAAATTTGTTTTATCCAACATGGTTCCATTCTAATTGAAAACCTTTTATAACTTCAACGACGGGAGAAGAATCTACCAAAATATTTCGACAGAAAGCCACCATTTTGATTAGCATCGGCTTGGAAAGGCAGCAAAAACAAATACCTCCTAGCTCCTATGCCGATGTGGAATCTTAGATCAAATGATATTGCTTTCGGTTTTGCCTACCTGACAGTATAGGCCCAAAATAGTGTCCAGACTTAGACAATACTTTAAACGAAGAAAGCTAAAAGTCCTGTTACGCGTATAGCACAATGCGACAATCCTTTTACCTTATGCCATGTTTCCACCAAACTGAAATCGCGGGGTTTCGATGAACTTTTACCGAAACCTTTTAAAGTCGTTTCCACCGAGTTGAAGTGATTTCAAAAGTCATTACCTGCCAATTTTGAAGTGGCTGGCAAAACAGCCGTTTTCTTGAGGCAAAATAATAGTGCTAAAAGAGGAATTACAAAAACCTAAAAAGCTCATAAGGTTTGGACAAAAGTAAGTAATGTTTTTAATTGTGATTTTTAGCCCAGTGATACCAGATCGGGGGATTTATCCCTTTTTGTGGGATTTTTTCACTTAAATTAAGCTAAAACGGTGAAAGGGATTTTTCAAACCTCATATTACAAAAAAGAATTTTACTTTTTGATCAATTTTTGTTCCTAATTGCTAATTTCATTAAGAATAAAATAATTAGTCAGCCTACGATCAAACGTATCTTAATATGTATTTATTTTTGTTAGCTTGCATAGCTAATGTATAATAAAGACTGAATTTAATGAAATACATATACATACATGTTTTTTTTTGTTATTTAATATTTCGTGGGATAAATTCGGGATTTTTTATTTTTTGGCGAGTGATAAAAGAGCTTTTTTGGGTATAACCGTGGAATAACCTGCTCCTTAAGTCTGGTATCACTGTCACAATTGTTTTGGCGTTTAATATTTTGACATCCACAAATGAACACAAGATAAACCAAAGTCCACGCTGTAGGCTTGTTCGGTTTGATAACCTCTCACGGACGGATGAACTCAGAGGGGTTTCAAAGAGGTTTCGCTGAAATCACCGAGGTTTCGAAACCTCAAAAATGTATGGCGAAACGTCAGAGGTTTGGAAAAATTTTACGAAGCCGCGTTCGTTTGGTGGGAACATGGCATTATACGGGATTCTCGAATCTACATATCTACTAAGCGCTGATAAAACCAGCACAGATACCAGCAGAGCAAGTGAATTTCTACAAGCTCAAACTTATAAGCTCACAACATAGACTTGTATGGGTATATTGTTATATAACTTGTAACTCTGGTGTCACAGATATGTGTTGCGATTTTCGTGTTGCGTTGTAAACACCTGGCACGTATTTAAACTTGACAAAACCGATAAAAATACATTTGTCTCTAGAACTCAAACCTGATAATTTGAAAATCAAACTCATCATACCAGAACAGACATCTGTCATAGCTGCCAAAAAGCCATAAATCACACGAATCTGTTCAAATCTGTCAGTCTGAGTTCCGTTAGGTATACACAAAGCGCTATTGTGACTGCGCTCATAAAACGTCCTCGTACTGCCAGTGTGCGACTGACTGATCGAAGGCAACATTTTGATTGATTCATAATTAAGTCATAAAGCACAGATTTCGAATGAGAAAATCCAACTCAATGTTTAAGGCGCGGAATGCGCAAAGTTTCCCCATACTCCCACGCGCAGCATAATAACAAACATTTGCATAATCTCGCATCTTGCAGATTTTCAAACGCTCAGATCTTCTTGAGGCCCGAGCCCGACTTTATTGCCTGCACACACTCTCATATCCAGATGTGAGATGACGAACATCAAAAACCGCTTAGCAGTAAATTTCATAAATCAAACAAATTGCTTACGAAATAACAACAAATCATTTGTCTGTGCGCATCAGTGTGGAACTCAAAATTCGAATCATAAACCATCCTACCTAACTACTAGGAAAAAACAATTAGTAATCGAATGACCATTTAATGCCATATTGTTTGCATAAACAAATTCCGAGTGTGAGCGGCTATGCCCTCGGATCTCTGCCAGAACGACCGACTTAAAAGTTTTTAATCAATTCTTTATGGCTGCTATATCAATAAATAGACGACGACTACCCCGACGACGAAGCAGCCACCAAAAAAAGAAAACAATTAATATAAACAAAGTCGCACAGGCCGGCGCGGGAATGGGCGATTAAATCGCGAGACTCATCATCGATCATCATCGGTCAGTCGAGGTATCGGAATGAATGCAGCGCATTGAGAAGACATTCAGCATCACCCCGGGACCATCCTCGATGTCACATAAACATAAGCGCGGCGTAATAAAATTTGATTTCCGTCTTTGGCGATCGATTAGGCCAGGACGGTGTCTTGCGGCCGAAACGAAATGAAAATAAACGCGACCGTGCGCAATCAAAGTGACAGTAAACAAAATTATAAATCTACGAAAGCGAATTTTTCACAGTCGTTGTGTCAGTTCCAGTTGCATCTGCGACTGCTGCCTGGGGGAGTTACATATTAAGGCCATAAAATGTACGCCTGCGGTGATTTGAGGCGCTCATTTGTAGTGGGGGGAATTGTTCACTACTCTGTACAAGTGGGTAATTACAGTAATGGCACTCACAAAAGTTATTTGTCAAAAGTAAGTACTTGCAATAATGATTTAAGCGTTTGTGGTAGCTACAGCTATTAAACTTTCATGGGAAAGCTGTATAATTGATTTAAACTGAAATCAGATTTGGTTACATTGAAGGAGAACAGCTCATTTTTATGGTTCAGGCAGAGTCGTATATGTTTTTTTTTTGTATTTATCACAGGGTTAGAGGTTTGCGTGAGTTAGAACCTACATGGAGGCTTCAAGTCATTCGAAAAGAACGGGCATGTGCTACCAGATTGCATGTTCTGCTCATTGAAACCGACATTAGAACGTTCCTGGCAAGAACTTAAAGATCTTCATGGCCAGACCACGCCATTGCAATAAAGCAGCTTTTTAAATCGGTCTCCGCACCTTACTGTATATATAGAGTTTATCGATCAAGTCTTGTCTATGCCCTCTGCCCAACACTTGCAACCTTGACACTTTTAAGTAAATTTATCAACATTTGGCCTAAAACTAAACCAAATTCAATATTATTATACAAACGAATAATCAGGATTAGGCTAAACGTAGGTAGCTGCCCTTATTTAAAAAAAAAGTTGTCCACAGAACAATGTATAAAGGTAAAAGACCAGACGACGCGCTATCATGCAGCTCCTTTAACAACATTAAAAGCAATTCGACAAAATCACAAGCCTACATCAGAGGTACAAGTTTGCGAAAGTGCTTTCAGCCACTTGGTACTGTCGGGATAACTTCGAGAATGGGTCTTTTTGTTAATGAATGTAAAGCGATGTGAATACTGTCATTAAAAACGGACTCTCAACATCGTCGAAGTCAAAATAGACAGTAAAAACTACGAATAAGTAGTAAACAAATCTTTTCCAAAGCTTTGGCTTAGCAAATGACCCAAGATCAACCAGAGGATCGGTCCGAAAAATCGCTGCATCTTCGGTTTTTGAAGGCTGCTAAGAAATCTCTCTCTCTCATAGAAAAATAAGAAGAATTTATAAATACAAGAACTAAGGTCTGCATAACGTTTATCAAATATGGCGAAGAAGCTTGGATCTTGGCAAAAGCGCGGTGAAAACTTTATACAACGCTCTGAGAAAAAGATTCGGTTCAGTTTGTGCCGATAGAGTTTGTTTGGAAAGAGATTAATAGACGAGCTTAACAGCGACGTGGATCATTCTAAAAAAGCTGAAAGTGCGCAACGGCTGAAGTGGTTCGTTCATGTGTAGTACTCGTATATAAACAGCAATTCAGTCAATGTGTCCTCCACTAAGGGACAACGAAACAGTGGAAAACCTCATCTTAAGTGGCTACCACAATTGAAAAGCGATTGTCGCAATCACTCAGAGCTGGAATCGGCTAAGGTGATAGTTGACTGTGGCTTTTTTGATTGTCGTTTTTGATTATCAACTCTTCTTTGCTCTACGTAAAGCGATCACTAAACAATTATTGATTATTGGCAGCACTTAGAGATTTAAACATCACTTCCTTGCCGACGCTGTCATTCCGAGCAGCTCATGTGTGTTTCTTTTTTATTGTGAAAAATTTAAGTGAATTTGAGAATAATAATATGTTCACAAATTACAATAAAAAAAGCACACGCACAATAAAAATTCTCTGAAAAAAAACAGTCCCAAAACCACCACAAATACAGCGAAAGTTTCTCAAAAATCTAAAATAAATGCGCAATAATAAATGCTAGCAATCAAAAATTAATATTTATAAACATGCATTCTTACATTTCTCAGGTTTCTTCTTAATAGTTGGACATTTTTGTAATTATTTTCTTCATTTGTGTAGAAAATTTCCAATGAACGAATTTTCAGATTTCACGTTTCAGTTTTTTATTTTAATTTATTTATATATTATTTTTTCTTCACTAAAGTATTTAATTTATTTGCAGTTGAAGCCGAGGTGCATACCTATGAAAATGACAGAAATGTATGAAAGCGACAGCTAAATAGATGTCACATGAAATTGATCGCAAAAAGGCGATTGAGAATTTGATAATCACCTTGCGTGGACGTAAAGCTATGATTTTGATTGTCAACTATCAACTATTACCTTAGCCGATTCCACCCCAGATTTGGCAGCACAGAGGAGCAAAATTGAATCTCGCCACCAGATGTAAACACAAATTAAATAAAAGGTGGGATCTCATTGGCCTTCTTCTATAAATGTTTCTATAAATTCGTCCATACATTTTTTTAACCTTTTACCTACAAAATTTGAAACAAGCAAAGCCAAGCCAAGCCAACATCATATATACAAATTTAAAGCTAATTACAAAATTTGAATAGCTATCACAAGTTTTTAATTTATTTTCGATTATAAACAATAAGATCATTGCTTAACTGGAGGCAGGTAGCTAGCAACCGAGCTGCCTGGAGGGGCTTGCTGGTTGATGCCGTGATCCACCCTATACTGTAAATGCCCATTCAGACTTTATTTTGACAAATCTTTTGCTATATAAATAGACAAAGGCCGCCCTTGATTGCTTGAAAAACATTGCCGGGTAGTGAGTGAATTTGTGTCTCGGACATATAACTGGACATATATGGCGTACTTAAATCGACCAAAACACATTTTCAGCCGCACAAAGCCCTTTTGAAACGTCCTCTGTCGTTCAACTCCCTGACAAAAAAAAAAAACGACAAATCTGTAAAGAAAAATCACACGCGTTTTGACCTTCATCGCATAAAATGTAAACATACCTGTCACCTGTGTCGCTGTCGACAACTGACTTTTTGGCTCTCCCTCTCTATATCTGGTCCATTGATACAATCGAAATCTGTTTGTCATTGTGTGCCCATTGCCCTGGTGGTCCACACGTGTGCTACGGACAAATCTGTTGAAAGAGTGTATTCAACTTTTGTCCGAATGCTCTCATAAAACCTGGAGAGGGTTAATATTTGCTTTATAGTTTTGACTTGACAGTCAAGTGGCGCTTGGCCTGCAGAGCACACCGATTTACCAGCATCATCAACGCATCGACGTCATCTTGTTGTAGATGCATCCGCGAGAGGGTCGTATACAAATGTAAAATCGTATCCCATTGGAACTTGTAACCGACTTAGAGCTCAGAAGTAAGATTTGTCAGGTCCACTGATAAATTCTATCGAATTTCATCAAAACCGGAATTTCACTGCCTACATATACTTTTCAATGGGAAACTTTTGAAAGTGGCTATAGGTAGATAGGTATTCGTCAGTATGGCATTCTGCAAACAGCGGGTGGGGAACGTAACTAAACATAGTACCTGACCAAGTTCAGTACAAAACTGGTTGTCTCTAACTTACTCGAATAAAAGAGAAAAGTTTTCATCACACATTCAGCTCTGATATCGGTTCTATATACTTGTCCATACCTAATTTATTGCCTTCACATAGAAAAAAAAAACACATCACTCCCCTTGCGGAACAAATGCACTTCAGAGGAAACTCAGAATAATATTAGCCACCCAATTCCAACATAATGAGCCATGAATGTCACTGCAATTTACCACACCCATGTGAATAGGATCAATTAGTTACTGGTCATTGTTGCCGAAACTGCCAGCCCTGCTACCGCCTTGGGTAGCACATTCACCATCGCCATTCAAATTTTATTAATGCTGAAGAGAAATTTTCATTTTTGCGGTCAAAGCAAACAAACGGAAACAAGGTCCCAGTGTTTGCTAATACTCGGCATGAGGTCCTTCCCCTTCTTTCTATATATATTTGAATTTACAGGAGATATACGAACAAAGACCCGAAACGCATATGCATTTGACTTTGAAAGGGCCGAACTTGTAGCGTCCTTAAGCAAATGCCGACAAAGATGTTCCTTTGACTTCGAGCGAACATTTCGAACCTTTGTAACGCAAAAGGTATGGATTGTTTGGTGTAGAGCCAAAAAGGAAGTGTTTTGATGTGTTCACCAATTATTTATTGTATTTATTGATTTAAGGTTGATTGCGGATGAGGATGAGGAAACGGGCGAGGTTCTCTCTAGAGAGAAAATGTGGTTTTAGATTTAAAAGATTCGGGAAAAACTTGTGCGTCGAGTTGGAAAGGGCCTGCCTCTGCATCAGTTGTAAAATGGTCGTTTTTTCGATCTTGGGGCTGGTAAGGCTTCAGCTACATCTATGTGGTAAATGTGGCTTAAATTTTTGTTTGGCTTTCCTTCCACTTCAAGGCTTTTTCGGGTCACTGAATATAGTTTCCTATTCGGAGCTAGAAACTCTTGTCTTGTCTTTATATAGCGATCTTCTTTAAAAGATATTCGGGGCGGCACTGCAGTTTAAAGTTATGTATGGAATAGGATATCGGGTAAATGGCCTTCACGGTTTTGCTGGCACATATACGCACCCTTAAAGCATTACGTGTGGATAAATTTCGTTAATACCATACTTACTTTGTACCTTCTAGGTTTGGTTAATCGGGAATTATTTGCATAAGCCTCAGACATCAAAAAACTCCAGAGGTTTAAAAAAGCTTCGTATCTGACAGTTGGAATCACCACGTGTGCTTTTTCAATCATTTATACCAGCTCTGCGTGGTCAGTAGACTTCTGGTCTTCAATCAGTGATGCCAACCAAGGCTTTTTCATGCCTTTTAGGTATTATTTCATTAGCTAAGGCTTTAAGGCTTGTTTTTTTCAAAAAGGCATCTTTTTTTATTTCAAATATTTTTCTAATTATTTTTTGACTAACTAACTTCTTATTTTTTTAATGTAGGTATGATTTCAAGGATCACGACGATCTGATGGACTAAAATTATGTTTCTATTAAGAACTTCTGTGATTTATAATTTAAGCTTATTTTTTGGAAATAAAAATGTTTTTTGTTTATTTTTTTATATTTGTATTAAATTTTTGATTTATTGTTCCAATTTACCTAAAAAATTATTTTAGGCATTATTTTTTTGAAAAAGGCATCTTTTTCTATCAACATAGGCATTTTTTCGTCAAAATTGGTTGGCAACGCTGTCTTTAATCAACTGTTTGTATTCATGAATCTATTGACTTTTGATTGACTTTCCTGGAGTCGCATCAATAATCTTACGAATTGCATCGTTGTTTTGTATTAAAGGACTTGTTTAAGGCTGTCAGAATACCTAAGATCAGTAAACGGTACTGCTTTTCTAAATGTTTGAATCAATCTCTTCGCAGTTGAAGAAGTTTAGTCCGTTCTGAACGCATTTTGCATACCAAAATTCACAACTGCAGCTTCCATATCTTCGTTGTTCTTAAAAATAATGCTCGGCAATCGAAATGCGTTCTCCGTTCGTCTGGCTGATGCCTTCCTAGCCCCCTCATACCTGACCAACATCGAGGTGACTCCTTTGGCAAAAGTGTGGGAAAACTTCCCCATTTCTTGGTTTTTGGCTTTCTTTCCGCCATGATTTTAATTGGCCTTTTCGCAGATAAAAGCTTACTGAAAACCGACTGAATGCCTCTTACACTTTCAGGTCGTCCATCAGCGATACCGACTTCCGCCTTCTTTTCTTCTGTGTTGAGACGTTGGCTAACGGGTACATGGAAAATTCGACCACTCCGCGACTTGGCCTTTTGTGTAATTCCCAGTATTACACTATACGAGCTTAATGACGTTTCTTTGACAGCGTGTCGTCGCTAACACCCAAATTACCTAAATTGCAAGACTTAGTACATGCGTACAGATGTCAAACTTTTATCACCATAAACATGTCACACGTACCGCATAATCCGAAATATCTAAAGAGGCTGGCGATTTTTTTAAATTTCTCGTTTACGTATATTTCATAAATTAACTGCAAATCCGGCTTAAGCGCGTTCAGTCGTGATAACATTCCATATACGGACCACACCCAGTTTTGTAGGCTAACGGCTGATGCATAACTTGCAGGAGTCTCCATTCAACCGCTTCCGCAGCGATGAAAAATACCGTTCCGTGGAACCCTTTCCGCGAATTATCATCCCCTCTCGCTCGGCCATATACCTACACATCCGCGCATATGTGTGTACACCAAACCGCCCAACAAAAGCGCAAGAAAATCAAATGTCCAACTGTTCGCCATCGAAGAGCTCTTATCTAAATTTATTGCAAATTCCATTACTCATGTTGCCAACGAGAACATCTAACATCGCGACATGTCTATGTCCATCGTCCATGTCCCCATATAACCCAAAACTAACACAGGCGAACGCGACGCGAATAGAGATTCTGGCTTTTATCTGCGTTGGCCATTTCTCATCATTGGTGGCGGAGCGCGCATTACAACACGCAGCATCACGGCATGTGCAATGTGGCTATACAGCAACAGCCCATGGGACAAAACAAACAGGCAGCCTCCTCCTGCTGGCTCTTTCTATCGCACGAACGGCAGCCCCAGCAGCCACTAGCGAAGATAAATGGGCGAGCCATACATTAAGGTGACGTAAAACTCCTTGTTTAATGTCACCGCAGTCAAAACGATAAAAACACAAAAGGCAAATCCCCGAGACCCGACAGCATCCGACAACAACACCGACAACCACAGCACATAGGTACAAACCGGCACAGGCACACCGGCAGCATCAGCAACAGCCGCCGGCCAACCGGCCGGGACCTGGGACGGCAGACGGCACAGCGACGAAAAAAGGCAAAGGAAACAACAACACGGGACATTAGCAGAAAATTGCGAAACGACCCTTGCAATTCGCCTGTATGTCCTCAGCGCTGTCTTGTAATAGTGCGCAGCCAGGTAGGAGGAGAGACGCAGAACACTCAGGATTCCTGTTTTCACAGGCGGACCGGTGCTAGTGCTGGTGCAGCTCGCTAATATGCCATGTGTCCAATGTCCATTTATGTCCGGCGATAGGTCCATGCATGGTGCACCACCAGCATCTACGGCAGCGCATCATCACTGGGAATAGTGGAAATGATAATGGCAGAGTATCGCTTACAATCCGCTGGTGTTGCCTCGTAAATAAGAAGACTAGAAGCGGGGGACACTTACACGCCAGAGTTCCAGATTGGTTCCACCACACCGGCTACGACTTGCGTGGAATGCTTGTTTCATTGTGGTTGGCCTTACGAAGATCGAACGACAGCAAGACTAATGTGTGTGTACGTATTGAAATTGAATTTGGTTTGTAACTCGAGACGAGCTGCAGTAGTGGCCTAGAGCCAGACGTTTTGTCCGACTGTAATTTATTATAGACCAACGAGAACGACACCAATAAGCGCGCGCGCGATGAGATCGCTCGGGGCAAATGGCACTGTAGTGTTGGCCGGACTATGCGGTAAGCGGATTGGTTAAATTGATTGATTGACAGGCTGGCGTAAATTGGGAATACTAAGTTCATCTAACACGGTATATTACCTTTACCAGTGGAGTTCGTTGCCTTTGGAATAATTCAAGTGGCTTCGATTGGAGGATTCATATTGTAAACAACTCTTCTGGGTGTGGGTCTCGAGTTGTTCAAGAAAAGGACTTTGGTAATGAGATCCAACACACCCAACTATTCTTTTGCTAACCTCCAAACTCTTCTAGGGTAAGTTTTTGATTCGAACCCATGTTTTATACTCAATCACGATCGGTTTAGTCGGAGATGCTTACCCGTGCAGATACAGTTACGCTTATATTGAAACCCAACATTCCTGGACATTCCTGGCTTAGAGTGCTTGGCTGCTGAGCCAAAGACTCAGCTTCAATGCTCAGTAAAATACAAATTATACTTTAAAATTGTTACCACTCCGCTTACCTTAAAGGAACGTCCAACAGCTACGTTCTGTTCTTCATAAAATAGAGGGTCCCTTCCATTTGTCCGAAAAATAAATCCCCAATGGTTTGTAAGAAGCTATGCCTGGAGTCTTTCATGGACCGGTTGCGCCAAATACTTGAAGTTTTTTATTATGTATACCCGTCATAGAGCATTCAAAATTGGGCATGTCCTCGTTTAACTTAAAGGCCACTCAAACAGTGTTGCCGCTAAGAGAACAAACAATCCGCTAGACCACAACGCAAAATCCGCTAGAAATATTAGGTTTTGCATCGAAAAAAATCCGCTAGAATTCGCTAAAATATCAAGCTGAAAGTATAACTTCAAAAAATACATACATAATATTTGTAAAGGGTGATTTTTTAGCTGGTTTGGTTTTGGCAACACTGGTTTTGACAGATGACGTGTGTTTAGTACCTTGTGTCACTGTCAAACAGCTTCAGTTTGGTTTGCAATTTAACCATGGATCGTCTTACAAATGAACAACGCTTGCAAATTATTGAATTTTACTATCAAAATTCGTGCTCGGTTCGAAATGTTCATCGCGCGCTGCTTCCATTTTATGATCGGCATTCTCGACCTTCTGAGCAGTCTATTCGGAAGATTGTGACCAAATTTCGCACCAAATTTACTTTGTTGGACATTAAACCACCAACACGTTTACGTACTGTGCGTAGTGAAGAAAATATTGCGGCCGTATCAGCTAGTGTGACAGAAGACCGCGAAATGTCGATTCGGCGCCGTTCCCAGCAGTTAGGCCTTTGTTACAGCACTACGTGGAAAATTTTGCGGAAGGATTTGGGCGTAAAGCCTTTTAAGATACAGCTGGTGCAAGAACTAAAGCCAGCCGACCTACCACAACGCCGAAATTTTTGGTGAATGGGCTCTTGGAAAGCTGGCCGAGGATCCGCTTTTTTATCGAAAAATTGTGTTCAGCGATGAGGCTCATTTTTGGTTGAATGGGTACGTAAATAAGCAAAATTGCCGCATTTGGAGTGAAGATCAGCCAGAAGCATTGCAACAGCTACCAATGCATCCCGAAAAAGCCACTGTTTGGTGCGGTTTATGGGCCGGCGGCATTATTGGGCCATATTTCTTCAAAGATGATGCGAATCGCAGCGTTACTGTCAATGGTGAACGCTACCGAGCGATGATAACAAACTTTTTTTTGCCCGAAATGGAAGTTCTTGACTTGCATGATATGTGGTTTCAACAAGACGGTGCCACATGCCACACAGCACGCGAAACAATGGCGCAATTGCGAGGCGAGTTTGGTGAACAGTTAATTTCACGTTTCGGGCCGGTCAATTGGCCGCCTAGATCGTGCGATTTGCCACCATTAGATTATTTTTTGTGGGGGTATGCCAAGGCTAATGTGTATAGGGACAAGCCCGCTTCGATTGACGCACTGGAAGCCAACATCCATGCATTCATTCGTGAGATACCGGCCGATATGTGTGAAAGAGTATGCCAAAATTGGACTCAGCGGATGGGCTACCTGAGACGCAGCCGCGGTCAACATTTGCATGAAATTATCTTTAAACATTAAATTGCAAGGTTCAAACTATCGATTCAAATAAATATTTCATTCATTTTTTCGAATTTTTTGTGTTTTTTTTTTAAAAAAGTTCTAAACCTCTTAAAAAATCACCCTTTATAAATTCGACGTCACTTACACTTTCTTCTTTCTTGCAAGAAAATAAAAATCGCACCTCTCGCGATTAGTGGTCGCTTTAGTAGTGGTTGGTAATAAAATAATATTATATAAGTATATGTATATAATTTTAAGCGCCAACAAAATCTGCGTTTTTTTTTTTTTTTTGTGACAATTCATTTTGACATTTAAGGAATTTTGACATTTAACTTCGAATATATAAACAATGATAACAAACAAAAAAACTCCACAAAAAAAGTAATAGAGCTGATAAACAAGCGTACTAGAATAACAATCTTTAACATATTTAAAAGTAAATTATTATTGAATAAAATAAATAAAAAAATAAACAATCATCAAATTCAAGTAAAAAAAAAAAACCTTTTGGAAAAAATAAAGTTAAAAATTATAAATTAATTTCCAACTCCAAGATGAATTCATCTATTCCTAAGTTTAAAGTAGAGGTTTCGGCTATAATTCGTGAATCAGATTACGATTTTGTTGGCTTTCCGATTTTACTTCTGACGTTGTCCGGTAGATCGTAATTATAGCAGCTCTTGTTCATCACTTTTAATTGATTTCTTATTGTTATTATACAAAGTTTTTAGTACCAGGGTTTGGTAGTAAAAAATCGCTAGAGCTCACTAGATTTTACTTTAGCGACAACAGTTTATTAAAAATCGTCGGGAATCTTAAAAATCCACTAGATCTAGCGACAAAATCGCTAGAACGGCAACACTGCACTGAAAGGCTTTTGATCAAATTTGTTGCATGAGGTCCACTTGTACAACTTTTTAGGCCTATGGCGTAGATCCGTTCTATTGGCGTTAAATAGCGTTATTGCTCTAAAAAGGCTAGGCTAAGGTGTGGAAAGTGAATCAACACCCTAGCCCACACAACATTCTACTTCCACAAGAAGGGAAAACGCAGCTAAAGAGGATAAGTCCCTTATTTGCTTGATGAAATCGAAGTGGACCTTACCTAACTTTGTTATACCAGACTGGGGCCAGATTCTGTAAGGCGAAACGATCAAACGTTTTCGTGCGCACGATTGATTTTCCCTATGTTAGCCAAGCAAGTTTTTTCGTGCACACGAAAATGTTTGAACGTTTCGCCTTACAGAATGCCGACCCTTCTTTACTGCTCTCTGACGGCAGGCAGTGGCGGGCTAGCCACGTAGCAAGAGTAGCAATTGCTACGGGCGCCGCGCACCTACGCTTTTTGACCGTAAAAAAAGGATCTACAGATCGAACCGTGAAAATGTTTGCTTCAAATCAATGTAGGTACAATACTTACCATGAAAGAGCGCTGGTCACACCACAAGTAATTTTTTGCACCGCACTACACACAAGTTGGCAAGTCTGCAAAAGTAACAGCGGAATTTACTAATATTTTCATCGAGGTAGTCGTCGTAATAACCCGACCTATTTAAAAAGTGTTATATGGACTTCCAATTAATAAGAAATTGATGATGTTTGCGTTGGAAGGTAATACATAAAACACTTTCCATATGAGCCATTTTGAGAAAAGTGGTTTCATAATTGTGTTGAGTATTGTTTTCTTGCATGATACAGCGGTGAAACGTACTTAAGTATTCAGTTATCTCTTTAAAATATACCAAATTGAAGAGTGTTTTTACGTATTCAATGAAAGAAAAGTATAAACGAGAATAACTGAGCATAAGGTAAGATATTTTGCTAAGCTAAATTATCTATATTCCAACTGAAATTATTATCACTTTTCACGAACTCTGAGCAGTTGCTGGACTCATCTGAAAGATGATGATGATCTTGATGATATAGCCAATTTTATAAATGCAAAAAAATAATAGTAATGGAAAATTAAATCAATTTTAAAAATTATCTGGTTGGATTTCCGTGACTTTTTTCAGAAAAGTTTGTAACAGTTTTGTTTAATTTAATACCATAAACTTGATAACTTAAAGCAATCCAAGGGCCCATTGATAGCATTTTCTAAAGGCCCCGCGCTGGCTTAGTCCGGCACTGACGGGTAGGTCTAATTTGAAGATGCTGTCGTAGATTTTAAACCGATGAACTCTGGTGAGTTTTCATTTGCACTTTTTGGTTTTATTTTACACAACTTTTCGAAGTGTGATAATTTTATCGACGGTGGTCTTCCTGGCCTAAGACTGCACTGAAAGGAACCAATCTAGTATATAGGGTGATATGGCGACGGTTTTAAAATTGATTTTGTTATTCCTTTACTTTTCGACACTTTGGCATTGTAACTTTCAACTTATTTAAATAAAAAAAACCTTTTCAAATAACTTTGCGAAGCAAACCGGGAATTGGTCTGTTTGTATGTTTTATGGTCCGATACCGCTACATTGCTGTAGCACATTGCAATTGCCCATACCTAACTATATTTTGAGAAACCAAGGGGGTTGAGGTCAGCCTTATCCGTTTTATTGGAAAAATATTAACGACCAACTTTTCAGTTCGGTCTTGGTCTCTTTTGTTTCAAGTTTATGACGAATTGACGGCCCTGCCAGTTTCGCTATTTGGACGCAGTTTATCCGTATTGTGATGCAAAAGTTTAGTACTTTGTATA
Source organism: Cheilosia variabilis (assembly GCA_951230905.1). Lineage (NCBI taxonomy): Eukaryota > Metazoa > Arthropoda > Insecta > Diptera > Syrphidae > Cheilosia > Cheilosia variabilis. Next base: position 2,673,697 of record OX579676.1, on the reverse strand, counting down.
AATGACGTTTTCTCGACCTCGTAAATATAATCTGACATCCGGCTTTCACTCTTGAAAACAATCGAAATATGATGACTGCGAGTAATACCAATGTCAGCTCTTTTGCTTAAACTCATTCCTCGTGTATCAGCTATATGCTTGAACCAAGGTATTTCTTCTAGTACACCATTTCTGTTCCTGATTTTCTGCTGTACATACAGGAAGCAATTACATAAAGCTAAACGTCTAACTAGCCCACGCAACTGTCAACAGCCGTCAGGCAATGCATCTGCTATGCAAGTATAGACTTATACATGCCGAAAGCAAAAACGAAAACATATTCAACTTCTCTGAGCCTCACACAAGCAAGTAGACTTGGCGTCAGCGCTGAAATAACACTAGGCGTCATTACACTCTGTAAGTACTGTTAATGCCATCCAGATGAGGATGATAATTCCATAAATAAGAAGTCCTCACTGCTCTGCGCACACCGGTAAGCCGCGTACGTGATGGTGGTGCATGCACAGGCACACTGCACAGCGCGCTGGAGATATACGCCACTTAAGGAGGCGGCTATGACTGCTGAGTGCACCCTCGAATTGATGCTACGTAGTCAGTATCTCAACCACTTCTCGCGCTCGATTTGAATTTTATATCTTTTGGGCACATTGTTGTTCAAAGTTGGTTGTCTCTTCAGGTGGCTAAGTGATGGGATTCCAGTTTACGGATGCCCGAGACTAACTTGTACTCGTTTCTTCGCGTTCCATCAACACGACGCGACGTATCTTCGCATATGCGAAGAGAGTTGAGTGAACATGCGCTTTAGCTTTATGCAATGGAGACTTGTCGAGTTAAGGAATTTATACGTGTGCGATGAGCATATGGATGCGTCTATGTGGATCACAGGTAAGTAGATGTGATTAATTTGAAGTAGATAGGCTTAGCTCAATCATTCAACAAGAAGTGCGCGTTTATACGTTTTAAAGATAATGCTATGACGATGTTGATATGGTGAGTTGGGCCGGCAATCTCGTGGGATTTTTATAGGATGTCTTTGGCTTACAAAAGGAACTTTGTCGGTCATTAACCATAGCGTGGTTGTGATATTTATTGAACTCTCAGACGAATGACAACTTTAGAACTTTAGTAGTAATGCGGTTGCCAAATTTGTAGTCATTTTTAAAAATTCGTTTGCTTAGTGAGATTAGATGAGTTATAAAAAAATGTACAACTTTTAAGGTTTTAGCTATGTATTTACATCAGTTTAAAAATGTACCATTACAATTCTCGACTTTATACAATTTGTGACTGAGAAAAATTCCAATGGGACTTTTGCTGAGTTCTATGGTTTTTTAAAGAATATCGAAGTCAATCTTCACACTATTTTCTTGGTCACGATGGGTAATTTTATTTGGAAAATGTTGCCATTGTGAAATTAAGCCTGAACACGAATTATGTTTATACATAAGTATAGCGCAATGAATAATTTACATTGATGTTTCAGAAATTATATTTTTAATTTTTTTTATTGAGCTTTACCAGTAAACATTTTTAGTTTCGACTTTAATAATTCAAAATAGGTAGCAATATTTCAATCACAAATTTTGCGATTGTGAGCTTCCGTAAATTTAATGTCGAGACTAAAATTGGTTATTAGTTCGCTTATAAAAACTGTAGTAGTTTTTTTTAAATTTAATTTAAAAAAAAAATCACGATAGTGATCCAGACTAATTTTGCGAAGATATAGAGACTTAAGTCAGTTGAAGATGAAGTTTCGGTTATCGAAATATTCTTTTATATTTGTGGTAATTGAACTGTAGGCTACTTTAAAGCTTTCCCTTTTAGCGAATTTTAGAAGTCTATCGTTTCTGTAGCGATTATCTGAAAAGTAAGGCCTTTTTCAAAACAAAACTATTGGATTGGTCGACAGAAAAGCCTTTTGTTATACGTTTTTATGCACATAATGTGACACCAACTGTACCTATTTTAATAATTCTTGCCTATTGTAACATATTGTTGGCCGTATGATCTATTGGACAAGCAAATTCTTTCCTTTTAACTTAGGAAATTCACAGCAGCGTAAAAACTGTAAAGTAGGTACTCTTGGTTATAGAATTAAAAGATCACTTACATTTTCGTTTCAAATTTCAGCGTTCTAGGCTTATTATGTCAGACTTAACAAGTTTCTTCTTTCTCTGTCAGATTAAAACCACACGGGACGGCTTACAGAGGACAGAAGAGTTTATTAATGTAGAGATTATAATGGAAAGGAGTGTATGACCACCATTTTTTTGAATTAACCTCAAAAAAGTAGTCTTAAACCGAGTCGTATAACGATTTTAAATAGTTTGGTGCAATTTCGGCCCAAGTGCAGTTGAAAGACCTGAAAAGTGATTTATCTTTGGACTGCATTACGCCTTTTTAGACTTTTTGAAAGTTAACTTAAAGGATGGCCATTTCAATAATTCAACGTTTGCCATGCTACAAATGACAAGAATGCAAGCAGCATGGATTGGTGCAGAATTTAATGAAAAATAAAAAAAAATAACGATTCCTTTGGGGTTGTTCGGGCCAAAACTGCACCCTCCCCGCTGAGATGCCGAGTTCAAAACTATTGTTCTTTTGGTTCCTATATTCATGAGTGAAAACAGCCATTCTCCACTCATTCTTAGGTTGACACTGTCAATTGTCGATTTGCTACAGGAATGTTAGGTACATTGATGGCGTGCGTAGTCTAACAAGTTTTTAGTTCATGGGGAGACAAATTTAAAGCTTCCTTTGTTTAAAGCAGATTTTGCGTATTCATCCTGTGATGAAAGCCTTGAAATTAATTTGCCGTATCTACAGTTTATACAATGTTGGTAAAAGTTAAATATATCCCAGATATTTTGTAATTTATTTGTCGAAATGAGGGCCAAAATGTTTCCTTTCTGTTTTAAAGCACAATAATGAGGATGTCTGCCTGTATCCTAGAATGCGCTCGCACTCACAGCATTCTAAAATGTCCTTGTTAAGCTCAAAGTTCTTAAAATTAAATTCATATCAGAAGATTCATTAAATTTTCAATCAAATTTGAATTGCATTACACAGTTTAATGTGCAACAAAATTCCTTTCAAGAGGATTCACCACACGGCAAAAGAAACTCCACATGATACTTATCGTGTGTCGATGTATTTGTATACATCTACCTATACCTACCTTGGGCATGGCCTTACAGAAATTGAAGGCAGGCATTAACTCAGCGTCCAGTATCCAGTATCCAGCATCCAGCATCCAGCACGCTGTCTATCCAGATTCACGAAGCACAAAATTTCCCACATTAAATTCTTGTCCAGAGTGACTTGGACGCAAATAACACACACGGGGGGCGCAAGCAGCCGCGCCGAGGCGAAGAAAAAGAAAAGATTCCCAGAGACATCATGGTTCTATGCGGACGACGCGACGAACGGGGACGAGTTGTGCAAGCCAAAACTCAAATTTATAACAAACAAACGAGTTTTTATCGAGAGTGGGATATAGTTTATGCAGATACGTACATATGTATGGATGCGCGGTTATGGATTGACTGCGGTTTGTACTGCAGTCTGTAGTCTGCATCTGTAGCTATGTATAGCATTTACTGAGTCCCGAATACTGCTCGTTGGTACATGATGGGCATTTACATCGATTCTGCCACAAATAGTCTCAATGCTCGTTAATTTTGCCTCTCTGCCGTGTCGCCAATTGCCTTGGATGTTGAGTGATTTGATTTTTCGCTCTTCACTTGGCGGTAAGGGTAGAAAGCTTCATAGTTTGCGAGGATGTCTTAAAAATGTGACTTCCACGAAATTTGGGTTAGAAGAAATTTCAATCATAAATGGTTATCGAATAGCCCTAGCAGTGCGATGTATTCATTGCCTCATTTATAAGCAGCTTTTCAGACAGTTTTTCAGCTCCAACGAAATGCTTAGTTCTATGACATTCCCGGATACTGCTAAAGTTCGATTGGGTGCTCGATATTTTTTGCTCGAACTCGTTATAAATCGGTCGCAACGCACGCAATTCGTACAAGTTCTCATTAAAAACAACATAAAAAAAGTAAAATAAAGGGTTAGAGATTGTCCCCCTCTTGGGTTTGAATAGCTCTTTAGCTCAGAGAATATCTTCCGGCCTATACTGACTAATTTGTTAAATGAAAACAAATGCCTTTAGTTTCTCTGACGGTTTTCTTAGTTTATCTCTATAAAATATGTGTACCTCGTTTAGGTGCTTCATAATCCCCACTACTAAATAGCAGTGATTCTTAAAAAGTATTGGGGACGTTCAAGTATCTAGTTTAGTAAGTCTGACAGCTCTCTCACTAGATGAAACTCGGCTCTGATTGGGGGAAATCGGTCGTGAGAGCAGATGTTTCACTTGACGTTTATGGAGGGGTAGCCGACGAATCTAGTCGAGAAATTCGTGACTGAGTACTAAGTTGACAGTTCTCATATGTGGCTGACGTAGAAAACGTGACGTTCCCGACCAATCTAGTTTTTGCTTTCAGGTTACATCTCATCCAGACCAATCTAGTCGACTTAAGGTAACTAGATTCTTGAATGTGCCCATTCTCTACTCGCATAAGCTCTTGCACCCCCCTCACGATTAAACTCCACCGATAAACTGCAACAGAGCACGTGGGAAGTGGCTACCAAGGAAGATACATTTTGTCATGTATTCTCTAGTTTCTAGACTGTAAACTTGTTCAACGAAAAATAATATTTGATTGGCATTTGGGTTTTTCACCAATTTCTATGGACTCATCCCTCACAATGCCTTCGAGATTCCCTCAAGAATAATAATAAAACACAACATGTGCCTCGTAAAGATTTGGTATACCCCAACGAGCAATTGGGAAATAACAGAATGCAAATATTTGACAAATGTTATTCTTCTCAAATTAATTTCCGCCATACGCGCTCAATTAAAATGTCAAAATTCCCGTATTGCTAGGTGACAAAACCGTACCAACTTGTTCTGCGCACGATAAAACCATTTCGCAATCTTTGGAGGAAACCATGGGAAACCATGACAGCTATCCAAATTTAGTTTATTCGCCGTTATGCCATAATAAATTTGACACACGACAAGTCTATGAAAGATCTGACTTAACTACGGTTTTCCCAACCTGCTCTGCCAACAAAATTTCCATGACAATAAACCGTACTTGACGCACGAATGTGAAATATTGGCTCCAGCATCGTAGCTTTGATAACGCCTTCGCTTGTTAGGCGATGATTAACATGATAGCTAATCGAAAAAAACCCAAAATCATAACACAAAAAGAAGAACAAATTATGACTTTTCTCGCATCTGTTGGCATTTGCATGTGTCATAATAATACTCGCACGCATACGTAAGTCATCAAGTCAAGTTCAAAGCCATCGTAAGAGCGTCAAAAGAAACAAGTAAATAACGCAAATAAACCGCTGCTGGCTGTCATCAATAAAATGAATACATGACACTAGTGTGACTACGCTAATAAAATCAGTTATAGACACATAAACTCTTAATTTATGTTATGTTATTTAACGACTGTTCGACTCAATTAATTCAATCGGTGGAGTCAAGTAGTAACAGCATTATGTCGGTTAACCTACACAAACAAGTAATTGAGAGATACACAAATTAACCCCCGTATTAATAAACAAATGCGCACAAATAAGTTCTGCTCATTTGTGCAATGTTTGGAAAACTGTTTGTTATATTTGTTCAATAAGTTGTGAACTCTTTACTTGTTTCCTCTTGCATGGAAGACTGCGAAAGTTTGAAGTGTCTTTTAAGGCTACCATACACGGAAATTCAGTTCCATTTCAAGTCGTAGGTAATAAATAATTAATTAAATAAGAAAATAAAAAAATAAACGATAAAATCGTTACTATACGTACATCTTTCCATTTCCAAATAAAAAACACATTTTAATCAGATCGGTCGATTGCCATTTGCATATAAATATGAAGCCAAGTTCAAGTTGAAAATATTGCGTTATAATGAGAACCGCAAATATATCGCCTTGCTTTCTGTAATAAAGTGAATAGGTACTATATATATATAGTGTTCGCGACTTTTATTAGGTATGAGTAATTAATATTTATCCAACCATTTAAGAAGTTAATGTTTTCTAACGAAATTAATGGGTAAGTAAATAAAATAAGGTGAATAACTGAGGCGGTGCCCGTGAAAATCTGAGAATCTAAGTTCCACACGACTGGTCACATTAAAATGTAATTGAGCGTGCGATTGGGGTTAACTGCTTCTTATCGAAGGGTGATTAGATTGACTCCTACAGTCGAGTTATGCGTACAAATCGGAGAAAATTCCGTTCCGAACGGATACCTCGATAGGGCCGATTATATGGTGACCCACGATGCAGAAATCAGTAGAAAATTGTACCAGTAGAACAATATTTGGCACACGACACAAATAAATCAATAAGCTTTGCAGTGAGCAATACTGTTTACATTTTCCGAGACCTGATCTGGATCAAGTTTTAACCAGTAATCGCAACGACTATCAGTAATTCAGGTTTTCAACTGAATGCGTATTCAGGATCCAACTGTGCAAAATAATGGCCGGCTAATATTTACTAAAACACTCAGTATTCGTATTAAATTTCGCTCTCCCCTCACATTAACCAGTTTTTAATTAACTTTTCCTCACTTAAACTTTGAGCCACGTCACAACCCTTTCCCTTTCGACACTTTTACCCCATTTCCATCCAAACAAAAGAAAGAAATCCACTTTATGACACAAGGGTCCCTTTTATTTCACTCTACTCACATTCCCACTCGAAGAATACGGTCCTTAATACGTGGCTGCCGCGCACAAGAGCCGAACGTGAGACCCAAAAGACCACACAAATACAGGCACGCGTTTGCTGACACAATAAAAATTGTTAGTTTGGCGTATTAACCAGCTATCGAGGAGCGATTATCATGCATTTTAAATTGAACAAAAACCCCCGGCCAGCGGAAGAGCCTGTGAAAGAGCAATGAATACAAAATCAAATGAACAAATAAAAGGAGCAACAAGAAGCAAGCGAATGATAGGAGGAATCTCCTCCCGCAATCCGCACCTTTTGTGCGGCAACGTAGCCGTAGTCGTATAGCCCTCATCATCATCAATAAAAATGCATTCTTGCCGTGGTTCGCGTACCATACTACGTCCATTCGCAGATGATACACCCTCCCTGTCCGCACCACAAGCTGAAGCTTGTGCGCGTTTCGCCGTCGTGTCGGTTCTCCTCTTTTCGTTCCTTCGGTATTCCTTCCGTTTTTCTATTCATTTTGTGTTCGGCATCTTTAGGTTGTTGTTGTTTTTGTTTCTGTTGGTTATTGTCATTATGGGGCACTATCTGAGCACAGCAGCAGAAAGCAGCTCACAGCTCGCACGGGGAACGAAGTGCCAGATAAAAATCATTTGTGTCGGTCTTCAGAGAATGAGAAGATTTTCAGATTTTCTCAGCTGAGCGCATGTTATGTGACCGCTTAAGGTGCCCAACGTGTAAAGCGTATCTTGCAATTACCAGCAGGTTATGGCGTATAATAAATGGGGAAGACCAAGGAAACAAGATAAAACTGATATATTCACCGGGACGATGTTTAAGTGGCGGCTTTAATTTATTAATGGCATGAGCTTGTGGTATGCAAAAAAATCCTGTAGTGGGATCTGTCATAGGTTGGTGGGGGAGGCGTCAACCTTAAACAATACTGCGGGCAGCGGACCAGCTGTGGCAACACGCAGTCGATGCTGTAGACGAAAATCATATTTGCTGGAGCTTCAAACCGTATGTCCGGTCTAGTCTTTTAGCCACCTCCAATTTTTTCTTTTTTAAATAAATATACAATTTTCGCGCACATCCTTGTACGACCCTAGGCCCGGCCTCTCACAACCTTTGCTTGAGCTTTAGTTATGGATCGTTTCTTACTAAAGGACCTTACAAGATGAAAGGAACAGATGTTACTTACACCAAAATCTAACATCATGACACTGCAAATAGCCCCACAAACATCGATGTAAAACCAACAAGTAAATTCATTCAGATGCTCCTGCTAATCCTCACTCAACTATGGGAAACTTGGTCTTCAGCACCATCCCCAGTCGTATACAGTTGAAAGCGAAACACAACAAGAATAAAAGCCAAACAGAGGTGGAAAGACAGAGAAATACAGAAAAGAGGTAATGAATTGATGGTTTGTGTATAATCGGAGTGTCTCAACATGCCATCAAATGGTTAAACTTATGATGCTCCTTTTTAAAAGATGGGAACGGACGATTGCGCCAGTTCCTCGAGATTATGTACGACAAGACGCTAACAAGAGACCGCTTCACACACTCACACAAAGGCATAAACATGTGATCACACTACTTTCCGTGATCGTGCGTCGGCAGCAACAGCAGCAGAAGCGCATCAGCCAGCAGCCACACGGTCCACGGTGGTGATGATGATGATCATCGCCGGCATAATGGTCCGATTGTCTGACAGCGACTCCGTTCGAATTCGAATCCGTGTTGTTCCCTTTTTCGTCGTCGTCGGTGTAGTCGGCCAAGTGCCGGTGTGGTGTAGTGTTAGGCACATCTCAAAAGCGAGAAGTAACACATTTTATTCAATAAAAGTTATTGGACCACACACCAGATGGCACGCGTTGATTTCTGGGTGGCATTTTTTTATCGGCACTAGTGTAGCAGTGGACATAATGGACATGGGCGCCGGACCGAGCGATTCGGAAGCGCGCTGCTTAAGTGAATTTTGCATTTTAAATATATATTTTTGGGCGAAGAGGGGCGATCTTGTCGAAATTGTCTGAGTGATTGTTTCGAGTGAGTTGGGGTATACTGGGGTTGTCGTTGTGGTAGCGCTAGCGCACCGAACTGTTTGTTTCTGAATGATGAATGAGGTGGGTATACGATGAGTATTTTTGTGTCGTTTGCTTAAGAGTGGCGATGCATGAATTCCAGCCTGTTGTGTTGGGGCGAAGTAATTTATTTGGGAACTCTTTGATAACAGAAAACGGTTGGATTGTTATCGGATAGAAGTCATATATTGGACTGGGGCAATTTGTTATAAATTGCAGCAGATATTTTGTCAAGCAAAGGGAGACTTTTTGATGGAGTTGACTGTAAATTGGAATGGCTGGGAACACTCAAAATGTTGTTTGCAGGACTGAACAAATCGCTGTCTAACATTTGGTTAAGGGTATTTTCGTCGCGACTAAAAACGAAGACTATTATTTTTTTGAGAAGTAGATGGAGTTGGAGTAGCATCCCGATTGTATAAACCCGTGCTGAAAAACTGTGATAATATATGTGATCTGGTATAGATCTACTTATACTCAAATGCGTTTATGAAATTGTAAATTTACTTAACTTAGGCGGTGGGTGGACCTGGGCAACAAATTATACGACTCTCCCAGTTAGCGTGATCTTTCACTTACTGCCATCAGCGCTTCAAAAAGCACATCAATAGGAGTATTGTACTGATTTTTCTAACATATCTCTAATAGGTTTGTAAAACATCTCCTGTAGATGCCTTGTTTTATTAGCCACATAAATCAAATCCCTGGACTCACATGTTTTTTCTTCTTTAAGATCGTTTTTATGACGAGTTTCGATCATGTGAACTTTTGCAGATTATGGGAACTCACCTACCATAAATTAGTTCTAATGTAATCGAGACTCTAGGCTACCATATGCCAAGTGTCAACTGTGATACAACTGATTGAGCAAGTCTTTGGGGGGCTTAACAACGTATCAATAGTTGATTCCATGAGTAGTTACATTTCAAACATATCGAAGTCCAAATATAAATGAAGAAAGCATTTAAAGGAGCAGAAAACCAACAAAGCATTTGAATTCTTTTTGGATCATAAATCCATCTTTTCAATTCCGATTGCCTACACACTACCTATCTAAAAACAACACAAAACACGATTTATTACTTCTTTAATTTAATAATCAATTTAAATATTTTTTATTTGTTTGTATATTTCATTTCCATTTTCATTGTCTTTTCTACAATAACGTCTTGCATTATATAACTCCCCTTTACATTATGCCTAATTTTCATCTTAGGTTCATTTTGTAATCAATTTGATTTTAAATATAATATCTAGTATTCATTTTTATATATCAATATTTTTAATTTCGTTTAATTATAATATAATATAATGTATACCTACATTTGATGAGCATATTTTTTTTTTGTTTCTGTAATTTATTAATAAATATATATTTTTGTAAATATTCATAATAATAAATTTCACATAGTTCAATTATTTATTTGATATTCTATTTGTTTTCTTTTAAATATATATATTTCCATATATATGTACTTCCTTTACAATAGAAAATGCCTATTCTTCATGTTTCCAGCTTTTCTTTCAAATTTAATTAGTTATTTAAAACTAGAATACTTATTATTGTTTGCTTTGTTTTTTTTTTTTTAAATGTTGGGATTAATTAAATTTACCTGGAAAGAGAGAATTCGGTGTAATATTGTTTAATTCACTTAGAGTTTAGAATTGTTTTTCTTTTTTTTTTTGGCCCAACGTATCCATCTGGAGTTAATTCTGCAAACTAAAACAGCAGTAGGAAATGAATCAATGATAGCTGCCTATTTTTTTTAATGGAAAGTAAACTCCGAATTTAAGCCCTCTCAGTAAATCGTTTGCCGCAAATTTAATCAGGGAATCCCTGACGTTACATGAAGTTTGTTCGGGTACTTTTTTGCAAACCTGAAGTTATTAAAAATTTGCCAAGAAACTGTGCGAATGCGACCACGTACTGAGAAAATAGAAAAAATGAGAGAAAAATCCATTTCCCCTCTCTTCTTTTTTCGTAATTTTCTACTCGCCGAATTGCGACTTACTGAAAAATGAAAACTGACAACTAAGTGACAGCTCAAACGTTTGACAAGTAAAACTCTATTTACTTTCGTCTTTAACGTCTTTATCGGAGGAAGAAGTTGTAATTGAATGTTCGCCTAGAACATATCAGCGCATTCAAAATGGTAAATTTAATAGGTATTTAGCTTATAAAAAATTCAATACCAACTTATTTTGCAGATGCTGCATTTTACGATAATTTCAAAATGACATTTCTCAAACTTTTTGTAAGAAAACCGGTCACGTACTTCTCTTGAAATTGAGAGATTTCTCTCTCGATTTTTGATATTTAACATTTTTCATTTTTCTATGCTGAAAATACATGAACGAACCTATGCTGTTACTTTTGACAGCTACATGACACATTTTTTCAGAAGATCTCCGACAACCAATTGCTGCGGAATGTCAAATGAACGCGTTTCTATGCTTCATTTATTTTGTGCCGAAACGGAAACTTCGAGCGCAATCTGAGTTCCGAACAGATTTGAACCTCGTTTCGGGATTATTCCATAGAGGTGATTATGCCAGCTTAAGGGAGAACAAAATGCGCCACTGCTTCACACTTTTTCTGTATTTCAATGTTGAAAAGGGTGCTTCATTTACTATCAATGCCACTAGGCCGCATAAATGAATCTCTTATTGTGGTGGGCTCTGTTTAACAACCTTACGTTAGCCAGTAGGTTTCGAGAAGGTTTTACTTAAACCAGCAGTTTTTGAGAACTGGACAAATATCTGTTTTTCATAAAGGTTTTTAGTGTTTTCGCGAAAATTCCGTATTTGGTGCGGTGAGGGTCTCAAATTTTCCATTGCTTTTGTTAACTTCAGTACACAATGGACTGGACGTGGACAGTGCACACTGCACATGCCACCCTTCACAAAGTGTTGTTTGACACTTTAGCGCAGTGATAAGTGTGCTGCTGGGATCTCAATTTGACCCTTACCGAAAACACACAAATCACACTTTGACATTTTCTCCCAATGCGCCAGCTCAATCAATCGCCTCAAAGAAATAAAGGTTGTCTCAGCTTTTTTGCCACTAATAAATTTCGAGTTGTAAAGTAAACTTGGATCAATCTAGTATTACTTTAAAAATATATGCCTTGAATCAAACTTACGGTATATAGACAACTTCCATTGATGCAGTTCCCTTCATTCGGTTGCATGATTTGTTTTCGTATTTTATTTTTCTGTGATATAAGAATAAATGAATTACTTTAAATTGATTGGGTAAACTAACTACTTACACTGCTAACGTGTTCTTAATTTATTAATCTTCTCCGTTTACTAAGCAAACGATATTTTAAAATGTATACCTAAGACTTTTTTGTTTTCATTTTTTGTTTAACATGATTTGCAAAATAATTAATTACATATTGTTAGCTATAATGGAAACTATTTAACTTGTTTTATGCGTTTTTTCATGCTAATTAATAATAAACAGAAAATTGATTTTTTATTTTCTTTTAGTTTTATAATTTATTTTATGTATATGAATATATTCCAATTTATATATAATATTTAGATATACGTGTGTTTTTTTGTAATATATATTTTCAAACACTCATAACTTCACTTTTGCTCAATATTAATCACTAATGAGTTTACTACGCTTCCGAAAATTGAATTAATTTCATCAAATTTGAGGTATATTACTAATTCCGTCTTAAATTGCTTATAAGCATAACATTTTTTTCTTTTGACTTGCTTTTTTTTTTTAGAAAAATTAGATAATTTTAATGATTTAATGAAATTTCATTTTGTTATTCGCTGTCTTTAATCACAAATAATTGTGTTTGATTTTATAATAGGTATGTAGTTTTTTGAAAAAAAAAGAAACACTTTGAGTTTCGCTTGGAAAAGTTTTATTCTACAAAAATATGGGAAATAAGCGCTGAATGAACTAATTGCACTGGCTTATCCCGAAAAGATGAACTGTACGGTTGATCTCACCATAGTTAGTACATAGACAATGATAAGGTTAATCGCCGCCCATTCGTACTTGTTGGATCCTCTAAAAAATTAATGAAAATATTCGCCCAAAAAGTTTGGTTCTTTTACTGACAGGCGTGGCTGTCAAGTCTTCGAAATGTCAATTAGTATTGGCAAAAGCAAAAGCTGTTTGTTTCAAATAGCATGCAACAGCCTGATATGGGTTTCAAAAGGTACTAGAAATAGTACTTGTAACTGTTGTTAGATGTATGCAGAACCCTCTTTGAAGGCCTGGGCTATTAAACACGAAAAGGTATGGCGTATAACAGTGGAAGCCGACATATTTACCACCAAGATGCACAGCACGGAAGTACAAAACGGACTTACCAAACGTACTCCATACCATCTCATCTTTACTTAAAAGGTAGAACATACTTTCCAAAACCAAAACACTAAAAACGGGAACATAATTTGTTTGTAGCACAAATTTTATCTGTACAATTTAGAAAACATTTTTAACATAAATATAAGTCGGTATATAGTGTAAATTGCTAGAAAATTGTTAAAAAAAATATCTGTGAAGCGTTTTCTTTTTATATCTCGTTTGTTTTGTTATCTTTTGTATTGCGTTAAAAAAATAGTTGATTATATGCTTCCTTGCAGGATTGTGGTATCGTTCCATGTAGTTTTGTATATAGTTTAATAGTTTGATCAGTAAAAAAAAAATCAGTCATTAAGTTACATTCAACTGTTTCTCAAGATATTTTTTGCTTTTGAATTCATTTTGTTACTTTAGGTATTTGTTTACATACAAAATGTTTTTATTATATTTTGTTTACTTGACTTCTTATTGTTTCGTTAATACTTTTCCTTTAGTCTGAAGGTGTGGTGGTTTAGTTACAAATATATTTTGTGGTTTATTTTATTTTACATCCGAATCAGGAATTTGATTATTGATTTTTAGTTGATAGTATGCTATTCGTGTAAGTAGAATTTAATTTAAAATTGCTAACAATTGTCCTAAATGCATAACTAAATACAATCCAAGTCTGGCATTCAGTCGTCAAAAAAGAAAAAGAAATATGTACTGTCGTTTTCGGACGAATTTAAGCAATTACGAACATTCTGCAAAGGCTATGAGTAAAAATAAAAACTTACACATAAAAGTTGACTATCAATATGCAAAGAAAAACTTGCTAAAAACAAGGCATAAATGTATCTAGCGAAAATTGTGGCGCGTTAGCGGACTGGTTTACCTCATTTGCAAGGACATCCATGTTAATCGGCGCACACGTGGTTTCAACAAGATTGGAGAAGTCCGAATACCGCTAGAACCGTCATATACGACTACCAAATAACGAAAATATGCATCTAGCACAGAATGGTAAGAGCGAAGTTAGAACATTTACGACAGTCAGCGATCATTGCTTTGTTTCTTTTTTTTTCATTCACATTTCGAATTTTAACAAATATTTTCATTGGTAGGTGTGCAATTGAAAGACACGTCCCATTAAAACATTTTTAAATAATTTTAATGTGAGTTTGCACATTAACCATTTTTTGTGTTTGCATGCTTGTAGACGATTACACAAATGCGTCCCACTATGAATGACCGTCGAATCGACAAGTGCCGATCGTAGTAAACATGCTATACTTAAATTAATGACAAGCGATTTCGTAATCGACATTGTAAAAGGGATCTCATTTATAGCTTTTAAAACCCAGCTTTGGTTCATTACAGCATCGCTGGGTAAAATCAAGAGTTTGTGCACAGGCCAAACGCCCCAGAAGTTTTAAGATGTACCATTACCTGAGAATATCATTGCGGAACAATCTTCGTTAAGATCTTTAACCCTTTTTTGTTTCCAATAAATAAATAAAAATGACGACTAAATGGCTGCCGCGCTGATCTATTTTATATTGACGATGTCAACACATTAGTAAACACAAATAGTGCCATGCAAGACAGTCAAAACTCAAAAAGTAAAAAACCAAACACAAATAACCAAAAAATAAAAATAAAGTGGTTGATTTGTTATAGAACTAGAATTTATTATTTAAAAAAAAAAATAAAACTATATTTAAGGACAACTTATGAGCCTAAATCGTGAAATAATATAATGTTTCTGTTGAATGTAGGTTCAGTTAATTTTAGAACCAATTAGAATTTCATCCTAATTTTCCATTTAATATTCGATATAAGTAAAGTTCTCTTTCAATTACAATTTCTAATCACTCTTTTCAAGGTAAATTATAAAATCAAACTAGAAATGTGTCCGCCACTACTGCAATCACGGCTGGAATAGCAACTAAAATCTGTCTCTTAGAAATGAACTCGTTCAAAATTAAATGAAATGACTAAAAGGACTTCTTTCGCTTTAAATACTAAACTATAAGAATTTTGTTTTAATTTCCAATTGTATACATATGCATAAATGTAATCATTATTAATATCATTTTTTTGGTTTAAACATTAATTTCACAGTTAATAGCGGTATTCTAAATAAACGCAGCATTGTATAATAATTTTAATAATATTATATGTTGCCTAAAAGTGTGTATACACAGTTAATGTATATGTAGGACAATAAAAATACAGTATATCATGACTTTAAAATTATTATTACATATTATAGGTAAAAAAAATATTAGAACAAAATATTAAACACAGCTGCTTTGAAAAATAAAACAAAATAAATAAACACATTAAGTTGCCTTTTTTTTTTTTTTTTTGTTTACCTAGAATTCTTCACATATCGTTGATTTATTCTATTTGAAATACCTTCTGGTCTGTTGAAAGGAGTAGGATGTAGTGATGTGCCATATGCTTATCCGCTTTAGGCCTGTGATGTGACCGGCGTTTGGCAATAAGGACATTCTGTCACCGAACGTGCACAGGTGTCGCACAAAATGAAGTGATTGCATGGATCTAGGGTTATTGTGCGATTGTTCTCCTCGCATTTCATGCATTTGGTAGCTGTCTCGGAATATAATACTTTCTCGACCTCCTCCAGGTCTGTGCGTAGTTTTGACTAAAAAATTAGATGAGAAAATGAAGTAATTTTAAATGAGGCTGACCAAAAATGTTGGGAGGATGTTAACTGCGAGGTGAGTGTAGCGAATATTTTCATTGGTATTTGTCGTGAGGAGCAATTTTAAATGAGGTACATTTTACCTAAACTACTACATCTTTGCTGCGCTCTTCTAACATTCTACCGATAGCACTGCCGTTAGGAATTCTTTCACTGCTGGTTGGCGCCTTAAGATATGTCATTTGATATAGGTGTGTTATAATGAAACTCCTCTACAATCACCAGTTCGTACGCACCCACAATGCCCGCGTGCTCTCTTAGTCCAGACATCGAAAAGTGGCGATCAAATGTGGGCCCGATTGCCTTTGTCCGAATGCTTGTCGGTTTCTCGCTTTGCAATTGATTGCTGATACATTTCGCCTAAATCAGCAGCTGTTTCAACCAAAGAGCGCATACTTCGTGTTTCCTTGTTTGTAAATGCCCTTGCAGCGTATAAAAGACCCTTCTCTGATTAGAAGAAGAGGAAGCCCACCGTAGTTTTTTTTTTCTTGCTAAAGCTCTTGACTAGCTGTTTCCAAGTATGTACCACCTAAAGGACGGTATACAAAAATATATAAAAACAGAACGAAGTTCCAACCACAGTTGAAGAAATCAATGTGACTGTCGGCGATGCACGCACGAGGAGAGAAAATGGAACAACTTTGCAACCACGAGTACAATATCTACTGACATTATAAAGAAAATAACAGTGCCATTACGTATTGGAGTTATTATTTGATTGACATTCGCTCATGAAGCGTCACCAATGCAATTTCGCAATAATCACGAGAGCTTTCAAATAAAATTCATTTAAAACTTACCTGCAGTTGTTTAAGTTTCGATATCGATAAACTACGCAGATCTGCTGTTAGATTTATTTGTGTTTGTGCTAAATCGTAACGCTCCTTCCAATCTTGGGCGTCTTGCTTTGCCTTGTCCCTCTGCAATTCGGTAAGGCTTAACTGAAAAATTCAATTCGAAATCTAAAACACTGAACCACACCGGAATGATAAAGTGCCCACTCACCTTTCTATTACTCTCGTCTATTTCCAATTTCAACGTCGTCTGTAATTTAATAATTTGTGCTGTCTTATTGGCTAAATCATTATTAAGTCGAACCATATCTGAGTTAGTTGTTTGTATGGATTGTAGGGAATAGGCGGCTGGCTTACTATTCTGCAAACTATTGTCAAATAAACTATTACCAACGGAACTACTAGTAAGGTCATCACGTATTGAATTCAATTCAGTTATTCTGTAAAAGAGAAATGGAAATTTAAAACTGCAAATGGCAATTATAGTGGCAACTTACCTAACAGAAGGACTAATTGATAGGGGGTCGCCAAAGCCTGGCGATATGATGCGCGATTGAAAAAATAAACTACTATCGTTTTGGTTGGCTGTCAATGAATTGCTAAGTTTCGAACCAGATCCGCTATAATTGAATACATCTGCTACGTTAAATAAATTCGAATGGTTTGTAGGACTATAGTTGTGTGAGCTTCCAGGAATGTTGACAGAGAAACCGCCAGAGTTGAAATCTGCAACGAAAACAAGAAGACGTGTAATGCCAAATGAATTTTGATTTATTATTATTGTGGTTACCTGATATTGAGTTAGTTAATTGCGAATTAGGAATGTTAATAGGGGCTGAAGAACGTTGCAATAGTCCAGATTGAGCAAGTCCGGCAGAGATAGGGTTCTCCCTCTGATTAGGTACAATATCTCTCATTTCATCTAAAGAACATGAAGCTGTAATTATAGATGTACGTACAAATATAATTGAAAAAAACATCAGACAACAAGCTGCCGATATTTAACTATATACTTGTTTTTTTTTTTTTTTTTTGAAATAATAAAGAACGGAAATTAAAAAGAGTGCCGGTTTTCCCAAAAGGCTCAGTCAAAAACAGGCAACGAATTAAATTTGGATAGCAAAGCAATCAAACTTGGATACGTCTCGAGGAGACAACCAGCAATGGAATTGTGTGCGATAATTCCCCAAAAAATGCCGACCCGAAGTCGTAAAACAATTACAAAGAAAATACATCCGCGAGCTAAGGTAACTACGACACGTCACAAACAGCTCAATATGTCTGTCTTTCTGGACAAAATTTTCCGAGAGGTGACGAAAGTGTTTCCCAATCTTTAAGGTACCATTAAAGAGAATTACTTATCTTAGAAGCTGCATTCAGAATAAGCTGCCGGCTGAAGCAGCGTTTTATAAATTGACAGACATAGTAGTAGACAAAGAACAGAGTTATTCTCTCAATTGCTTAATTTCGAAAATTCCATTATGAAACTTGAATCCATATCGTAACGCAAGTAGACATTCAATCAGAACAGCACCGACAAGAAGTCTTTTTAATCGAACGTATTCCGATTATTTCTATATGCGTTCAGCAAATTCAACTGCGCTTTATTAATAATAGAAACAACCAAAGGTAAATCTTGCCAAAAATAGCAGCTATGGGTGATACG
The DNA here is from genome assembly GCA_951230905.1 of Cheilosia variabilis. Taxonomy (NCBI): domain Eukaryota; kingdom Metazoa; phylum Arthropoda; class Insecta; order Diptera; family Syrphidae; genus Cheilosia; species Cheilosia variabilis. The sequence goes on along the minus strand of OX579676.1, from coordinate 2,655,335 downwards.
TTTCAAATTTACTGCCGCGGGCGTAGCTCCTGGACAGCAGTTAAGTGTTGATAATAATTTTAGTGATTGTTTTGATTTTGTTAAACCTGATGGCCCACCTTGTACTATGAACTATTCAATTAAGCTATACAGAGAACAAGAACATCCGAGCATCCGTGTACGGGTACTTCGTGACTGAGTGTGTTGTTATTTATGTAGAATTCATATAATTCCGACACATCGCTCGTTCACGGGTGCGGTAACTTGACCTTAGTTCTCAAGTGTAGAACGCTTGTAGCTTCGAACATTGGACGTATTAGATTCATACAATAGACAACATGATTTGACATGCTTTTTTTGCCAATACACGGAGAAAGATAACAGAAAACTATTTTTCCTAACACATTGGCACTTAATTTTCGAAGCACAACAGGTATGTAGCAGCCGGCCAGAAAAAAAGCGGTTGTATCTACAGAATTCTTCCTAAACAGAACACTTACTTGGTACAATCAAGAGAACTTGGCCCCAAAACTACAACCTTACTTACGTGACACCATAAACAAACGAATAGTTCGAATTACAGAAGATACCGCACTAACATCCAACCTACAGAAGACTAGTCGCTGTTCTATAAATGTACTTCCATTTCTCAAATTGTGGATTTTAGAAGTCCTACCGAACAGACATGTAGAGAAAAATATTCTGATTGGGTATCATCTTTTTTAGTAGTGCGTCTCGCAATCCAAACCTGATACTTCCATCGATACATGCTCAAATCTATATTTGGTTACTTTTAAAGGGTTTTGCATTCATCTTAAACGCTGAACACACTCTTTGTAACACTGAATCTATCTATTCTCTATTCACTACAAAGAAGAATGGTAACGGGGTGTAGAGGAGGGCATTGCTAAGGAATTATGGGCCGACGATCAACATAAAACATTTCACTACCATGTACACAGGGTGTACGCGAAAAATGTGAATTTGAAGACATAACTCGTAAGAGCATCAACTATCTACTGTGTGCACCTTATTTCGATTAACAGGAACGTCAAATGTTTTTTTTTTTTATTTTTTTTTTTCTGTTCGTTTTGTAAAATATGAGAAATAATATCATATCAAAATTAAAAATTACTCAATCCTGATAGTGTGTGTGGAATTTTAAAAATGCGAAAAGCCATAACGGTTCGAATCTCTATCAGGTTTAAGCAGCTTCATTGGTTTTGTTGATTTTTTGACTAAAAATTACAATTTGTTATAGGAAATGCAATAATACTCACATAGCCTTTCCAATGGTAAAGTGAAATTTAGAAACTTGCTTTGACTTTTGTCTAGTGCATTCATTATACTATTTGAATCATTTTCAATTCCCATTAACTGAAAGAAAAACAAACTTTAGAATGAACATCTAGTACAGTTTGCTATTAGGATACATAGAATAGGGTTTGAGCGTACAGAGAGAAGGATGCAAAGTGTTGTGTTTATGGATATAACATTTAAATAGTTTTGTTTGTTTGTTCGTTTATTATGTGGAGTATGTGGACAGAAAATGTATTATATTATTTATGTGAAAGGAGGAGGACGTGAGCGGTAAATAGTAAGACTGTTTTTTTTTTTGTGTATTTTTTTCAAACTTACTTTGGCCATATCTAAGCTCTGAAAATGTGATTTTGAGTATTCGAGTTGAGTCATCTTATTTGATGAAAACGGGGAAGATGACGATGTTCCGCCATTCATATAACAGTCATTGCTATTTCCATAAATGCTATTCTTTTGTTGTAATTGTGCACCAGGTGCTTTGATATGAGAATTACTTGATCCTATTGAAGAGTTACTTGCTGATTCACAGCTCTCACCGTTGCCATTGTAAAATAGCTGTGATTTTGCGGAAGATAAATATCGAAAATAAATATGAGTTTGAAAGTAAATGCATATTTTGTGTTCTTTTTCTTATTCGTCTTCTCGTTCGAAATACATAATTTAAAATATTCATCCTCCCCCTCCATTTTTTTTTCTTTTTTTTTTTGACAAACTTTCTTTTTTTTCTATTAAGAAAACAATCAACTAAACTTACATTTTCACTGACTGAAATGAGTCCTTGTTTGCTAGGGTCCTTCTTAATATCTGGTAATGCGCTTGATATTATATCACTAAGAGCTAAATTTGTTGATGGGCCATCTAAATCACGGGCTTTATCCTCTGCTAAAATATACGCTAACGGATTTCATTTCATTTCGATTTTGATTTCAAGAGAAGGAGCATTCCAAGTCAGCCGTTTGTTATATGGAAAAATATATGATTTGTTTTAATAATGATAAATGGAAATTAATTGTTATTGCTTTAACCTGATAGGTGTGTTTTAAGAATGTATTTTGTTTTGATACCCTAATAAATGGTGTATTTTAAATGATGCTCCTTACTTTGGTCGACCCAACTTACAAGCTGATCTGTAACTCTAATTGTGCTCTTTGAAATATGAATTATGTATGTCGCTTTTGCATAATATCCTGTATTCACAAGGAGAAAAGGGCGAATCTTCTGTTCTTCTTACTGGCAAGCACTACTCTGGTGAAAAAAACATTCTTACGCTTGATGTTTCAAAAGCTTTTCATAGAAAATATCTACTAGCCATGACGTTTAGACCAGGGGTATAAAACTCAGACTCCGTAAGTGTCGTTTTTTGTATCAAGCATGGCAGCGGGCCATTTAAAAATGCAAAATATGCTGTATGATGCTGAGGTACGTACTCTCATTTTCATATTGGCGTTCCCTGATTCATTACAATCTGGACTGAGAATCCTAGCCATGTATGCCCCACAAAATTGTTATTAGGAAAATGTATAGGCAATGGAAACAATGTTACTGCACTTGCACTATTTTGTGTCTATGTTTTATTATTGCTCTGATGAAATAGCAATTAAACGTTCGGTTTAACAAATAGTTGGGGTAAGCTTAAAAGCGGAAGGGTCTCGAGCGACCCTATTCCTTACAACATGCAATTGTGTGAAAACAGTGTGCATATGTACCTCGAATTTACGAACATATCACCAAACAAAATAACTTGTCTTTCAAATCGTTTTGAATGCGCTTACTGATCAGTGGTTTCCGAATCAAAGTAATAGGTAACACTATTTCATTCGTTTCGTTGGGGCTTTCTCAGTGTGTCCCTATATTGCAATAAACAAATAAGAAACTTGGTTGCAGACAAGAAACCGCTTCTCCACCGCGTTGCCATCATTCTGTCAATTTTCAAACAAAGAAACAATGATACTAGGTAAGCACACAAAAACTGCAAGCTAATAAACACAGCTCAGATCAGCTTATACCTTTTTATAGAATCCTATATGGAGAAAGACACCCGGCGGGTAAAAGCATCCAAGATTGGCTATGAAACGTAGCGCTTTTTAGTACCAATTTTTGTACTGCCTATATCTACCGATCAAAACTTAAATAAAAGAAACGTCTATATAGGTCACCCCAATAGGAAAGGCTAACTATAAAAACTCAAGCATGGTGTTGCATTCTGTTTTAACTGAATAAATAAAATAATAGCAAAGTTTAGACTAGAATGGAGTCACTTCCGCTGTGTCGTACTTGCTCTGGCTCTGACGAGCGTAGTAGACACTCCATCAGGTGTATTTATCCTTGAACAAGATCCAAGAATAAATTGTTCACAAGTTGTTTTAAAAAAAAACTTGACAAAACAAATATCTACTAAACCAATTTGAATAGAATAAAACAATATTCGTGCACGCAGCTAAGGTAAACAAAAATTAGAAAAAAATAAAAATGAATTCCCTCTTTCTTCAATGGGATACAGATCTTAACAGCATTGACTTCTAAATTGAAACCCAGGACAGCAAAGATTTAATAAAGTTTTTACCATCAAGCTGGTGCCATAAAATCTTTCTTGTAGTGACTTGCAAAAGCAACTATGTACATCCCTCGGCTACCACATTCATGACAGCCAATGTGTTAAATAAACGACCAAAATATAATCGAAAATCTGTGTCTTGACTCTTCGCACTTTTGCATTAAAACTATGGAAAACAAACTTAAAATGAGCAAGCAAAATTGTTTCAAAAATCATACACTGCATAGACTTACGTTCTACATGAGCAAATGCACAAAACACACTCCTCGGGCAGTAGCCAGCTTGTTGAACATCATTGCATTTGGTTGATTTATAGATTTCCGGATGAAATTGCTGTTCGGTCCTAGTGTGACAATATTGGCAATTATCACCGGCCTCACAGTTGCCGGGTTCGCCCCATTCTTCGCCGTGTTTTACATTAGGACAGGGAGTTGATCTGAAAATAAACGTATCTCTTGAACAATCTCAGTTGTGTGTAATACTCATTTGAACGCACCTGTACTTGAATTTCCTTGGGCTGCGACGTTTGTCTTTGCTATTGTGATATTGTGGACAGGCGTAACCTTGCCTGCATAAGCGTGGTGGTCTTTTGCATGGTTCTGTCTTGTAATTCGCTAGAACATAGTTTGTATCCTGCCATTTGGGGTCTTCATTCATTAAGTTTCTTTCTTTGTCTAGGGCATTTTGTGCGTTGGTTCCGTCTATTGCATTTTCCGAATTTTGTAAGGACTCTAATTCTTTGATATCATAAACCGGTGGACGTTGATCTTGTACACCATGTGCGAATGCACAGTGATGGCCATTTTTTACGCAATATCCCCTAGAATCTGTATCATGTACACACATACAGGTTTTGTAATATCTTAAGTGATAGCGACGTTCTGTATCTCCTGCCGTACGGTGTAAAAATGGACAGCTGTGGAATTGAGAAGTTTGTGCTTTAGTTTTCATAGTAGGTATGTTTTAGTTACAGTACAAATTGGAAAATAAGATAATTTCGGTCGTCGCAGTCCTAATTGGAACGCAGCCTAATTGGAACGTTTTCATCATATCTCGGAGCAATTTTAAGCGTCCTAGTTAATAAATTCGGTGATTCATGACAGAAGAATCAGTTGCGAACTTTTTACGCAATCATGAACGCACTAGGAACTGTCAGAGGATCGTTTTCGTGTTGCTTTTGTATAGAATTTGCATTTTAAAGGTCATTTGCTGATATGACACAAAAATTGTGCGTTACTTTCTGTAAGAAAAACTATAACACAAGTTTATACGGAGCTTAGATCGTAATGGCACTTGACATTTTGTAATGGGATTCAATTATAATGCGATTCTGCAGTTGAATTGATAGTAATAGAAATAGGTATGCTAAAAAGGAGTGGAGGGCAGTAACACTCCCATTCGCTTCTCTCTTCTTAATGGACGCCTGATGATAGCGCTACAGTGTACGTATTTAGACACCGTACCAACTGTGTATGTACGTGTTTATCCAGTAGATTCTACCGATTCTACCAAAGAAAATATTGGACCATCTATTATCCAAAGAGGCAGTAATTTGTAAAACATCCCATTTGCTCCATTTGATTATTTTCAAATGAAGGTGCTTATGCTTTTGCTAGGTAATCCAAAACACACATTTTACATATTTTTCGATTCAAAAAAAGCCTTTCTACGCATTAACATTCGTTCGTCCATGCACATCTCCCACCCCCACCATAGTGGGGTTGGCTTTATTACACCATAAGCGAAAGTGTTGAGCAACGCAATTGACAAGGTAGGTACCTACTCGAAGACCAAGTTACGGCCGGATCAAAATTCATTCATGTTTCGTAGGTATGTATATTACTGGCACAGGCGCACTCACAAAAACGAGAGCGATAACAGCAAAACAAGCAGAGCACAATCAAAACAAAAAGAAAAAACAAACGAGAAGCGAAGACAAAAGAGCCTTTGCGCAACATGTCACCAGCAATAATCCGCGATAAACAATGGGCATGATAAACTAGAGATTATTTGAATTGCATTAACAATGAATGTTTTTTCCCGAAAACAAATTCCTGTCTCACAACAATAAAACAATTCAAGCAATTCATTAACAATTACGACGAACAGATAATAATTATCCAATTTATCCAACAGGATTGTTATTCCAATTTTTTTTCCGAAATTTGTTGCCGCCATTGATTTACCAACACCACCACCGACACAGCCATTACTGTTTGATAAACAAACCGCATACATACACAATTCAGCGCGCGCACTACACTATACGTGGGCTGCCGAAGCCCTGTAATTCTGTTTGTACACAAAAATATTACTTTCACTGTGTTTACGGTGCCAAACATGAAAAATAGCAACAAAAAAATTATAATACAAAACACTTCTTCTTCTGGGTCGAGCAAGGCCAGTTCAGACCGCAAATTTTGCACAAACAAAAACACAGGAGCACAGGATGGGTCTTTCCAATGGGGATATTTTCTTTTGCAGGATGAGCGCCAGATTTATGTGTGGGGGTTTTGGTCTAGAGCACTTACTCGTCGCCATCGGGACACAATCCAGTTGTTTCATCATATTTAGTGCAATAATTGTCGGCACTGTAATTAAATGTACCATCTCTCTTCCGTATTGGGCGTCTTCGTCTTTGATTTTGGAAATGCCAATTGAAACAAATAAACGGCCGATGTTGATTACACTTGTGTTGTAGAAATGATTGACACTGTTCGACACGGAATTCCTTTAAATATCTGCAAGTGAAGTGACAAGTATTATATATCAGTATGCGCAGAAATATTTCAGCTTTCTTTTAATGGTATTTGGATTATTTAAAACGATTTCTACTCACGTATAATGATTCGGTTTTTCCTGTTGTGTTGCTAACATAAGTTTATTCTCGTTCGCCATTTTGTGTGGAAAACTATTGCGTCTATCCGACGCTCAAAAACACTTTGAATGTAGTTTCGATTTTATACCGTTGAGCGCTAACGTCAACTAAGAGGTGTGGTAGATAAATCAAAAATGGGGTGGTAGGTAACTTTTTGAGAACAAAATTGAATTGTTCATTTGGTTTGTTGAAACAAGTTATGGCAATTGTTTATTAATTAGCAAGCAACTTACAGGCGTCCATGTGATTAGGAAACGGAACAGGCGCATGCATTTTGACGGCTGCAACACGAATATTTTGTGAAAAGTCAATCAGTACTTTGTTCGAAACAAAGAAGTAATACCAAAAAGGGAAAAAAAAAACTCCAAACAAGTTGATATGTCAGAAATGTCATTAATTTTCAGACAATCTGAAGGGTGGTATACTTACCACAATTGTTTTTATTCTTGTTGAAATATAGTTCTATTTGAAACTAAAATGCATTTGCTTTAGTAAACTAGATCCTAAATTTATGAAAAGGGCTTGATTACAAGTCGAAAACTTATTTTAAAATTAAATCTAATGGTTTTTCAAGGCGCCTATTATAGTCATGAAGAACTCGTATCAAAGAGAAATTCCAATTCAACTGCATTAGTTAAATATTTTGTAGTGTGCACGTTACCTTAAAGTGCATACACATTTCTCGTTGAATGCAGCCATATTTTCTTCATCTTTGACAGTTTATTTTATGAAAATATTCATACGGCGACCGACAGGTACCCATGTAAACATTGGTTTCCCAGCAAATTTATTAAACTATCGTCAAATCCAGTTAAATTAATACGGAATCAGTCCAAAATACACTACCTAAAATGGAAGACAAACAAGAAATAATAAGCGAACCCATAGAGAAATGGTGTCAGCAACTAAATACCGCAAATATCCAGGATCTCATCACTGCCCTGCAGGTGTGTGTACACAATTTTAAAATTGCTTGTTTTTTCTTTTTACGCATTTATCCATGCAAATATCTCTAAGTTAAATTTGCTTGCATTCTTTATTTTATAAATCGTGAAATATTTTAATTTATCAGTTGTTGCAAAAATTAATGTCTGTGGAAGGTTCTTAGTCAATCACCTACAGGTATTGCAAAGGAAATGCGTACATATTTTATTCAAGGACTTGTATATATATATATATATATATATAGTATTTGCATAGCTACTCCGATGACAGAATACCTACAAAATTTAATTGTTAGAATATTGCCCTCCTTCGTAAATTGCTTTGAGTTAGTGAATTTAATAATACTGAACAAATTTGCTTATTTTATCTAGAAAGATGAGGGTTTGTTGTGCAAATAAGTCCGAAAAAATAGAATATTCCGAAATATGTACCTACCCATTAAAAGGATACATATGTCGATTGCACATGCTCAGTTCATATCACCTGACAAATTACCCAATGAGAGTGATTACTGACTGTCGGTCATTTAAAGCAGAGACAATACAGTATGGTTTGTCTATGATTTAAAGTTTATTGCACATGTGCTCCCTCTGGTACTGCCTTGCGGTGACAATTTTTGAGTGGTTAGTCTGCCTGTTTTTGGCCCGATTTGCGACGATTTAGAACGTCAACATCTCATTAACATCTTCTTCTAACCGCATTCGTAATTGTGGACATAATTTTTCTGTTTACTTTCCAGGACATCTCCAACAACTACCGTCCCGGGGGCGCAAAAGGATCCGATGAGAAACTGCAGCAAAAGCTGCGCCAACTTATCTCTCGCTCAACATCTGAGCGTAGTTCCCGACAAGTTCTGCTGAACTCTACCTTGCGCACATATTTCCATATTCTGCATCGCGCCGGTGTTGTTGATGACTATTATCAAGACCTTGACTCCAACCCTAAGGATGCACCATTCGTTCTGTACGCCATGCTCAGTACTGATTATCACAAATGTCTGCAGCATGATTACCTACGGAGTAAGTGTTTGCAAGCCCTCTCAAGGGCAATCGAGTCCAATTTCTCCCATTTAGTCACAGTACTGCGTGCGTTGAATCAGCTCTGCAAAAAATATCATGTTTCCGCAATGGAGATTCCTCTGGAGAAATTCTACTCTTGCCTACAGAGCAATCGATTCTGCGCTCGGGATGAGGCACTCATACTTTTCCGCCATTGTACAATGGATTTAAAAGAAACAGTCAAAGCTTTCAATTTGATTATAAACTACTGGCCTTGGACGAACAAAAACAAATACTACCTGCTGTCGGTAATCCTAACCAACCACAAATTGGAATCACTATCCAAGAAGTGCGAGTTCAATGTGGACGACTTTTTCAACGGCCTGCGGCTGGGACTCAGTTACAAGAGCACATTTTCGGCAAGTCAGAGTCTTGTGAGGGCACTCTCGAAGCAGCACAACCAACAGCTGCTCAAACTGTCTGTGGAAATCCTTAAGAATGGCACAGAGCGCGAGATTGTAAACTTCCACACCCAGTGGTTTACACACATTCTGCAGAAAGATGACCTGTATCGCATAATTGAGCTGCCAGATCCGATGGAGGTATCGTTTCATCATGTCTTCTTGGTGTATGTATTCTCCAAGCAGTATAACGCCGACTCTAGGCGGGAATTTAATGATACGGCTAACTTCTTGCGCGACATTTGCTACGAGCTTAAGATGGACACGCAGATGTGCGTTTTTAAGTTTTTCGTAGACAATCTGTCGTCGTTGAAGTTTCCCTTCTGCTTGGAGTTCCTGAGCGACTTCATTGAGATGCATAGGTGTACCGAATGTCCACAGATACGGCACACTATTTTGGGAAAGTTTCCAATTATCTTCAACTTCATTGCAAAAGTGTTCTGTACACTTCAAGAGGATTCCTATCCGCCAGTTAGAGCATTCTTTCGGCGGCTGTTTCAGATGATAATCAGCGATATGCAGACGTCGACCATGTACCAGCCGTTGATCTTCTCGCTAAAAGCCATGGATCGTGTTTTGCAAATCCTTTTTTCCTCGAGCAGCAAGAACGTTTCAAAGGCCTGCAAGCTCGATCAGAATCAAAAGCTCGGTCAGTACCTCGTGCAGGAGAAGATTTTCGACGTACGAACTGTGAACAGGACCGCGTTTGAGGTTTTGAACTCGACAGAGTGCTATGACGATGCTAGAGAATTGGTGGTAAATATTATTAAACAGCTAAAGGTGCAGAGTCTGCGAGAAGCATCCCGTCGCTGTGGAGAGTGCAGTGAGAGCGTCGAAATCGATCAGGTGGCACAGTGCCCGATATTCGCCAGGTTATGCATTCAATGCAGTGCCTACAACGGCAAAAAGGGATACTCGCGAGAGCTGCTTGTCTATAGCATTAGAAGAGTTCGAGACATAGCACGGTGCTTGGAAAAGGACCCGCTCTTTGTCTGCAAGAACGAAGGACATATCTTTGGACACATGAGTGTTATAAACGAGGTACTCAACGAAGAGAACAGCTCACTGGGTGTTAAATACGATAAGGTTTTGAAGTTGGTTGACCATGTGATTGGACTGCATTTGAAATTGTTGAATGCGGCTGCCAAAGAGGGAAGCACAGCGGCCAGTTTTCAAGTCATGGACGAAAGTTTGCAGATGCTGATTGAGCGATCCAAGTATGATTGCAAAAAAAAAGACGAGTGCAGGAAGTTTCTGATGCTGTCCTTCTGGATGGCATTAAAGGTAAGCTGACATTCACGAACTGTTTTTTTTTTTCTTGCCAACGACAAAAAATGATCCTCTTTATTTTGTGTCTCTAAAAAAATAGGCATCTTGCGAAGTTGCCACAACCATAGGTCGCATTCTGATGCGCAAAGCAGAATCGGATGTCAAAACTCTGAAATTAGTTGAAAAATGCGTGAGCATGAGCGTTAGAGTTCTGCTGCGTTGCCGCCACAAGGGAGCTATCGAAGCTGCGGGTGTTTCCCTCGGTATGTACTTCACTTCCTACAGTTGGACGGAAATACTCATGTTCTGTTTTCAGGTAAACTTATAAAAGAATTGACAAACCACCCGGAAGACTCGCACAGCTATGCCGTCGTCTACAAATGTTTGGACCTGCTGTTTGAGAATGTCAATAAAATAAGCACAACTCGCCGCGGAGCCGGTTTGACAATTATGTTCTTACATCTTGTGAAGAATGAGGTGCTCCACGAACGTCCGCTTTTCCATCGAGCTGTTAAAAGGCTTCTTAGCCGGATTGCCAGTGCGGACAATTCCGCAGCAGCCAGCACAACTCAGACATCATCAAACACAGACGAGAACTTTGACAGCGTTCACGCCCTGGTGTTGCATTACCTTTGTGTGATCGTAAAGGATACGGAAATACGCGACACAGTCGCCGAGTACTACGACGAGATTATGATGGTGGCCATTCTCCGCATCGACAACCCTGAGTGGACTATTTGCAATGCCGCGTTGCAGTTGTTCGGAGCACTCGTACCTAAAATCGTGGGTCAAAAACAAGCCACTGAGATGATAGAGCCTGTCTGTTGGGAGCCAACAGAAGTGACATTCCTGGAAGTGACGCTTAAGCTACCGCGAACATGTAAAAATATTTTGGAAATTTTTGGCAAGCAGAATGTTTCGACAAGAAAAGTTATCCTATTTCTGGAGTTCCTCTCAAACGTCGAGCATCTGTGCAAAGGAGAGGAGTCGATTTCGCCCACTCTGGTGAGCTTCCGTGAACTCTTCTGGTCGCTGCTCTCTCACGAATGCGAGAAAGTTCGAAAATTAGCCGCCATGTGTTTCGTAAGGGCTCACGAGTTCCGCGAGGATCTTCCAGTAGTTCTCTTGCAGTTGGCCAACATTATGTTTAAAGTCAACAGTGAGAATTTCTTTCAGGGTCTGCTGTTCGCTATTAACGAAGGCATACACAAGATTGACGTCGAATGGAAGTACACAAGTGCACAGAGCGTTGATGAATTCCTGGAAATTCTGCGCAACACATTCCGCACTTCGTACAAGTATCGATCGCTTAGCTTTTACACGCGTGCACTGCTGGTTGATTTCTTCTTGCTGACTGGTTTGGATCTATCCGAAGCAATGGTAATGGAAATCGTCCAGAAGGAACAGCAAATAAACGAAAAGGAAAGGAATTCCTTTGGTTTCGATTTGTGGCGGGAAAAGGTCTTGGAGCAGACGGCATAACAGTGCATATCATCATGGCGTTCGGAGTATAAAGAGCTTAGGAGTAAAACAGTGTGAAACTCTAGTCGTAGTTTTAAGAAATACAACATAATATATTTACTTTTATTGGTGTAACAAAAAGGGGACTTTATTTACCTTATTCTAAAATACAGGCACAAATACGATGCTTAATCAACTGATGGACTCATCCTGGTCCATGCTGTGAACGTCTTGATTGTGCGACATATTCTGAATCGTCTGGCTGAGGATGTTCCTGAGGATGTGCGGCTTGCAGTGCTCCTCCAACCAGGGAATGACTCCGGTGGTCAATTGCTCGAAATTGTCCATTGGGATGTTTTGAAACGTCTCAAACATTTCGTCCATGATTGATTGAAACTAGCGGAAAATAGGTAACAGTGGTAAAGTAAGATGTGTTATATATTTGACATGCCCGTTATGTAATGACAAAGATGCTTTTTTCTATGCACGACTTCGGCAAAGATGGAGGTCAGCTTGCGTTTTTTGCCGCGTGACCATAACACAACCCAGGGGCAGAGGCAACGCGAGGGTGTTAAATTAGTTAAAAGCGACTTGCTTCAGATTTCCGAAAATTTAATTTTTCCGCGCTATTTTTAAACATCGACCTTGGTGGGAATTAACCATAGAGTAGTTTGTTGATTACACGCTTTCCATATGTGAAAACATGTCAATTGATTTATTCCCCGATAATTCTCTATGGATTGCTGAACTTAGGCCGATATTTGTTGACACCAATGTTTTTCATTGCTAAGAATACGTTACAGGGGCCAGCCAAGAACCTATCTACTGTCTACATATGAACAGTACTTTCTATTCCCGAAACTGAACATTGTTTGCACACAGATAAAAGCATATTTGTAAATAACTGACAATTTCTATTTTTGTACATTCTATTACATACCACTTGGAATTTAGCTTCGTCTGTTAATCGTGCCTCAGCCGGACCAGGATTTGATTGCTGATGCTGCAGCATATGTTCGTAACTATTTTGAATGATACGTAATGCCATTACTTCTTTATGTAACGCAGCACTCTCGTCTTCTTGTTTTTTTTTCTGCTGATTCAGGTAGCCAATGTAGTCGATTGATTTTTGCAAAATCAACGCTTTACTCAGTTTATAGCCGGACGAGTCATTTGGTTGGCATGATGGCACGAGCTCTTGCAGGCTATCGTAGCCCTTTTTAATGGCATCACGACGTTTCTGTTCAGCCTGAGTGTGTGCTTCGCGGCGGCGCTCCTTGTAACTTAGCGTAGCACTGCGATTTGTATCACTATCGTCTTCGTCATCTATTCGGAAAGTTGCCATGTTGTGTATGGTGCTATATATGCATGTATAATTTAAGCAATTTTACCTGTGTTATTTGCAGACGAATTTGGAGTGTGTGTACTTCCCGCGCTGCTGCACCGAGAATATAGGCTGCTGTCCTGTTCCTGAGACCGTTCGGGCTCTAATTTTATATCATCGTGTCGTGGGCAATTGTAGTCAGTGGACATGTTTTCTGACATTTTTATTTAATTGCGTTCTAGGATAAGGAACAGATTACTATAAACTAGAAAACTTCGACTTAACAATACCTAAATCAATAGATTACGGATTCCTATTTTCTTTCGGTGATTATTTTTCTATGTAAATTTATAGACGTCAAGAAGGTGATAAGCAAACAGAGTAGTTCGAAAAGACATTTTGGATCCGGGATGTGTTCGTAGATAGACAACGGTGGTGGAAAAAACATCGCATGTAAATGCGATTAAAACTTTAACTCTTTTTACATAAGCCGTGTTTTTTTGAGCTTCGATCTCAGCAAAGCAAAGTAGTAGGATTTTCATCACGCAATTACAACAACTACGCTCTACTTGACACTTTGAGACTCAGTTGTAGTTGTTGTAATCGCGTGCTGAAAATCCTACTTTACTTTGCTTTGCTGAGATCGAAGCTCAAAAAAACACGCCTATAGATAAACTATTTTTTTTACAAAACTTGGTGTGCTCTTTTCATATGAAGTCTGATTTGTTTACTTTCAATGCGATGGAAGTTGAATCAAATACAAATCACGCCCTTAGTTCTGCGTTTTATGTCCGGTATTTTTTATATTTATGCGGCACTCGGTCATTGTTTGACTATAGGAGCGTTTTATTGAACATTCATTTAAGTTAAATAGACGAATGTGCAGTCTTATTGCTCCAGTAACTTTTGTGAACCATTTGTAAAAAAGCGGTACAAACTGGTTTTGTTGTGTGGTCGACTTTAATGTTTAATTCATCAGTCTATTACATCCCGCTTTCTGCAATTGAATGCCACTGAAAGCAGTTAACCAGTATATACTATATAGTCATGAACACATCTAGCATATATTTATAGACACATCTGTAAAAGGCTTTAAGATAAGCTGCTGCTGTGGAACCACTTCCAATTTGGATAAATACCATCCACCGTTGAAAGTTATCAACTGGTTACACAGAAGCTGCGTCAAATTTTAAATGCTTACTGATATGACGTTTGTGAGCTATCTAACTTTTGCACATTTTTATGGTTGCTCCATCGGTTTTTTTTTTTATTTTCAATAATATTGCTGTACTTTTAAATTAAGGAAAGCAACAATAATATTTCAGCCGTGCGTCGTGAAGTTAGGAGATCTGGATCGCTTTATGGCATAACCGCTATCGAATTTGCCTATATTTAATCTCATCGATTTTTTTACGTCCGCAGAATTTGAATTAATTTGACATTTTATATTTTCTTTGCGTTGGTAGTATTGCAAAAATTCATATAATCTATTGTTACTTATCCAGACGGAATTTATATTTATTTGTTTATCTGGGGTTAGCTATTCAGAGGTTTATTTATTTATATTTATCATATAACTTGGTGCAAGTGGCCCTAAGTGTATTAATAGGCGCGTTTTTTTGAGCTTCGATCTCAGCAAAGCAAAGTAAAGTAGGATTTTCAGCACGCGGAAGTGCACCTTATTTTTCAATAAAGCATAGAAAACATAGAAAGAGTACTTGTGCCTTACTAAAAATCCTTTTTCACCTTCCAACAACATTTTATTTGGTCACAATATGTAATTTTGGATGGAAAGTTTTTCCATTGTGAGTTGGAAAAATTTAGCCTGAACACTAAATATGATTATTAGTATCGCGGCTTGTAGATTTTTGTTCCTTCGATAAAAATTGGAATTTTTTTCTTTAGTCGACAAGGCAATTATACTACCTTCATTCAATAGTCTTAAAAGGAAGTAGAAATACAAACGAAATAATCCTCGGGAATGTTTTGTCATACTTACTTTAGCTGCGAAGATGAGTTCAATAACTTTTCGGTTTGGATGCCAAAAATAAATGAAATAAATGTATAAATTAAGTCGATTATTTAGTGTTATTGCTATTCTTAATTTATTACCCACAATATTTAACAAGAATGATTTTTCTTTATAGTACAATTTTTTGTTTGTTTTATATCTAATATTCCTAAGACTAGTTTAATATGATTTGTATGTTTGCACAAACTATGTCGATTTTTTTTTTTGCTCAAAACATTTATTCGAGATGAACACTGTCCACTGACAACAATGTACAATATTTGTGTGAATATATAACTCACTTAAAATTGTGTTCGCTGTACTCACTAAAAAAAAATACACACTTAAACATATTACAACTTTAGCTTGAATACGTTAGGTATAAAATTATATTTGCTGGTGTTCTTTACAAAAAAAAAAAACTAAAACAAAACAACATGAATACTGTATACAAACACGTCTGCGACCTTATGGAACAGATGATAAACCCACTCACTACCTACAATTGTGTTAATTTTTGTTTGTTTATTTAATCTTCACTTTAACAAATAGTGTTAAATTTTGTTATTCTCAATTAGTCTACAGGTTCTAAGATTGTCGTAAAGCTTATAATGTCTTTCTCTTAGAAAATAATTAAATAAAAATGTCTGTTCTCCCACGTCAACTTGTATGATTCAGCAAGGACCTTACGATAGTGTTTTTTTTTATATTTTTTTTTTACGGTTTAACATTTATATTAATTGTACAACACATTTAACATTGATCGTTTCATTTGTATATAGGTATGTGTATATATTTACACGTTCTCTTACATAGCTAATAACATTATGTAAACTGTTTTAAATAAATATTGCTAGATTCTCACATCCTTCAAGTAAGGATTACCATTTATAATATTTTTTCTGTTTTATTTTTATATTCATTTTTGCTTCTTATGCTGAAAAGGAGGTTAGCAGGAGCATTGTTAGTTTTTTTTTTTAATTTAGTTCTTTTCGGATAAGAGTGAACAGTCTCTAGAAATTGATTAAAGGTTGACTATTTGTTAGGCTCAGTGTAAATCTTGCCTCTGATATACTAATTTGAAATAGAAGTGTGAAATTTTGCAATTTTTAGGCTTTCTAAATCGAGCTTCAAGTTGAAGCACATTATTCCGAAATCAATATTTATATCGTATGCGAGTTGTTTTGAGACACAACAACTTGTTCACTGCGGTTGGAATTATTTTATTCTGACACTCGATATAGTAAAGTATTCCTCTTGGAAGGAATTGATAGGAATTCTTCCGTTGTGACGAAGTAAACCTTGGACTTGGCTATCGGTTGATCAAAGCAAGAAACTCTCGGTCCTTTCTTGATCTCATAACGACGAAAATTCCATCACACAATTACCTATTGTGACCTACAAAAATTTCAATGTTAAGAATGATTGAGCCGCAATGCATTTTTTGTTTTGTCAATAATTTTTTATTAGAAAGATTCTTTTGACACAAACCGGCCATCTCAATAGCTATAACATCATCCGTTAAATGTCGGTCTAAATTTGTTCATTAGTACCCAAATTTCATTGCCATAGGAAGGAACTAGAACAAATCGGTGGAAGACCAAAGACTTTGTATACAAGTACGATTCTCAACACTTCTATCAAGTAGATCCGATACCGTTTATGTACTTGGCTTTTAAACTCTGCCCGCTATACGTATATTCTATTGGGTTGGTAACACAGAGAACAAATGGCCTGTACCTGCCAATCTTAGGTTGAATTTAGCGAACTCAAAATTGCGAAAACTACCATATAAAGTTATTTACAACACGTTTAAATTGATTGGTTAAATTAATAAAAATAAGACATGCCGGAAAATTTGCAACTAAAATAAATTCGGGTATAAAAATGGGTCAAGAAAGGGTTAACCGGCATTTATTGTACTTCCGACCAACCTGCTTTTTAGAGCAAATACTTAGGCCTGGTTATACAATAATAATTAATGTTAACACCGCGATTGTAATGCTTCCCTTTTGTGTTTATGTAGTAACCCACTAAAACAGCTGTAGGTGAACACATCTTTGAAAAAACTTGGCATTCTAAGCCAACTTCAAAAGCTAGAAAAAGATCTATGTCTACTTCTCACTCTTTGTAGCTCTACTACTTTGGTATATCCCAAAAACACAATGCTTCTCGCGGTCATTTATACTACGTCAAAATGAACTTTCATGTTCAATAAAAAAACAGAAGTTCTTAAGTTTCTCAAAATGACATAAAAATCGTATCAAACATTACCTTGGAAGCTGGGATTTGACTACTCATAAAAAAAAGTTCCTTCATACTATCTCTCGTTTCCTCTCTCCGATCATTATAGTATAAATACATTTATGTATAAAGTCAGCCTGCCTCGTGATGTAAAATTTTAAATAATTATTTTATTTAACAACTAATCTTAGAACTATGCTATACGTAGTACGCGTTATATGGGTTTCTCTTCTGCATGCACGGCAATACGCATTCCAACGTATTTCGAAATGCTTCTCGAAAGTCTCTATTGAAGTATGCGTAGATAAGAGGATTTAGAGTAGAGTTAAAGTAGCCGATCCAAAACAGAACCGCCACTACGATATCGGGGCAGGGGCAGGCTGCGCCACACAATGAGGTAATCACATACCTAAAAGGGAGATTTTTTTTAATTATCATATACATATAGGGAATTTATTTTTCATTGGGAGTACTTACCATAGGAAAAACGGAAGCCAACATAAAAGGAACACCCCCATTATGATTCCTAGTGTTCTAGCAGCCTTATGCTCTGCTCTCCAACCTTTGCCCGGTCGAACAGAACCACCTGCAATTGAAATCGTTTCGCCTGTCAAAAATTTGCTTATTTTTCGAAATACTTTTTTAGGTCTCTAAAATATATAGAGTTACCAACCTGCAGTGACTATAGTTTTGTTTATTTTAAAGCGTTTTTTTTTTTTATTGTTCATTTGGTTTAACATGCTCGTAACGAAATTGCATACCTATGAAAGGATCTAGTTATACAATTTAACTATTTTTTGCAAAAGTTCAGGGAGAAGTGTAACGAAAGTGTTGCTGTTACAACTTAACAATTTAGAAGAAGTGTACTGCCTGCTACTTTTGGCTTCGGAAACAATGCAGATAGTTGCTATCTAAAATTGAAATTGGTGTAGAGAAGGAGTTGCTTTTAATATTGCAGGTTTTTTTTAAGTATGCCGCTCTTATAAATAATTTTATAGGCACCGGAGTTTTTCACCCTTTTTGTTGTGCAATTACTGATGTTGACTATATTTAAATATAATGACACAAGGAAAAGGAAATACAGAAACAAATGGTGATCTTTTTCCAAATGACAGTTTGCGTCATTTGTTGGAAAGCAGTCAGTTCTATAGCTAAGAAAGAGTTTCAATGGAACCTGTACTCAAGATGGAAGAATAGTAGGGCATAAATCAATGAGAATTCACGGCACAATAGGGAAGTGCTTGAAAAAGTTGGGATTTCGTTTCGGAAAAGGTTTTCGAAGTCAGGATACAAGGTAAGTGTATTTGTTAGGCGGCAGAAAAAAAAAACGCACAAGGATCTTACTAACAAACAGCCAGCTCATCTTCAAATGTTGTTGTGAGTCAAGCGAAGCAATTCGAGAGATGTATTCTTAAACTCTTTGAGATGAGTTAACAAATTTTATTACCGACTCGAAACCATCATTTTCATTGTGGCTCCATTTTGAAAACAGGAAATTAAGTTTTCCGCTAAGTTTCCTCGCAAAATTTTCGCAATTCAATAGGCGAAGGGAAATAGTTTAGAACCACTCTCACAACATATTCGCTTGATTTTTTTTTGTTGGGAAGATTGTAGATGCAATGCTGTGCATTATTTGTTTTTCAAAATGTTGTGTTTGTATAAGACAGGTCACTAAAATGGTAGAATTTCAACCACTGGCCGAACTGCAGTATTTGCAGTACTTCAAAAATGTTTAGAATCAGGATAATATGCGTAAGACTTTCAGCCCTGCAATAATTAATATTTGAATCAAGTGTTATATTGAGATAATCAACACAAAGGATGCGGTTTTCGAAGTGTTTATTTATTCACTAAGAATTGCTCAACATTTCAAATATGCTGCTAAATCTAATCTTTTGAAATGGAATGTTCCAAAATCTGAAAATGTTTTAAAAGTATCGACAAGATCTATACTGTATTATTATAAAAGGGGTATGATCAATTATGTCGAATATGAATAATATGTTTGACATATTACTAGAATAAACGAGAATAAACTCACGGAGTTGTGAGTTTGTATATATTTCATTAATGGGAACTTTCGGATTTCTAGTTCAGTAAGTCTGGCAGCTGAACAGGTTTTTTGAGTTGACGTTAACGTGGGGGTAGCCGATAAATCTAGTCAAGAAAATCAAAATAAATACAAAAACAATTCATGTTGACTAGTCAACGAGTTCGTATACAAATCTCGTTGACGTTTTACATGAACTTGCTATCCGAATTCCGAACGTCTGTCGGTTCATCAACGCGGGCGTAAATTGCTGTCGATAGGGTAGTTCGCGACAACGTCAGTGTCAAATATGAAGAAGAAAAAAAACAAGTGACAGCTAAAAAACTTGTAGGAAGACAAAACAGAATTTATATGGCTGGAGCATAATTTTGTTAAAAAATTACTGAAAAGTTTATAATAAAGTCCAAAAAACAGAATAAAAACATTTTAGAATTGAAAACTGATGTTTATCACATGTATTAGGTAAAAGAAGAGAGGTTAAAGTAATGGGAATTGTGCGCTTTTTTGCAATATTTGAACAAAACACTACTCTGGCCATTACAAAACGGCTTTGTTATCCTACAAGAACCAAAAAGATAGCCCATCTGTGAAAGGATGGGCTTCGCGAAACACTCTATTACGCTGTCTAAGGGACTATATAGTGTTTTTATAAAAAAATAGCTCTACTGTGTTCATTCAGTAAGAACTTGAGCGATGGTACTTCAGTTCAGAAATTGGCATTGTTGCATCTCCAATTACTATGTAAGAACAAATGCGTGGAAGTCCTAGAAAATTGTAATCCTTTCCCATCATCCCGCGCCTCTTTGTTTTGTTTATTAAAATATAATTCATAGAATCCTTACCGCACAGTAATTATTTGGATATTATTTCAACTCTTATTATTTAAAGTTTATAACAAGTTAACTATTTTTTTTTTACCAAGAAACAAAACCAATTAAAATGGTAAGCCGAACGACATTTTTGTGCTTCCGCGTTGTAAGTGAGTTAGGTGTGTTTGTTTGCAAAATTTCTATTTCTGACTTAAATATTGGCAAAAACTTCCCCAGTATTCCACGGAAATTAATTAAAAATCTGGAACCAATTTTTTAACTTTATATTTATTTATTCGAAAGCTGTATTTCCTAATCAAAATTAACTCAAAACAAATTTAATTGAATAATATTTACGCAAGCATTTAAATATAGTTACAGCGTTTACGTAATAGCTAGGTACGATTTGAATCAATATTCAGCTATTGTTGCATTCCACACTTACACGCATAGCTTATCAGCAAGGCACAGTGAGCAAAAGAATATAATAAATAAACTAAGCGTTAAATTACATGCTCCAACGAGGTGTTTATATTATTTTTACTTATATAGTTAGAACTAAGATGAAGTGCGAAGTGAAGAGTTTTCGAAAAAATGTCATAGCAATGAGTTTGATTTAAGTAAATAATATACTTTGTATGCAGATGAACATCTGATTGGTCTGCAGTTCAAAGATAAAGAAGATGTCATGGTAAGTAAAAGTAGCCAGTCAAGAGAATTGCAAGCACATTTTCAAAGAAAACAAAGTTCAAAATCATACAAAAAATTAAAAGAAGAACTATTTTAATTAATTATAATCTATTTTTTTTTTTAAGAAGCCAGCGAATTGGGTAGGTATAGTAAGTTGCTGTTTGTTTTTTGCTTGCGTGCTACAAAAGTGTACCACTCACCACTAGCACCACATTGACATCCGGCGCGGTGATGCTCCCGACGCCTATGTTGCCAGCGGCTTTTGTGCCAAAACATTTTCCGTTTTTTCGAATGCCCATTGGCTGGCACTGGCACCTCATCAGACGAGGTTCGCGAAGAGCATGTGCATTTCGCTTTGAAGTGTTTTGCATTGATCTTCTTTTTATGCTTTTTCTGGCTACCAGTGACAAAGTGGTGAAGTTTACTTTTAACAGGAGCACTGCAATTCAAATTATTGTCTATGGCCGTGTCATTGGCTTCGTCTTCATCTAGTTCGTCTCCATCTACAACAATGCATATGCCACCTCGTCGCTTTAAGGACGATTTCGATTGATAGCCTGGAGCTGGTTTATTTGGAGGATAATATGGATATGTGTGGAATGATAGGAAGCAGGAGTAGATAGAGAGAGAAAGAGATGAAAAGACACAGAGACAGAATTTCCATTAAATCAATAAATTAAGCCGAGATATTGTTGTTAATGTTAACACTAATAGTAGCACTAAGCACTTAGTTTATTAGGGCCAACAAAAAAGCGTTATGCAAAATAGTTCTCTGCCTAAAAATGAAAAGAGAGTCGAAGACAGTAAAGTTGGGTTTGATTAACCTGCAAATATAAGTATTTCCACGAGTTCGAGAGCAGAATATTCTAAACATGAAGTTGCCTGTCACTTTAAATAAAATGGGCTATGAACAGTGAAGCCTAGTTGTTGATGACTGAGGTATTTTTTTATATCAATAGATGTGTTCTAAGTCCAGGTAGTAGAACAAATTAGTGGATTGCCACTGATCTGACAGAGGCAAGGCATGCAATTTGAATGTCAAGTCGTTATTGCAATGCCAGTACTAGATCAGTGATTTGTATGCAGCCGAATTGTTGTTTTGCAGAGGCGCAGTGGCATAGTGGTTAGTGTGTTGGACTCCGAAGCGAGGGGTTGAGGGTTCGATTCCCGAAAAAGTCAAATTACATTTTCCTTTTTCCATTACGCCACCTCTCACGAACGTGTGACAAACATCCGAGAGTATAACTGTCATGAAAAAGCTTCTCAATTGGCTGGTTATGCTCGGTATAAAATTGCAGATCCTTTCCATTCGTCCCAAAAATGAAAAACTCACACAAAAAAAAATGGTTAGGTTCCCTACGGACCTGTTGCGCCCACTTATTTTTTGTTTTTTGTAGATGGTGTTCTTAATGTTCATTTCGGGGCAGGATGACATCTACCTTGGAGACAAAAACTAGCCGACCCAGTGTTGTTAGCATTCTCTCTTCATTTATCCCACGAAGCGTAGTCATTTTTCCCTTTTCACCATACTCAAATTCCCTTTTAAAATCCCACGATACTTTTTTTTCAAAAACCATTTTTTAAAAGTAAAATTTGTATGACACGGAAAGAAAATCACGTTAAATTAACCTTTAGTATAAAAACCGCAGTTTGTAACACTGCTAGGATTATTTTTTGGTACTAGAAAATGTTGATAAAAGATGATTTACATGAACTGTTTTTTATGGACATTCAGTGTGTTGATAATCATGGTGAAATACAGGCGTTTTGATGGAATTACACCAAAAATGCATAGTTTGAATGTATTTGGCAGATTTCGGAAATTCCCACGATTTGGTGCTTTATCCCTTTATCCCACGGAAGGCTCGGACATCGAAATTCCCACAAAAAGGGATAAATTCCACGATATAACAACACTGAGCCGACCACTCGGGGTGAGTGGATTATTTTGGAGCTTGAAATCTAAAAGGCATTTGGCAGACTTTTACATCAATGTGCTTAATGTAAAACCTAGAAACGTCTTCTTCGATCGTTTAACAAAACGGTTTAAATACCACTCGGCGCTCATCAGGTATTACTTCCGAAAGTCATCGGCTCACAATTTTCTTTATCATACTATTTTCGTCGAAAACTTGACTGTTACCTATATATAAATATTATCCCATTTTCTTCAACATAAACCAATATAACAATATAACTGTAAGGTATGTGCATGAAACATGAGCTCTAAGGAAGCTGGCATTAAGAACGTGAGTGGGACTTGTCTAATTGTTCTCTCTCAATATTTACAGAGGGCCCTTACCAACAAACATATTTAGCTTCGACTCTAAATTTTTGTAGTCCACAGTGGCTATATTTTCCATATAACCTTGGCAATTGGGAGCTTCAAAATTTAATAAAGACTATGCTTTTATATTCGAAAAGATAAGCATAGATGTAAAGGTCAGATTCTGCGTTTTTTTTATTTGAAAATTAGTACAAAATATAACTTACGGCTTCTGGTAGGTACTTTTCCAATTCGTTCGGAAAGGAGGCTTCGGCTAGATTGCCATTGGGCACCCTTAAAATTTAAGTACCTCATTTTGTCAAAAAGGTTTTCAAAGATCGGAAAAGTGTTAATCTTGGGGCTGAAGTCGAATTCCCCAACCAAACTCAGTAAATGTTGCAAACGGTTTTTCAACATATGGCGTCTTCTACTAACGACGTGTTGAAAAATGACACCCTTCCGTTAATGGGCTTTTGTGCTGAATTTCTGTTCTTAAAAGTCACAGTGAGTAAGACAACTATATGTAGAACCTTTTACCTCTTTTTTACGTTTTAGCAAGTCACAGAACAGTGGACGTCAGATTTAATGCTTACTGTCTGCAATACAATTGAAATGGATAATGTGGTCAAAATCGACAGAATTGCCCTTTTGTTGTTGTGGTTTTTGCAGAGAATTCGCTTTTCTAATACAGTGGGAGCAGTGTCGCATTAGTCAGTGTCGTGGACTACTAAGTCTGGGTCTCCGGTTCAATCCTTGGAAAAGCAAAAATTTGATCTTAAAGATTTTTAAACTGCGAACGTTTGATAAAAAGCCGAGTGTATGAATGTCTAAAATACGTAGGTACTCGGCGTAAAATTGTAGGTCTCCTCCATTCCCACAAAAAAAAAAAAAACTCACAAATCGAATGGTTGTGAGAAACTATGCATAGGATATACACAAACCTGTTGCGCCAACTATTTATTTAATACATACATAAATCCTGTGCCCAACAGTTTGAGAAGTGATTTTGGTGTCCGTTGTTAGAATAAAAGCTGAAGCCGGGCACTTTTTTCGGAAATTCGGATCATATTTTGAAAGACCGCGTAACCAGCTGCTTGGGTAGAAAAACTGAAACGCAAGCTTATAACTGACAAGGGGGAGAATAGCGGACAAAATTTTTTAGATTATATTTTGAAATAAATGCCAAAATACCTCATCTCGCTTAGTTTGCGCAAGTGTTAGGCGTTTAATCAATTGAGGGCAAGTCGCAGGCCCACTTCCTGTAGGGGAAACAATAAGACATATCCCAGAGGAATGTATGCGGAGTATTGGCTCTTAGAATTCATCTGTCCAAACAATCACTTAAAGCAGACTGATGATGAACTAGTTGAATATTTTAAAATAGCTGCCTCGCCAACAAGAGTGTTGATAAGATGTTACTCTCTTAAAAAAAATGTAAAATAAAATGCTCTATTTGGTAGTGTTGCTGTTACCATAAACGGCCGGTTACATCGAGAGCTATCTAACTAATAACAGGTTACCGTGGTCTAAACTCCAAAAACCTGTCAAAATATTTATTTGAATCATGAAAACAATAAAAGTAACGGCAGGATATATTACAACTTAATTTTCGGACCCAATATTGTAAGCTTATAAATCCCAGTCAGCTCTTATTCGTATTTTGTGTTTTATGTGCACCATTTGATATGTTGCTCATTATTTCAAGCAGCTCTGTGAACAATAACCCTTGCGATGGCAATGACTTCCGTGAATAAAACCTCTAAGGGAAACCAAGGCGACTTGTTGTAAAAGGACAGCCCTAGGGAAATATTATGATAAGGGAACTAGTCACTTTTGGTATGAAATGCTTGAGGAAATGAATATGAATCGGGAATAGACATCAGCCTCGCTTAGTTTGACATCGGTCTTAGAATGTTTGCTTACCACTCAGGCACTCACCGCACAACGCGTCAACGAGTCAAGGAAAGGATACTACACGACAACCCGTCTACGAATATTTCGGGACCTGAAAATCTATTTTAGCGTGAGCCGAATGAGTCGTTTGAAGTTAGATGTTCGTTAGGGTTGTGTAAATAATGAGAAATTATCTTCGTCCGTAAATGAGCTGTCCCCCTGGATGCGTACTTTCAAAGATGCTGCTTAGATTTGCGGAATAATTCTTCGTACACAACATTCATACTGAAAAATGAAAAACACTACCAGAAACTGAACTCACTTGCAGAACTCGTCGACACCCGTCCCATCGGTATGTAGCTGCGACTATCACTATTATCCTGGGTGAAGTTTATCACATTAACATCGTACGTAACCACAGAAGCCTGTCGCTTGCGCACATTTTGTATACCATCCAAGTAGAAGCCATGCTTTCGTGAGTCGTCATCTGGACGTCGGTTTCGCAGAGGTGACGCAAAGTCATTTTCGTCAAGTGATATGTCGCCGCTTTTCACAGAGTTCGGCGAAAGCGTGGAGTCCAAAATGATTTCCGGCTTCGGTGAGAAGCTATGCTGCTGGGTTGGCAGTGTGGTTACCACATCAAGCGATATCGTCGATGAATCACTGATAATCTGATTGCTGTTCGATGGGAGTCCCGCATTTAGTAGGGGCGATAAGAAGTAAACGTTTTGCGGACTCAAGGGCTGCTCCAAAAGCGCAGGGATATTTTGTCCAGAATTCGGCGTCGTAGGTGGCGAAATCACAAACTTATTTGGTGGCAACTGATCGCTGAGCGTACTCAATCGCTGTCTAATATTATCACTGCTAAGCATGCAACTGCTATAGTTCACATCGTCCTGATCCGAAGGCGGCGATCCAATGGAACGAAATATGTCCTCCAGATCATCGCTGTCGGAAATTTGGTTGGTTTTATCACAAGTAGTCGGGGGAGTATCGGTGTCAATAAATAGATTGTCCGCATCAATTAGGGATGCCGTCAGGGAGGGTGGAGGTGTCGCTGGCTGCAGGGGTGACATTAACGGCGACGAGTCTCTATTATTACAACTACTACTGCTACTGTTGAGGCGGCGATGTGGCGTCGTCTCTGTACTAAAATTAATCAGCTCCTCCACGCTATTCTGAGGCGCTAGTTCGCCGTCGTTTTCACTGCCCAGCACATGCAAGTCCAGAAGGATATCGGGAGTTGTGGACACAGGTTTTGGCCTCTCCGATTCATGGCCCTCACTCAGCATCCGTGGTAGGTATATGATTCCGTCCGAATCGTCTGTATCGCTTGGATTCCGATGACGATGACAACCTACCTTGCCGACTCCGTTGTACGAATGTGACAGTTTGCGGTTGCGCGATCTGCGAAAGATACTAGACCGACTGCAGTTGATCTCCTCTTCGGACTTTTCGGTCTTCTTCTCTAGGGAAAGGTAGTCGCTTGTGCGCTTGGTTTTCGCCAGGAGATTCTTCAGAACACCCTTTTCGCCTTTAAGGGAAATTTTCTTCACCGGCTTACCGTTGAATGAAAAAATGAACTCGGAGTCACTGACAGCGAAGAGTTTTCGTTGTTTCTGGGCGATCTGCTGCCCGTCACTTGGCGACTTGTTCTCACTGTGGCCGCTCTTCATTTTTATGAAATCCGTTTCGCTAAGAGCTGAACACTTTATGGGGGGTTTCTCGACACGATTTGTTGGGGGATTCTCGGCGGACTTATCGATTTGCTGCTTGAAGTAGAAAAAATTATCCTCAATGAATCGTTTCAGCTGCTGGTTGTCCTCTTCGATGGGCACCACTGTTTGCTGGTACTTCCGAAGGTTCTTTATGCTCGAGTAGAACTCATTGATTTCGTCCTTAGATTGCACCCCGATCAGGTGCAATCCTTTTTCTTTCTCGCTCAGGATACGTTTGCTGGAATCACGAATATTGGACTCACTGTAATCGGCGGAGTTGAGTGGCAGGAGCACCGAGTTCAACTGCAACAGGTGTTGCCCCTTCGATGGTGACTGATCTTGAGATTGTTGTTGTTGCTTTTGATTTTGCAACTGCAGTTGCTGATAGTGCAGCGCAATCATGGAAGGTGCACTATCTGTGTGAGTGACCTTTTCGAATCGCTCTTGCTCCAGGTCACGCAGATCAATACTGCTGCGGCTTAGACGGCGTTGAGGTGGTGACGGTACCCGAAGCTCGTCGCAGTCTTCTTTTTCATTCTCATCCGGCGAAGGAAGTTCCTGAAAAGGCAGGAAATTTAGTATTACTTTTCAGCTGTAACTGCGATTGGAATAATAATTTAAAGGGATGAAATCAGGTTTGAAAACCTCCTACCACTAGTGTCGCGTGAAATATAACTGTAAAACAATCCACTTCATTTGAACTTATTTTGCTACGGGTATTTTTATTGATTTCCTATCATTGTATTCGGGAGTCCGGGCTACGGTAGATGCCTTCCCCGGAATAGGAGTTGTGAATAGCCGAGTAAAGTCCCATTTGTAAGCCCGTAATCCTGTAAAAACGGGTGAAGTGTCTTGAAAACAGTCCAATGTAATTAATCAAACAGAATGAATGAAGAAAAGTTTCCTCTCCTCTTTGTTTGAGGACAAAGTTTCCGTTTTATCGCAGCCCTACATCACTTAATTTTTAAACATCTTTATACACCTACAACGTCAACTTATTTCCATTGCAGGAATATCTTTATTTGCGTTCCGTTTGAAATTGATAAATTGCCTCAAATCACAACTAATGCAATATGACAGCTTTGGATAATACTCCACTGTAGGAGGTTTTCAATTGATGCGTGAAACAAATATAATTTGCGCGTGTGCGGTTCTATTTGAAAACATTTAGTATCCATTTGATGCTTGAGCAAGCTTACACGAGGCTATCAAATACTCGACGGTTCGTTTGCCGGGTCACTTGACATGAATCCATTCATCACTTTTCAATGCGACAAGTTCAATAAATAAAGCCACACCAAATAAATCGCATTTGATTTTCTTTTCCCAAAACCTCACAGTGTGCCCTTTCCACATGATTGGCTGGAAAGGTACATAAGTTCTTGAATTCTTTTGATCGGCAACCCAAAGTGTTTCCCTTAAATGGGCATCCGAAGAAGAGATACATAACGAATTGTATTCATGTTGCCAAATGATTTTGACAACTGAATTAGCGGTGGGGAAGTGGGTGGATAGGAATGTCTGCGAGTGAATCTCAATCTTGTAGGTTCGATTACTTGTCTTCCGTGATAAAGGGAGGGAGAGTCGGTGTTTCTGTTCAAAGAAGCCAAAAGAAATTAGATGAGTTTTTAAAGTAGCTCCAACTATTACAGAGTTATTACGGTTTTTGTCCGACATTAAAATTGGTTTGTTGTGGTTTGATTTCGGCGGCGTTCGAAAATACGCAAAGGACGAAAACAAGGCGGCGTACGACATTTTGCGAGAAAATCATTGTTGCCACTTCTGTTTATTTATTACAAGGTGTGGTCCACATAATAATAATAAACATTTCTGGTAAAATATACTTTGCATGGTAGGTAGCTTTAAGCTTTAATTCATGCTTCCTAAAAGTTGTTAACGCTGCGCAGCAGGTACTAAAATCACTTGAAATTCATCCGTATTCCATACATTCAAAGTCCACACAAGAGTTTGTTGAAAGTACAGAGGTAAGAATTCATTTATTTTCAAAAGAAGTAAAAGTTGACAAAACCATTATTATTTACTTTGAACAAAAAATAAATAAATACACTTGACCGGTTATTTGCATAAAAGAAAAGTAACGAGTAGCGAGCTTTGTCTGAATTTATTTTTTATGAGACTGTAGCTGGAAGCTGAAAACGTTTCAAACTGCGAATGAATGAATTTGTAACCCATACGAAATATCATCGAATTCAGATGAAAGAAGACAATTAGTAAAGTAACGATTGACTTGTTTGGCCTACTCTTTCATTAGTTTCTTGTTGACAACAAAGTGTTAGATTGTATCAGATATCAGAAAAAGAGAGAAAAAATACGTATTTGATCGGCCACTTGCAAAAAAGCAAAAGTAACGAGTAGCAAGCTTTGTCAAGATTTTAATCTCTTTTATAACAGTTTATAGCTGTAAGCTATAGAAATGCGAACGAACCTATTACCCATACGAAATATCATCGAATTCAGATGAAAGAAGACAATTGGTAAAGTAACGATTGACTTGTTTGGCCTGCTCTTTCATTACATTGACAACAAAGTGTTAGATTTTATTAGATATCAGAAAAAGAGAGAAAAAATACGTATTTGATCGGCCAATTACAAAAAAGGAAAAGTAACGAGTAGCAAGATTTGTCTGGATTTGAATCTCTTTTGTAACAGTTTATAGCTCTAAGCTATAGAAATCCGAACGAACCTATAACCCATACGAAATATCATCGAATTCAGAGGAAAGACGACAATAAGAAAAGTAACGATTGACTTGGCCTTTCTTTTGTTGTTAACAACTTAGTGATTGGTTGTTACCAGAATGACTCTATATTGTCATGGAGTGTCAACACATTGAAGGAATCCGTTGCGTTAAAACGAGGAAACAGGCCAATATGACCGTTTAGAAACAAATTCATCACTGAAATTGTTGTCTTTCTTCAAATTGTTTTGTTTTTAAGTGCCATAGGTGGCATGTTATAAGCGTTCCGTTTCAAGAATGCATTGGAATGACAGAATGAGAGATACGAGGTTCAAAAACCGAAATGTTTTTCTTATATAGACTGCCAGAATTTACATCTTTACATCTTTTACATCTTATTTAGACTGCCAGAGCTTCATTTTACTCAAACATGAGTCTTATAAGATCACCATGTTGTCAATCTTTTTTCAGTGACGGGTCCACAATGAAATTCCTGACAGTGGTTCATATCGCACCGGAGAACTCAAGAAGCTTCTGAATAAAAAAAATAGTTTCGATATCTTTACCCACGATATTGAAACAATTTCCGATTTACGTTGAAAAAACTCAAGACGAATGCACGAACAACAAAGTCCATACAGCAACATTTTTCAAGGGATTTTCCTCTAAGGGAATCTTTCTGTAGAATTTCATTGCCATAAGCAAAAGGGCGAGACAAATTTCTTACCCTTGTGGGAGAAAACAAACCCCTAACTAAAAACCAAAGCATTTGCAGTATTCTTTCATGACAGCTCTGCATACCCACTCGAATAATGTTTGCTTTGCAAAAAATGCATTTTATTTGATGGATTTTTAGTTCAACAATGAGCTGATACAGCATATACTCGTATACAGTATTTCTGAATAAATACGTCAGTAGCTTCAGCAAATATACCAATAGACTGATGGAATCCGTATTACATTTGTATTACACAGATGCGGCACTCTTGCACACACAACAACCGTAATGCTTTCACGTTTCATATACGCTTTTTCAATTATACTCATTCTTATTGTGGATCACCGACAGAAATGCAATTATCCTCAGCACTCTCTTGTACATATTTCTCGAAGGAAACACAATCTCTCCAATTGATATCCGATGTATAGAGGTAGATACTTTTACGCTGTATCCAATAAGCCAATCATACTTTAAATAAACACTTCCTTCCGACTCCGACCTTGGTTCCAAGTGTCACGACCGACTTCCTGTACCTTGCGAACCCAACTTTGAAAAGTACTCAGCCCATTTTCCGGTCGGTAGCCGAGCGAAACCGTCCTAATCTGTATTGTATACAAATTAATTAGTAGCGAGCATCTTGTACAATTATCTACACTGGGCACAAACTCAGTCTGCGAATAACAATTAGCAGTCGACAAAAGCGCACAGGAGAGTGCCAAAGTGCGTGGGACTTTTTGAAGGAAGAAAACTCCTTGCCAGCAAATAAGCAGAAGAACATACACTCAGATTTACCGCCTGCTAAATTACAGATATCTTGAAAGAAATGTATTCCCCCTAGCGGGACACTTATGCCGCCATCACAACCTGTTTATCACCAATTTAAAGCCGCCGACGCCCCCGCTCGTGCACGCTAATTGAGAACCCTAATTCGGCACAATAATGTTCTCATTTACTATCACTTAGGCGTCGCTTAATTATTCGTCCATTTGTCCGCCCATAAAATATCAAGTATAAGTCGTGAAATTTGTACATACTATGTTTACCTCCAAATTGCTTATGGCGCTGTGCGTTTCCTCCCTGGTCATGGTTAGGTTCAGCTCGCACTCACTCGGATGCATGTAGTTCATGTGATGGCCGCCGATTGCGTGCTGTGTATGTCCCATGTGGACGCTGTTCAGCAGGATATTCGAGCTCGTTCGACTCAGAGCCTTTCGCTGGCGGACCGCTTCCCTGGAAATAAATCAACAAAACAATTGCGGATACTTGCCAAGCCAAGCTGCGCCATTCAACTCACTTGTAAATCCTGTAGTACATGACGACCATTACGAATCCGGGGATCCAGAAGCTCACCGAGCTGGATATCAGCGCGTACGAAGTGTTCACCACAAACGAGCAGGAGTACGGATTTTTCGAAACTTCTTGAAGGTGTTCCGTCGTCGTGTACCATCCAAGAAATATCGGGGTGAAGGATATCAGTGCGGGCAGCACCCACACATTGGCCAGCATGAAGCACACCGTCTTATGTGTCATGTTCAAGGGGTACTCCAAAGGACGGACTATCGCATAGTATCTACACGGTGAATGTATAAAAAGGGAGGGAACAAAAAAAAAACACCTTGTTACTGTGACCAGATGCAAACCTTAATTGACTCATGTCGAACCAGTGGTTCTGTTGTTGCTAGTGCTGACAGTAGCACTCCCATTCGAATGAGACTCACTTACCTGTCGACTGATATGCAACACAGATGCAGAATGCTGGCTGTGGAGAAGTACACATCCAGGCTGTTGTAAACATTACACATGAACGGACCGAACAACCACTTGCCACCCGAGAGCTCCACGGATGCATTAAAGGTCATCGCACACAGTGCGACCAGCATGTCGGCCATGGCCAGTGACACCACGAAGTAGTTTGTTATTACCCTGTAAGAAGGAGAAAACCTGCGTCAGTGTGTATGAGTAAGTTTAGCTGGCAATTACGACTGGTGTGCGAATAAGTTTGGTCTGTTAAGTTAGGACAGACGGATACAAATGGTTCCACTCCAGCCGAAATGTAAATGGGATAAGATGGCTCGTTAGGGTGCGTCCAAAGTTTGGCAGTGAAAACTTTTCCATTTCCTTTGTGCATTATTTGTTCAGCACAGAACCCCCTCCTGGCTAAAGCAAGTCTACGTACGTAGTTTCCCATCCATAGTTGGCCGTTTAAGTCGTAAAAAAAGTTTCCTAACGCACTGAAAGCGTTGGTAGACGTACGAGTGTATATTGTGCTACGTGGACGTGCACAAGGCTGTTACTGTTCATGTGTCGTTTGTACATATGGTTGGCGTTGGCCCGTGCTCATGAGATAATTTCTATAACCAGTAAGGAAGAAGAACGAAACGAAACGCTAAGCGGATTAATATTATTCTGCAACGTTTGAGAACTTCAGCCGGAGAAGCGTGAATTGTTAACAATGCTGTTAGCTAGGGTAATAGAGGCGGCCCGGTATCTATCCACGCGCGAGTGGGTTTGATTGGAAACAGATTAGATAAAGTTTTTTATGCAGTACAGTTTACGGCCGGTGGCCGCGAGTACATGTGTTACTGTTTGTCTGTCTATTTGGTGTAGAGTGTGTTTTGCACACCCGTAAGCCAGTTTAATCAAACTTTGTTTACGAACTTTATTGCGGACGAGGTGTGAAATGGTGAGCGAGGTTTTGTCGACATATCCTAGGATGTAGGTAAAAGAGTGTCCTTTTACGACCACTGACTGACGCAAAATATTTAAACGCTGGGCTTTAAAGTTTTTGAGCTATTGTCTTGCGTTATAGTTGTCGGACAACTTGTTATTGCGAAAACTAGGACAGGAGGATTAAGAGTCCTTTGCGTGGCCATAAACTTACTCCCAATGAAAGCTGAATGAAATAATTTCCTGTTGGCACAGGCAATTTTCCTCGCTTTACAACTGAGTCATGGGATTGAGATGCGTTTGTCTTTTTACCCGACTGGACACAGGGAGGGTTATGTGTTTCGCGCGTATACTAATTACGTTCCTTCGGGACGCCCTGTAGCCTAAACGACTTGACCGATTTTGAAGAGTGAGGTATCATAATATTTGTATTCTTCCCCGGAGTGTCATAGGCTAAAAAGATAAAAATAAAAAAAGTTAATTTAAAAAACCAAAAAACCCGACTGACTGTAACAAAAAAGAATTAAAAAAAATATGAACAAGACGCATTTAAGTACCTATTCCTACCTATTTGGCAGTCGGAGGGTACTCAATACTCAGACATAATATATTTGTTGGACTGTGTAGGTATATAGTCTCCGATTGTCAAATTGGTAGTTATAGGTACTTAAATGCGTCTTGTTCATATATTTTTAATTCTTTTTTCTTCGGTTTTTTAGGTTTTTTAAATTAACTTTTTTATAAGTAGGAAAAGCTTCGGCTTAAGACACGGAGGACATTTTTAAACAGTTTTCACTTTTCCTAAAAAGGTTTAATACACGAAATAAAATTCCAGACACACTCTTCCAAAGTTTCACTAGAGTCTGTGGAAATTAGCCAGCTTTTTTTGCCAGCTTTTTAAGCATGTAAGCAATATAAATAATGGGCGCTGCAAGTACCTAGCCCAACATCGCATAAGTTTGACACATTCCGATGCAAAGAGACATCAGACATCATCCGTCCACACCATCAGTTGTGTCAGTATCTTAAGGCTGTCTACAAGCTTACTTACTTGGGGCTGTATCGCCAGTTAAACATTGACTTAGCATCCTCTCTGGTGGTTAACCACAAGGCTGCTGGCGTCGCGATGCAGACTCCATTTAATCAGTTAATCAGTATTTCATTCACATGGCTGAAGCTAATTATTGAAAAGCCCACAACCAACAAAACAATTATTTCTGCTCTCACACAGACTCCTTATCCGAGGCATTACCCTCTTATCGGGCGATATTTCAAGGAGATTAATTACTTAGCAAAGAAATACAAGAACGCGGATTCAAATTTGATTTGATACAAAACTCCCAAGGTGCGGCAGAAACACTTTAATAATCTTTTTCCAAATCCCCATTGGCGTGGTGCGGGTATACGCAGTATAAAGAGCTTTACCATTAGATTATTATAATTCCCTAATAATACCTTTCTGGTTGATTTCATGGAGCAGCAACCGTATTTTCTTGCTTCCTATGCATATTAAATTTTTCAAATTACTGAAACTCCTCAAAGTGCGGCAGCAACTGGAATCCCAAAATAGACATCAAAAGGAATTGAAAGGAAAACCAAAAGAGGTTGCTACATAAAAACTAAGTTACAGTATCCATTATAAATAAGCCAATTGATTTTGTTCGGGGATAATTCTTATATTGTGTATGTGAGATTCGAACTGTCTGGGTTATAAACACAGACCGACAAGTGAAGTTGAGTTATGAGTTATATTCTAATTAAATGCGTGCTGCATTGCAATCAGTCGATAGACACTTAAGCTTGGTACATTTTCATATCCTTGCAGGCTGTTCTTTTACAAAAAGTCGCTCACAAACGCATTGCAAGCCATACTTGTGTAGGATAGAGGGTTTTTTTTTTAAACGTTCAGTACAAAAAGGTTCCACATACGCCACAGTACGTGAAGAATTGTCGATCTTTTCAGATTGAAAATCTATTTGATGTAACTGATGCAAATTGCTTCTTTTTTTTCTTTTGCAAACTGAATGCAAATGGAATGTCTATTGAGCAGACAGCGATGGAAATGGGAAGAGAAAACCAAAAACCAGAAAAGAAACTTATGGCACTAGCTTATTATTCAGGCTACCGTTAAAACAAACAAATACCTACTCAAAAGGAGTACTAACATAAGGTCTGTTCCTTTACTTTTTTAGTACTACTAGACTGTTAAAATGGCAGTGGTGGGGATAAATTCTCTCACGGAGAGAGACACTTAAGAAAAAGTTAGGGAACGCTTTTGTAGTAATCTATGAAAAACGACAGATATATAATTCAAAAATTCAAAAAAGTGGTACGAAAAGTCGTTAAAATATCTGATAAACTCGAAGAATTTGCTAATTTACGAACAACATCAGTTGATTTATCTACCTCGCGATGAAAGTGATTCGGAATTAATCGAATTCATGAATCCGAGTATATTGATTGAACTATAAGCATTCGAGAAGAGGAAAAAGCGGCACAGCATTCAAAATTACGTGGAGGAGATTGTCCTTTCTTACTCCTTACAGCGAAGGAGGATCTCGTCGCCGCCTAAAGAATCTAAGGAGAACATTCAATTTTAATTTTCCGCCTGTTGATACCATTTTAGTATACAAGAAATCAAAACAAAATAGTCAAATAGGACAACAAATTTCGAATCAGCTGTTAATTGGCAGCTTTTTCAATTCTTGCACCAAGAAATTTGTTGAGTCAAAATTCGTAAGCTTCTCAGTGGAGGGGTAATTTTCTGCTCTCTCGATGACGCTCTCTTTTACGAATTTTTCGATTTAAGGAACGACATTGAGTGAAAATTCGTAAAAATTCATAAGAATTAGTAAAAATTCGTAAGATTTAAAAGTAAAGGAACAGACCTCTAGTACATTTTTTGAAATAAATACCAAACAGAGTGCCGTCTGTTAAGTTCCTTTTAAAATGTAACACATGCAGCAAAACATTCTTGAAATATTGTGGTGTCTCGATTGGTAAGAGATTTTGTGGCATAAGCTACTACTTTTGGAATTGAAGTGATCGGTAGTCAACTGATTATTTGTGACCGCAAATCGACAGTTTTCCCGGTTTTTACATAGGAAACCATTTTTTTTTAATAGTTTAGTGAGACTTAATTTTTTTTTTAAGTTGTTAATAGAAAAAAAAGTTCCACATACGCCACAGTATGTTGAGAGGATCTATTGCGGATTAATCGGTGGTTTGCTGCAACTGATTTCGTTCTAAATATGAAAACAAAAAACTTCACAAAGTCCCATTCGAACCTGCATCAATGTAATAGAGAAATCGGCGTGTGTGGGCGTAACATGCGCAGTGAAATCTTTTCCAGTAGATGCTCTAAGTATGACACTTTACCTGAACTCCTTGGTCTCCATATTGAGGAAAATGAAGCGCTATCTGGTTCAGTCAATCGAGGTCCTGGATCGGGATCACCAAAGAGCCTTGATTACGATGGCAATGATTATGACATGACACATATCTTAATAATTATTGGTGCCAAGAGTCCAACGACCAACGAACTTAAATTACAACGGAGCTAACTGGCTGTTTGCTCAATTATTAAGCATAGTGTATTTACATCGATTGTTGCACCACTTCAGTGGCACGTTGCGCTAGCTAAAATCAGACTAATCTCACCCATTTTCAGTTCCTCAAATAAGATCGGAGGTTGCGAATGCTTTTGTACCAATTTCACCGACACTCTCACCACTCTAACAGTGTAAATTTGCTAGCTCAGGAGGTATATAGGTAAATAGAACATTTAATGCCATCAGTGAGAATGACATTTTCATAAACTTTCTTAAAAAAGGATACTGTGTCAATGACACTTTTTTGACTACATAAAATTAGTCTGTATGCGGGTTAACTCCTCCCAACCACTCTAAAAAAAAAACGCAAACTAAATGGTCACCTCTAAACTTCCGCGCGCACAAAGAAGTTCAGTAGAAACTAGGAACCACAGTGAGTAGTTGTCGAAAATGTTCCACTAAACAAAACCACCTACCACTATCGCACAATTATTTCGGACACAACACAAACGACCTTTAAAAGTGCCGACAATTTTTTTCTCCCTCGGCCATGATTGTTATTATCTCTGGCCGTATCACAGCAAAAGAAATTTCGTCGCATTGCATGCACTCGCACTGTCACAGTCTACCACGGTCGATAGGTCCAATTTAAAACTAAATGAAAATCCTATTATCAGTGTTGCGCCAATGGACGGAACAAAGTTCCAACCGGATATGGATCAAAGTTCATTTCCACATAGTCGCCGCCACTTCAGTTCCTGGTGATGTGTAAAGTTATCCTCCGTGACAACATAAAAAAGACAACTCCGTACCCAAGGAGTAAAAAAAAAAAATCTGCGATTCAGGTGTATCTCTGACTTAATAGAAAATCGTATTAGCCCTTTTTTACTCTCCAAGGATGTGACCGTAATTAGCAACCCGAAAGTTTGGCATTGCTGCAAAATTTTGTGATTTGTTGTACGTTGTATCCCTATAAACGATTTAATGCTATGCCGTTTGGGAATTTACTCAGCTAAGGCACATCCGACAAATTGAAACACGAAATCGCACAAGAGAAACGTGCCTAATACCCACACACTACTACGACTAAAAGGTATCAGTCCAGTCCTTGTAGGACAATACGACAACAAGCTGAAACACGTGAAAGCTATTAATTAATACTCGAGCACTTAGCGGGCACAAGGGATCGATATAATACCCGGGCGTTCAAGATTTTTTCCATTTGTCCTTCGAAGCATTCGTCATCGCTGGAAATCATAGCGACGTGTTGGATAACAGCTATTTTTAGTGACCACGCTTATTGTGACATTCCCCAGAAATGGACGCTAAACTCATTAAAGCGCTCTTCACGGTGACCTCAAGGACATTTGTAGGAATTCAATAAACTTCAGAGGCCAAACCCCCGCCCCAATCGATCACGATTCAATAGATTTTGAGTTTAATTAAATATGATTGATGTCACACATATGCCCCCTGCCTGTGTCGAAGGCACCGCCACAAATTAAATGTGCAGAATGCATAGCCTTGGGGTTGAATGGCAACCCAAAATATAACCGAGCAATAATCTTCCGCAACATGGCATACATGTGAATTTATATAGTATCAAGGCCAAACACACAAAGGACTCTCTGTTAAACCCTCTGAATAGGAGTTTGAATTCGAATATGAATCCTTTCAGCATGCAATAAGTGGAATCACCACTTTGTGAGAAAATATTATAATATTGGTGCCTGCGGAAACGAATTTCCTGCCGGAAATATGATAGTAATCCGCCTTTTGCGGTAGTTTTTAGCGAGTATCTGAATGCGCAACTGGCTGCAGGAGAGTGCAGTCAGCTTTCAAAAGAAAAAAACTTTGCACTTACCTCAATTTGCGATTACGTTGAACCGATATTATGACGAGGGCATTTCCCAGCACAGCTGCGATTATGATAGTGGAGAAGATGAATCCCTTAATTACAATCAGGGAGAATTCGACCCAATTCTCGTCGATTTCTCCGTTGGGGACTGCACCACCCGCATCGCCTGTAATTCCACTGCTGCCACTGCCACTGCCACTGTCTTCGCAATCCTGTACAATGCTGGTGACATTCGCTAGCAGAATGCTCTGGGTTGTGCTCGTGTTCAGGGGATACTCGGCTGTCGATGTGGTGTTTAGCGCGGCGAATGTATCTGTTTCGGTGATGGCGGCAGCGGCGGCTACTGTCTGCATGAAGTACATATCTTGTGTCATACCGATGGCATGCAACATTCATCCAGCATCTCATTCATCAGTGTAAGCAGTCCCGGTTCGCTTTTGTACATTTTCCTGTCGTCGTCGTCGTCGTTGTATTCCAAGTCGTCACAGTTGAAGACATAATACAAATACGATGTCCTCTAGTTGATTAGCGCAGATTGTTATCCTCCACGTTTATGCTGATAAGTATCGTCCGGTGGGAGACCACTTCACTGTACTGCAAAAGAGAGGAAGAAATCGAAATTGTTAAAGCACTTTTCAGGCGCGCAAACTTTCTACTTTATACGAAACACAAGTTGTTTCGAATTTGAATAGCAATTTGCATACACTCGTACGTCTAGGGTAAAACTTCAATTGAAATAAGTTTTTACTTTCAGCAATTTCAGGGGATTTACATTCTAAAATAATATGGTTTCCCTGTTAAAGGGGATAAAGGACACGTGCGACGAACTCAGCGAATTGAAAGTCATGAGGTGTAACGAAAAACGTCTCTGGGTCGGGACCTCATTTCTGAAGCTGGATATGTTAACCGCACGTAACGGTATACGAAATTCTCAATTCCATGCAAATTGATTTAAGCGCTTCGCATCCATCAAAGTAGGCCTGCTTAATGGCGTGTGTTCGAGATACAGGTTCCCGTTCCGAGACTTTTTCAAAGGTTGCCCACCTGAGTTGCCTTTAACTTGAACAAAGTTTAAACACTGCCTTCAATCACCAAACTTGCTGAATAAGAATTTGGTATGCACACAAACACACACACAACGATGTCGATGGTATTGCCATCATTTATAATTTTAATAGCGTATAGCTTAAAGTTGTTACATGAAACAAATGGCAGGGAGAACGCATTTTGTTTCAAACTGAATTCTCGAACTGGATAAAAGACAAAGGAGCCCTTCGAGCTCTCAATAAATGTCACATTAGTTTGGTCGGGTTTGTGTAGCGTTATGTAGGCATGAATGCGCTTTTGTACGGTTCAGTATGTACGTTTATTCATGCGTTACTTTGCCCCGGATGTGGGGCGTTCGATGTGGCTGCATTATGTGTATGCAGGGATAGGTGCATCCGAATCAATTTTGACTCGCACAAGTGTAGGTGAGTCCTTATGCACAAGTTGGTTTACTTTAAGACAATACATATTGAAACTAGTACCGGATCTTGTCGAGTCTGTCATCAAAGTTGCTTGTAGCATTCACCTGGAACTGGCACTCTTCACATAGGGGTCCGAAAATCGGTATTTCTCTACCACATTTCAAGTTCAGCTACGGTTTTTTATTGAAACAAATCATGTAGCAGTTACTGAAGAATTCTGGCCAACAATGAAACGATAGATGAATAATGTGGTGAAGAGTGAAGATTTCAATTTATATCTGATTTGGGTAAGGTCAGATCCGGACCAACCATATGCGCAAGATGTGTAAATGCACAGGGCGCCAAGTTCTGGGGGCGTATTGCTAGGAATGAAAAAATTATTTTATCTTGCGCGAACAAATACTACCATTTGCATTTTAAACCAAATAGCGTCTTCAAATAAGCCCAAAATAACAACATCCATCACACCACTGCTGAACTATTTCTTGCACATTAACTCACATCACTTGCAATGTTGCAACTTCAAGGAGAATCTAACTCAAAATATCGCAAAATAAAAAATCCCACTAGACCTATGCAAGTTCACTTCTTACCTACATAAAATATTCCCAAAATATTCCACCCTGATCATGTAGGTATATTCTTTATTGCACATCCACTTACATTTTACAAAAGAATCTAGTTCAAAAAATCTCAAAACAAAAAAATACCTCAATAAAAAAAAACGCATTGAAAATCTACCTCCTGGGTGATGTGCAAACGAATTATGAATGTGTGCAAATATGAAAAAAGGGCACTTTCTGTAAATCTTGCACAGGGCGCTAGTTTGGCTGGAGCCGGCACTGGGTAAGGTGCTTCAGGAAAGCAGTATTCCGAGTGAATTTGGGCGAACTACCGCAGGTTTTTAAATTAAATTGACAGGATTTTGAATCAGATTTTTTTATTCATTATGAAATGACAGCATTGTCTCACGAGTTTTAGGTCTGAGCATGATTTAAGTTATAAGGCCGAGCTCATGCTGTCTGCCTTTTGAACACTTGGGGTTCTATCCAAGGCTTATCAGCAGTCATCAAATATTCGTACTTTACAAAGCCAACAAAGAAGCAATTAAGTGACGTTAAATCGTTTAATTTCGGTCGCCACTTCACTGGTCCGTTTTGGTGTATACGTCAATCGTATACACCAAAATATATATAATATATAATGGAACGTAGAAATTACACCCTTATAAAAAAATAAGCTCCTATCACTGTCCTCTTATGGTGGCCATTGATCATAAACTATAGAAGCAAATTCTCCTTAACATTGGATACATAATTTCCACTGCAATAATCTGTAAACGCCTAAAGCAGTCGTCGGAAAACTAAGGGGACTTTAGGCGCAGTATTACGCCGAGAAAGTCTGGTATACTACGTCCGATCTTTGAAAAGACTAATTAGTTTCAACTCACCGTCCAGCGATTCTTTTACTTGAAAGGTTTCTACCAAACTAACTAAGGAAGTACGGAATTGCACAAAATTGTCTGCTACTTAAAGAACATTGCGAGATGTCACTATGTCAGTCGTACATTTCTAAGAATCGAAAAACGAGTGGCCATTTCCTA
This sequence comes from Cheilosia variabilis, assembly GCA_951230905.1. NCBI lineage: Eukaryota > Metazoa > Arthropoda > Insecta > Diptera > Syrphidae > Cheilosia > Cheilosia variabilis. The sequence continues at coordinate 2,613,898 of OX579676.1, read as the reverse complement.
TCAAAATATTATGCTGTCCACAAGAAAAATCATTCAAAATCACAGAGACAGATATAATTTTCAGGTATAGCCTTTGCTGGTAACTCAAACAATGGCGGAATATTTGTTCGTGAGAGTTGCTTTTTTTACGGAGTTAAAACGTCATTTTTACGCTGAAGCATGGTTACCCCCCAAGAGGTCGAAAATGTAGTACGGGGGCTTTTAAAATGTAGTACATTGTAGTACAATTTGAAAAAAAAACAATTAGAACACGAATAATTACTTTATAATGATTTTTTAAGTAAATAAATATGAATTCATAACTAAACAATTAGAAAAATTAAATACATATAATAACACAGCTCGAAAAATAACCACAGAAACTAAAATTAATATTACATATTACTAAGTAGGTACATAGTACCTACCTACAATAAAAATAAAAAAGAAGAACTATATTACATTTAAAAATTAATTTGGATAATGGTTGGCATTGTGATAGAAAAAAGTTTTTGCATATGTTAATAAGGATTCAGGCGGTTTATATACATTTCCCTGATCCCTGACTAATTCCTTGGACCGTATCTATATTCAAACTATTTCTTGTGTCATTTTTAATTAAATGTAAACTCGAAAAAAACGCTCTGCAGTGGCACTGCTATGTGGGAAAACGCAGAATGTTAACATGTAGTTACATATTTTTCCAAATGCAGGCTTTCGCTCAAAATTTTTACCGCTTTTTAATATTAAAATATAGTTTAATAATTTTTCTATAATTATTTTTGAAGTGTGAGAAATTGTAGTACAAAGTACGCAATTAATAATTGTACGTACTCACATTTTTGACCAACAAAATTTAGTACAAACGCTACAATTGTAGCAAGGGGGCAGCGCTGATGGTTAACCATTGATACGTTTGACTTTGATACTTGATTGTAAGAATATAGACATACTGTTGAGTGCTTACCTACGTACCCCCTCTTCCTGTTTCCTCCTTGAGGTTCACCTCAAACGATTTTCAATGAAAATTTAGGACGTTAATTAAAGCATTCGCTTCAAAGCAGCATTTCGTTTTACAAAATTGGTGCTCGCGCGCTTTGGCATTTAAAATCGTAAAGTTTCGATAAAGCGTGTCAAAGCGCGCCGACACACGCACGCGTTCAACGCGACATTGTGAATTCGGCATTTATACTCAGCGATGTTTTGAAAATCGGACCAAATAACACATGCAGAATGTTTCCCTCAAACCTACTTACAGTGGGTGATCAAATTATTACGGCCACTAGAAAAAAAAAAGATTTTTGGAAAAGTAACCTAAATAACATAAGTTATATGTTAACTACTTTTCAATCTTTATTTTTTTGTATATTGACAACGTCTTATAAACGTATAAAAGACATATTGTTATTTAAAAAAATATATAAGGCTATATAGGAGGGCTATTGCAGATAAAGCCGCCTTGATGACTCCTTTGGGCACACATTTAATGAATTCCCTACAATACGTATTTTTAATATTTTCGCTTCTGTGCGCCATACTTCAATTAATTTTTCTTAGATTGTAGCTTACTTGTTAATTCTTCTTTGCATAATTAGCCCCCAAAGATTTTCTATGGGGTAAAGATCTGGGGAGCTTCCGGCCCTCCAAGGACCTTTTTCCACCAAAAAAGAATTACTCCGTTTGCCTTAAGACAGCGTGCAGAGTCCTGCATAAACAAATAATTGCCGTTTGGAAACCATTCCTCCACTTGTGGCGATATCTTCGTTGCATTAAATCATCAAAACAAGTATTTTTTTTTAAGGTGGCCGTAATAATTTGATCACCCACTGTAAAGCAGGTTTGATTATGCAACATATACCACATTCAAAATTTTCTTCGTTGTTTGTGAGGGAGTGTTGCTACTAATAGGCTTCTAGCTCATAAAACACCAATTCGGTAGACTAATTCATCTTTTTATATCTGCATAGTAGAGAGTTCATTGCTCATTCCATAAGTATGCACCGTTTTTTTTTTTTACTTAAGAGTAATATACATACTTATTTTGCCAAGAACCGGCAAGAAGTACCTCGTTGAATGTTTTATCCTTTAAGGAAACTTCGTTCTCATTTTGCTTTTATTGTCGCTTCTGCATCAATACTCTCAATTCACCAATGGTCCACTGACAGTTGGGCCCTGCTCTGCCTACTGTGTTAATAATATTGCTATCTCACCACAGATATCTTTACATCCTGAATAAAAAAATCAGGGAGCTGCAATTTATTTTATGTACTTACTGGGCAAGTTTTTCCCTTATGGGCTACACATTAAATGCCTTCACCATAAACCGAAAAATCATTTTCCCTACTTTCCGCTTACATATCGAAAATATTTCTAACCCACTTTTCATGTCTTGTTATTTTTTTAGGTACGCATGAATGTGCTCATTTCACAACAGGACACGCCAAAAGCAATCTCAATGCTGAATATTTACTCTCACGGGCCTTAAGCTAAGGAAGAAGCGCACTATTTCCAAATTGCAAAAAAAAAAAAATCACATATTTTCCATTCAAGCTTGAGGCTAAATTCGGGCTCCACGTGAAGGGAATCAATGCGACCCACCGGGTGAAAATAATACAGCACATTGTTTAGAGAAATCCATTGATGGGATTTTTTTTATTGTTTTTCTCAATAAAATTTCGCTATGTACAAACACAGCTGGTAAAAACCTAATTTGTACGGCCTAGCAAATTCGTAGAAACTTCATGTCCATTTGGATTTTGAAACAGTTCTTGAAATGGTGCTTCTGAGAATTACGCACTTCGTTATTTGATTCAATAATGGATGCTGGCATTTCAATTTATTGGCAAAGTCGCAGAACGAAAAGAATTCTCTTTATGATTCGTTGGTTAGTACAAAAATAAACTTTTCGGTTGCGTCGCAAAAGTAAAAGGTAATTTATTAAAGCAGCTTCGAAGTTTCTTGAGATCAGATTAACATTTTTTCTCTATTATTAAGTTTTTCTTTATATCTGCCAATGGATTGAAGAAGCTCCGCAATTTCCAAGTTTACCTCCCTGAATCTGGTATTCAAATCTCAGTTATTACGATGACCTACATAAAACGGCTCAGATTGGAGGAGGAAGGGAAAAGGTGCTTTTATAATTGAAAAGCGAAAAAAATATAATCCCAAGAAATTTACTTGACAGATGGGCTTTGTTTCGCCACTGTTACTACATCAACAAAAGGCCAAGGAGAGATGTCGAACTTGGTGCTGCCTTTTCTACCAGCATACACGCCTTATAGCACGCCTGGATTATGTAGCACGTCCGAGGTTGGGATACGCGTCTGTCAGAAACAAATCACCGAAACATGGAACGCTTCGTTCGGAGAAGTAGTTGATCGATATTAAGTGCCGCACGTCTTCTGAAGTTCCTCACAGTATGTTTGCGTGTCACCCTAGCAATAAAAATGTCGAAAATATTCTGCGTCTACCAATTCTGAGACAAATGCCTATATAGTCGGTAGGTACACAATAGAAACTTTCATGGGTTCGCGTGGCTAAGACTGGAGAAAATATTGAACTGCACTGCAGAGAAACGGTTACAGTTGCAAGCAGATGGATAGCCAAAGCGGGCTTTGCAGATAGCAGGTCATAAAATTGAAAGTTGCGTTTATCACGAGTAGGAAAGCTTAGAATAGCTTGGTTAAGATAGAACTTGGTTATCAAAGTTCTGCAATCGCTACTGAACAACCCTTTAATACTATGCAGCTGATGTTTTTGTCGTCAACTAATTTCATAGCAGATGACCCAAATATGGACATGCGCTATGCTCCACTACCCGCGTCCAATTGGCTCTTAGATTCACCTTAACTTCATAGCGCCTGCCTCATTTTCAACTTAATAGGTTATAGCCGTAGCTTATTACTTACACAAAAGCATTTTATTCCGGCATCAACTTTATGCCAACCAATCCATTATGTGTCATGTTTCGGCGATAACGAAATCACATTCACTGATTACGCCCACTTAAACGTCAGCTGCTGTAATAAACTTCTCGACATCACATCCTCGCTTTATGTGCTGTCATTTTTGTCGTGTTCCACGTATTGTTTGTCACGGCTGTTTCATATTTTGTTTCGCGGTTTATTTCATACTTTGTGGCGCCTAGCCGATTGAGCGGAATTATGCTGCATGAATCTTAAACAATTTGGCCGGATTTTTCCATCTATCATCCCTCACACTGATGAAGGGCTTTGCTTGAAAAATCTGTCAATTTCTGAAACAACTGAGGTCATAAGAACCATTTAAATTTAAATGCCTGTTTAAAGTCCAATATGTCTGCTCAGCGATGTGGATTCCCCTCATCCTGCGGTAGGGGTGTTCAAGTTCAGAGGAAAATATTGTAAAATTGCAAAAATGAGTTAATCCCCCAATGAGGGCGTTCTTCAAATAAGCTCTGTGTTCTCTGTGGCCATTAGGTGGTTTGAATGCTCTTGAATAGAATCCTCCATATATTCACATGACTTTCTTCTTTGAGTGGAATATTTCCAGCTCCCCACCGAGCTGGGGTGAGTCGTATTCGCATTCGCATTTCTTTTTCTATCTGTGTGCACTCATTCTTGGCTTTAACCTTCAACTGTCGTAAACATAGTTGAATTTTGCTTTGATTTCCGGATGAGATGCTCCCTGAGATGGATTAGCGTTTAAATCAAAACTCTGAATGCAGAACTTTGACACAACAACTGCATCATTAGGGTGGATTTTATATTCCATTTGCAAGATCAAGGATGTAAAAGGCTGCAGTGAAACGCATTTAATGGGTCTTGCAGGAATTTAAGACATAGTTTCTGTGTGTCTTTGGCTCGGTCGATTTCCCAGAATTAGCTAAATCAATAGAAGAACTCTTTAGGGTGGGCATTTGATTAAAATGTACGAAGTCAGAAGAAGTAAGCCGCTTTGCGAAAGTCAATTGGAAGGAGCTTTATGTAATTTTTCCTTACACACCACCATTCGCAAATAGAACATGGTTTTAATGAAATAAATTTTCGCTGGAAAGAGCTCCACGTTTTGATTTATTTTTCAGTAGAAACCATTGCCAAGGGGACTTGCTACAAGGCTTCGAATAAAATCAGCTAAAACTGTGGTTTTCTGAAACGTTTATGAAGGGTGGGGCTTTTTTTTTAAGTGAATAGCGACTTAATGTGCGTTTACAATGGGAATTTTGTATTTTACTCCACATAAGAAATAATATCGAAAGGACATACATCGAAAATGGGATGGGTGTCAAAAATTATACAAGTTCACAAAGTTAGTTCTCATAAAAAAAAAAACAAACGATTTACCCAAGAAGTAGATGCTTCCCGATGACAAAAAGGGACGGCGATCTTGGGGGTTTAAAGAGCCATCGGGAAGTTCAAATAGTAGAGTAAGCTGAGGTTCTATATCGACTTCCGCGGTGTTGAAGATCGGTTTGTCTACCTTCCCTGGAAGGTAGGTAAGAAACTAGTAAGTGCCTAAAGTACTGTTTTAATCTTCTATCGAGAAGAAAAAAGTCCCTAAAAGTAACGTGGTTCAACTTTTACAACACTGTCATCGATGCGAGGAATAAAGGTTAAAAAAAGGAGTAAGAATGAAGAACAAGTAAAGCTATTCCTTATTCTTTAGATTGCGCTTGAATCACTAGAATATGCAATAAGCTTGTGACCATTTTAAATAGTATTCCTCGATCGATACGAAGACCTACTTCTGGATATATTTTTATCCTATGGTTCTGAGCAGTGTTGGTAACTCGTGAGAAATTTACATTTTCGAGGGAATTTCGATGGTTAACCGTCTCGTCGAAAAAAGGGAAAAAGTAAGACTTCGGGTAAGATTTTGTGGGAAATTTGGTCAACTTACAAAAAAAAAAAAATCTATCAAACTTCAACCGAATATCATTTTTCACTACCTTTTTCTGTGTTCACAAAACAAGCCCATCTAAATGGCTTGTTATGAAATAAATTTAATACAAATTACAAAACGCGTAAGAGGCTAATGTCGTTTTCGATTTGAGAAATTTTGAGAAAAAATAATTTTTTTTATCAAGATTTATTTTCATGTTCGATTTGCCAATTTATTCGATTTTTTTTTATCTGAGGCAGTTTTGAGAAATTTGGATTTTTTCTCAGATTTTACACATACTTTCACTAATACCAATGTGGTTGACACACAGCTGGCGGTTACGAATTGTTTATTGTTGGAAGGATTGTGATTCGATTGTGTTCGTATGTGCTAGGCCCAATGTCCATAGATATTAGCTACTCTCTGCTAAATTCGTGCAAAATGTGCCACATCCACATTGCCAGGCATTTTTTTAAACTCTTCTAGTCATTCACATGACTTTCTTCTTTGAGTGGAATATTTTCATATTTTCTTAGCTACGACGTAAGCCTCAAAAATCAGGATAACTCCTCACGTATTCAAAGGTCCTCCTAACTAAGAGAGATTTCAGTATTATTCTTATTATGCGAAGGAGATCAAGTATACGTTAATGCTTTCAGAAAGGAGTGCTCAAAAAACAAAACACGCCAGACTGTGAGGAGAAAAGAAAATCGAATACATGCCCTTTTGGGACCAACTACGACTGTTAAATGGAAATTATAATAAACACTCTGTTATTGCCAGGAAAATGAATCAATCACCGGTGCCGTAAATAAAAGCAATTTTCTTTGACAAGATAATTGCGTATGAATGACTTAACCAATAAATATCTCACTTGGATATATTTGGAAGCAATGATTTTTAATTATTTGCTGTACCAGTACCTACATTTATCACTATAAGCTGTTTCACTTGCTTGATGTGGGCTGCCAAGGAGGACCATATATTTGACATGTCTAAAATAGATTACTAAAATCTATACAAAGGTCAGATCACGCGAAGGGGGAATTCTTATCAAAAATCTGACAACAAATAACTTGAACGAAGATACGAGCGACAACTAGAACCTTATCCCTAAAACCATGGCATCCCCTCAAGTTTGCACGCCAAAGATAAAATAGCTCACCGCAATTGATGCCTTCTATGTAGGACTGCACATGCCTCACGACTTTTTGAAACTTTTAACTTCAGACATCGATGTTTTCATTTTCGTTTTCTGCGGAGTAATGGAATATTATACCGAGCTTTTTTTATGTTGTTTGATGATGCGGAATTTTCAAAATGCTGCTTTCCGGTGAATATCTACGTACAGAATGCTTAAAATATTTTTTTTTTTTTGTATCTGTGTAAATTTAACTGCGCGCCCGCGCCACCAATAAAAACAAACAACGAAGAAAACGTTTCAGAAATCAATCCAAGACACCCACCCCACGTGTTATAAAAGCGTTTGAGGAAATCTTTAATAACGATGTATGTACGCACAGCCTAATAAAACAGTATCCAGCCCAAGTCCCCTCAAGCCGAAGCGACACACGCCGGCATAAATATAATGCGAACGATATCCAACTCCTGAGAACAATTAAAATAAATATAACAAAATATAATAAAAGAAGCCCGAAAGCAATACACCAACAACAGAGATAAAGTGAAAAACAAAATTCTTTAAATAAGTTCGGTCAACGTAATAATCGCATAGCTACTACGTGTACGAGTATAAGCTATAAGACCAGAGTCCCCTGAGGGGACTCTTTTATGTTTGTCCTTAAATATTATTGCCTACAGAGTGGGATATCATTTTAAATTGCCAAATAAATGAACTTTTATATGACTCAATATATGACTCGAATAAAAGGCAGTTGAAAAGATGTACATACGTACGAGACTCGGGTACTGTGTAACCAAGTAAGGCGAGTAGATACTTAGTTTGATCGTATAATACGAGCAATAAAGTTGTAACTGAAACGTTTATTGGCAATTTCGTCTTGGAAGTTGGACATTGTTTCTCTGAATGTTTTGTTTGTTTGTACAACTTTTCAGTTAAATTCTCCAAAGACAATTAACAGTGCTACTTTAAATTCTATTTAACAATTCAATCAGAGTAATCAAAGCTTCATTTAATGTCTGCATAGACAGTCGACTGGGTAGAAATACCAGTCGGCAATCGGTTTTTGTTATAAAAGTTTTTGTCTGGAGAACATAAATCAAGGCTCATATTGAATTGAAAGTGGGAAACAAGTCCCGATGAAATAAAGCAAGTAATTCTCTCTGGATTATTTCTTAGAATGAGGCCGACAGATGTGACCAGTCATTGTTCTGATTATAAAAAGGAGGGGTGCCCGATGGCCATGAATAAGCCCACCTGTAGATAGGGAAATCATGACATGACGAATTTGGGCTGGGATTCTTCGGAATCTACATCACAAAGCTTTCGTTGTCGTTTTGTAGGTTCGGGTGTAGCCACTATTTAGACCCATTGTATTTCTTCTGCAATTGCAGGCAACTCTGGTTATGAGACACGATACAATAATGAGCGTCCAAGTCGATATAAACAATTTTTGTTTGGGTAATAGAGCGACCTAAGTAGATTTTTTGGGTCCTTGCGTTAAAGATAGTGACTATTCATACATAACTAATTTTTAAACGAATTGATATTCTCGCGAACAATCTCGACCAAGAAATCAGGTTCGAGGAAATCCTAGTTCAATAAAAAACACCAGCAAGCTACAGCATCGAAGAACAAGGCATTCAACAAATTCGTCCCAGAACTATGGCTTTTCCCTCGAACGGCTAATTTTGTTCCCATTTTTCCCTTTTGGACCTAGTAAAAATTCCCACAAATTTCCCACTTGGTTAATTTAAGAAAAAGAGTTAATTTTCAATATTTTTATAAAGCAAAATATCAAAAATGGCAAAAAAATATTCTACATTAAGGAATTTAATTGGAAGAATAAGATAAACAGTAATTTCATTACTATACACATCAAAAATCACATTGGTACAATTCATGATTTTTTCACATTGTTTGTGTATTTTAGTATCTATAAAAAAAGTTAATAAAAAGAGGAAAAAATAACACTTAGCGCAAATAATCTTTATAACAAGAAACTGTTTGATGATAAATAAAAACAGCAACTCAGTTGAAAGCATAGGCAATGAAAATACCGGTGGAAGTTACAAGGAGAAGCTAAAAATGTATATGAAAGAGAAAACAAAAATGTGATACTCTTATATAGTTTTCGATTTGGCTTTTCAGATTTTAATATGAGATTTCAGATTTCTACTGCCAAATCGAACATGAAATCCTAATTTTATTGGTTCTTGTATGTATTGAGTTGGCCGCCAGCAAATTTTTTTTTTTCGTTTTCACTGGAAGTCCATTTCAATTGATTTTCACGCTTCTATAATAACGCATTTCGTAATAATTTAATATAAAAAATCGTTTCCAAATGTATAATTCAGTTAAAAAAGCAATCCTTCCAACAATAGCCGTATTTTTTTGACCTTCGATCTCAGCAAAGCAAAGTAAAGTAGGATTTTTATCACGCAATTACAACAACTACGCTCTACTTAACACTTCGAGACTCATTTGTAGTTGTTGTAATCCCGTGCTGAAAATCTTACTTTACTTTGCTTAATAAACAATTCTTAACCGCCAGCTGTGTGTCAACCACATTGGTATTAGTGAAAGTATGTGTAAAATCTAAGAAACAAATCGAAATTTCTCAAAACTGCTTTAGATAAAAAAAAAATCTAATAAATTGGCAAATCGAACATGAAAATAAATCTCGATAAAAAAATGTTTTCTCAAAAAATTTATCAAATTGATTTTGCCAATCGAAAACGACATTAGCCTCTTACGTGTTTCATAATTTGTTTTAAATTTATTTCATAACAAGCCATTTAGATAGGCTTGTTTTGTGAAGACAGAAAAAGGTAGTAGAAAAATTATATTCGGTTGAAGTTTGATAGAATTTTTTTTTTTTTGTAAGTTGACCAAATTTCCCACAAAATCTTACCGAAGTCTTACTTTTTGCCTTTTTTCCACGAGACGCTAACCATCGAAATTCCCACGAAAAGGTAAATTTCCCACGAGTTACAACACTGCTCAGAACCATAGGATAAAAATATATCCAGAAGTAGGTCTTCGTATCGATCGGCGAATACTATTTAAAATGGTCACAAGCTTATTGTATATTCTAGTGATTCAAGCGCAATCTAAATAATAAGGAATAGCTTTACTTGTTCTTCATTCTTACTCCTGTGTTTACACTTTATTCTGCGCATCGATGACAGTGTTGTAAAAGTTGAACCACTACCAATCAGTACATCCCTGGTAACCGACAGAATTGCAGTCATATTATAACAACTTTCGTTATTTATGTGAATGGGCAGAAATTGCAAGCTCAAATGGGAGCAGGTGGTTATCGTAGTGGGGTTGGATGTAGAGCCATAGTTAATTTTTCCTTGGTGCAGCAACTCTGTCTTGCAATGTGAATTTGAAGCTGCTTTCGTTTGGTTTTTACTCTGCATGTAACCTAAAAGGGCCACGTAACACGTACTCTGTCTAGCCACCGACAGTACTTCCACCAATAGATGTACAATTATTCTTCACAACCTTCCAACAGGTTGTTTGTTTCTACTCCTTGTGTAACACGGCTCGTTATTGTTGGCGCTTCAGCAATATGAAATTCTGATTAAAAAACTTATCAACCTGGCATTCACTGCTCTTCTATCAACTGATAGATGCGTGGCTAAAGCAACAGAAAAGCTGCAAAATGCAGTTAATGAGATATGTGATTGGGCGCAACGATGGCGAATTAAACTTAACGAATCAAAGTCCATTGATAACAATTTTACTAATAAAAAAATAACGAATCTTCCCATGGTTGTTAATAACCAAATAGTTCCTTATTCAAACACAGCTAAGTACCAGGGTATGAACCTATATGCTAAACTCAAATGGAGGGAACATATGAAAAAGAAAGTAGAAGAGGTGAATATTAGATATAGAAAACTTTATTGATTGCTAGGACATAATTCGGAAATGTCCATTGAGTATAAAATTTTATTATATAACCAGATACTGAAGCCTGTTTGGACATATGGTATCCAATTATGGGGTTGTACAAAGAAAACAAATGTAAAAATAATACAAACATTCCAAAACAAAGTCCTTCGGGGAATAGTAAATGCCCCATGGTATATTAGAAATAATGACGTGCATCGTAATTTGCAGATTGATCTTGTAACGGAAGTAATTAAAAAGTACGCAATTCGTCACAATGTATGCGTCTGCAGATGCATATTAATCCTGAAATAGAAGACGTCTTAAATGTACGAAACAATATTCGTAGATTAAGAAGAATTAAACTTTACGACCTTATAATCTAAAAAAAAAATGAGAACCCGTATTCAAACCAACTGAACGTCCTTCTCAAACACAACTGAACGTTGAAACTAAAATCATTTGTCGATCTTTCTTGGATTGGTCATGATCAAGGAGGTGTTTTTAGTGCGGTTAGAGTCCCACACTACTCTGGGTTTCTAACCCCGTGTCTTTCAAGATTTTCACCTTCAATATAAAAAAAATAAAAAAAACCTGGCATTCAAAAGGCCCTAAAGCAGGACCATTGAGCTGTACACAATTAAAGTCAGTAAATTGCAATTGGTTACTACATAGATGGACCATAATGACGCAGTCCCCTTTTAAAATGCCTATACCAAAGTCAGCAACTTTTCGGGTATAATTTTTCAACATTTAACACGAAATACCTGCCCTTAAGGCGAAAGTGCTCATATCTGAAATCGCTTTCAATAATACGTGCCAAAAAATAGTCAGACCTTCGTTCCATGTAGGTTCAACTAAATATGTCTACTGCAAAAGTTACTTTCCGACCTTTTCGGAGAATGTCATGCAAAATTATTATCTTTGAACGCATTTCGTGGGCGAATTCAATTCTATAAGAAAAATATATTTCTGCTCACCCTTAAGCTGCCACCAGCACCCTTCCAAAAAAAGTGGAAAAGATTTTAAAGCTCAATCCTCAGTCAATGTTCGACACACCCGGTGTCCGTTAGGTTGCGTGTTCCATATACTCCACATGTCTACCCTTTGAATTTTCTCCGTCTTTTTTTTTTCGTATACCAGAAACTTTGATTTTCTTTTATCGATTATATCCAAAGTTGGAAATTTTTCAAAACCTTGGTCCTGTGATTTACTTATCGTATTGGCATGGAGATTATATCTTCCCCCTACCCGCCACAGTCGAGCTTCGTACGGCAAATATTTTTCCTCTCGAAGCAACCAAGTAGCTTGGCGAATACGGCCTTGGGCTAAATTAAATTCGAGTGACAATAGGTACAGTTCTGATTGTTGTTTGTATCCTTATAAGTGGAATGGAAGCGCACATAAATCCTCCTGGACATTGTTTATATCCAAAGTTCACTGTGCACTTTAATCGAATCGAATTTCAGATACACAGTCATTGCCACTGCAATTTGTTTGACAATGTGTGCAGAAGGTCATTGCAAGGCTGTTGCTGTGGTGTTGTCTCGAAAGAGTACATGTGTCTCTCGCTGTAAACCCTTTAAGGGAACTGGGGTATATATCGATGAGTCTGTGAGTTTAATAGTTGGACACACATATTTTGAGGATTATGTCACCTCATTCCGGAATGGAATTGGGTTTTTAGCGTTACATACAGCAGCCGTAATGTTGTTTGTCTCCACACAAGGTAGACCTACTCTAAATGTCGGAATGACATTATCTCCATCCCTGACCCCAGCCGAGGAGCAAGACATAAATTCATCCCAATCTCATCAGCATGTCATTCCTAGACATCGCACTTACAAGGAAAACCCCTCCTAATACTCGCTGCTAGACGGCTCCATTATTATCACTCAAAGAAATAGAGTGAACACATATTTCAAAAATAACGCACGAGTATGATTTATGATTTCTCTCAGCTTTTAGTACCAGATACACTTAACGCATTATCTGTATTCAATATGGTTTCTAGGGAAATGTGAAAAGTTTTACCTTAGACATACACGATGGAAAGAATTTCGTTTAAAGGTCTAAAGTTCGTCAAAGTTTCACAAACATTTAAAAGTCACATATTAAATATTTATTAATGGCGGAGCCATGTCGTTCTCATCTCTTAAATAAATAAAACACCAACTGGAGAACATTGGCGTTGATATGAACGTCATACAGTTTCTTCGGATCGAAATAGAAAGTTGTCGAAATAAAGCAAGGTCGATGTTATGCCGCATTCATGTCAACTGTTTATAGATAAATTTAAGAGTAACTGGCGCTGATGCGAGTTTTGGGAATGAACTTAATCCGGCGGCTTGACTAAAAAGGTTTCCTTCTTGTGCTTTTCATTGAAATATAAATTGGCGGAAGGAAGCTTCTAATGACCTTCCGTTTTCTGTGAGTTTCTATTTTTGGCACGAAGGGAAGGGACCTGCAATTTTATGCTGTGTTCGAACGCCTGATTTGAGAAGGTCGATTTTTGGGTATGTTTTTGTTTGCAATGAATATGATCGCATTTAATCGAGAAATATCCATTTTAGACTTATTATAGCAGGATTGGCAGAAGGATAAATTACGAATAGTGGAATATAATTTAATAAAAGTATTTAGGTTTTAAACTTCGATTAGCATTTGTTGAGTTACGGCTTACAAACTTTCAATTACCTTGCAACTAACTTGTTCGTTTATTGCGATTTCCTACGTTTTAAACGATAAGTCAAACATTATTTATTAAAATGTTAGTTCTTTAAAAAAAGAAACGAAAACCACTTTTACATTTCGAATACCGAAAAAAACATGCCAAATTGAAAATCGTTTTCATTATAATCCTTCAGTTTTCTCCTATATAAAGGCAAGAATTGCATACTTTTGGGATCATTTTCGTAGTTGAATCAGGTAAATAGAACTTTGGTTTTTGACAGACGCAGGAAGCGCTACCACCTGTCCTTAATATTCGGTCTTGAATTTAATTTTTAAAACGATCCCGAAGTCTAAGTCTATAGTGAGAAACAGATTGGCACAGCTACATCAACAGCAACTTTGACAGATAAAACGCAATTTGTCTGAGACCCTGCTTTTTTAATAGCTTACGAGTTACGATACATTATCATTAAATCGAATGTTGCTGAGCAAATTACCAACGCTGAACTTGCTAATACTGACGTGTTGCTGCTAAAGTATTACCAAATACTTTAAAAACTACTCAAACAAGTTTCAACATTTTCTAGATCTGTTTTTAGCAATATGAAGATGAAGCTACAATAACCGCATTATTCAATGTGATTTTTTTTAAACATTTTACAGGTCATAAGTAGTGAATGTATCTTTTGTCCCTTGTATTTGAATTTTTAGCATAAAAGTGCCGAGTAAATTTATGTAATGAAAACAATGGCTAGCACATGTGTAACACCCTTCAAAGAATTTAATGAAAAAAGTAAACGCAAAAGTGAATCGTTGAAATATAGGCACATAATTATTAACGGTTTTTTCAAAGTATTGTTACTTTGAATTTAACAGAAATGCATCAAAAAGAGCTAGCCAGCTTTAAAATTGAGCTATTGACATAGACGTCGCCCCAAAGAAAGAAGTCTGGAGCCGGTAAATTAAGGCAAACGCGGTGGCTAGTTCAAATCAGAAAAACGCGATAGTATTCGACAGCCAAAAATGTTCCTAAGGAGAGCCAATGTAAAACAAGCATTTTATTTTCAACTCGTGAAACAATTCGTGTAACTAGCTATTACCAACTACTGAGAACGTTGCCTGGTAAAATTTTCGGGTGGTTTCTCAATACTTTCTTGCACCCGAGCAATGTTCACATCATTTCGGACTGCACGAGGTCTTTCAGAACGTGGAAGATTAATGACAGTCCCTTGCTGCTGAAAACGCTTTACCAATCGGTTCATTTTAGAAGCATTGGGTGTAAAAGTTATGCCCAGGAAAATGAAGATAAAAACGTGTCTTTTCGTGTCGGACGTTCTTTCAGCAATCTCTCCCGATTTGACAGCTTTTGTAGTTGCGGTCGGGGATCGAGACTCGAGAATGAAATCGTCCAGTGCTATTTATTGTAACATAGTTCATTGGGTGCATACAATACTTATGGTAACTTATTGTTAATTGGGTGTTTACACTAGGCGCATTTGGAACCTAATCGAATTTAAAGTAATTAAATTGAATTTCACAAGGCTTTTAAAGTCATAATAATAATATAATAAAGTAAACAAAACATTTTTCAATACTTAAATCATAAACATTTTTGCACTGAAGTGCCACCCTGTATATATGTTCGGGACGGTCCCTGCCGCTCTAAGTTTTAATTCCATGCTCTATACCCGAAATCATATTTAAACAGTATTTATTTAAACATATACGTAAATTAATTTACTAAATTTTTTTATTTTCAATTTGTATACCTCTAAAAAAAAACCGACACAAAATCGTATGAAAAATATCGACATTGCCTGTAGATATGTACCTCACTTGGAATTTAATTAAATAAGGAAGGATATAAACGATTGCGTTCTTTGCTTGTATTTATCTGAAGCAAATAGTTGATAGGAAGTTGTTTTTGCTATGAAAATATTATGCTCTGACACCCCCTTGACAAACGATTCTAAACGGAAAAAATAACAATGACTGCAAAGCTGATTTCTTTTTCGTCGTCATAAAATGTGCGAAATCTTCGAATAAAATACACCCCCTAAATAAATATAGAAATAACTAGCATTTACCAAGTCAAGAAGATTTTTTTTTTTCAGAATAAGCAAAAGGAGCTACTGTAATTGCCATTTGTAAATTTCATCCAGTTTGTCAAACACTGCAAATTAAGAAGGGGAATTTGGAAAATTTAATTTATTTTAATGAAATTATGAATGCTTTTGTGGCATTTGGGTGGAAAGGCTGAGAGCAGGAGTCAACGAACATAATAGCCGTGCATATTTCATGGTTGTGTAGCAAAGTTCCTCACGATTTCTTGTGCGACACTACGACATGCAATTATATCAGCTATCACAATAGTGGTGGTGGAACTTTGTTTAGTTCCGCCGTCAGTGGAGTGTAACTTGATATGGCTCCTTTTGCAGCAACCTGTCAGGAGTAAAATAAATTTATTTATTTTATTTGTTTATTTAGCTGGGAGATGTCTTATTTTACGGTGGGTTGGAATAGAATAAATGTTCTGAGTACTATTTGATGAAACTATAATGCAAAAAAATTAAATGTCGATATCCAGTATAATGTATAACGAATGATATTGGTCGTCTAAGAAGGTGCACGTGTGCATGAACACGGTGTTGAAAAGGAAAATCCAAGAGGGTGGAGATCTAGTGCTGAAAATTAAAATTCAAGGCAATACCGCGATCGGTGTTAGGAAAATTCCTCTACCTCTTCGGAGACGACTGAAATTATGCTATGTACCACTAAAACCCAACCTATATAGGTAATTACTCTCGCCTTGTTCCCGTACAAACTAGCTACGCACGGTTCAAGATTTAAAGCTTAACTGAAAGTTCAACGTGGAACTACGAGTGGCCGCAGGAGGATCTAGATAAAGTTTAAGAACTCCTGACATTCATGCGCGATCTAAGTGGTTGAATTGGGAGATTTCGAATTCTTGAACGATATTTATTGTTGTGATAGGCAACCGCGTTACATATAAAAGGTTTTAATTTGGAAATAAGAGCATTTGAAAAATGTTTAAAGTGCCTTCGGCAACTAAAAAGAGGGATTAAATAGCAAAAAATTGTGGCAGGGTCTCGAAAAAGACAGTTTTTCGGCTATCACGTGCTTGAAACTTGTGGAGCGATGTCGGCTTAAGCTTAACTAAACTAACCACAGCAACTTTGGAGTTAACGAACATACCACAAGCCAGGTTTAAACCATGCAGCCATTCCGTACAACACGGGAAAGAATCTCTATCTCATCAGCAGTTGCCTGGCATTAGTGAGGACTACACTACTAAGTTCTTGCAAACTCTTCTTCGAGGATGTCCGAGAGATAAAAAAATCAGGACTGAGGAACTGGGATAAATTGCATCACCTTCTGTAAAGTAAATAAATTGTTTTTATCATTTTGGGCGAATGGAAGGGACCTACAATTTAAAGCCGAATGGCGGAATTGAGAAGCTTTTCTAAGACAGCTTATATAGATAAGATTATAGATTATAATCGTTATTTCCTATTTATGTGAGGTTACAAAACAATGTTCAAACTAAAGTATTTTATATACAGCTTGGCTTATCAGCCGTCTGCCGTTTAAAAACTATAAAATTATAGAGAGAGAGAATACAAGATTGTGTTACAAGTGAGTTATAGGTAAACAGGTTAAAAGTGAGTTAAGTTTGCTAACAACAGGCTTTTAAGTTAGATAATTATAAAAAAGAGAAAAAATAACTTAAGATGAGGAAAATAGTTAAGTGAAAAGAATTGCAATTGAAAGAAACTAATCAATTGAGAGGAGATCAAATGATTTGTATTATGGGCTTTTAGTTTAGACAAAACAAAAAAAGTTTTTAAAAGTTAAAAAAAGCTAAAACAAAAGATAAAAGTTTATTTACAAAGATGCAAAAGAGTTTCGGTAATTCCTGGCATGCACGATAAATTGAATAAGCGATCTCCACCCGCTATCTCCATTAAGAATCTGAGTACATTCTTAGAACGTTAAGAAGCTTTTGTCGAAGTACAGTCTACGAATTTCCTGAATAATCGGGCATATCGCAAGGATTATGAAATTAATTCTTTTTATGTAGGTCACCCTTATTGCGAGGATCAAATATCAACCGATTGACGTTCAATTCAATTGAAATAAAAATCGGTATTGCGAAAATGAATTGATAAAATATTGTGCTATTGTGAATGCCTTCAAAATAATTCTATTATTGTGAATGGAAATGTGCGTCTGACAGATGTTTTTTTTTTTTTTTGAGGAACGTGCAAAAAAACAGAAAATCAATAAAATTAAAAACAAAATATAAAATGACTTCAACTGAACTATTAAATTTTGATTGAGATGAGGAGTTGGATGATCCTGCTATCCTGATAAAATTGATCACTTATTTAATTCGAATCTCACATTTTTTAGTTATTTCTTTAGGTAGCACGAACTCATCAACTGCAAATGTACGATTGAAAGAAAAATTGACAGCTGACAAGAAAATCGATGAAAATTGTTGTTCGCAATACCGATTTTTTTCATTCACAATCGATTTTTTTTTAAAAATCACAATGTAATAACAATATTGACAGTTGACAGTCACAATACTTTATTTAATAAAATTGATTGATAAATTTCAATTCTTAATTGATAGTTGATTTTCTTAATAAGGGTGGGTATCAAAACCAAAGGAAGTACCAAAATTTGAAAAGCAAACGCTCCCTTTCCCCTTTTTAATTTCCAGCAGAGCGTACACCTTCCAATATAAAAATATGATTTGCTTCATTTTACAAATGACAAACTTTCACATATTCAAGCGAACGCCTACACTCCCAACAGGATGGTACCATTCCTACCAAATTACACAGAAACTCAACAAAATAATCATTCTTTATCGAAATCGAACCCTTTTCTTGAATCAGGAGTTGGCGCCAATGACGAAACCGAACTAAAGGGTTACGAAAACTTCTGCACCGCCGACAGGTAGTCACAGTCACGTCTGAAAGGCGTACTCGAGCGTTTCTCACTATTAAATCAGTTCTAAAGAGGAACTTTTCTCTCCTAAACGATACGAGATATTACATTTTTGAATTTAATTAAAATCGGAACGAGCACTCAACTGGGTACGCCTATACACATGTGCAAACTTGACTTGGTAAAGTTTTCGAGCAAGCGCTAGTCATACCTACACGTATACGATATATATAGGTACGACCGACGACCGGTAAAGTGTATTCCCTCACTAAGTCCCGGGGCCAAATTTGTGTAAAAAGCGTTTTGTATTCACATGGGACCCAGATCCCTGAGAAGGTGCGCCCAAATGAGCCAGATTCCAGTTACATATACGAATACCAGTGGGGCTTGCTGTCTTTTATTTGTGCAAACGGATTTGCTAATTTATTTATAAAGTGGATTATCCTGCTTGGCAATGATTAACGGATGATAAATTGCCACTAGAGAATACGCACCAGCACTAACACCAACACCATCGACGTCATTGTCGGTCCCATCAGGTTTATTTAATCAGTCGGAAGACAAACAAAAACAAGGATCACGAGAAACGGAAATCAGTCAAAGTATGCAAATACAAGAAGTATCCTTTTAGCTGGCTGATTGTTCGTAGCCGTCAACAATAAGCTGGGACTGGGGTGTAGCATCGCCTATCTCCCGGGGGTAGGTGTACCATGTGCCGTTTCACAGCATCTAATGAGGATTGATGGTGTCCAGTCGGTTGAGCATTGTTAGCGAAGTCTGAAGGATCAGCGCACAGCAGGTGATGGGCGAACAATTTTCTATAAAAATGAATTCCCCTGGCTGTAGAGTTCAGTATCTCGAACAGCTTCACTCCACGCTAACGACATACACTACAGAACTACAGTTGGCACTTTGGCAAACTAGACGATCCGAAAGATGTTCTTCCCACTTGTGCTCTTGGTGTTGACCTGCCTGGTAAACAGCAGCTATTCAGAGGTAATTTGATCCCCGCAGACTCGCAACGATGGCTATAGGAAGTTTTTCTCTTGATAGGCTTCTGGGTCTAGCCAACCTCTTGGAAAGCAGAATCATCTTCAGTCACAGAGCGCGGATTATGAGAGCAGGCAAATTCGGCTCAGGCGCGATCTTAACGAGCTAAAAGAGTCCAACGACATATTCGATGACAGTTCGGCTATGCGGCCCATGGAACTAGAAGTCGACGCACTGCCCCAATCGCTGTTGGTATTCTTGCAGAAAATGTGTCAACGTGAGTATAAGTTCAATCCGAGGCCTGCCCCGTCCATCCGTCGGTCTTTTTTTGCAGTTCAAGGAGCCAAGCCGATTCGAGTGAAAACCCCTCGTCTGGGAAGAACCCTAGACTTTGACAACGACGATGACCGCATGAGGCTACCGTTCGCGGCCAGGCTCAACAAGAAGAACGTGCCCTTCAAGCCAAGACTCGGCAAGCGGACCTGCATATGTGATGCCAATTAATTGGAGCCCTGACTTCAGCAGCAGATTTATGTGTTAACTGTAAAATTTTAAATGCATTAAAGCAACCAAATGAGAGGATGCCATGGATAGTTTCTTTTCAAAAACTACACAGCTGTGTACGTTCATCTGTGGTTGCCCCGACGGCTTTCAGGGACCCAACAAGGGTGCATGTGACTCTTGTTGATTGAAAATTCATTGTGTGCTAAGGCCAGCGGCTTATGTGGAAAACTCCACAGAATAATACGTGATACGTTCGGGTGCGCGCTACTGCTGGCGGTGACACATGCTACCACCGGCTTCAGAGTGCTCTAATATTAACAAAGGATTTGCGGCGCGGTATAGTGGTGGCGCAACAAAAAGTCCTTGTCATCAATATTTCGTTGTTGCGAGAGCTTTGGAAGATTATTTCGAAAATTGATTTTCGTTGTGATGGATATGCGAAAATGTGTTCGAGGGTGTAACGCCGGTTACATTGACAAAGCAACACTATTCGAAAGTGTGGTTGTGTGTACAGGTATAGATACCGATTCCGGTGTGGTGAATTTCAAATGGGATTATCCTAATTAGTTAATTGGATTTGATTTGATTTTCGACACAAGTTCTCGTTCCGTCCTTCGTCTCATTAATATAACGAAGTTATAATTTATCAAAGCACGTGTAGGCCATTCAAATGACCAAAGGAACACCCAACCGTAAATTGACTGTGAAGAAACCAATTCCCGGGGGTGGGTTTTATTTTTATGTTGTGTCTTGTGTGTTTCGTTTCGTGAATTGAGAATAAATATTTGGACTTGTGGCAGACTGTCAATATTGTGTCTTTAGGTGTTCGAGCATTTGTATTCACATTCAAGCTTCAGGGAAGGATAATAGTAAGAAACCTCGAAAGACGTACATACGCATTTCTTTGCAGAGTCTGTTGGGAGCAAACAGCAGGGCACGAGTTCGGTGTGTTGTATTGAAATCGAAACCAGAGACCAAGTTCATTGAGTTGGTATTCGTTAAGATGAGTTATTTCTCCTCTGCGATTTATTTTGAGTTGGGTTTTGGCATGCCTGACATGTAGATTTTGTCTGGACGAAGTATTTTTCGTTTTAAGGTTATGAGTCCATTTTTGATTGCAAAGTCTATCGTTATCGGAAACATAGAGCCGTTTGTGGGGGAGTCTTTCCTGCTACTTCAACTTTCAATCATTTAATGATTTTCAGTTGCCTTCACTAAGTGTGCTATTGATTTATGTATAAAGGGTGGCCCAAAAAAATTGAATTTTGCGCCATTTAATACTACAGTGATGCCAACGTAAAGAAAAAAACAATGTGACATCTGACAGTTAGAAGAAATGGAGCGCTATACGAACAACGCATTTTCATTGTTGAGCAATATTTTAAAAATAATGAAATTTTGTCGGCTAGAGTCCGAACAAAATCATCTTCAGAGATGGAGTTCATTTTCATCTTGATGGCTTCGTTAGTCATCAAAATTGTCGCATTTGGGGTTCAGAAAACCCACGAGTAATTATTTGGAAACAAATGAATCCACAACGCGTCACTGTTTGGTACGGATTTTGGGCTGGAGACACGATAACCTAGTTTTTAGTGCCTAAATCACTGGATATGGATGTGACGAACATGTGGTTGCAACAAAACAGTGGCACACGCCATACAGGCAGAGAAAGAATTCAATTACTGCATAAGTCATATCCTAATCGTGTAATCGGCCGTTTTTGTGATCAGAATTGGCCATCCAGATCTTACAATTTAAAGCCAATGGACTTTTGCCTTCGGGTTTTTTTTAAGTCAAAGGTATATGCAAACAAGCCCACGACCGCCAACGCCTTGAAAGAGGATATTGGGAGCTGTATTAATAAAATACAGCCACATTTATGCGTAACGGTCATAGAAAATTTCAGTTAAAGAGTACGCACTTGACAGCAAAGCCGTGCGGTCATTTATCCGATGTGCCGTTCCATACATAACCTCAATTAATTAAAAATTAAATTTCTGTATTTTCTTTCAAAATTACATTACAATATGAAATAATATTTTTTGACGTAATACAATTTATTTCGCTGCGTCCTATAAAGCTGTAAAACTGAAAACATTTAAATTAGCCTCTGTCTAAACAAAAATACGTTCCAACTTGTGCTATGCTCCATTTGAAGGTACATATTTAATTTTGACAGCGCCAAGTTTGTCAACGGCGTATATCGCTGTATTCTGTCCATTTATGTGGGCGGCCGCAAAAATTTTCTGAACGAGGTGATAGAGGAATCAGTGGACTTAAAATACAAGCACCCATCGCTAATACCCAATGTGCCAAGAAAATGCAAATTTTTATGCGCTGCCTGCGAACGCAATTCTGGCTGAGTTTTGATTGTAGTTAACGTATTCAAATGGAAGCCACTATAATAAATAAATGCATCGGAATTACTTCTTTGACTTAAAATGATGCGGGGAATTATAAAGGAATCCTTAAAAATTAAAGCGATTCCCTACTCTTCAAAAAAGCGGTCCAGCCATGGAGAAAAGTAATCCAACCTCCGCTAATATTTCTTTTACGTTTTCCTCCTTTTTTCCTGGCTTCTGTCGCAAGGATAATCACAGTATTCATGAGGATATTCTCAGCCCCTAGAGCGCGCGCAAGCTATGTAATTATATAAAAAAGTTAAATGTACCGAATAAACAGTCAGACCCCTAGTTTGAGGTCAGCTTTGTTGGTTAACGCATAGCGAAGGAGGGTATTACTTTAATGGCTGCTTCCACAAATACGAGCATAAAAATAGTTATGAGATCCTTGATGAGGAAAAAAATCCGCATAATTTTCACCTACAAGTCAGTGTAAACTTATAGCTAAAAGGCGGCTTGTCCTTTTGGAATTTTCCATTACCTACCGCTATACAATGTGCATCCAACTCTGCCACACTTTCTTTTTGCATAGGTATGCGGTATCGATGAGGAGTGCGGAGATGATACTTCTTTTATTTTCAAGTGGTGAAGTAGGTTTATGTAACTTTTCTTGCAGTAGGACACTTTAGATCAACAGCTTTTCTGAGTCGCTTTTTATCTTCTTCAATTTGTTTATAATGCTGAAATGAAATGTTATTTTTGCCTACCCCTGTTATTAATATCATTTTAAGAATTAAGGTTAATTTGTAGCACATTTTAAAGTAGCAATGTCGTCGCTTTAAGAAATTGCCTGAATAATTTATCACAGGGAAGTCATTTAGGCGACTGAACACACGGACTGTGTTCTTTAATGTCATTGCCTTTTAAAGTCTTTATTGAAATTCTAGTTTTATATTTTCTTTTATTTTACACAAAGCGGAAGTTTACACATAATGTGGTAGTTATATGAAATGCAGGAATATTTTTTGTTTTTCCATAAAATATGCATAAACATGAGTGACATTTGACATTTCCACTGGGTAGTATCTAAAGTCAATACACCCTTGGGTTTTGCATGCCCGCACGATACCAATTGAAATTTTTCTGGAGGGCTTCACTTAAATTTATTCTTTCAATTTTGTTCAACGATTTTTATGACCTCAATGTGAGCATACCTAGATTCAGTGAATTAGAAAGAGACAGTAAATTTACAGAAAAAAAATAAAACAGTTCTTGGATGCGTCAGAGGTAGTTTAGAGTATGAATTTCAGCTGTGCGATGATTTCGTCATGAAGTGCTATCATTCATATTTTTAAGTTTGTAGGTACCTAGTTGTCTACTCTTAATGTTAAGTGTAATGTTAACAGGAAATAATAAATAAAATTAAAATAAATTATAATAATAAAATCAGGATGCCATTGGGATATTTTTTTTCTCTCCGCATATTGCTAAAATTCCCTAAATTTGGACACATTTTTTTTTTGATAGCAGACATCCATATTTTAAGCCAAAGATTTTCAAGTAGTTTTCAAGCACTATACTTTTGACATTTTTCTTTTGTTTTAACAAACAAGATCTATGACACCACTGTTGTGTGTAGCAACTTAACCAAGTTCTTTACAAACTTTTATATATGTAACAGCTATAACAGCGACCAACCAAAGCAAGTAAAAGACGTACCCGCTGTCAAGTAAAACAAATGAATTTCATTTTCCATCACTCTTGCCGGAACTTCCGGCGATAAGTCCTCTTTGGGGGCTTCAATAGTTTGAGGCTTATTGACATAGACTCACTCGTAAGTCGTGAATTAAAAAAAACTCCACAAAAAAGAAAGTCTGGAACGGTTAAATTAGGCCAGTGCAAATTGCGAAGCAGAGAGATTAGGTGACCCGGAAATGCAGCACTCAAAATTTTGGTTATGTCTAGTGCGCATTTCTCCCTCATGTTGATGCCAAATGTTCTCCAGTCCCAATTCATTCAATTAAGGAAGGAGAAAGTCATTAAACATGGCTATGTAGCATCTAGTCGATAATTCGGGGTCTTCTGCGACATTTTCCGCAGAACAGCTACTTCGGGGCCTTCCAGATCTGTCATCATCTCGTGTTGTGCCATCACCACCGACGAATTGTTCCCCAAAAAAATCGGAACAATTAATCCCCGTTCTTTAAGAGCATGGCGATTCATGCCTTGTTGACGTGTATTTTGTATATGTTTTTTTTTCAAAAATGTCGAGGAAGAATTGGCATTTTCCGCCATTTGCCAAAAAAATATAACACCTTGTATAGAATTAGTGCGATTCTTTTATTACTATCCGTCTGAGCTGCGGCATTTAGTTTTCTTTGATACCTTTTCTTGCACTTTTACCAGCAGAAATATTTATCCACCCAGCAAACCGTTGACTAATTAATTAGTAAAAATCAATAAAGTTGTAAACTTTACTTAAAATACTAGGCAGTTTAGTGTATAGCGACGTTTACCGTTTTAAAGGAAATAAACTTAGCTCCTTGGAAAACAACTAGCTGTAGCCAATTTACGCGGAAAAATACTGCGACCCTTTTAAGCATGTGGTTTTATTTTGTGACGAACGATTAATTTGAAATGCCAATTCAACCATTCTCTCACTGCCATTATTTGCAGGGGTAAAGCTTAAACATAGATGCGGTTGCCGAATAATTTTAATCAACATATCATAAAGTACTGCATACCAAATCAATTACCGACACCAATTAAAAGTAATTTCATGAAATAAATTCAAAATTCATGCCCTTCGGTAATTCTCATTTATTATTAACATTTGCGCAACCCTTCCTAAGGTTTAACACATCCGCACCGTGTGTATCACTCAAAGGAGCGTCACTTTTGATAGCATCCCCTTTCCCAGCATGGCAGTGTGGCTGCATGGCAATTACTCACGTTACATAAAACATAATGTATCTCGTCATATATCACTTTCACATTATTTGTATTTGTATCTAAATTGCGTTCGGCGTAATGCGGTGTAACATACTGATGCGTGCAAAATGTTAATTAAAGCTTCAGAGAAGCACCACTACCACACATTTTGTGGCTACGTGCTACGTCCTAAGTTATTTTTAAACGTCATTGTGACACCACATTCAGAATGGTAAATATTAAACAGAATTTGTTTCTTTTTTCTAATTTTGCTTAAAACCACAAATCTGTGGGATTTTAACAATTAGCTGTTTTTTATAACAACATAATATCCAAGCGGAAAAGGGTGCAACAGCAAACAGCTATTGACAAGTTTTGTAATTTGATGTCAAACTTCAAAAGAGGGTGAAAGCATTCGCTAAAGTGCTGGCGCTGTCTGTCCAGGGAAAGGAATTTTGCTCCCTGCACAGTGCTGTGCCCTGGAGTGTATGCCGTGCTTCAGTGTCAAACAGCACTTAAGACAAAATGCCAATGTCGATTGTTACACTTTGAGGTGGTTGCGGAGTAAACTTAAGAAATAACACTTGGCGTGGACACTTTGGTTTTACTAAGGACTTCTGAAGAGGATAGGAGACTCTATATAGGGCGAATGGTTGTGTGTATAAATCTCTTGGTTAATCGAATTGACACGGTAGGTCAGGTGCCTGTATATAATTATAGAACGGAGCAGCCCGGCTGCAAATTAAGTGTAAATTAAGTTAAATAATAGCAGCGCTTGGCTTAGTTTGTGAGTGATGAAATTGGGAGATGCAACGCGTTGGAATATTTAAAGCAAGTGGATAGAGGCTTTCCGCGTTACTAAAAATCATTTTTAAGTGTTCAAGCTCAATTTTTCGAACTCACAATGGCAAAATTTTCCATACGAAATTGCATATTGTGAACTACAAAATATATATTCAGCTGAAGGCTTTGAATTATATTCGTAAGGCCCTTTGTGTTGCTCTACTAATGAATATTTGAATGTGAACCCGCTTCTCCTGATTTTGCTGATACGATTGAATAAAGCAGTTGTATTATTTTGTTGTAATTATATACACTATAATGAAGAATTGTTGAACGGCCAAAAGCACGATAAGGTAGCTGTGCCTAAACTAAAAATTAGTTTTGATATTGGATGGCTTTTGTGTCACTTTTCACATTTTTTTAGCTATTAATAAACGCATCTATCTTCTGTCAAATATTCGTTGTTCAGCACAGAGTTTAAATATATAACCGGACAAATAAGTCTCAATTGCTTAGAGATGCTGATTTTTCTATTGACGCCGACAGTTTCTTTGACACCCAGGCAGTGTTTGCAAATAAAAAATCTGAAAATCTTGTTTTTCCCAAACAAAAAATCTTTTTATCACGATTTTGTTCAAAATATAAAAAGAGCGAAATTTAAAATACAAGTAGTACTTTACCACTAATACATAAATCAGCTAAATATCTATAAAAAAAAACTTTGGTCATAAATTAATGTTAATGCTTTTTGAAATTTTGGAATATATTTGAATTAAATTGACTTAGAATTGCATTACTTACCTATATCAAGATCATAGAATTTCGGTTAATTAAAGCTCAACAAATCCTTTGTAAAGATCAAAATTTCAACAACCTTTTCAGTACATACGAAACCATTTTTTCCAAAAACACGTTACATCAGTTATTTTATCAAATTCGTTAAAATGCATGTTTCCTTAGAGTTGATGACAACGTTAGTGAGACAGAAATTGTGCATGGGCTCTGTTCGACTCACATTATATATATAATAATTGAATTAATAGAAAACGTTTCTCTTCAATAGAAATAGTTCTTTTAATGTGCTAGATTTAAAAAGTTCTTGATATCAAAAATCTTGAAATTTGATGATTTCGAGGTAAAAAGTCTTGTACATATTTGGGGAGCTCAAAAATCTTAAAAAAAAAAATATATCTTGTAATCTGACATCAGTGCATCCAGGATTGATTTAATTATTATTTTACTCATAGAGGGCAATATCTACCACTTGTAGTTGTGAAAATGTTAGGGAATAATTTGTGGAAGGTAAATTGACATGGCAAACAACAATTTAAGGGACAGGAATGCAAAAGAATCACCTTCCAACTCAAACGTCTTGAATGACTACGCATGTTTACTATTTTAGGATTGTGAACCTTGACAGTAAGTATTAAGAGGTTGGAACAGGAAGCTGTTGTATAGCTGAAAAAGAGTGCGGTTAAGATTGAAATGATCTGCCTACGAACTACTCGAATACTCGAGTTGACATTGCTTTCCAAAACCTTGGAAAGAGCAGTAAGCTTTCAATATTCAAACTAAACACTTAAGAAGCTGGGGCTACTTTTGGAATGTCAAACGAAATATGTCTTAGCAATTTTAACGTGCGCCTACTCATGCAAAGCAAAATAAGCGCAAATCAGCTGTCAAATTTATTGATGTTGGAAAAAGTGTTTCAAAAAACCACATCTTCATCAGAAACACCAGAAGGCTGATTTTTCAGTGCGGTAGCATTGTTTTTATACGTGTTTAAATTTTAATTACGTATCTGTCATAGCAAATACACACAAAATAAAATCAAAAATATCTGTTATTAACTTCAGCACTTTATTCAGCAAAAAAAAAAAACTGTCAAAAAAAAATTATTTCAAATTCAATTTTCTAATTTTGTTCGTGTTTCGGTGAGTTTTTGAATTATTTATTAATTACATACAATCAAAAATTGTTTTATTCTTGGTAGGTATGGCAACAAAACAGAAACAACCAAAAAAAATAACTATTTTACAAAATTGAAAGTTGGACAAAAATGTCACACTAAATCACGTAAAGTTCGGTGGAGACGCCTTTCGTGATTTATAAATCACTTTGGCTAATTACGTTGGTGGGAACATAGTCACCCTTATTGCGAAGATCAACTATCAACCGATTGACGTTTGATAGAATTGCAAAAATGAATTGATAAAATATTGTGCTATTGTGAATGCCCTCAAAATAATTCTATATTTGTGAATGGGAATGTGCGTCTGACAGATGTTTTTTTTTTTTTTTTTGAGGAACGTACAAAACAAATCAGAAAAATTAAAAACAGAATATAAAATGACTTTAATTGAACTATATTTTGATGAAGATGAGGAGCTGTATGATCCTACTATACTGATAAAATTGATCACTTATTTAATTCGACATTTTTTAGTTACTTCTTAAGGTAGCACGAACTCATCAACTGCAAATTTACGATTGAAAGAAAAATTGACAGCTGACAAGAAAATCGATGAAAATTGTTGTTCGCAATACCGATTTTTTCATGCACAACAGATTTTTTCAAAAAAACTCACAATGTAACAACAATATTGACAGTTGACAGTCACAATACCATTTAACAAAATTGATTGATAAATTTCAATTATTAATTGATAGTGAGTATTAGTTTTCATGATCAAATCAGGTCAAGATAATGAAGTTAAAAAGGCTCAAGATCGACCAGACTTTCTAAACAGAAAGCAACCAACCAAAATTCACTACGGTTGACATCTTCTCTGTAAAATTGGTGGTCTAGTGCTTATATCAGTGGTCTAGTGCAGGTGGTATTTGGTTCGACAAATGACGGTGACTTGAAGTAGAAGTTAAGGTTCACTTCCTGACAGGGGAAAACCAATTGCCAGTCAGAAGTTAACTGACATGAGCTATACGGGAAGATTTCTATTTTTAAAAAAATTCCAAGTTCCTTCTAATCTCCAATAAATTAATTTTCATGCTTGCCTTTCACACAAAACATACAAAATCCATTACAACTTCTTGGTAACGGTGCGCATTGTCTTCGTCCATTGACACGAACTTTCTCTCGTAATCTTTTTCACTTTGAAGTGATTACAATGGTTGAAGTGTATATCCGCAAGAATTCCGTCCAGCTTATGGAGAAGATTAGATGAAACTTTCAGAAATACTCTCGATAATAACTGCAAAGGCAAACCCATCTGCCAGAGGGAGTAGGTTGACAATTTGACAAGATTGGGACAGGACTAATCGTAAAAGTGCTTCAAAACTGAAAAGATCATTATCATGCTGGTTACAAATTACAAAGAAGTCGTACCATGGTTTCGAACAAGGACACATTTCATTTTCTCCGCTCCCACCGGCAGAAGCCGGAGAGAATTATATTTTCATGATACTGGCTGTCAGAAAGGTTACGTTAGTAGCAGACTTGTGGGAAATGCGTGCCACACGCTGTAGTTCGCACACAAATATTTAGGAAGTACTGACCCTCATTCATTCTAATCGTCCCTTAGGATATAATTTCTTTCTCCAGTCCGAAGCATGGTCTACACAGTTTCACCAATCTAATCCAACCGAAACAGGCGTACCTCTCTTGCCACAGCCCCGTCCCGTATAATTACCCAAACACCATTAATTACTAAATTGATCAATCTGCTAGGTGTTCAGTGTTAAGGTTTAACCATTAGCGTTATAGCCGAAACGTGCGTCTCTCCTTCACAGGCACCTGCTTTGATTTATTAGAACTGAACCCCTCCGGTACACATATCCTGCGAACTTTCCTTTATAGTGTGGCACACAATGTATCTCACACTAACCTAACAGCCAACACACGGAATAGATATCTGCGATGAATCACGAGCTCGAACCCATTGTCGTTCCGATTTGGGGTATCTTCTGTGGCCAATGTAATAAAAGGCCTCAACCCCTTTGTCGGGGGCTTTTCAAGTCAATTCTTCGAGAGCTTCTCTCTGCAAGTCTTTTCCTGATATTATGATTGATTTTGACACGTCGAAGGCAGGCATCTATAAATCCTCCAAGAAGATAACACTTAAAAGCTTTTACTTATCATTTTACAAGCCTCCATAAATAATCTGCTATTAGCCATCAATTCAACAATTATTGTGACGTGAGATGGCTTCCTTTCCGCTCTTTAAGGAAGCAAATCCATACATCAGTACTTATTTGTTTGTCGTCGTCGTTAATTTGGTTACATGTTTCGTTTTTATTTATTGTGTAACTAAGCCACATTGATGCGATTTACCATTTTCAGTCTTGTAAGTATTTCTGAGTCTATGAGCATGTTTGTTGGGAAATTTCGCTTCCATATGCCTTGTTCTCACGCACTTGGGGGTGGGGTGGCCTGTAAGCAGCTCATTTGGGGCGGAATTAATTCAACCCGTTTGGGTGACGTTTCCCAATATTGAAGTGAAAGATGCAAAGAAAATACAAACCAAAGCAAATATGACTCTTGAGGGAGGACTTTGTGACTTGAGTGTTGAGATAGAAGGGTTTTTTTTATTTTATTTTTTTACTTTGAAAATGGAAGAGTGAATAATAAAATTTGAATTTCAAAACAAAAACCGCTTTCGTAATTTTTCAAGTAGGTGCACCATGGCTTTGACAAAAAGGCTCGCAAGGTTAGTCTTTTATTCAGAGGCACTCGGGTGTTTCCCAATGTACATCATCATACCATCATGTAAATAAATAAAGCCCTTACTTTGTCTGTAACAGTTGACATTCTAAATGATATTGGGTGTGGAGTTGCTTTTGGCTTGCGAATAAAGTTGGATGGGAACTAGGACTAGGGTAGATGGGTTTGTGATTGTGTGGGCGGATTAAGAATGATGGTGTGCCACCGTCATATATCTGTTGGATTTAAGGATCAGTCCTGGTAGTAAAGTGACGTATGTTACTCTGTGTTCTATGTGGAGGCAATGGAAGAAGTGTAACGGTGGTCAACCAAACGAAACTCGATTTATTTCGGAACCTATAACCGTATACCTGTCGCGGTCAGCTATTGCGACATAGCTTGGCTCAACTCGCCAATTTTGGATAAAAAAATTAATCTGCTCAAATTAATTAAACAAGGAATATCCAATCTATTATACAATGGTCGGAAAAAGTATTTTGACAAATGTAATTTGGCTTGTTTTGATAAACTGAGAGAAGTAACGGGTCTCAGTTGATGCGGAAAACAAAATAGGTGATAAAAACTGTAAGACCGCAAAATATTTTCTTTATTACAGTATGCATTCATTTTGCTATCAGGTGCAACGTAAGAAGTGAGGTTAAACTAACCGGAAAAGAGTATTTTGACATTGTATTTTTTTTAGTTTTTTACGTTTCGAGTGCGATTAAGACTAAGCTCTGGTAATAACAAAGTCTTATTTTAATATAATATACTACTTTTAATAACTTTCAGAAACATTTAGCTAGTAAAAATGGGAAACACGTCTAAAATAAGGTTATACGAAACGAAATGGTGATCCAGTATGATGCGGGTATTTCAGTAGAATACTTAAGCAAAGTATACAAAGTGTCTCGTCAAACAGTATATTATCAAATCAATAGGCCTTTTTTATTATGCTCAAATGATCAACAACAGTTGGATCACGTACAGTTGTTGTAAACCGTGGAAATCAATGACCTATATAGATCATTTGAGTATAATAAAAAAGGTTATCTATATAGATCATGTGGGTAAAATAAAAAACGCCTAATAAACGAAAGAAAAACAAATCCACAAGTAACTTGCCACGTTCAGGTAGACCACGGAAGACAACCGTGAGAGAGGACCGTTTGATAGTTGAAAAATTTAAAGACAATGTCTTAAAAATCGGCGGCGATTGACCTAAATAATCAATATATTGAAATTTGTGAAAAAACTGTTAGAAATCGTTTAAGAGAGGCTGGTTTCGCTACTTTTGTAGCTATAGACCTATACCCCAAATTTCACAAAAAAAAAAAAAACAAACTTAAACGCCTGGAATTTGTCAAACAATTTGTACACAAGCAAGTATTGTGGACTGATGAAAGCTCTTTTCAGTATTAGTAGATCAAAAATAAATGAAAATTCGTAGGAAAATGTGAAGAACAGTGGCACCTGTATGTGAATGAATACTCCATAGTGGTGGCAGCGTAATGTTTTGGGGATGAGTTTCCTTAAATGGCATTGGAGATTTGGTACCAATCGAGGGAACAATGATTAAGGATCAATATTTACATGTTTTAAATTATCACGCGTTTACATTCATTTATTTTGCAGCAAGATAATGCAAGATAATGTCATAAAGCAAAAATGATAACCAATTTTGTAGGAGTGAGCACATTGGATTGGCCACCTCAAAGCCCCGATTCAAATATAATTGAGAATGTGTGGGCTTATATAAAGCGAAAAAGAAGTCCGTGTTTGAAAAGAACGCGCGAGGAGACAAATGCTGAGGTCGAAGGTCTTTGAAAGGAAATTTCTCCGCAAATCCTTCAAAATTTGGTGAGCTCGATACCAGGCCGATTGCAGAAAGTCATCAATGCCAAAGGAGGATTCATTTTTATAAATTTGTCTTGTCACTACTTTTTTGGACCAATAACATTTTGTCAAAATACTTTTTTCCCCATTCATTTTTAAAATATAATTTTTAATTATAACTATATATTGAATAATATTGAAATAAACTTATGTCTTTTTTGTTCAAAGTTCATTGTTATACCATTATCACCTATTTTTTTGTAAAGAAAGAAGTGTAATTTTTTTGTTGTCAAAATACTTTTTCCGACCATTGTATATAGAGTAGTAGATTGGGTCGACTGAAGTTTAAAAAAATTCCAAACAAAGCATACACTATAAAAAAGACGTACAAAAAACATGCACAAAAAACATACATTACGATCGGGTTGAGAGTAAATTTACAATAAATTAACGCAAACTCATAAAATCTTTCTGTGGCAGAATAAATAAAGACCACGACATCCAGAAAAACCTATAAATCTGCCAGCATCGTAAATGAAATAACAAATTTCGCGACAAAGCCGATCCGACGGCGCTAGGGTGTAAAATTCTAAACAAGTTCATAACTAATGTAGTGTTAAATTTGTATTTCTAATTGATTCACATATGAAAGAACTACTTTTCATGGCACATTGGCCGCATCGGTAGCAAAAGCCTTCCTCCAACCCAAAGGATGAAAGTTGTCATCCGAAACTTACACCCCGACTCCACAGGAGATAATTTCTCTCATAATGTTTATCATGAGATGAAATATCTCGTGGAGTCACTCTATTTCATCTCATGATTGGATGTCAGCGATCGCTCTCTGAAATTATGTCTTGGTATGGATGCCTGACATGAATTTGACAGATGTTTGTTTTTTTGTTGCTTATCGTTTGGAAATGTAATTTTTTACACCAACAATGAAATGCCATGGCATGTTTTGCCCAGCACAGATATGAGAAAATTGTATGGTATAGATCTGAGAAATTTAGTTGGAGAGAAAAAAAAAGATTGTTAAGCGAAGAATTTTGAGATTCTTAAAAAAATTGTAAGTTAAAATTTCTTGGTTGAAATATTATTTTCGTTGAGAAGAACTCGTTTTTAAGTTTTCAAGAATCAGGTATTCAGCGTAAGAATAAGAATTTTATTACATCATCGCCAACAATTTCATTCTTAAATCAAAGATTTTGATATTTGGGTTCATTTTAACCAACAAAAATTGTTGGCATTTCAGTTTATTTTTCTGCGTGGTGGAGTCAGTGTGTTAAGGACTGTTTGATTTACAACAAATACTCCAGTCTCTAAGCCGGTTCAAGTGGTACCTCCTCCCGCCAAGGTTCGTTTAATTTAAACGCAGAATCGGCAGACTAAAAATAACAATACCCTTTATTAAATATTAACAAAAGAAAAATCCCTCTGAACATTGTTAACGAGTAACGGCTGTCATTGATTAGGGGTAGGCTGGCAGTATGAGGCTGTGGGAACACAGCGAAAAAGATTCAATTTACTTATTTATCAGTGTACGATTTCGAGGCCAAATGTCATTATGACGTACAGCAAGGATGGTGTGACTTCACTTTGTGGTTGACTGTGTGTCAAGAGAACAAAAGTCAAATTCTAACAAAAACACGCAAAAACAGAATAAAAAAGTTGACAAATTGACAGTGTAATGACAGGAAAAAAAGGAAGTAGAGCTGGGGAGTTCATCCCTTCAACCTCTGGTGGTAAGTCATTTGATAGAGAAAAGCCGACAAGTGAGAGGAAAAGATAAGCAGAGTGATTGATTGTCCAATTAATTGAATAGCAAACGACCAGATAATCCAGGAATTCTGAATTAATTTCCAAAGATAGCCAAGGCGTTATTAATCGATTTGGAGGTTTATCAAGCATTAATGTACGGCATACTCATCATAGACTAGGAGCGGGTTGTTAATTTCGCTCTGAAGCCATGCATGCTTAAAATCACAGTATTTATTTAATTGTTGGACCTTTTATGGTAGGCAAACCAGCCTAGGCTAGGTACATATTTAATCTATGGCGAGTTGGCCTTTGCGTCGTGCGGATGAGAAGCGACTTTTTCATATAACGCCATATTGCAAAATTAAACCAAAACTTACTATTTAAATTTAACCAGTTATGTCAACTCTTCTAAAACCTGCTGCCTGCGAACTGGAAGGAGTTGTTTTAGTATTGCATTGGTTATACCAAAATGCTTAAGTCGACCTGACATTTTTCTTTTTAAAAACGACAGCCACAATAATTGGTGGATATCAGGACAATCAGGATAAGTGCTCTTCGCAAAAAAAAAAATCAATATGAGAACAAATAGGCGCAATAAAAAAACACTCAATTGACATGCCGAAGGTGGACAACTGAACGGATTTCTCCCTCTGGGTTTTACGACGTGGTAGTAGTAATAAAACATGTGATAACATTCCTTAGCAAAGACCAATTTGTGCTCAAGGATAATGCTGTCGATATTGCTTTCTAATCAGGGGAATACTTCGCAGGAAAAACTATTTCCCAAGTGATATAATCCCAGATGTTGACCGATGTATTGCAAAGCCTCTTATAAAGGCTGCAGGAATAATTATTTTTCCTACTCTCAGCACCGGCTTCGAATCAACTGAAGAAATATAGCTTTTGCGAGCTTATCGTTGTTGTTATAAAGGCTTCAGAAATAATTATTTTTGTATACTTTTTCTTGACCGACTTCGAATCAACTGAAGATATTGGCCCCTATTGCAATTGTCAATTATCAATTGGTATTTGGTATTTATCAACCAATTTCTTAAATCGGTATTGTGATTGTCAATTGGTTGATTCATTGTCAATTTCTATTAATTTTTGATTGTGAATACAAAAATCGGTATTGCGAGTGTCAATTGTCATTGACTTTTCTGTCATTTCGTATCAATTTCTTTCAACTGGAAAAAACTGATTGATACAATTAAATTGTACAGGACTGCAATAAAATGTACGGTTTTTATGTAAAGTTTTTAGTTAATTTAACTGATTTGAACAATTTTACACAGGGCTAAGATAGTTAGCAACAAAATATAAGAAAAAGCATGAAGAATATTGAATATTATTCAAAGAAAAAATATGAAACAAAAAAAACGAAATAAAAGAAATCAAGAGGGACAAATTAACAAGCTTAAAGGAAAACAAAACAAATAAAGACGACCGAATTTTATTTAATTCTGTTCTAATTTAAACAAAAAATATCCACAGCAAACTAATAATTGTCGATAGCAAATGTCAAAGAGCGTATTTTATTCACAACAGTCAATTTCAGTCACAATGATCACAACCTTTATCAACTGAGTTACACAATACAAAAGTATCAATTGATTGATACATTTTACCAACTATCAATCGGTTGTTAATTGACAACCGCAATAAGGGTGATTGGTTTGCTGGTTATCCCTATATAGGTTTTTGAGTACCGTCTCACAACTTCTTCTATCGCACGTCTCATGCCTTTTATTTTTCTTTATAACAAGTGGCTTATCTTCGAATGTCTTTGACTAGTAGAGCACCTCTAGTCCTCTTTGGGAGCGTACTTGTATAATTAGCGAAAAGTACTTTAATTTGAATAAAAATTCCTTTTATTTTAATGTGTTTTTGCTTTTAAATTTAGTCAATGAGTTTTTTTTAATTATTAGTACAATTTAAAAATTATTGAAGCACTATAGCTTTAGACAATAAATTTAATTATTTTATATTATATAGCTGACCCGGCGAACTTCGTACGTTCGTTGATTAAATTGTTAACATCCCTTTTGATAGTTGAACCTCCCTTTAGAATTAAATTGAGTTCAATGCGCTTGCGCTTACCACCCCAAAGCAGAGTAAGAACGGAGCTATCGGGTTAACCATACCCATCCACAAAATTCCATTGAAATCAGTTGAGTGGTTTCGGAGGTCGACAACACAGGTATGTTCACTTAAATGCCTATTACTCGTATAACCAATACACATATAAACACCGTATATACATACAAACCTTGGTATTGCCGTCACCTTTTATTTGAAATTTCCAGAAACAAAATCTGTGCACGCATTAAGAGAACATCAATTCAAACACAATGCGACTTTTTGACAAACAAAATGTGCCTACATCGCCACCTGTTGAGAATTTTTCGAATTTTCATTGTTCCCAAACCATCCCTGATTCAAGACAAACAAAATAAAACGAAAGCATTCAAATCCGAATTACCCGTGTGGACAAAACCCAAAATGTACTGAAATTCATGTGTTTTTTCACACACGCACAACACACACATACGATTACCGATTTCAACCAAACTTCACAAAAACCATATATAGACCAATTCCAAAGATGTGTGAAAGTTGGGTTAAAATCGGTAAATGCGTTAAGGCGTGAATCGGTGACAAACGAACACAATTTTAAGGCTCAATTTTTATATATAGAGATGTGCCGTGCTTACAAGAAATGTCTTATACTTTCAGATTGTATAGGACATTTAACAACCAAAAATGTCGACAATCGAACGCAGTTAACAAGTTGAGTATTAAGCAGCTTGAATCTGAACGACATCATCTTCATAAGGCCATTGACATAAAAACGGGCCTCATTGTTAAATTGTGAAAACTGCAAACTATAGCTGTCAGCTTTATTATAAAAATATTATCCAACAATGAAAACGTGTTGATCTTGAATGTTTCCCTTTATTTTTTAAGGTCGTACGCATGCTGATGGGTTTGTTTTCACGTTGGCGAGCGTCAATGCACGAAGTCAATTTAAAATCTTGCTGGACTTTAACTTAGATTTTGGTTGTACATTCGTTTCGAATCGCTCGCCTCCTTTCTGTTGTTTACTTCTTGTTGTTGTCGAAATTAAAAACACCGGACGTACCTCCATACAGTCCATATCAGTCTCAAAAATAAAGACTCGTGTAACCAGTGGCTATCCAGTGTCCTATGGAGGTTGAGAAGTTATCATGAGTAGACTCATCGTTAGACAACACTAGCTACCAAGTAAGCACAATTATCTTTTGTTATTTATTGCTAAACTGTGATGGGCAACGCGGACAATATTTTCCCTAATAGACTCATGAAGTCCACTGTTTGGTGCGGTTTCCATTGTTATCACTGTCGGACCTCATTTCAGCGAAAACTAGACCCGAAGTTGATGAATAATTTCTTTGTTTGAACCTATGGCTGACCATAGGTTGGTTAGGTTAGGCTTGAGGGGCGGTTTGCAGTATATGTAATCACCCAGAAGCCATTGAGGTCCATTACGATTAACCATATTTAGTACATGGTACGAAATGCAACCAGCAGCACCAATCGGACCTGTTGATGAGTCTTTTTAGATCTTCGAAGGACCGTGTTCTCAAACAATAGTAGAAGCATTCTTGGGGGCTGGACATTGACACAAGTGATAGTTTTAGTTCGTTTTAATCCCTGCAACTTTTGCAGGAGTCATTTGTAAAGATGACTTTTTAGGCTAAATAGTCACTCATTTATACCGATGGCAATGTGATAGAAATATGATATATTGGAGGTCCAGAAAACACTTCATATGGAACAGCAAAATTTTCGAGTCATATATTAAGAAAGTCTTGTATTTTTTACAACTTCAAGTCCATTGGGGTACATTCCCAAAATTATTTTCATTTCAATTAACCCCCATACACGACACTTTAGTCATCAGCTCCCCCCTTTTATCAGCTCATTTCGCTTTGTATTAAAAGGGTTGTACGAGTTCAATCGACATGAATGAATTGCCTAAAGTCACTCTGTAATAGGCTTATGATTGCGACTTTATATTCGAAATGGATGTGCTCTTGCCGTATGATGAACCAAACAGATTCCAACATTTCTCCTTAAACTCAATGCTGAACACAATTTAGTTTGCGTCAAAATAGGATCATTTTCGAGCATTCTCCTATAGCTTTAATATTTAAGTACAATAAAACCAGTATATGTCGGTTTTCCATAAACTTGCCAGTAATCCTTCAGTATTTTTTCCCCGAAATTTTCCCACAGCCAGATCATATATCCGGAGAGGATGGGTGTGTGTGTAGATACTGTAACTCGGGGCACCTGTACTGTAATAGTACACCCTTTTATACCCTCCAAAAATGATACAATGCTTGTAGTTCCAATTCCTGGTAGCGGCACTTTGATGAGTGTATTCTGTTGCGGAGAGGGTTTATAGTCTCAAACGTCAAAAACATACAAGGATGTAACCAAAATTTAACATACACCCAACCGCAAAGAACGAGTACTTGACTTCGAAATAAAAAAGAATAATAAACTATTATGGTACCGTTTGTTAAACTTTATACGATAGTGGACTTTTGTATTGCGGTTACGAGGGCATCCAGGTGGAGTATGCATTTTTGGTTTCAATAAAGACGGAAAGGAAGTAATTTTGTAAAAATACATACTCACTAAAATTGGATGTGGAAATTCGAGTGAACTTCATTTTTTGCCAAACATTCCTGCGGTCAGTATTGTGGTGGAACTTCTTTTACTATTCTGAGTACAGTTATCACTTGCAGTTCGGTTAATTAGAGTATATTCTTTCAACCTGTATATAGTGGCTTGCGTTGAATTCATCCCCTTGGAGAACCAGTTCTATTGGCATAACGTTCGGTTGATTGATATTCAGTTGGGAGTTATTGTATGGCTTAAATGGATGCAGAAAGAGGACAGTATCTAGGTACCTACATAAAAAAATATTTTGGGAAATCGGTTCTGATGAGAGCAGTAGTAACTTAAATAGTGAAATAAACAGCCACAAAGATGATATTTCAGTTGCTATAACAAATACATCGATAGTTCGACAGCATGTGCGTTGTATATCTAAACAGAATTTCGATATTCCAGTTCTCGGCTGAAAGTCATTTCAGAGTCCGACTTGAAATGGTACTGGGATACTGATCTTTCGATTTTGATTTAAGCGGATAAATGTTTTCAAATAACTTTAAATCCAGACTCTGAACACCGTGAAAAATATCTCTACAGTTCCGGTGAGTATCTGCGACTACGAACCTTAAGTCGAATGCGGGTTATAGCGACACCGAAAGCAGCATTTTCTGTATAAGAGCTCTCTAACATATGAGGTCCTGACCAAATATTATATTCCTATGAATGTTTCGCAACTTTTAAAATTAAAAAATATATACTTACCAACTTTTTCAAATCCATCTATTTAAACATGTAGTCAGTTTGACGGTAATTTATTTCTTGAAAGGGTTTCCTTTTGACATTTCATTAAAAAACTATCGGAAAGTGTAACCCATATTATTCCGCAAACGTTTTGCGGCTTTTAACAAAAATATATAATTTGTTTAATAAACAAGTTAAGTGATTTACTATTTTTTCGTCGTGAAAACTTATGAAAATAACAAATCAAATCTGTGGAGAACTTTCCATTTCGTTCTTATGTCACAATATTATTTAAATAATTTTGCGTCGCCTGCCCGCTAACTACGATATTTTGAATGAAAATTGTTTAAAATGTTTGAGGGGTATTTTTTCCGCTACTAGCCGAGTTTTTTTGAGCTTCGATCTCAGCAAAGCAAAGTAAAGTAGGAATTTCATCGTGCAATTACAACAACTACGTTCTACTTGACACTTCGAGACTCGGTTGTAGTTGTTGTTATCGCGTGCTGAAAATCGTACTTTACTTTGCTTTGCTGAGATCGAAGCTCAAAAAAACACGCCTACTAATGTCGAAACGTAAACATGATACTGCACTTACAACATCACGCACGCGCATTTTTCAGCATTAATACTTTTATTTATTTATTTATTCGTCCATTTTAAGCTACAAACCCATTTAGACAACTTAAAAAACTATTATAAATTATAATTATAATTTATAATTTAAAATATGAACTAAGCACTATTAAAATATTATATTATTATTATTATAATAGAGAATAGACATTTGACTCTTAAAAGAATTGCTATAATAGTTTTCAAAAACATCAATTTGATCAATAAATAAATTTAATTTTTTGTTGCAACGCTCAGTTGGTTCATTACTGCCATAATTTGTTCTGTGAAACTGACCAGGAAGATTAAATCTCATACGCAACATTCTTTCAGCAAAATAAAACTTTATCCGCTCAAGTAAAGGGGCATTTAATGTGGCAATTTATTACATCTCGTATAATACTAAAGTACTTGCGTATATTTTCAAGAGTAAAGCCTAGTATGCTGCTCGCGCTTAAATTAAGCCCCCATACAAAAATGTCTCCAAAGATAAAATTAAGCAAAGCAGTCAAGCAAAACAGTACGCAGTTCAAGCTTAATTTGTTAGCCGCTGTCCGAAAAATCTCTACAGAATTTAAGCAGGCATATTAATGCAAAATACATTTTTCCACAGCTAAGTTTTGACAGATCAGGGAAAATATCAGTATTTCAAACGAAAGCAAAAAAACAGTATGGAGAATGGTAAGTAATGGTAACACAAAAAAATTCGTTGTTGTTAATTTAATTTCTTTAAGAAATGGAATTTTTAACGAGGAGTACCAACACAGTTTTTTTTTTTGACCTACATTGTCAAAATTAAGCGAACATTAAGCGAAGCGGTGGAGAGAAACAATGGAGAGGCGCTTAATTCTAGCTTTCCTGGAACAGCATACTAGGCAGAAGTATATTAAAAAGAATGCATCTTCAGTGCACATGGATCAGAGAATTCTTTCGTATTCCGCCTAATTAAACCAAGCATTCTAAATGCATTACTGACAATATAGTCAACATGAGGTTTAGAAGTGGATCCAATATGTAACTAAATTTTGTAACTAAAAGATTTTGGACTAATGCATCTCGCACAAGTAAGTATTTAACATTTAGACAGGTACGTTTAAGTCTAAAAAGTTATGTTGACAACAACTGGCTAGACTGTTGAAATTGGCTTGGAGAAGCAAGCAATTTTGAGCAGTTTGAATACGGTGAAAGATTTAAGTCATGTTTAAGTCATCAGCGAATAAAAGGCAGGTGGAATTACGAATATAAGACGGAATACCATTAAAGCCCGTATGACACTACATTTTTTTTGCATTTTTTCTGTTTTAAAAATGAAACTAGAGCAGTACGAAAACTTAGAACGAAGATTCCCGATAGGAGTGAGTGCATACACACCAACTTTATTAATGTAGACACGTCACAAACAAATTAATTAAAAATGTATTCAAATCACATTTTTCAGCTGCTGGCAGCTCTTTTTTGACATTTCAAGATTATTAGAAAATAAATTCAATTGAAAATTTGCGGTTGCTTTGCAAAAAATTGCTACCCCTTTCGTAATACACTTTTATTCTCTTTTACACAACGCTGACTTTTCAACATTATAAAAGTGAGGAAAAAATGTAGTGTCACACGGGCTTAACAAAGAGGACAAAAAGCAATACCCCCAATTAATAAATAAATAATGTGCACAAGTAAGTTAGCTAGTAGCCGTCAGATAGCATACAAACATTTGACGTTACAACGAGTTGATAACTTTACCACAGGGTTTATATTAATCCTGGGTAGTTATTAACCATTTACCCCAAAGACCAAATTATTGCCAAATGGAATGATGAATTTATAGACACTGTTCAACTACCGAAAACTCCATGACTTTGTTGTCATTTGATAATTCAATACAAAAACCCATTCTATTGAGAATGTCCTTCAAGTTAAAAAGAGCTATACCTACCAATGGATGTTGACTTTTTCCCAATTTCTTTTACAAAAATAAAAAGCTCGTGCTTCAATCAAAAACTGCCATAGGGAAATCAATTTGTTACCGCTGTATACCAATACATCAAAACGTCTTCACAGTCGAAAACTTCTCCCTCAAAAAAAGTAAATTAATTCCACGCGAATGTCCTCTGTAACTTTTGGAAGTTTGACAGTTTTCAAATTCTTCGATAATTTTCATTCTCTAAGTGAGGGCGGGCCGCAATAAAATCGGCAATAGCCCTGTTTTTTTGAACTTCGAACTCAGCAAAGCAAAGCAAAGTAGGATTTTCAGCACGCAATTACAACAACTACGCTTCACTTGACACTTCGAAAACTCACACTAGGTATTCATTCCCAGCAAGAGCCACTTGGGAGTAAATGATCACTTCTGAACACCAGAGGGAGAACATTTTTTGTTGCCACCCTTGTATTAGATGGATCTGTTCGCAGGGTGTCTCTATTTACAGTACATACAAGGCGTTGGTTGTGATTGGCGGAAATGCATAAGTAAACAAAATTTCAAAATAACAACTGAATGTTAGGGATAGTAATAAAAAATACATAAATTATTTTTTATTCATGCTGCAAATGTTGTTTAAGACAAATTGACCTATTAGTACATACTTGAAATCATAAAATATTAGTGTGTTTATCTTTGAGATCCATTTCTTGCACCAGAGTGTCCTCAGAATTTATATTCTCCATTGTTTTTAAGCCCAAGAATATGAGGAAGGATGAATATCGCTTAGACTTTTTTATGAAAAAAGTGTATATCTTCGGCTAAAAAAGATACTTCTTTGATGTGCGCAATCAATTGCTGCCTACCTACCCATGATACAATAGTTTTTGTTGTATCATGCAACTCACCGAACAAGCCCACACTGCCAGTCAGCCGCAAATGCCAATATTTCATCGATAAAACCTACTGTTCAGAAAGCTGCTGGGAATCGTTTATGTGCACATTTTCTTACTTTGCTTTGCTTTGCTGAGATCAAAGCTCAAAAAAACAGGCCTAATGTCACCGCCTCCCAAAACAAGTTGGAGGGACAAGAAAGTGCCAATGCCAACGACACTGCCGCGGGGATTGACAACAACACAGGCATTGGTAGCACATTTTAATTCTGCTCGAAGTATACTTTGACAGTTTTTGTTTGTTACTGAGTTCAAGGTCCCGCGTTGGTATGGAGTTTTTCATTGTGTAAATTAAAATGTTTAAAATCACGAGACAACTCCCACAACAATGGGGGTCTAATGCAGTTGATTACAGTCAATGGTTAGGTAGTTCAAAATTCAATCGGTTAAAAGTCACCATCAAAACAAGCGATTTGGAAACTGTTGGAGGCACATAAAATCGACTATAAAACTCGTCAGTTCCATTTAATGATGACAAGAAATCCACATGCAAAATGTTGTGAAAACACACGTTTGCATGTAAATTCTTAGCGCTGTAAAATTGGTGTCCCGCGGGCCGACACAAAATCATTACGCTATGTCGAGCAGAAGGAGGGAATATCAAACAGATTCATGTCAACATCACTGACAAATCTGCACATATAAATTTTAAAATAAAACACTTAAATCATCCCGAACCACAAT
Source organism: Cheilosia variabilis (assembly GCA_951230905.1). Taxonomy (NCBI): domain Eukaryota; kingdom Metazoa; phylum Arthropoda; class Insecta; order Diptera; family Syrphidae; genus Cheilosia; species Cheilosia variabilis. The sequence continues at coordinate 2,569,989 of OX579676.1, read as the reverse complement.
TTAGATTGGCGTGGAAAAAAAGGAAATTGCTGGCGATTTAAAAACGTCACACAGTCTCCGGATTATTGGTTGGAAAACATGTGCCACAGTCAATCAGCTAGAAACAATTTGTGTCACTCATTGATTATTTTTGGCTATCTGGAGAAATAATGAATGGCCCATTGATAGATCATTCTCCTTTTACGCTTCGATTTTTATAGAACGGAGCATCCGGCTAAGCTATTTATATGACTCTAATTATAAACCGCTCTGGGACTACCTGTCCGTGTTTGCAATAAGTATCATCTGGTATGATATTTAAGGGGTGAATTAACTGTTAACACATTTTTCAGAGTGTTATGTCTACTGACTTGAAAGCAAAGGTTTGACACAGGCAGTAAGGAAAACTTGCGGCCGAAGTCCGTGTAAATACCCTGATATTGCGTTTCAATCTGCACATTCGGGTCGGGTTTATATTTAAGAATTGCTTTTTATTAGGCCAGTGCAGCATTGCGTTTCTTTTAATATAGGCCTGATGGGCTGAAGGTATATCCCTACGAAATTGCTACGAATGATTTCAGACTCAAAATTTAGGCTTAAAGGCTGTCAAGTTTAAAAAACTGGGTTTATGTTCGGGTTGAACGACTGAATTTTATGAAATTGGATTTAGTTTTTGGGTTAAACTCGCTTAAATCCGGGCATAAACTTTAACCCGGATTAAAATGAGACTTTCGCTGTATTGCAACTTGCTTTCTTTGCGCTTTGTGTATTAATATAAAGCTTTAGCCCTATGAGACTATTTTGTGGAAGAGGTTATTACATCTTGTACTGCAAATTTTCAAAATACTAGGTAGGTACTTAATAAGGAAAATATCCAATTTGGTGGCTTGCAAGAGCATCCTTTGGTAGTTGAAACATTTTTCTAAAGCTACATACCTATGTGAAGAGTTTTCGATCATAGTCAGGAGTATCACAAGGCTCCAATTTTGGCCCTTTATTGAAGTTTTATAGATTCCATTCTCTTGTACGTCTGCCTAAGCCGAGCCTAAGATATTCAAAAAAATGTCGACAAGAATTTAAGAAAATGTCGACAGGTAAAATACAATCAGCTTCATTTTCCGATAAAGGCACCGAATACGCCCCAAATTTAAAGAAACATCATACAATACAAAGTCAAAAGATGAAGCCCCTGCCACTGATGTCCTATCACTATAACCAAGCTCAGAAAATATTAAAAGCAATTCCTCAAAAAAAAAAACAACTGACGAATCAATAAGTCAAGGGAGTCTCCCGCGCCACAAAGAGATCCCTCCATTTCCGATAAAAAAATATTGAAAACCACTCGTCTTATCCGCACTCTGAAAGCCAACGAATTTCACGCAAAACAAACTCCATTCATTTGAGATTAAAAATTAAGTTCCATAAATCTATCAACACGCTGAATAAAAACTTAATTAAGTCGTCTCCTGTAGCACAAAATCGACACGAGATACACTTTATCCGCCCTTATCCGCCGAAAGAATACGGATGAAAGCGAACGAATGTAGCACATGCCATAAATAATAACAACGTCCCAGGTCCAGCATAATCCCATCTGGATATACTGCTATGCTGGCGGATGCGATAAAAACGAGAAAGAGAGAGATAAAGTCATAGATAATTAATTTTTAAAAACGACATAATTGCAATTTTGCTTCCCAGTTCGCTTCATTTTCCATCAAACTACATCCGCAAGGACACTTACAACGACCCCCGCCAAGTGCTGCACTATCGTCAGTACAACATTAGAGGGTACATTAAGAGCGCCTTAATGAGGGTCAGGGAGAATGTTCGTTATATGTATTTGTATACTTTATACATTCACTGATACTTGTGTTTGTGTGTGTGTAGCTCTGTAAATTTAGGGACATTTACGCAAAAATTGCTTTCTTTTCACTTTTGGATAACAAACCCGTACGCAATTCTGTTGTTTGCATTTTGGCTTTTCCCTTGTAAGAAACAAAAGATTACCAAACATGTTTTTGTAGGCGTTATGAAAAAGTTGAGCCGCCATGCCCAACACCCCGAATATCGCGCGCCCATTCGGCTGGCAACACGAATTTCTTATTTGGCAACATTCCAAAGGCAAATCACGAGCAAACAGTTTTTAATATCCCGCAATGAGTCAAGACCATCAGATCCACCACACACAAGAAGGACCAAAAAGCGCAAAGCGACTGCGACTGAACTATACGAAACAAAACTACTAAGTAGGCGGCATGGTACAAGGGCAGGGAAGACACGCTTGGAACAAATCCAAAATCAATACCAGCCACATCAATTCGATGGAATGGGGAGGGCCTTTTTTTTTCTCTGCCTCTACCTCCCTCCTCCTGAGATACGGCAACAAAAGAATTGCAATCGAGATGAAGTAGGATTTTTTAAGGCGCTCGAAGAAAGGGAATGAAATGTTACCTACCCAGGGGATGTAAACGACATCGTCTACCCACAACGAGTGCAAGGAAATTAATTAGAAAATCTTTTCTCTTCAGCACTGCCTCGACAGGACCCTGGAGGAAATTACTATACTACCGGCGCGCCACATATAGTGATTGGCGTCAAGTAAATGCGGAAAAGAAGAAACACAACCCAACTCAAAGCACTACTGCAAATGAGCAGCAGCAGCTTGAGCAGCAAACCAATATGTTTATTATCCTGTTGACACCAAGTGTTCTCGCCCAAAAATTGCCTGACATTTTATTTGGCGCTCCCTTTCAATCTGTGTCGTTGCCTTTAGCACTATGTGTGCCTGTCAATGTGAGTGTAGCCAGCCAGGCAACCTTTCTATCAATTTGCGACAAATGGAGCGACGGGGACAGGGGAGTACAAATAGAATAAATAAGCCCCAAATCCGTTTCACATCCTATCACCACCACCTATCTGAATGGCAACCCGTATGGCTAATTTAACCGAGACTGAGGAAATCCTTTTTTTTATTTTAATTGAAATCCCCCACACACAACACATCCATACACACGTATCGCTTGCGAGTGACATTTTCTCACGCACGCTTATGTATACAAAGAGGAACCCTCAAGCAGAAGAGCGATATCGAGATATCTCGCGCGCGTGTACAAGTACGGGACTCAATGTAGGCACAGCCTTGCTGAGCGAATGAGGCTGCCTGTTGTGGTGGTGTTAGCCTCCTAATTTCATAAACATTTACCACATTATTCACATTTGCAATCTTGAAAGAGATTTTCTGTTGCTCTAGACGTCGTCCGACGTCGTTGTTACTTTGGTCCTTCGAGCTGCGTCTACACTCTCCTTGTGATACTCTGCAGCAGAATGTCGATAGCATTAATCTCAATAATTCATTCTTCGAGTGAAATTCCGCACACAAATTCCACTTGAATTTCAATTTCAAGGCTTCTTTGTTGGTGAAAATCCTTTTTTACGTAACCCAACACTTAGCCCACTGCTGGGGCTGGCTGGCACGGTGAATTGTAAAAGAAAAACTGGAAACACAAAGCGAAACAAGGCACACTCTTCAACGAATGTCCTTTCTGTCAATTGTTTTATTTGCGTTATATTTTTTTTTCTCCCTGGGTAAATTCAATTGAAACTCGACCTCATGTCCCTTTTTTGTGAATAACTTTTTTGCTTTAATTGCTATTCAAATGACAACACACTAAAGCACACACACACACACACACAAGACCATAATATAAAACAGACGAACCTATGATTCTTTGAAAATAACAAATATCCTCGTTCGGCATATTTTTTTTCGTATGTTCGACTCAAGGATGAAAGAATGGTGATTAACACTGAACTTGTGGTAAATCGATTAAAAATTCAAGCAAAAAGGGTAGCGCAACGTTTCGCAAGGACTCTTTAGTGTATCGAACCGACCGTCTTTACGTCCTGGAGACAACTGCTTTTACTGTGTTGCTGGTGCTCCGAACTCTGGCCCCAGAGCGTGTATGCGTTTCGCATTGCGCAGGTATCCTTTTTCGCATGAGATAACTTGGTAGGTGGAGGTTGTTTTTGACAGCACATGAGAGAAGTACACAATATGTGACTTCTTCGCAGGAACATGGAGCATACCTACCTCTGCTGGTAGCAGAGATGTCGTTGCTTTGAAACAGAAAAAAAATACAAGCAAACAAACGAATGTGGCTCGGTTTCGTTGACTTGTCGAAGTGTTTGAGTCAAATGAAGGCTTTCGAATAATTTTAAACTTTTAATGAGCAAATGGCGTGTAAGGTCGTGGAATAGAACAAGGCCAACGGAATGTAGGCTGTTCATCCGAGTAACGTGCGTTTGGGCTATTTTTAGTGACTTTATAGCGAATGTCACAACCACTCTGAGCTTTTTGCAAGCTTTTCAGTTGTTGCGTTATGGTGTGAATGATGGTTTCCGTTTGCGGATTATGGGAAGTTTGAATTTGAAGGTTTCAGCAATATTTCAGAGACAGAGCAGTGCGGATATTTGGCTTCACGCCAGATAAATAAAAATATAATTGCCGCAACAGAGTCCACATAGAATCCCAAACGTTCTTACAAACTTTTCGTTTGTGTCTGCTTTGTATTTTGACGACGAACGTTAAGCACTTCCAATTGTTATGAATGTAACACCCTCGTATGTTAGTCGGACGTTCGCAAGAGGGGGCGCTGCGGAAAAAAAGTGTAATTGCCTAACCTCTAACCTGTCGTGTAGCACTGGTGTGCAGTCATGGAGTTAACAGCAAAAAAAAAGCATGTTTTCGCCTCGCCCAGTGATGCCAACCGAGGCTTTTTCATGCCTTTTAGGCATTATTTCATTAGTTAAAGCTTTAAGCCTTGTTTTTGTTTATTTGAAATATTTTTCTAATTTTGTTTTTTGATATTTATTTTTTATTTATTTTTTTAATGTATGATTTCAAGGACCACGACGATCTGATGGACTAAAATTATGTTTCTTTTGTTCAATACTTTGTATCTAATTATGAAACTAAAAAGTCATGAATCTTGTTCCTATTAAGAATTAATTTTTGATTTATTGTTCCAGTTTACATAAAACAAATTATTTCATGCATTATTTTATTGAAAAAGCCATATTTTTTTCTCAACATAGGCATTTTTTCGTTAAAATTGGTTGGCCTCTGGACAAATGCAGCGGAACACGGGAGTAAATCAGGGGCTAAATGCAGTTTCGTATGGGAATTGCGCTAAAAATTTGCAGGTGTTGAAAGTTCAGTACAGCCATCTAGGCTCCTACACCTGCGAAGCTTTATGAAAATTATGAATATATTAATTGTGGCAAGACCCATCATTGTTGGCGCATTTGACAAATACCCGAAATTTTTTTTTTCTACATTTTACCAATAAGCACTGATGCATGAACCCACTCATACTTCACCTAAGCTGCCGGTTGCCTTCGTAACTGATTGATATCTAAGCCAAGATCGCGGAAGCCGCCATTAACAAAGCAAATAAATGTAAAAATGCAGCAGCTGACCGTGACTCGAACCATTAACGCAACTCCATAAGGACCTCAAACTGCTCTATTAACTACAAGCAGATGAAGATTGATATAACTCTCGCAATAAGTAACTATAGATTAAGATAATGCCTATTAAGCTCTAGACCGACACAACGATTGAATATTGTGAAGTGAAAGCTGTCATCCACATCGGGAGCGTATCGGAATCCCGCTTTTTGAAATCCCGCTTTTCAAAAATCCCGAAAAAAAAGTTTTAAAATCCCGTCTGCTAAAATACTGTTTTTTTAAAATCCCGCCTTCTAAAATCCCGCTTGTTCAAAACCCCGATCTATTACAATCCCGCTTTTTAAAATCCCGCCAAATCCCGCCAATCCCGTTTTTTACAAAACATTGTTATCAAAAAAATAGATGTTGGTTATAAGCGCTTTTTTATTCTATTATTATTATATATTTAAAAATATTAAAAATACTAGACCAAAAAGAAAGTGCATCCGAATGTTTTTAGTTTTTACTGTAAGCACACATTTGTTTTTGCTTACATATTCTACATTGTTTTTACGCATTTTTATTTTATTTTGATATTATTTATTTCTTATTTTGTTACTTCCTCTTAAAATGATAAATGTTAAAATAAACTGCATTTCAAAAAACACTCATTGCTTGATTTATTTAAATTTTCTCATCAAAATTTTAGAATCAAAAGTAGTTGTTTTATTTTAAAAAATCGCGCGATTTTTTAAAATAAAACAACTACTTTTGATTCTAAAAGCGGGATAATAACAAACGGGATTATAAAAAACGGGATTATAAGAGGCGGGATTTTAAAAAGCGGGATTTTAAAAAAGCGGGATTATAAAAAGCGAGATTATAAAAAGCGGGATTTTAATAACGGGATTTTAAGAATCGGTATTATAAAAAGCGGGATATCGAACCCAACCCTCCACATCTCTATTTAGACACTCATTTGACGTAGGTAGTATGTAGCTGATGTGTGGCATCTGGCATTCAATAAAAGATTGCATCGGTTTGATTGAACTCTGATGGTGATCAATTAGTCAATTAGGGTCACCGCATCAATGCAATCAAAATGACACTAACTACGAACTTGGAAAATCACAAGGGGTTTATTTATTGCACTCAATCTACTTTGTGTCTCAAGTTCAACGTGCTGCTACATTTAAAAGAATTGAATATGACAAAACGTGATCATGAGGAAATGATATATCCTTTTGCTGGCGAGTGTAAGGGGCGTTATTTTCTTTTCTTTTTCTTATCCCATTACATTAAATTTAATATAAAACACCAGTTTTTGGAAGATATACTTCGGTAGGGTATGTAATGTTTACGGGCTGGGGAAGTAGAGTAGACCTTGTGAAATAATCGTGGTAAGAAATTGGAAAGATTTTGAATGGCGTGGAGGAGAGTTAAAGTGTTTTGCTTGTGCTGTTACAGAAAAGTTAGGTATATCCTTCGGTATCTATTTAGAACTGCAACAACGTCATAATTGACAGCTTATTTCATTGTATGGTTTCTTGGGAAGCTGTAAACTGTCAGAGAAATGCGTCTTAAAAACTATCAAAAATGTCCCATCCTAACCAAAATAATGCTCTGCCCAATTTAGATAAGAATCTTACATAGAACCTTACTCCTCGCTTTCCGCCATTCAACATTAACAAAAGACACGGCCTTGTGGTAAAACATTCGTCACAGCAATAGATCTCTTAATTGTGTAACAGTTTAGAACGATTCCTTTTGGTTGGTTTGCTGGTCCCAGGACCCCCGGAAAAATACAAAACTACATCTTACACTGCGAAAAAGTCTGACAAACACCCGAGAATGCATATCCTGTTCTAGGACAACTTTTTATTTTCATTTTGTTCGGCTTGGTTTTAGCAATATGCGTGCCGAGGGATGGCAGTGACCAATTTATATTTCCAAAACCAACATCAAATTTCGATTAACACAGCAAAGTCAAGGATCTCAATCTCATAAGTCATAACATAAAGCGTTTGAGTTTGTTTAACATAAATTTGTGCAGTCGGTTTTGGTTGAATTGGCTGCGAATGTAGTGTGCGACCAGCATTAATCTCCGGAAAGACTTAAGCCTCTGTTCTCTGATAATATTTGTAAATTTCATGGTTAACGCAAGTGTGAGTTGAGTCTTTTCCCAATACCTACTCCACACTCAGAAGAATCTCAGAGGCCGTCCTTTCTTATTTACTCGTAGTGCTCTCAAACTTTGAGTTGGCTGCTGTATGCTTGATTATTTGATTTTTCGTCCTAATTCGAATTAATTTTTCTGCAGTCCTTTTCTGTATGGGAACTACAAATGAAGGCACATATTTAATGATACATTATTCCCATTCTCGTCGCACGTATGGATGTGCATCCGGCATTAGCGATGGCTGAGTTCATAAAAAAAACACTCCAAGTTTTGCGTTCATTAATGTAGAAAAAACTGCATTATCTTTGCACGACGGCAGTTGTCACCTGCATTGATATATGTAAACAAAATGACGGTCAAACTGCGATCAACTCTGGGGCCCTACTATGAAACTCGATTCTAAAGTGAAACAGTTCGAATTCGCAAAATCGCAACTCTGTAATTCTATAAGTAAGTTATGAAAGTGAAATTCGAACAGCTCTAGTACTGCTAACTTTTTTTTTGTTTTCTTGTTACAAAAGTGGTACTAACTTTTCCGAAAGTTAATGTTAAATTCGTTCGAACTCGCAAATAATCATTCTACATCAAATGTGCTTGCGGAGAAGGTCGATTTAAGAAGTTTTTTTTCTCAGAATGTAAGTAAATACATTTTATGAATTAATAATTTTTTTTTTTTGCCCCAGGGAGTCATCTAAAAGTCCAAACGCAAGTGTCACAGTTTAAAATAATAGTACAATAGCCGTGTTTTTTTGAGCTTCGGTCTCAGCAAAGCAAAGTAAAGTAGGATTTTTATCACACAATTACAACAACTACGCTCTACTTGACACTTCGAGACTCAGTTGTAGTTGTTGTAATCGCGTGCTGAAAATCCTACTTTACTTTGCTTTGCTGAGATCGAATCTCAAAAAAACACGACTAATATAAGACCCGGCATTCAGATTTGTCCAAGGGGTATTTAAAAACAGACTCTATAATGTTGGGAACAAAAGTTTGTTTTTTGCGAACACTTAGTACTGTTGAAATATTGTTCAACAAGTACATAAAGGCATCTTTCGAAAGGCGGTAGTTTGATGTTGAAGCTGAATAACGTTATTTTAGTTTATTTTATTTTTGGATTCAAAATGCCTTTAAATAAATACTGAATAGAAAAACTTTTTCTTGTCAAGCTCCATTATGTACGATTTATCTCTAATCTAATTGAATTTGTTCCGGATTTCCTTCAGACTCCAACCTAATTGCGACACAGTCCATGTTTATTTATTATTATTTAATTGCTTCACGATCAATTTTTTGGGAAATGCCAAACATAATGCGAGACTCGTTTGGGTTATGTCAAACATATTGCGAGAAACGTTCGAAAATCGCAAATTTGTTGGCAAATAGTTTGGCATTACCGGCATTCGATTCTACTTTCATAGAGAGCGCCATTTGAAAGTAGAATCGCAAATATCTTTCGAATACAATCAATAGTAGAATCGAGTTTCATAGCAGGGCCCATGCATTCAATTTTGTTTAGTTTCGCGTTGCAGGAAGATGGCAGGAAAAAATATGTAAGTAAAATAAATGAAAATTTAATAGATTTATCCAAAATAATTCAAGGTAATTTTATAAAGTTAAAATATATTATTTCTGTTTTATTTATTTTTACTGTCCATTGCATATATGAATTTTTTTTTTGGAAACGCAAAACTACTGCAAACTTTCAGCAACATTGAATCGATATTTTTTGCGTGGCATGTGCAACAATGTTGCAATTATGAACTCGCCTGATGTTTTTCCCTAAACCTATTTCAAATATTTAATTTGTGGGACATCCCCTATAAAATAAGAAAGAAAATCCACCAACAATGAGTACTTTTCTATATTTCGTTTATTTGATATTATTCTCAGAATTTGTTTTTCTTTTGATTGCATTGTTAACAAGTATTAGTTTGTTTTCGCGTATTATTTTTTCATCAACAGAGTTTTTTTTTTTTGAGCAGCTTACATAGAATATACTACTGACAACATATTGAAGAATAAGTTAACATTTTTTCTCAGTTTGTGTTCGATTTCGTTTGCATTTGTTTTATATAAATAAACATTTCTCTCCTTGATTTTTGTCTGTAGGTCTAAATTTAAAAAAATAAATTAATTTGTTTAATATTAATAGTTTTTTTTTATTTGGTTTCTTTTTGCTTGCTAAAATTAAAATTAGTTGTAGTCACACACACATTTTCGAATACAAAAAATTATTCAATAAGACTAGCTTCAGTAGAACATAGATATACTCGTTTGTTTTTGTCTAGAAAAATTATATATTATTCTATTTATTCTATTATATATTTTACATTTAACACTTTTCCTTTCTAACACTACGTAATATGAATTGTATATTTGCATATCAATGCAGTGATATACAAGTAAATTTACAGAGATTTTTATATTTTTTTATTTATACAACAATTTGATGAAATGACAGTTATTTTTTAATTTGCTAGATTTTATTTATTTCTTATGGATAATCTTAAACCATATAGGAAAACAAAACTGGAAGCTTTGGGATGTTATGTTTTAATTTATGTTACCTACAATTTCCGATAGCTAACAAAAAATTAAACAAAAACAAAAAAATATTCACACTTTCACCACGAGCGGCATTTTGTTGAATGGATCTGAGGCTATTGCTGGAATCAAGTTGCTGACTTACGAATATGCATAAAGCTCAGAAGTTGGCCACCCAGTCAACTTAATTCCAGGAATTGCAACGGACCGTAAAATTTTGAGCCACCGTCGATTTCACTGGATGCGTCGGATTCACTTTTGGAAGACAAACAAAATTTAAACTAAAGAGTTGTAATTTTTTTCTATTAACATACAAAATCTTACGCAATCGGATGGAGTTTTGTTTTTATTGCTTTCGGGTTTACAACTTTATTTGAATCTTACTATAGTACATTTTTGCGCTTTGGATTGTCTAATATATTTCATTTGGTTTGAAAAGGAAATTTATTCATTGGCATACTTAAATAATACAAATTTACTTTCGAATACGAAACAAAAATGGCAAATGGTCTCTTAGTTTTAACTAAATCGTTTGTTCTTTCCCTAATAAAAATGCATTTATTCAGATTTTGCTTTTGTTCTAGTTAATTTTTTTTTTAACAGAATGTAATGCATTGATGTAATGTGTGTCTGCGATTATTTGTAATTTTATTGTGTAGACATGCAAAGTCTTAATGTTAGAAAAATGTTTACAGATACATATTATATATATTTACAAGTATGAAATATTTTCCCTATTCTATCGCTGTTATTGCTTAAGATGTTCTCTTTTTATTTTGTCACTTTATCATATACAATATTAGAACCTCAAGTGGTATAATATAAATTATTTCACAATAAAAACAAAAATAATACTTTATACATAATTACACAAAAAAAAAATAAAAGGAAATTCTTAAATTATTCGTTTAGTAGATGATTTAAATTTACAAAAATTAATTAAACACAATGTTAATGTACACAACGGATGGCTTAAACTTAAGAATAAAACAGTGCAAATTGATGAATTTAACATTATTATAAACTTTCGACTAGCTGGCTGGTTCTTCGTTGGGCGTGCGTTGAGTTTAGGTAGCTCTCCGAGTATACACTTTTTGCACGATTGTCATAACGCAAACTGGACCGCCGGATGTCGATGTCTAATGGAAGACGCTGATTACGCCACCATGAACAGAATATACAATTGAGGGTGTTGCGGAATGCCTCCCGGAAGTCTCGATTGAAATATGCATAAATCAGGGGATTTAGCGTTGAGTTGAAGTACCCAATCCAAAAGAGGATCGCAATTACAATGTCTGGTACTTGACAGGAAACACATAGAGTTGTTATTATGTACCTAAAATGGAGGAGAAACGTTTTATAAGTATCAGTGAATTCTAATCGAAATCAGCTTGTAAAAAGAGTAATTACAGGAGGGAGTGCTAAAAACCTGACTTAACAGTGCAACTTACTAGGTAAAGTGTTGAAAAATAACCTGACAACAACGAAGGATTAATCCTTCTCAATTTCTTTATTCTTCTAATTCCCTTTTCCTCTATATTGGAGTCTTTTTCACTCTCCTGATAAACCTTGAATTGGCGTTCGTTGTGTAGTTTAAATTGATTATAAAGTACCTAAAATAAATTTTAAAACAGAAAAGAATTTGTTCTGTAGAATAGCCCTAAATGCGCTGAGTAAGGTATCAACATTTTTGCCCTTTTAAACATAAATCACCCATATTTATACAACATTCAAAATCCCGGACAAACTTATCAAATCATTCAACGAAATAAGTTCCCTTTTCTACATTCGTTTTACCCTTAGGAAATGATTGATCGCTTATCGAGTTCCTTAAAATGCTTCCGCAATGCAGAGGTTCTGAACCAGCATAGGTCGGCATGATCAATAGGTCGGCAAAAGGCATCAGTCAAAATAAAATGCATCAATAGTGCTTTTCAGAAAAAGTTTATCCTGGGAATACATCGTGCACACTTTGTCATTATTAGCTTAGCAAATGCGTGCGGTTTAAAAACAAAGGAAATACAAAGGCTTGCAATAACAAGGAGCAGTTATTGAACTTAAAGAACCATCATACTGATGCTACTTTACAAACAGTGATGTCCGAAAGTCAGTGACCAGACTATTTTCGGTCCAAACAAATTACACCTTATCCACTTTTATCGCTTCTGTCTCATTCCGGCCATTTTACTTTGCAAAAATTACATAGAATCAACAGCGCCAAGGACATAGAGCTAGCTGGGATCCTGTTCGGAAAAATTACTTCTGATAAATTCTTCGTTAAATGGTTAACCGGAGGACGCAACGGAGAAATATTGCCAGACGAGGAAAAAGGTCACTAAGCGATGGATGTATAAACTCCGAAACAACACCGTTCGATAGAAGTTAAGCTTCATCTATCCAAGCAAATAGGATAGTTTAAGGGAGGCAATCCGCCACACAGAACACTCTTCTCAGACTGACAAAGATCTGTCTGCGCCTGTGGATTGACCGCTGAAATTCTCACCGAGGACGTTTCTCCTTCCCTATTTCAAAGGTCGACAAACGAACACAAAACAATGCGACACACGGCTACCACCAGTCCAAGCGAAAATATTTCTCTATAGGAGCGTCCTGTGACCAGTGTAAAATTGGCGTGATTCAGAATGAGTTGGCCGTTTGGGATGAAATAAAAATGAGATGAGAATTTAATTACTTGCTCGTTTTTCTGGGTACATATTTGTAAAATATTAAATTCGCTGCTATACCCGAAGGCATGATTTGGCAAAATGCATATCCGATTTAGAAATACGCGACAACTAACCCAAGGCATGAGAGCCTTAACAGATACATGTATCTCAGCGCAATAATCCGCTTTCATCCACTCCAGCTTCCAGCAAAACCCCACCCAAATATCCTTCAATTTCATTCCAGAAATTGAATTTATTTTCACCCCCCCATTCATCATTTTATTGCGATAGGTACTTTGACGTAAACGTCAAATTGCCTCGGACCGTTTTACTTTTATTGGCAACTGCGTTTTACGACACCAGCTGCCATAACAACTCTTTAAGCAATCCGACTCCAAATCGAGCGCCATTTTCTCTATTACAAGTATGTAATAAAGTCTCGAGCCGCGTGGCCAAGCCAATAAAACATTGCATTTCTTCCGATTGATGGAATTGAATTAAGTTCAAGTGTCCATAATTCACACATCACTTCGTCGGACATGTCTCACTGCATTTGCATTTCCGCCAGTTTCTCGCAGACAGATGCCCCGGCGCATTTCTAAATCAATTTCCGTGGAGGATGGATCCACGAAATTATTCCACATCTCAGTGGAATCCGCTGGGAATATTCTTCGAAAAGATATATTTGTGGAAGGCAAGGGCCGAAAATCTTTCACATGAAGGTACTCTCCCACGGAACTGCGCTCATTGACGCCCACGCCCCCGCCAAAAGCTAAAGGATAATAAAAGACAATTCATTGCAACCTAGATTTCTGTTTCGCCCCTCACTATCTGGCAGGTGAGGCTCTACTTAATTTGGATGTGCGTAGACACGATTCACTCGAGGGTGAATTAAAGCAAATGAACCAAAGTACCCATGAAGCTCGAGTATAAAAACGAATAAATAACCGCCGGCAGGGATCTTCTCCGGACTTTAAATCTCTCGATAATTTGTGCAAGTATATCCCGGTGAAATATGTAGCTTATGCGCTCGTCGCACACTGGCACTGTGTGGGAATAATAAATCCCAGACTCACTCCACCTGCCTTGTGCCGCATCCGACCTATAATGGGGTGGAAAAGAGGTTTACGTCATAAAGTTTCCCAAACCCACCTGGGGTGCCTGTGTAGGGACTCATCCGTGTTTAATTAATTTCTTTACAAAATTTTGCGTTATGCATTTAAGCCGAAAGTTAAGGAGCAGGTAATTTGCTATGCGAGTTTTGAAGAACTTAGACAAGCAATAAGTTGAGAGAGGATGCTCCGAGTTTGGGATGCGTTGCTGTGTATGGTAGAATGTTTTTGAATCTCAGAAGTTGAGGATGCACACAAGGCGAACGAAGTCCTTTTAAGGAGTGATCGTCCTTCAAATATCTTGGCGTATGATGAATGATTGGAATCAATATTGTGAAACTTTGGATGGGTTCACAAAGGGCTCACACCAGCAGCAAGATTGTGAAAATTTGAAACTACTTAGCTGTAGGTGGTTAACGGCTTTCACTTATAGATTATCTTTGTGTTTGTAGAACATTAACTTCAACGCAATGGAGTCATGGCTGATTTGAATAGGCTAATGTTGCCAAAAAGGAAAACCGTTGACAAAAATGATTGCTCACTCGGTTTGGTGCGGGGACAGGCGAGGGTCTATATCGGAAACCACAAATTTATAATCAGGCTAACGAAAAGTTTTAATCACCACATTTCGTTGGCGATAAATGCTGTTGCAGCGGCGAACTTTTCCCCATTTAAAGTTTGCAAAGTTGTAAATTGGAGGGGGGACCCTGGGATGGGGTTTGATTTAAATTTAAGTAGGACAAAGCACAGTTGTTGACACAAAAAGGACTATTAGATAACTGAAATGCGGGGTGGCAAACAGTAAATTACGGATGCTGTCCGAAAATTCCAACTGGGTACCAGCCATTCGTTTGTACCAATCTTCTTCATTTAATTTTATGGGAGGTTCATGCTTAATGCAGTAGCTGACCAGCAGAGTTTATTTGGCGAAGTGGCGGTCCGGCTTAAATAAATTGCTACCAATTTGCAGTCAGTTAGTTGCAGACCGATTGGAGTGGTTTCCTGAATGGCATCAGGGTTGTTTGTTTTTTGGGGAGCCATATCGGATGACAGAGTTTATGGGGATGCTGATGGTCGGGGCATCCGACAAACCACATATTATATTGGAAAAAATCGACTGAACTAGATATGCAGTCGGGTGCTGAGTGCGGCCTTAAGCCTTAGTGAGCTTTGGTCAATAAGGGAATGAACTCAAGTTGAGAACCACAGGTTAAATTGAATTAACCACCTTTTTAATATTTTCACATGTAATAAAATGGGCTCTTCTACACCTGGTGCATACTGCTACTTCCTCGGAAGTTCTACAGCCGTTAAATTGACTTTTCTGAGTCGAAAAATTTCGGCTTCAAGACGACCGTTTAATATTCTTCAGAATTTCCATATGAATGACGGTTTTTCGAACAGGGAGTCAATTCAATTCACATTCGCTTTCTTACACTGCTTTAATTTCGGTTCACTCGGTACTAAAAAGCGATGTTCGTTAAATAAGTGAAAATATCGCGGTGAATTAAATATCGCACAGTGTTGCGTTCTACCGATTTTGTCGCTAGATCTAGTGGATTTTTAAGACTCCCGACGATTTTTAATAAAATAAAATCGCTAAAATAAAATCTAGTGAATTCTAGCGATTTTTTACTACCAAACCCTGGTACTATAAGCCATGTTAAAAGTGATGAAAAAGAGCTGCTATAATTACGATCTACCAGACGAAGTCGTAAGTAAAATCGGAAAGCCAACAAAATCGCAATCTGATTCAAGAACTACATATAACCGAGTTCTCTACTTCAAACTTAGAAATAGATGAATCCATCTTTGAGTAGTTGAAAATAAATTTGTAATTTTTAACTTTATTTTTTTTTCCAAAACGTTTTTTTTCTTTACTTGAATTTGTTGATTGTTTTGTTTTTTTCTATTTATATTGTTCAATAATAATTAACTCTTAAATATTTTGTATGTATTTTTTTAACTTAACTTTCAGCAGATATTTTAGCGAATTCTAACTAATTTGTAATCTCTCACTAAAAACATTCACTTAAGAATGAGGATGAGAAAAAAAGTGATTCATATAAAAAATGTTATGTTTGGTTTCACATTTTCGTAGAACGAGAATCGAAATTGCGGTGAAAGTGTGAAAACATTTTCATTTTACTTTTTCACGGAACCAGAATTGACCCTCAGCCACAAATAACGAAAGTTTGTTCCTATTATTTATTATTTCACTTCTTGGAATCCTACAATTTCCTGAAATTTTTACACAACTAACTAAGGGGAAAAATCTGGTTGGCAAATAAAATAATGATCCGCGAAAGTGTGACTGGCTGAACTCTTACGGTGCAGCCACGCAGTGAGCGACTACAGTGCAGGATGGGACTTGAGAAAAGCAAAGCGGTTGTAAAGGGTGATTTTTTAAGAGGTTTAGAACTTTTTTTAACGAAAAAACACAAAAAATTCGAAAAAATGAATAAAATATTTATTTGAATCGATAGTTTGAACCTTGCAATTTAATGTTTAAAGATAATTTCATGCAAATGTTGACCGCGGCTGCGTCTCAGGTAGCCCATCCGCTGAGTCCAATTTTGGCATACTCTTTCACACATATCGGCCGGTATCTCACGAATGAATGCATGGATGTTGGCTTCCAGTGCGTCAATCGAAGCGGGCTTGTCCCTATACACATTAGCCTTGGCATACCCCCACAAAAAATAATCTAATGGTGTCAAATCGCACGATCTAGGCGGCCAATTGACCGGCCCGAAACGTGAAATTAACTGTTCACCAAACTCGCCTCGCAATTGCGCCATTGTTTCGCGTGCTGTGTGGCATGTGGCACCGTCTTGTTGAAACCACATATCATGCAAGTCAAGAACTTCCATTTCGGGCAAAAAAAAGTTTGTTATCATCGCTCGGTAGCGTTCACCATTGACAGTAACGCTGCGATTCGCATCATCTTTGAAGAAATATGGCTCAATAATGCCGCCGGCCCATAAACCGCACCAAACAGTGGCTTTTTCGGGATGCATTGGTAGCTGTTGCAATGCTTCTGGCTGATCTTCACTCCAAATGCGGCAATTTTGCTTATTTACGTACCCATTCAACCAAAAATGAGCCTCATCGCTGAACACAATTTTTCGATAAAAAAGCGAAAAAGAACATTTCGAACCGAGCACGAATTTTGATAGTAAAATTCAATAATTTGCAAGCGTTGTTCATTTGTAAGACGATCCATGGTTAAATTGCAAACCAAACTGAAGCTGTTTGACAGTGACACAAGGTACTAAACACACGTCAGCTGTCAAAACCAGTGTTGCCAAAACCAAACCAGCTAAAAAATCACCCTTTAGATAGTATCAAAAAAAGGTGGTACAAAAAAAAAGTCCATGGTATTGATTTATTTATACTAATTAAACAGTAATAATAAAATCCAAACAAAAACAGGGAAATAAAATAAACGTAAATCAGTCATTTCTTGGCTTCCCTCAATTAATTGACTTTTGTTGAAATTTTATAAAGTGCAGTATTTAAAAAATATTTAATTCTAGCTCGATTACAACTAACAACAGGTACCAACACCAAGAGTAAAATTGATTTGTAGTCGGTAAGGTCATTTTATTGTAAAGTAGAATTGTACTCCTAAACGGCATTCTTTTTTGTAGATAAATTAAAAGAATCACTCGTCGTAAGAGAGTGATGAATTAAAAATCAGCATCGTTTGTCCGTTTCGCAAGACTCTTTAACAGATGAATTAGTTTCGGCAAAAATTTGACTTCGCCATCATTGACAGACCTTGGCAAGCTGTCAGTGGTTCGCAAATATCTGGGGCAGGAGCGTGCAAGATTGGTTAAGTTATGAACGGAGGCAAAATCAAGTACAAGCTGTCACCAAGACTAGAATCTATGGGCCTTACTAATAAGCACTTGTTACCTTCGCACTAAATATTTTGTAAGATTTATATGAAAAATTTCTCCATTGTGAGTTCATAAAATTAAGCCTGGACATAAATACAATTAATAGTACCGCGCCTTGTCTTTTTCTGGGCCACTATGAATTTTACTCTCTGACACGCATAAGTTTAACGACTCAGCCGACTTTAAGCGGCTACCCAAAGACTGAGAGAAATCCAGGTCCACCCGAGAGTGCTGATACTTACTAAAAAAGAAAAACCCAATCACCTTCACAGCCAAGTACTCTACTCGACAATTTTGTGATAACAAATACCCATCTACTTCGCTGTAAAAAGCATACCTTCGGGTATCTTATCTATAGAATTGTAAATCATCAGAGATATTTTCTCTTGCCGGAAACTCGTTCAACGAATATTCTGTGTACAGAGTGTAACACAAGATGGTGCATCCCATCAGCAACCTATATATCTCTGGGAGGATGGGAATATTTAAAAACACTCTCGTGTAAGTGAATGTGTGGGCGACAAATTTTCAAACCCATTTACGCTTGACTTGTTTTAAAATTACACACGCCCGCCACTGCTGCCGGAACAATCCAGTGAACCGATATTGACGACAAAAATGCGTAACCCTCCAATTCCCCTCGAACAATGAGCACCCAGTTTAAAGGCAAACGTACACAGACGGGGACATTGCACCTGTCCTAGATGGTGTCATGCTAGAAGACCCCACTTACCCTAGCATATTTGCCTACGATGATGTGCTTCATATTTTCACATTCCCTTGCCCCATCCCCCGACACACACCCCTTTGTATTTATGTGTAATACTTACCATAGAAAGAATGGAAGCCAGCACAGGATGAAGGTGCCCATGATTATACCTAATGTTCTTGCAGCCTTGTGTTCTCGTTTCATTTTGATTAAGTGTTTGTCCTTGGTTGGAGTGTGATCTTGTTCAACCTCGTGCAGGGTAAGGGTTTTCGATGAACCGGAGCCACTCAGTGCTTCACCTGGATTAACACCCGACCGCCCGCCACATGCAAGGAGGCAAATTTAATTTAATTTAAAAAAAATTGGCGAACATATGATCGCATGCCTACCGTTTGTGCCGCCGCCACCACTGCCAGGACCGCCAATATTCGAATGCCGATGCATCAGCATTGCATTGCCCTGGCGCATTAGCATTTGCTTCTCCTGGCGGTTCGCCTCCCGGAAGATGGCAAAGTACGTGAATATCATGATGGTGCAGGGAATCCAAAACGATATCGAGCTGGACACAACCGCGTACGACTTGTTCACGATGAATTCACACTTATCGGGGTGTAACTCGGCGTCGATCTTGTGCTCCTCGGTGGTGTACCAGCCGGCGAATATGGGCAGAAAGGATAACAGCGCCGGGGATATCCAGGTATTAAGTATCATTATGGCGACAACACGCTTTGTCATACTTATGGGATATTTAAGTGGTTTCACAATGGCATAGTATCTGAAAGTAGATTGTGTGTATATGAGTGGCATTGGATGGGGAATTTTTTTTTTATGTCTGTACCTGTCTACGGATATGCAGCATAAGTGTAATATACTTGCGGTGGAGAAGTACACGTCTAAACTGTTCCATAAGTCACACAAGAAGGGGGTAAATATCCACCTATAAGGGATGAAAAATGTGTTTTGTATATTGGTCTCCAGGCTTGTACATTATGACTTAGGTTAGGGTATGATTCACGTTGTCTGTCTGTGGGGCATTTTGCACTATAATGAGGATGTGAGTCGGCTATCTGATTTAAGTCGTCCACCAGTTTCATCTGTCATGTATTGTCATCGGTAGTTGAGATGTTGCGTTGGAGTTTTAAAATGGTGAAGGCCGGCATACTTCGACAACTTGCTTCAAATTTTGCTGGACCATTCTTTGGTTAGTTTAGTTTTAAGGACTTCTCTAAGACACTTCGTTTAGTAGCACACTAACCACTGACACTTCGATTTCTGGGGACTGGGCCAGAATCACAAAGGTAGAAAGTCGGCTTTGCACTTTTAGAAAATTGCAATCGTACGTATTTGTTACGCAAATTCATTTGGATGGTGGGCTGGCTGATTGGTTTACAAAATATTTGCATTCAGTGCAGCACTTCGACATAATGTAGGTCTTTTGTCCTCCCCTGGAATCACTATGACTAGTTACAGAGTTGGTCTTGCCTTAACTGAGGTTCAGTTTACTTTTGCTGGTAAGCCTGGCACATACCCCGTTTGGAGTTCGAAAGCCTCATTTGAAGCTCCCGCGGGTCTAGCTCTGCTTTAATGTTGTTTTGGGAAGGTCTCCAACAAGGTGCTGAACCAATGGAGGGAGCTGTTGGGCCTTTGCGAGTAGCTCATCAAACCTTTAGTAGTCTTCGATTCTTTAGTGGCCTGCAGCTCAAAAGAGAGTGACTTTTTGTAGGCAGCCAACTGCTCCATAGATTTTAGAGAGTTCAAAATGAATTTGGAGTGAAATTTATACTTGGCCTGGGAACACCGGTCTCCCATAACAACCAGTCCGAAAGGGATATTTTGTACCGTCGATGGATGCTGTATTTCTATGAAGTGAGTCATTAAAATTAAGGGGTTGACAAAATAGTTATTGGTCTTGGACCTTTTCATCATGGTTAAATTTTATTTCACTGAGTGCGAGCCTGTCTATTTAAGTCATTTGTTTACTTAAAGAAAGCTGAGGAGTTCGCTAAAGACTGTAGCTGGACAGAAGTATTAAGCACCTGTCAGACATTTTCTTGCTGTGGTTTGATCTGCTCTTTCGCGCAGGATAAGTCATGATTGGCATGGACATGGTGGTAGTTAAGTTAGGCCAAAATACAATTTTTTGAAGATGCAATTGTTCCCAGTAATCTTCAGCCAATTTTTTAGTACTTTTCCTACGAAGACGTAAGCTTGTGACCCGGTTTTAACTTTTTTACATTTGAAAATAGAACTCCTATCCTATTTAAAGTTATTGACCATTCTATCAGCGGTAATATCAGTTCCGTTCCTTGAATTAAGCCTTTTGCTTGAGACTCTTTAGAATTGTTGGTGACTTCCTCTGTGGTTATAAGTAACTAGGTTGTCGAAGAACCCTATCGAGTACCCTTGAGTGTGGAGTTCTCACCTGTTAAGGTCGTCAAGAAGTCTGTGTACGTAGGCCTGTTTTATGGAAGTTTTGGAAAGCAACATACAGCAGATCAAAAAAACAATGAAATATAATGACATCGAAATTTGCTGCAGCCATAGTATTAACCATAGTATTAGTTCTAGGCCCGATAAATTTTGGAAATTTATCAATTCCAAAAACAAAAGTGATGGTTTTCCAGCCTCACTCTCTTTTGAAGGACAACTTACTGATTCTTCCCATACTATTTGTAATAACTTTGCATGTTTTTTCCAATCAGTTTATTCTAACCATGATTCGTTGATAGATGAACAATTTTTTTATTATCTTGATATACTACTCTTTTTAATAAAATGGAATTTTCTGAAGACATTGTTTTTAAAACTTTAGCGTCTTTGGATTCTAGCCTTAACCCTGGTCCAGATGGGGTTCCTTCTATGTTTCTTAAAAACTGTGCGTTTCCTTTACATAAAATTGTATGCCATATCTTTAATTTATCTTTACGTACTAGCACACTCCCATCTGTTTGGAAAACTTATTTTATAGTTCCCATTTTTAAATCTGGTAGGAGAAATAAGTTGAAAACTATAGAGGTATATGCAAGTAATCTTCTATTCCAAAATTGTTTGACTTACTAGTTACCGAAAGATTAAATTTTTACTGTAATTCCCTTGTTTGTAATAATCAGCATGGCTTTGTTAAAAAGAGGTCAACTGTAACCAATCGTTTGGTATTCACGAATTTCGTTATTTCTGAAATTAGTAAAGGTAACCAGGTTGATGTCATCTATACGGATTTTAGCAAAGCGTTTGATAGAGTTAACCATAAACTTTTGTTATATAAACTTACAAGACTCGGTTTTCCAGTCTTCTTTTTAAATTGGCTTTCCTCCTTTCTCTCGGATAGACTAAAAATGTTAAGTTTCGTGGTCATATTTCGAAAAATATATCGGTAACCTCTGGCGTCCCCCAAGGAAGTCATATTGGACCACTACTCTTTATATTATTTGTGAATGATATCGTTAAATTTATACCTGAATGCTTTTTGCTGATGTTTGCGGATGACTTCAAGATTTATATTCATATATTCCACCTGTTAAATTCACACCTTCAGAAATTTCATCTGTGGTGCTCTAAAAGCAGTCTCTCTTTAAACATTTCTAGGTGTTCTGTCATAACTTTTTCTCCTTGTAAATCCCCTGTCATGTATACGTATTCCTTTGATGGTATAGTTATTCCCCGTGTTTACCTAGTCAAAGATTTGGGCGTTTTTTTAGATACCAAACTATCATTTACTTTTCATGTTGAGTCCATCACAAACACGGCCAACAGAACATGGGGAATGTTAAGGCGATATGCTTGTGAGTTTTCGGATGTTTATGTTCTCATGACCCTGTATAGCACTTTTGTGCGGTCTATATTAGAATATGCCTCTATTGTGTGGTGTCCGTATTATAGAGTTCATATATTTAGTAGAATTGAATCTATACAAAAAAGATTTTTAAGATTCGCTCTTAGAGGACTTCCTTGGCTCGATCTTAGCAACTTACCCCCTTATTTATCTAGACTAAAATTAATTAAATTAGAATCATTGGAGGTAAGGAGAACGGTGGCCAGAGTGATATTTATTCATAGGGTTCTAATAGGAGAAATTGATTCAACAGACATCCTAAGTCTTCTCAATATTAATGTTCCTTCATTCGACCGACGTAACTCGGGATTTTTTAGTGTAGGCCACTCTCGTACAAAATACGGTCTTTCTTCCTCAATTAATGGTTTAATGTCAGTATATAATGCAAATGTCGTTTTAATCGATTTTAATTTACCAGTTTCCTCATTAAAAAGAAAATTACTTGAGAATGTACAGTCATAGTTGTTTGCTTTACGTTTACTTTGTATCATATTTTTGTAACTTTAAGTACTAATATTGTGGCCTTAGTCTATGAAAGATTTTTGTTCTTTGGTGACAAATAAATAAATAAATAAATTCAGTGTTCCGCCTGACGGTATGCAACCAGTTATGATTAACTGTTGTAAACTGCTTATTTTAGTCGATTCAACTTCCGGGTTTCAGCTATAGCTAGTTTTTCTATTCCTATCGCATAAGCAACCTATTCGATAGAAAAATACCATCGAAAGTTCTCAATTAATTTGGATCAATAACATTTGAAGTTCGATTCCAAAAAAGGGTTTATTTGACTTGCTTTTTTTTAAAGCCTTTTGTTAGTTTTTGCACCTGCTTTCGGAGAGTCAAGGAGTTTTCTTAAATCGCTTGTTATAACTTAGATTGTGAATATTATTTCGACCTGAACGTCGACCAGGAAACCCTGAATCGGTTGTACTTGCACTGCTCATAGAAAACTATCCCAAAATTACGCATGATTATTCGTTGTTTCACATAAAACCCTACCCCTGATGTGCAAATACATTTATTGCAACGTTTATCTTTTGCAACATCGACAGACTTATGGTAAAATAAATCAACAGGAACTATTCTAAGACGCCGCAGAGAAAGACGGAGCGCACACGAATATCGAACTCACATCCTATTTTTTTATTCTGAAGGACACAACCAACACCTTTCTACTCAGTTTTCTTTTATTTATTCCAAGCACAACACAAAGCCTCGGTGGAATAACGGGAATAACGAGAAAAACGCGTTTTACTTCCGCTTATTTATTTTGTTTAATGCAACTCTCCAACTGAAAATATCGTACAATACTGAGACCATGAAGACAAGGAACCATTTCTTCTTGAACTGAATGTAGGGATACAGAGTTCAACTTGGGAGAACTTTGTCTTCTTCAGCACTTGGGTAGCATTTCCCAAGATAGACGATAACATTCGCAATTTATGATTGAATTTTATTCCGATATGAAAGACGGATATCACACTGGAAGTGAACTGGCACATCTAAGTAACTTTTCGTTTGGAGCTATCACGTACCCATTGATAAACGGATTCATCTGGCTGCAGTCTTCTTTTGAATTTGTTCTCTTTTAGTGGATTGGATGAAGAAAAGAGGAATAAAACCAATAAAACTTTCCCTCAAAGAGTTCTTGCAAAGCTGTTAGATTGTCATAAAGTGTGCAGATGACAGTTTGTGTCTTATCAATGGTTGAATGGAGTTTTCATCGTTGGGTGCTCTGCCATATTAGTGCGTTCGTGCCTGATGCACCATTTTTTACATAATTTTGTTTGAATATATAAAAATGTGCAAATATTTTGACTTTACAATTATAATGGAGCGTATATAGTTCAGAATATGCTAGGAACGTTTCAGGAGCACCTACCTGCGGTCTTTTCGTTTTGTAAAGTAAGACTGGGTCTCAGGTGCAACCCCCGGAGAAACACTAATTGCATTTTAAGATTTTCCAACTGCGCCGTCTCTTGCTAAGGTCTGACAAGCGTCTGAAAGCACAACCGTCCTGAGAAAGCTTCTCAATTGAGCAGGTTGCGTCATAAAATTGTTGGTCCTTTCCATAGACCGCAGAAGTGAAATTCTATAGACTTGTTGTGTCAACTATTAATTTTGGTTAGTGTCCAAATCGGCATCCAATGTCAATTGTGTTTAAATGGAATGTAGCGTGGAACCTAAAATGGTGAAGTGTAAACAACCCATTAGTCACCAAACAAGTTCCACTTCCAATTGGAGAATCGAATCCGTCAAATAAGTGGAGAGTTAAGTGAGCTAATTCTGGAACCAGCCGAAACAACCGGAATAAACTTGAAACTTCTCGATAGATGGTGGAGCGGATATAAAATAAAGTGCACGACTGGGTCGCACGAAACTTTCTCGTTTAGTGCGAGTCTGACTGAAATTCAAAGTCATTTAAGCAAATCTTTTTTTCGGGATGTAAGCATTACTTGGTTTTTAGGGTTTTATCGAAATCGAAAATGGGGTTTTCGAGATATGAGCAGTTTTTAAAGTGAGCGTGTCCAGTGATTCGGATTGAAAATTAAGGACGCAATAATTTTGAAAAAATCAATTTTACTCTAAGTTTGCATTTTAGTCAAAATCATGCCGTTTTGAGGTGAATTAGCGAAAACTATATTTTTCAAAAATTACTTTTTTCATAAATCCATTTTACGATAATTAAGAGAAAAATTGAGATTTCCATTAAGTTAGAAATGACCATATTACCTTAGAAATGAAATTTTGTTACAATCGTATGGACCGTTTTCGAGATATGTCCAAATTTCAAAAGTACCGTTACTCGATTTTTTAGCGGAAATCTGAGTATGCAGCTATGTTTACCTCACCTACATAAGCTTAAATATCAATTTTTTTTGAAATCGTTAGAGCCGTTTTCGAACAAATCAAACTGGTATGAAAATTTTGTATGGGAAGTACCATTAATGTTGAGGTTACCATGCAAAAAATAAAACGGCCCCGAACTGTAAGCCCCCAAACTTTAAATCCGAAGTTTGAACGAAATCCGCTCAGCCGCTTAGGCTGTAGGCCTCCGGACATGCAGACACACAGACGGACAGACGGACCCACTTTTTTGAGTTCGCCTATCATCGTTATGTCAGAATTGATTAACATCTCGAGTTCGAAATTTTGTACGAATAAAATATCTTTCTCTTACTACGTAATGGAGAAAGTTAAAAACAGATTTGAGAACAGAGACGGACAGTTGGTTTTTAAGCAGTGATTGGTAAAGTTCGAAATAGTAAGCGGTTGTGAAGATAAATAAGTGTAGAGTTAGACAGTGATTAAGTAAATCGTTTAAGAATTGTTTTAAGTAATATTGTTTGGTACTTAATAAGTGAATTACTAGAATAATCCATTAAAGTGTAATAAAAGTGATTTTATTAGAAAAGTTCAACAGAATAGTGTTTTATCTTTTCGAATCGCAGCCTAATATCCAAATGTTAGTCTAGGAACTTTTATCTGTCAGTAGATCTTTTGGTTTGCAGCTTAATTGACCTTGAAACTTAAAACTAATTATTTTGAATACCAAAAGTTCATCAAGCACACAACCAACGAACAATTTATTAAATTAGTTCCAGAAATCCGCATTCAAAAATATAAACACTGATTCGTGCCAAATTGGCAGACATGTTCATGTTGAGTTAACCCGTTTAAAGACTCAAAATAGTATTTTAATTGGAGTTATCAATCGATGAACTGACGTTGGTAGGTGCCAATCAAAGCTTTCTCGGCAAGGCCATTCGGCAGCTCTAATTGAATGAATCCATAAATAAAAGAAACCCACTTTTACGTGAGTTGAAAGGGTTTGCATTTCCAATCGATTTCAGTAGGAATAATTGCCAAATTTCTACAGAACACGTTGGGCTCTATAGTTCGCTAAAAATCAATGAGTGAGGAATAAGTTGCAAATTGAGGTGATAGAATGTTGCGTTATACCTCCCTTTCGAGGTATGTTTGGGGTCCATTCCAAAAATCGGGATAATCGGGGGAAGTTTTAAAAATGCAATCCCACTGCATCGACATCACGCAAGTGGTCAATTTCACTGTTATGGAGGTTTTCAATCGACATTTCTGGGAAGCGAGGCTACAGATACCCTTACAGCAGGATTTGGTCGGATCTGTCCGAATTTAACCAAATGCATAAATAATTCAAAAACTACATGCCACGACGACTCCTGTCGACTTTTCTGTGGATAGTTGGAAATGGAGAGATAACAACCAACAGTGATACGCGTGACGAAACATTTTAGGCATTTCCCTTACTCACGGTTGGAAACGTGTTTGGATATTTTCAGCCGAAGAAAATGTTCGTGCATTATTTCTGAAGATGTAAGTTTGTTTAGAAAATTATCCTCAACTAAATCGATATTGCATGCACTTGTAATAAAGCAAATGGGGCGCCGTTCAAGTGAGTTGAACTAACCAAACTTTAACTGTTCACCCAACCGCAAGAGCATTTTTGAAAATAATGCCTTTCAATGGCTTTCTTCATCAGTCAATTATTTATTGTTTATTATCAAGGCGGAAGGTAGCTGCAGATGATTTAAGTTCCCTACGACAAGAGCTTGCGTATTTGGAGTGCCACTGTGAATGAAGTGGTACAAATTTCGATTCGAATTCGAACTATAATGAGCTTGTTCAAATCGATTCCATTTTTATTCCGCTTTATAATGTAGCATTCCACTTTCAACTGCTTAAAGTTATGGAGGGATTTAAGTCTTCTTCTCTTTCATAGAAAGCGAAAGGAAAGCGATATTTCCAACTGAAATTGGGTACATGCGAGATATAAGATTGGATGCTTTTACTCTTCAAAGCGAAATCACTGCGAAGTTGATGTCATATGATTTGCAATTCCAATGTCTTAAACACTACCAGAACCCCTCCAGTCCAATCTGCTAAGTTCACTGAAGCCGGTTAGGAATTTAAACTTATCAAATGATCACCATCGTCACGCAATCGAGTGTTTTCCTATATTCATTACAAATTCGGGAAAATTTAATCACCACTCTGACCCAATATTTGTATAAGTTCAGAATTTTTCAGGTACCCACCCAAGCGCGCAAGCTCTCGTTTTCCTCCCAAGTCCCAAATCTCATTCAGCTCGAGTTGCATCGCCGCATATGCTAGCCCTTCCCAACGCGTTTACTGCCCCTTTTCGATTCATCGGAGTTCGGAATTATTGGCCAAAGTCATGTCGGTTTTTCGTTTCATCTGATAAGTGGTGGATAAAAGGACTACTATTTGCAACCTAAACATCTGAACTCTTGATAGTGGATTTCATGTCACGTGTTACGTGAAGCATTTGTTACCTTTTTACTAACTTCTAACAGGCAAGAAATACAAAAAGCAGAGACCCATCGACATGTCGCCACACCCACTATAAATGTCCCAACCACCTTCCACGCATTTTTCATACGAAATTAGAATTCGACGTCCGATTTTTTACTGCAGAAAACGAAAATACATTCATTTCGTTTTGATTTATGAATGAGTCCAAACATCCACCGCAAACACATTCAAAAGAAACAAAAGAACATGAAACAGTAATACAAAATTTTCCACTCATTTTAAACTTAAATTTATTCTCGTCTCCTGACAAAATAAGTGGTCCGTTAAATTAAAAATAAAAATACCATCCCCGTCCTCAAAGCCAACTAAATGACATTAAATAAATAAGCCATAGCGAAATTGACATCTCTCCGCACCGAAAAAAGTTTATTAGAATGTCCACCTCCCACAACTTTTTTCAAATTGTATACAAGGATGAGTATAATTGTCATTGTCACTGTCATTGTCAGATGTGTACGAAAATTGCAGACAAACACTCGTATACTCACTTTCCCATTACTTGAACACTAAAATTAAATGTCATGGCCATTATTGCAACCATAATATCGGCCATTGCTAAGGAGACTACAAAATAATTTGTAATGATTCTGAAACGAAACGAAACAGAAATAAAATTAAATTTTCAATTTAACTCACAAATAAAACGATTCGCGCGTCAAGTCGATACCGTGGGCGGACGGACATTTGCTCGTATTCTGCGGCATCAAGTCGCACACAACTATACGCTACGATCGTTTCTGCACTCATGTTTATCCCTTGTAATAAATATAAAAGATTTTACCTTAATTTTCTATTTCGCATCACAGAAATAATTACAAGTAAATTGCCAAAAATAGCGGCAATTATTATAAATATCATCAAAGATGCTTTCAGCGTCAGCGTTACGCTATCGATCCATTCGTTGTCGCCAGTGCCGCTGTCCGCCACGCCATCTGTTGCATTGAAAGCCACTCCGGCGAGATCATCGGGCGCCAGGGTGCCGGTCAAGTGCTCGGCCATTGAGCGAGCGGGTGGTCCCGCTGATCCATATATCGAGGATAGATTGAAGGAGGGCGACATTGCTGCTGTTTGCATTTGATTATAGTTCAGACTCATTCGGTTTTGAAAATATTGTTACAAAATGAAAATTTGTTGCTCCAAAGGACACAGTCAGGGATTGTCTTGATTTTGTTCTCTTTTAGTTGCTCTTTCCGTAGTCGTAGTGTTTCTATTTGTCGTTCTGTAGGAAGCTTTTCACTCGAGTATTATACTCTGTTTTTTTTTCTGCTTGTGTCACAGAAATGTGATTTATTTTCGACAGATGGTCTGGGTGTGTTTCTGCCTATTTTTATGATCACCATCCGATCGTCGGCGAGTTCCAAATTTAATCGCTTCTCTAAACGATTCGTGGTGCTGTTCACCTGGTATTTGTGGCTGATGCACTCGACTTGAAGCCGATGTGTAGTTTAAGCACACTGTCACCAGTATGTACGGCTGCAACGACAACAACCAAGACGTTGACGATGACAACGACAGAGGTGGCGGCAATACCAATGAAAGTCCCGTCATCATGTTAAAATTGGCACCGGCCCAAGGTGAACCTAGAATATATAAAAAGTAGAAAAGAAAATTAATAAATGCGCGAATATTTATTTAAAAATTACGAGCAAAGTTAATAATTTTTAAACATAACCCTATAGCGAGAAAGAGATGCTGCCCTGCTTGTTCCGCTGGCGGGCAGTCCTTGAGAACGTTTTTAACCGCCTCTCTATATTTAGAAACATTAAATAAATAATTACCATACAAATGACAGTCTATTTATAGTTTAGTGCGCAATAATAATTTATTTTTGCGTGCAAAAATCATTTAAAAAAATTGGAGCGAATGTGTGCGAGAGCGTGTGTCCCGCTCCCGGTCCTGATAGCACTTGATTGAAATTGATGTTGTCCAATTGTCGTACGTGTTGCCAAAAACAATTTGCCATCGTCTGATGCAATTGTGTACTGCTGTTTTGGGGGACAAACAATTGTCCAAGTTCCTACACTTGTGTATGACAAAAAGTAATTAGATTTTCAACTCGGTGTTCTATGATTTATGTTAGCTCTGAGGGGCCTCACGTCGTCGCGCATCCGTGCCACATTGTTTTGCAAATGAGGGGACTTCACACTCATCTCGATGTTAGCCGCTGTGTTATATAGTTTTGCGGTCGGTTTGATTGCCAAGAGCGATTTAAATTAATCAAAATTAACATACAGACTGAACAATTGACTATTTACCCGAGGAGGAACATGTGTCACACAGGTGAGACAAACTATGCAGAAACTAAAAACGAAAACAGCACAGTTGACGATATTGTTTTTATTTTAAATACATGCACATTGTTCATGTTGAAAGAAATATTTTTGTTTTGTGTTCTTTTCGAATTCAATTATAATTTTTCGTTGAACAAATAACAGTACGGAATGTTTCACAGAATTGAAACGGATAAGCCAATAAAGATGTATGGTTGGAATTTTAATTCCCGTTATTAGCAAAAAAGATATTAAAATACCCGAAATTATATATTGAAATACACACAAAATCGCTTACAACGACATCGGTTATAACGACAAAATTCTTAGGTCCCGGCTGAGCTCCATTATAAACCCATTGAATAACAAATCGCTTACAACGACATCGCTTACAACGACCGATTTTTTTCTTGTTTTGAAATAAAATATTGGTTATAACGACTACATTTTTTCTGAAACGGTAAACTATTTATGGGTCTGTACATGCGATGTATCTGTCTAGACACATGTTACAGCTCACCGTTTGTTGAGATATTATTATTCTTTATGTTTTGCGCTTATTATTGGTTTTGAGTTTGTTCAACAGTAGGTGGGGAAATTAATTAGTGTAAATTTTTCTGTGTGCCGAGTGGTCGAAGAGTTTTGATGTTATTCGGTTTGCATAAAGTTAATTGGAAAATGAGTCAGAAACGAAAAATCTTTACAATTGAAGAGAAAGCAGGTATCATTTTTAGATTGGAAGCTGGAGAGCAAAATAAAGACCTTGCTAAAGAGTATTCCGTTTCAAGCAAATTTCGTTTGTACCGTACCTGGTACAAATAAAAACTATAAAAATAAATAAAAAAATTGAAAACAGATTAATTTACGTATGCACCTTGATATCGGTTACAGCGACCTATCGCCTATAACGACCAAAATCGTCAGTCCCTTGAAGGTCGTTATAACCGATTTTGACTGTATTTCGTTCTGTATTTAGCGTCGGTAATGAATGAGAGGGAATTTTATTGAAATTTTCAATTGAAAAAGTATCGATTAATATAGGATGTACTGATATTGCTGTGGGACTATTTATTTCATTTAAGCAAGTGGAAACAAAAATAATCTGGCATGAGTAGGTACTTGTTTGTGCGCGCAAGCAAAGGACGGACAATTATGCGTCAGAGCAGTTCACCCAACTGGATTTGAACCCGGCCTCAAGCCCTCAAACCGAAAGTGAGGGGTTTCAGCCTTTTTATAGTAATTTTGTTTTAAATCTAAAAATAAAATAAAGTTAAGTGGTCTCCAATTATGTAAAGGGTGTCCCATAATTCACGCACAATTATAATTTTACCCCATTTAATAGAACAGTGATGCCAACGGAAAAAAGATAACAATGTGAAAGCTGACAGTTCGGGGTTCTCATTTTCATCTTGATGGCTTCGTTAATCGTCAAAATTGTCGCATTTGGGGTTCAGAAAACCCACGAGTAATTATTGAGAAACAAATGCATCCACAACGCCTGACTCAGTGATGCCAGATCGTGGGTAATTACCCATTTCGTGGGCATTTTACCTTTCGAAATGAGCTAAAAGGGCGAAACAGGACATTTTTTTATCTCTAAGAACAAGAAAAAATAGTGTATTTTGTTGTTTTTTAACGCCAGGATGGGCAAAAAGGACATTTTTGGGTGTTTTTGACGTGAATCGTGGACAATTCAGCCCGAAAAGTCCGGCATCACTGGCCTGACTGTGCGGATTTTGGGTTGGCGACATTATGGGACAATTTTTCTTCGGAAATTCTGCTGGTCAGGCAGTAGCAATTAATGCTGTTGCTGACTTGACAACCCAGTTTTTAGTGCCTAAATCACAAGATATGGATGTGACCAACATGTGGTTTGAACAAGACAGTGGCACACGCCATACAGGCAGAGAAAGAATTCAATTACTGCATGAGTCATATCCTAATCGTGTAATCGGCCGTTTTTGTGATCAGAATTGGCCATCCAGATCTTACAATTTAAAGCTGGGGTTTGGGGTTTTTTTAAGTCAAAGGTCTATGCAAACAAGCCCAGTACCGCCAACGCCTTGAAAGACGAAATTGGAAGGTGTATTAATGAAATTCAGACACATTTATGCGAAACGGTCATAGAACGGTCAATTTCAATAAAAGAGTACGCACTGCCCAGCAAGGCCGTGGCGGCCATTTATCCGATGTGCTATTCCATACATAACCTCAATCTCTATACTTTATAAATCAATAAAAAATGTAAGCTTTCTAATTCAAAATCTGTATTTTTTATTAAAATTACATTTTGCGTGAATTATGGGACACCCTTTATAAGCCATTTACCACCGAAAATTAGGAGCTAAATTTGACTAAAACATTGACCACCTCCATTCCTCACTGTTTTATTGGCTTTAAGAAGAAGAAGGCATCCCAGAAGGTGGCGTTCTATCCCCTATTCGTTGGAATTGGGTAGTTAATACTCTACTGATACTGATCACTGGAAGTGGAGGGATGCACGGTGATCGCTTATGCGGACTACATTGCGATAGCAATCTCGGGGAGCATCTAAACACTATTGAGTGATCCAGTTTATAAAAATATAAGGCTAAAACTTTTGTCCTGAAAGTCTTCATATTTTTTTTTTTTTAAATACGAAATGCCGAACGGATTTTAATGTCAGAAACTGACTAGGAATTAAATCTTCCTGGGTATTGCTATAGCGAGTCACTAAAAATTGCATACCTTCTATTAGAATTTTCAAAATTTAGTTCTTAGAATGACAACCTCTCCAAGGACTGTAGCAACCGACTCGCCCTTACAAAACCCCAGCAACACTGTAAAACTAATGAACACCTCACACAATACTGTAATATTCTCCATCTGCGCCGGCAGCTGCAATTGAATGTAATAGTCATTGGCAATCTTGCTCTGCAGGACACACACTATACACACTCAATTGGCCGGTTCATTTTTCTTTCGAAACACTGCTTTCCATTCTACTGGTTTCATTGGCAAAATCAAAGCCACAATAGAAAACGAACAAAACTAGGGAATCAAATTGCATAAAGAAACTGGGGAGACCTTTTAAAGGCTGGCCAGGACAACGAACAATAACCGGACCACACATAGCATCTGTAACGAGTTGAAATGAATACTTCTATTGATTGATAGACCTTGATTGTTGAAGCGAACAAAGACAAACCCATGTAACGATAATATTTCCAGACATGGATATGACGGGACGGACCCCATCATCCTCCAAACATGTAGGTCAAGCGAAAAAAATCCATTCAGTCAGTTTGTAAACTCATTTCTATGCCCATTTCTATTTCTATTTCTATTTCCGATTCATTCAATTCGAATTATGTTCCTGAGCTTGTGTGGATGGGGTGAACTGAATACGCAATCCACTATGGGTGGTTGGTGTGCTTAAAAGTTGGAATCCCCACTCGTCTCCCGGAACGACCTTCCCCTATATTGAATGGCATGATGTTTTACGTTCTTTTTTTTCTGTCTGCCTAAGGCCAAAAGTGAATATTACGTCTATTATTCGCGTTATCTGCTTCCGTATGGAATATAAGCTTGATGTACACCGCATATCCCGGGTATAGACTCATGTAGCTACAATCCGTACAGAAGGTCACAAGGGATTTCTCTTAACAGAATATTTTAAGCGCTTAGTCAGAGACAGCAAATATTTGGACAAAAACTGAGAGCGAGCACCTCACATACCTACTCGTTGAAGGGTTCTGTTGGGATTTCCAAGAACAAGGGTCATCTGGCCAATACATTCAATTTTCAATTTGAATTTGAGAAGCGTGAACTGTCACATGCTTAAGTCGGAACATTGCTGTTTTGCTTTATAATAAATCACTTTGTTGAAATCATGGGGTGTTCGTATTCGAAGTGAAAGATAAAACCACAAACAGAATCCGATAGTCGAAGTGCCTCCAGTCATAGCTGGTCAATCGTTTGACCTCGGAATTGGGAGCCAAAGCTGCTTGAATCACTCAAAGCAATCAATAATAAATCAGAAACACCCTCATAGGCCAATAATGTATCTGGGAAACAATTTCCCAAGGCCATCCCAAGGGATGCATTCAACGTCTGTCTGTATAATATGGATTTATACTCACACATACGAGTACAAGTGCAGATACATCTTATGGATCATTTTTTGACTACACCCTGAGGAGCTGGGTTTAAAAATTGCCTTGTCGACCGGATTTATGGCACATACAGCAACCGAAAAAAAATGACTTTAATCAATTACACGGCCCATTGCGGATAAAAATAATTTCACACCCAAAAGTCCAATGACGAGAGTTCCCCTGAGATAGTTAGCAATTACACAGTGGCCCAGAAATATATAAAATTACAACCGCGAAAGTTAAAAATATGAAACCTTTGGTGAGTTTCTTTTATAGGGCGAATGGTTCAAGTGATATGTCACAGGTATCGCCATGAGTACTGAAAGGTACTGTCCTACTGGCCATGTCAATATGGAAGTTGAAGGCCAGAAAATGTTTGTGTAATTCAAAGTCCTTGGCTTATTAAAAGAAAATTATGCACGAATTATTAAATTCGGAAATTCTTACTGAAGCTATCAGACAAACCTAGATGTGGTATTTATAGTATCAATCTGGTCTAAATGTGTGCCTCTGGGAAGCCACCTTACCTAATATAACCTAAACGTAGACATAAAAAAGTTTTATAACTTCGACTGTTACTAAACGGAATAGGTTTAAAAACTACTGCCGAGATTGACTTCGATTTTCAAAGTTGCGCTTAAGTTGCACCTTCTAGCCTCTAGCTTTGAAATGCCTTGGCCCATTAGTGTTTTAATAAATCACTTTGTCTGGAGATTATCAGCTCTATTATGGCTATCAAATATCAATTATTTGATACTTGATAACATCTATCAATTAATCGACAATTTGGTATTATGCGTATCAATTTATATTTTTTACCCCATTGTGAACGCTAATCAAAATATCATTGAGAATGGGTTCTGTTTTGAAGTTTGACGTTTCTAATTTGTGATTGATTTTTGTTTTCTGACTCAAAAAATAGCTCTACCGACCACATTTCGGTCTAAGGTCGTTTTTTTTAACAATAAAAACAAGGAAATAAATTTTATGATTTTATGTTAATAGAAATTTTTAATCGCCCGAATATTTGATACGTATCAACAAGAAATTTGTGATTGATAGAAAATTTGATGAATATCAACATTTTTGACAACCGTAATACCAAGTTTATCGATAAAACTATTCACAATAGATCTTAAATCTAATACAGTTCACAATTCATCAAAAATGTTGATAGGTTGATAACCATAATACCGATTCATTCATTTTGTTGATACGTATCAATTATTATCAAATATCGTGTTGATATTTGATAGCCATAATAGGGCTGTATGAAATATAAATCATAATAACAATAAGCATTTAGTAACTAGTTTTATACAATTCAAAAAGAAATAACTTTCGATTAAAGTTAGATTGTTTGATTTTACCATCGACACGATTGTGTGGGATTCTGTAAATCGAAAGCAGAACTACTTTTGCATTTCCAAAAAACGAAAGAAATCATCAGAAAGTCGTGATTTTTTGTAATCAAACTACTTTTGTTAGTCGGCGCAGTATAGCTCACTGGTTAATGCTTTAGACTACTAAGCGAGGGAGTCCAGGTTCGTTCCCCGGAAGAACACAAATTACATATTAAGGGGTTTTTCCACTGCGCCACCTCTCGCAATATAGTGTTGCCAGAAATTTTCTAACGGAATAGGCTATATTAAAAAATAAATATGCTAAATTATATGGAGGAATAAAACAAAATATGTTAAAGTTTAGAACAACGACTTTATCAAAAAAAAAAGTTAAAAAAAACAAAAAGCCATAAATATACGGATATATTTTCCTGTCCTTTTAGGAAGAATCTTAAATTAAATTGAGCAGCAATTCACGGCTCACGGGCTTGATTTTTGTTTTAAAGGTCTACCACTTGACAGCTGATACTTCAAATTGACAAATTGTCATACAAATCTTTAGTAATGACAAATACAGAAAATGTTGATGGATGCGTTCGTTATTTGTATAGCAAAATATACCACGAAACTATTTCTTAAGATGGGTTTTTATGTTAAAAATTTAAAATATGCCAGATTGCATATAGCATATTTTATTTATACTTATATGCAATTTAAAGTTAAAATATGCTAGATTTAGCATACAAAATGCCTAAATGGCACCACTGCTCGCAAACGTCTGACAAACATTTGAGAGCATAACTCTCAACCGTTCGGACTCAGCTTTAAATTGCATGTCCCTTCCATTCGCCCCAAAAATGAAAAGCTCACGCAAAAAGACCTGTGTCGCCAACTCCTTTTTTTTAACTACTTTAGTTTTATTTTACCTATTCGCTAAACCATTATTAAAAACTATAGTTTGAGTTGCATATTTTTAGGATAATATTCACAATTATTTGGCTGCTTTTCAACAGCTGCAATACTTGAATTCTCAATTTTGCACATAATGGCTTTTTAACGTCTACCTGTATAGCTTGTCCTTAACATCTTGTACTTTTCATAGTTTGTCGTTGTTAGGTTATAATAAATTGGATTTATTTTCATTCAGCTATGGCTGCTGAGTCGTTCTTGAAGACGCACTATTCTGCAGTGCAAACCATTACGGCGCCATGATTTTTTCTCTCTTTAAACACCTTATGGTTTAAAATTTATCAAGGAAAATGAAAAACGTCAATGAAAAGTCTCCACTGTTTCGCTTCACACGAAACGAAAATGTCTACCGTTTTCGAAGATTCAAGGAAAAAGCTCGTAGAAGTAGAACCGACTGAACGTTTACATCGTATAGCACCACATCCTGTACCCAGGGTTTCCCTGTAAACTGGGGATCGTTCAGAAGATCTATAATTTTGAAAAAAGCTAAAAATTGCAATCAGTGTTGCCACAATGATACAAGTGTAGCAAAAGTGTTACACTATTAAATTATTTTATAATTTTGTTACAATGTTACTTTTTTGTTCGCTTTGTTACACTTTTTCCCATTAAAATCTTTTTTTGTTTTCCTCGCAAAAAAATATTGAAAAGTTGAACTGACAGCACTTTTTTCTTTCGAACAAACTTCTACCAATTTCTGTCAATGTAATTTGTTTATTTACACAGAGCACAAGTTGTGCAAAACGTCACACTGCGACTGTGAATGGGAATGGGAGGGAACGAGAAAATACAACAATATTTTTCTGTCTCGCCGCGTCGCCGTTGACAATGTTCTGCATCTCGTGGTAAATAAAGTTTGTGAAATAGAAATTGAAATCTACTTCGATGGTCAATCATTTTTGTTAAACACAAAATGGACAGGATTTCTATAATTTAAATTATAAAATTTAAAAGTTTTTTTCAGTTTGTTACATTTTTTTTTTTCATTTTTTACAGTTTTAAGAAAAGCTGCGGCAACATTGTTCCATTTTTTTTTTCCAGAGTCTTAGAGGAAGGGTTGCAACTAATATCATTGTATTAAGTGCTCAATACAGATCTTGCAACGTCTGTTCCATTTAATCCCTAAAAATAAAAGTAATCAACCTTCAAGAGGTGATTTAACAATGCGAATGTGTTTGATATTGAAGGAACTTGATGTGGAGCAGTGAGCTTTCGCAAATTCGGCGTTCAAGTAATGCACGCTGTTGTACTATTTACCGATCAAAACCTATGGATCTTTCCACAAAGTTTTAGGGGTAAATACTATCGGATTTTTTGAATGCAGTCGGGCAGATTTCGGGTTTTTAAATGTTTTCACATTTATCAGGTAGATAAAAAAAGAAGCTCATATTTATTCCGACCTCATTTCAAGGCTCAAACTATGGGATCGCGCCACGAGCAACCAGAACTACTACCAAAAATGTTTAGTACCTGGCTCATTGACTTTGAAACTGTAGGCTGAGCCATGCTTATGTCGAAATCTTTACCTACCCCAAGCTGGTAGCCGCCTGCTGCTAGAAGTCTTAGAGTTGCGGCTAGTTTTATAATTGGGGGAATTGATAAAGAGGTTCTTTTGTGTAAATGAAGTAAAAACACCCATAACGTATTTAAATGCTGCTTTATTGAGCCGAAAACTTCCAACAAATCTTAAAGTAAAAATAATTTGTATGATGTCTAAGCGAAACAATACAAACTTACATGTCGTCCGGCAGATTAAATGGATTCGACTTATGCCGCAGTATTTTTCGATTTAATTTTACCGATTGCTCTTCCAAAAACACATATAAAGCCATATTTAATTTATACAAGCAAAACAAATAATTTACAATCTGACAGCTAAAACTTTAAGCAGCTGATTTCGAAAATCAAGTTCATCCAGTGAAATCATTCGATAATGAATTCCTTTCCCTCGAAATTTAGAATGTGAGGAGTACATTCGAGTGAAAGTTTTAAATTCGAGGAATACTCGATTCGATCGAATCTCAGAACTAGCGTCAGAGTTGCGAAATGAACTGAGTGACCAGTGACCAGCTCTTCATTCACAAAAATTGTGTACCACGCCCAATTTTTTTTTAAAGAAAGAATAAATTCTACAATTGGGAAGCTCACAATATTTTGCAAACTGAAGTCCACTCATTACCAAAACCCATCCTGCTCGATTTCCTATTCCCATTTTAATCTGAAAACTGCTTTGATTTCACATGGACCAGTAGTTCACCTCTGGAACACTCTATTTGTGTGCCTTCGATCCAGAGCGTAGCTGCACCCCAGCCCACCGATCTGCCGACTTCATCCCACACAAAGGACCATCAATTTCTTTGTTCGACTCAGCAAAAAAATTTCAATGCATTTTCCCAAACTTAACTATGCAACTTCTTTCAGCTGCCACAAGTTGAATGTATTTTGCTGTTCTCCTGACCATGGCCACATCATTAAATGGAAACTTTCCGCAGTGGAGGGCAAATGCATTTTCTTCATTATCTGATTGATGAAAGAAAAAAGGAAACTTTTGCACACTAACGTTGACCCCAACAACGTTGCATTTGGAACGGTCGCTGTGTGGCAGAGTTAAGGAATTTGTTCACTTGCTTGCATCCCGCATAAAGAAATCCGCAAATTAACAATAAATTCTAACTTTTTCCCCAGCTTTTCTTCGGAGAAATAGAACAGGGGGTACCCGTACCATCACCAGCATCACGTAAATACTCGCCGATTTGTCGGATATTCAGAGCGAAATTACATTTGCGCCATCTTGCGTGTAGTGGATGTGCAAATTGCTTTGAATAATGGAATTACTATTACATAAATGTGAATGCGATCAAAGTCAGGAAACGTAGATAGCATAAATCCGAGGGAAATTTATTTTGCTAAATAAATTGTTCGCCTATTCAGGAGTCAGTGCGTCGGGGAAAGGGCCGAGATTGGTGTAGGTGTATATGGTGTGTTATTATGCACGTCGTAGTTCCATATTAACGGTA
Source organism: Cheilosia variabilis (assembly GCA_951230905.1). NCBI lineage: Eukaryota > Metazoa > Arthropoda > Insecta > Diptera > Syrphidae > Cheilosia > Cheilosia variabilis. Next base: position 2,530,501 of record OX579676.1, on the reverse strand, counting down.
TCGCCTGTCATCTTTCAGGGGCAATTTCAAGTACATGCCATGTATGGCCATAAATTGGGAAGGAAGGAAGTGATGGTGGCAGCCCGTCTAATGGCAGCTCCAAGTCAATGCTATTAGGAGGAATATTTCTCATATTGTCGTCTTGGAATTCCTTTTTTTTCTGTTTTTTTTTTTTTTGAATATATGAGGCGCAAAGTGTACTCGTACTTGGCCGCTGTGTGCCTAGGTCGCCGTCGTAGACGTAGTTGCCGCCTTCATTGCTGTGTGCGCTCTCTGGCCTGGCCTTGTATGCGCATTCACAATTTCAGACTATTACGTGCCTCTTCAACTATTCCCCGTTCTTGTGGGATGGATGGAGGACGAATGGGGCAATTTTATTACACTCAAGTTTTCTTTCGCACAAAATGTCTCCTCCAGACAAGAGTAAATGTGTATACACCCATATATGGCAGTTTGTCATGGTGTACGTACAGTCATGACCTGGACGCCGGGTCATAATGCTGAATGTACGATTTGCAACCTGCACTAATTGACATGAGCCCTTTCCAACTAACGCCAATCGTCGCAGCACATGCTTGTCGAATGCAGTGAATGGAAATAAATGTAGCTTCTTCAGGATCTCATAATAACATTACAGTTTATTTTAACGAAGTAGGAAAATATATCGCACAGACCTATAGCGCGAATAACAAAGAGAATATTACTCGAATCAACTGATGGAATGATCAGTTCATTTTTCTGTGCCGGATACGACAGTATTGGATTTTGATTTGTGCTGATTGGCGTTCATTCACTGCCATTTCAAACGAAGTAAACACGCTTGGTGCTCCCCCAACCATAGCCATAGGATCATTCTTAAGGCAACTGGGGGATTAATGGGTAACACGGTACACGGATCATCAAATGTTAGTACGTGGAAACAGACCTGAATGAAGTTAAGTCAGTCACAAACTTGCGTTCGACTGAAACACCACAATTCTTTTGAAATAAGTTCACAAGACTTTCTGGAATATGTGCATTATTGTGCATATGATATTCGTGCTGTGCTTCTTATCTCACTTTTTGTAGCGCAAAAAACTTATCAGTCTCAAAATAATACGTAATTCAAAAATAAACCAGCAGATGACCTTTCTTAAAATATAACTGCTAACTTTGAGGCTCTCAGAATCCGAGTGTTGTCAATTCAACACCCTCAGTCGTTTGGTATGGAATTTTGAACCTATCGAGTCATGGAAGAGACAGAGTAGTGTTATGAGGTTTGTGCCATTACTTTCGCAGTAAGAATGGAAAAAACTGTCAAAATGACAGTGGTGAAGATAAATTCTCTTTCAGAGAGAGACAATTACGAAAAATTTAGGAACGCTTTTGTCGTAACCCATGGAAACCGACCGATACATAATTCAAAAATTGAAAAAAGTCGTACGAAAAGTTGTTAGATAAACTCGAATTTTTTTTTAAATAATATTAGTTGATTCATTTAGTGGTGAAAGTGATTATCGAATTAATCGAAATTCTTTTTGATAAATCCGAGTAGGTATGTGGAAGACTTTGTACTGACTAGAAGCGAAGAGGAGAAAGCGACACTCCATTAAAAATTGTGAGATTGTTCCTTCATATAGGATACAGCGAGGAAGAATTTAATCGCCACTTTCGCAAAGAATCTCGATGAAAGCATTTAATTTTATTTAGCCGCATGTTGATACCATTTGAATGCACAGGAAATGAAACAACAAACTTCAAATCATCTGTCAACAGTCAGCTGACTGACAGCTTCTCTATTTCTTACGCTGTGTCCAGCGTAAGCACGGGCATGCGTTGCGATGCGATTAATGCGGCCAGCTGTCAAAATCAAACAGATGCTAGCTTATGTGGACGTCCAGCGTAAACACAATATTGCGGCAACGTGTGTTTTGCGACGTTTCCGCATCGCACGCATTGTTTCAAAATCAAACTGATTCGATTTTTCTCGCATTTATCGTTCGGAAACTAATAATGGAGGTTCTGATTCTGATTTCGGAAGTGCAAAAAAGAAAAAATGAAAAGCCTTTCTTCAACAGATATAGGTCCCTGAAAGTTTTTTGTACCATGATAACAAATATCATATATTAGGTTTTTCAAATTATACGTATGGTCAAATGTTTTCGTCGTCATTCTAGCATTCTGGCGAAATGCAGTCTCATCCGGTCGCAATTGAGGGTACAAATGATAAAACTCGCCATAAAGTACTCTGTTTTTGTATATAACATTCGTTTTTTATTTATTACTCTTCTTTCTTAATATTCTTATTTTTAGTAAGCTGTTTTCTAACAGTGAAGGCTTACGGGATGAAAATAAAGTCATTTAGAATTGAATTGAGGTATATTAAAAAAAGGAGCTTTTAACGCAACCCTGCGTGAACGCACTACCGTCTTGTAAGTTGGACACTTCCGCATTCCCCGCACAGAAATGTGGTGCGTGCGGGCATCGCATCGCACGCAAAAATCGTGCCCGTGTTTACGCTGGACACAGCGTTACACTGAGTAAAAACTCGGGTAATATCTTGCTCTCTCGATGACGCTCTCTTTAACGAATTTTTCGGGTCTTGAAACGGCATTGGATAAAAATTCGCAAGAGTTAGTAAAAACTCGTAAAATTTTAAATTGTCTGCAGATGGAGGCAGAACTCTCACGAGATTATTCTTAATAAATGGAATTTCGGATACTAGTCTGCCAGACTAACATAATTCGTCGGCGTCTAAATTTCTTTAATGGTGCTACAGGTATGAAGGGATGACTGTAAACAATCAAATCAAAATTTTAACAGAAATATCAAACTGAAGCCAGAAACGTTGCGCTCCGCAAGGTTTTATGAAGAGCCAAGGGTAATGGATACAAAAATGCAGATAATTAAATTTTCAGACAAAAAGCTTTCACAAACATTCGTATTCGTACACAAATAAGCTTCAGTTTGGCACACTGCATTTTCCAATATTTGCATGATGACAACCCCCATTTCCATACCTATAACAATACAAGTATTTTGCTTGACACCGATACCACGCAGTTGTTTTCCTACAAAAAAGGAAGTGCACTCCATATTTAATTATTCAAGGATTCCATTGAAACACATGCCCACTGGGTAAAAAATGCATCGAAAAATTATATTTTACATTGAATTTCCATCAAAAATTACAGATAATTGGTAGGAACATGTTTTCCTTCGATAATTATCATAATGGATGCTTTACAGTTTTGCGCACTCGTTATGCATAAAAAAATTATTGTAAATGTCGGAGCATCCTGAACAAAAAGTGCGAAAAGGAAATGTAATAAATCCGGCAGAATCCCAACCCTCCCTCCACCAGTGGTGAATGCAAACCCAAACATTTACGCAATAGAATAGAATAAAGCGGGCTTAGCAATATACATTTTATTTGGTTTCAAAATTCGATTTCGTTGCTACAGTAGATTACCGATAAAACGGACACTCACATAAAATGGGTTTGTGAAACAAATGAAAAATTCTTCATCTCTCTTTCAATTCTTAACGACCAGCAATGCCATAAAAAGTATGTGCCTTCAAAGGATAATTCAATTCACCACTGTCGACCAGGGACAATCGATACACAGAAAAAGAACAAGAAACCCTCACATTCAATCGAAACAAAGGAATAATACCGAGGTATTAGCTTTATCTTACTCATTCATCCGAGATAGGATACGAATTACTGTGTTTGAAAGAAATTTCTTCTGGCAAGAGGGTGTAGGGTGGCCCTTGGCCTTGGCTGACGTGTGAGAGACGTGATAGATGGTGTCCAAAACTACATTCACGGTGATTGCTTTCTGACATCGAAACTTCAAAAAGAATGAGAGTTTATGATTAAATTGCAAAACAAATTCCACTAAAGGGTGTTTTGAAGTTTTCCCCCTGAGAAAACGAAGATCAACAGACAAAAAGCGATTGCGTCTAATTTGCTGGATGGTAATTTCCGTCACAAGTAAAGCAGCTACCTTAGAGACGTTAAGTACGTTTATTCAAACAACAAGAGCAGCCACCTCCTCCACTTTGAATACTAATTAGACTCTAAAATGGATGTAATCAGCCTAATTACATAATTGCCAATAAATTTTCAATTTATGTGGGAAATTCCTGGAACTGGAACTCGCCCCTCTCAGTTGGATCGCGCCCACTGTAATTTTCATGTGTATTATGCAATCGACAAGTCGTCGAATAAATAAAATCTATCATGAGGCGAAAATTAAATTCGTGAAGTCGACTTCTTGAATTCAAATTAAGTCGCAAATCCACTGAGACCATGGAAATGATGGTAATACTCCCTTGGGGTGGGACATTCCATTCAGCGGGACTGGGTCGTGTATATCATTTTGACGGTACGGGGGGCCATTTGAATTGCTAATGAAGGCAAGCCAAAAAGGCTGAAATCGCTTCGACGAACGATGATAATCAGTAAGCGCTGTCCTTATTGGCATCTGGGGGGCGACTTACCGTGAATCCTTTCATTAGGAGATATTCCCCGAACGTTTGTGAGAAGCCTTTCATTAGAGACCTTTTCACTGCGCTAAGCTCAAGATGTGTTCCGTTCCTGACTATGTACCTAATTGCGTTCAGACTTCACAGTTTAAAAGGATATTTTTCTTTGCTTTTCGTTGCATGGAGTTACATCATATTTTTTTTTTGGAATACTCGAATTTGGCGCCGCTGTCTACACGTTCAAATAATTTCTTTTGATGGCAAAGTTTGGAATGTGATTATACGTTATTTCAGGACAAGCCCAAGCAATTACAAAGATAAGGACTGCTCTTATTATTCGGAGAGAAAAAATGATGGCAATTAGCTGGTGACTTTAATTTGCTTGGGATGGCTGCACAGCTAATGATTTGCAATTCATTTTCAACTGAATGATGCTAAGTGGGTATGAAATGAGGAGAAACATATTTAATGGACGAATAAGTAGGTAGGGTATGTATAAATTATTTTTTTAACAGGCACGTTTCAAAGGTTTCTGCAATTGATCAGAGTATTTTTTGGCAATTGCGCTGCATAATTAAATTGCCAGGTTGGGCCAAGATATTGAAAGCAAGAAAAAAATTCGAAAGAAATTGACACCACTCATTTATTAAATATTTCGTAGTGTGAACGAGGCTCCCAATACACAATGTCAGTAAGGAAAACGACTCATTTCAGGATATCTTCAACATTAGCTGTTTTTTATTATCAGCGTGATCTGAACCGGATCAGATCACGAAAATAAAACAAAACGGATCATTGAAAAGTTTAATTTTGGAATTGTGGCAACAGTTGCTTTCAAAAACAAAACAGATAATCAGGGTATTTCAAACTTCATATTGCCACCAGCCATATTGCAAATATTTTTCTCAGCGTGACGTCACACAAGGCACATGTCATTACACTTGCAATGTCGAGGGGTGTTACCATATTTGAATCAAATTTGCATAATTTTTCTTTTCAAATACAATTTTTGTGAAACACTGCTAGCACTTGAGTTTATCTTGGCATTTTAAGGTGTGTCCACTTCAGAAATGTTTATGAAATGTTTTTGAAGGAAATCGGACACATTTCATAAACACTTAAAGATTTCTTATATTAAAGCAAAATGTTTATAGCCCTTGTCCCTCTAAAGGCATCAAATAATTTTGATTTAACTGGAAATGAATGGAAAACTTTTCAAAATATTTATATTTATAATATTGATAACATATTTAAAATTTTAAACTTGTTATATTCAAACCAGTTCTGCCAGACTTTAGAAGCCAAAATATAAAAAATCCCACATTTATCCCACGAAATATTAAATTAAACAAAAACATGTATTTCATCAAATTCAGTCTTTTTTGTTACTAACAAATACAAGTTACATTATACATTAACAATGCAAGCCAACAAAAATAAATACATATCAAGATACGTTTGCATATAATACAAAAATTGAAATGTAGGTACATCTTCTAAATTTTTGTAACGTCAAATAAAGGAACATACAATTTCAGTCTGTGAAACAGTTTCGGGGACTAAAAAATAGAAAATTAACGCATTCAGATATTTTGATTGACTTTTTTTTAAACAAGAAAATATTTAATTTGATCGTAGGTTGACAAATTTTTTTATTCTTAAAATTTACCAGAAAGTAAAATCCCTTTTTTTGTTCTATGAGGTTTGAAAAATCCCTTTGACCCTTTAAGCTTATTTCAAGTGAGAAAATCCCGCAAAAAGGGATTTACCCCCGATCATCACTGATTCAAACATGCTTCGCGTATGTTTGTAGAGAAATAAAGGACCGAGGTAAGTTACTAAGGTCATAATATAATCTCCGCCTTGTGCACAATTTTGTTTCATTATCGAAATGAACTGCTTAAGTGAGGAATGTGTACATAGCCTTCAGGTGAAAACTAGGCTCTTTAACTGGAGGGAAAGACAGCAATTACTTCGAATCTTTTAGAATCTTTGTGTAGAATTCAATCTAATCCTGTGAAGCATTCAAGTGGAGGAGACCCAGAAAGATAAATAATGGCAAGCGGTGATCATTTCTTGTTTGACATTCATCGTAACACCCTTAAGGCACTGCCTACTTGAGGCTCTATGTTCAACTGTCTGACAGTAATTTTTTTTATGATTACATTTAGAGCAGTGCACTGGCCTTCACATTCCAAAATGTCATTTGATTTGCGAATGAGTACATGCCCTAAGAAGAGTGAACAAACATGTCCCCATTGCGTACATGTTTTGGTTGAAGATATTATTGCTCAGACTCCCGCGAAATACTTCTTCATCTCAAATCAGTGGGTCCTTGGAATGATGAAGATTGTGAATTTTCCCCGAAATTGAAATCTTCTCGAATTTTCATTTAAATCTCATGTGCTGCAGTGTGCAATATGCGAAGGGAGTAAAAACATCTGAGAGGATATTCATTCAAACTATAATGCTGATTATGTGGACACCCAAGTATAATATACGAACATAGGACACCCGGGCAGAGTGATAATGCTTTGTGGGACAATAGCCTACTTCAGCCGGCTGAAAGAGGTTCTTCGAAATCAAATTTGTGCCAACCAAAACGGACAAGATGCACTTGTTCGGTGTTCATATCCATTAAATAGGTACAAGAACGATTGAATAAGTCTCTGACGAAATGGGAAGGGAAACTGTTGGCAGCATACACTGGTAATATTCCTAAATCGATTTTTGGCTGCCGTTCAAGCAAAGTGGTTCATTTTTATCTATTCCAAAGTGGATGCTGTTCCACTTTTATTTGATACATATTACGAATTATTATTATAGGTTAGCCTATTGCTAGGCAGGACTGATTTTAAAATCATCTAGAATCTAATTTTAACAGAGCACAAATCCAAATTAAATTAGTTAAAAACTCGCAAATTCAATTTATTTGTGTACGGCCTAATTGGGTGTCACAGTTGTATACACACAAAAGATCAATAACAATGACAAGTTGTACCATTGTTTAAGCTGGAGCCAATAAATAGCTGGCAGCGTATGTTATGCTTAAATCAATAACAATTACGGGGCAAACAATTTGAACTGATACGGGCATGTTTTTGCCGTGTGCCAAAAAGGAACGCACTCTCATGTTACGATGAAATCGAAACCATTCTAGGTATGCCTGAGGCGGACAAATTCATACATATGTATACTCACACGCATACAAAAGAAACTATTATAAATACATTTGTGTGGGAAATTGTGTAAGCCCATGGATGACGGAATCAGGGTTGTAATGAAAATAATTTACAAAAGGGCGTACCGCTGTTTCAAGAGTTTAGTTTCCGAATTGTAATCAAAATATCCGAAAGAATTTGCCCAAATGGATAATGAATAATTTATGTGCCTCGACTGGGAGAAGGTTAGGATTATTTATACCTAACCCATGTCGCACAAATCTACGCGTTGCTTGATTAAATTTTATACGTTCGTTTCGTTTCGTGTTTACAGGTAGTGTTCACTGTTCATTTTAATTTGCATTTAGATAAATGAATGTATGAAAGCTGTTGGGTGGTTTATTGTTGGGATCTGGTGGCACCCTGAGTCTTGAAACACTTAAGGTGGTTACATATTATTTATGCAAGAGCTTGGAAGTTGACACCATTGTTGATCCCTGGCATTTGTCAGATCAATCGATCACTAAAGGCAGTTGATGCAGCGTCAGTCTCTCAACCCAAGGAGACAAAAGATCCGGAGGCTTTGTACGAAATCCAATGGCTACTGGCCTTAAGAACTGCAAAATCAATGAAGAAGCAGTTCTAGGTCGCAGTAAAGGACAGGTTGGCTGAGTCGGACGGATGCACCAAGTCACCAATCAAGAAAGGTGGAAGAAAGCATACTCGGAGACTGCACTATTGGACCCATTTATAAAAAAGGCCATCCTAATGTCTTGCAAGAGCTATCGCTCCATATTCCTTATTAATGTGGCATACTGTGCTATAAGGCGTTCTGCAGCCCGACAATTTGCACGAACCAGTGTGGTTTTTCCCCACAGATCAAGTGCTCATACTGAGGCAAAAAGACTAATATGTTCTGAGTCAAGTTGCACAAACTTTTTATAGAATTCAAAGTCGCATATGTAGTGGATAATATATTGCCTAATAAAAGCGTAAAAAAGTAAACAATCTAGTAAACTTAAGATTAAAATACAAATATTGATGGATAAATCGCATCAAATAACATAAAACATGAATTTTAAATATAATTTTCGTTAGTTAGAAGGAAATGGGATATTCAAGGTTGAGGTAATTTGTGAAGCCCAATTTGTAGGGCTGCTTTGGTGCAATTTATTCCAAATAAGATGGGAAACATATTTGCTTTGGAAAGCATTCTTGTGAAAGGCCTGTGCCGGCCATATTCAGTACGGTGATGGGGAAGGCGGAAAAAGGGAAGTGAACGTTTACGAAGAGGATTAGTGTTCATCGAGATCTGATGATGTGGGCAATCTATGTTCCCGAATAGTAACTGATGAATAAAAATTATATCAGCGATATCACGTCGAGTCTTAAGAGCTTGTAAATCGAGCAGATTTAAGCGATTCTCATTTGGGTAAGCTAAACATGACGACAACACTGACCCAGCTATGCCTCATTATGAAACCACATGGTGAGTGTTCAAATTCGGAAGCAGCTCTTCCAAACTGTTCCAATTACGAGACGAATTTCGGAAAAATGCACTATGTGGGAATCGTTTGGCTTCTGGTGTATACGGATGACACCGAAAAAATCAAATGCTCCTAAACTGGGGATCCTGCGAGTATGCGAAAAAAGGAGACTGTCTTAAGGGTCTTTCACCAGCGCATTGACAACTAAATACGATTACCGAACTGTCAATGTCAAAATATACAGTAAAATCAACATTTTCATCACGGTAAAGTACACGAAGGAACAACTTTTACAAATAATTAAAATTTATTACCGAAATTCCTAGTCGGTGGTCGCAACTTTACGAAGAATTTCAAGGGAAAATCATCTTCACCGATGAAGCGCATTTTTGGTTTAACGGCTGCGTCAATAAGCAAAATATTCGTTACTGGAGAGGTGAGAACCCCCATGTGCTTCATGAAACAGCATTTCATTCGCAAAAAGTCACGGTTTTCATGCCGGTGGCGTCATTGGGCCGCGTTTTTTCGTCGATGAAAATGACAGTCATGTTACGGTAAATGGTATTCGCTACCGAGACATGTTGGAACGTTATTTCTTTGAGCAATTGCATAATTGGACATCAGTGATACGTGGTTCCAACAAGATGGTGCCACAAGCCACACAGAATGAAGTCTCAGTTCGGTGAACGTGTTAACGTGGTCGCCGGACGCCGTGATAGTGTGATTTAACGCCTCTACACTTTAGACTTATGCTGCTACATTAAATAATTGGGCTATGCCAACAAGCCGGCGACGTTAGAGGAGCTCAGAGCCAATATTGAACGAGAAATAGCTGCCGAGTCATCGAGAATTGGGTTCAGCATACGTTCCCGTGGTGGACATACTCATATGAAATTAGTCAAATTCCATTCATAAATATTTTTGTAGTAATTCAAGTTTTGAGATATCTCAAGTAGTTTGCATTCTATTTAAAAAATAAGTTGTCAAGTTTTTAATGAAGGACCCTTTATTTCCGTCTTCGCGGTGAAGCAAACCAAAACCCTTGCTAGTTTCTGAGAGTACCAACAGCAACACATATTTGAGGACTTAGAATAAGAGGCGCTCTCAATATGTTTCATAGCTTCCGTTCATTCATCTAATAAACCTACGAATCCTTGCAGACTTTTACAACGTGTCTCGACGTTATGTGTAAACAGCTCTGCTATGGCCACAGGACCATCTCAGTGGCGAAATCTCGGCTCGGGGCGAGGCTTCAAAAGCACGTTGCCAATTTCTGAAGAAAAATCATCGTGGGTATGTCACAAAAGAAGAAATGTAAAGTGAGAGTAAAGTTCAAGGGCGACTAAGGTGATAAGCGGCACAGTTTTCATCCTCCTTGCTGCCAGAATGCCAAGGAATGTTGTTCACAATATCCCCTGATCCACATTCTATTGCTCAAATATTCAAAACAACTCACACTCTGATTAAATTAATATTTCATCTACAACACACCAAATACCGTAAACAATGGTGAGCTCCCTGGCAAATCCACCACCGCCCACTCAAGTGTCTACGCTTGGCATGTGAAGTGAATTCCTCTAAAGTATGTACTCCTTGGTAAGACACAATTTCCGTGCCAGTTGGTGTATAAAACCATTTATTTATGATCTTTTCGCACGTGGCAGACACTTTTCCCCACCCCGTGTCACAAAAATAATTGTCTCCTGCGTCGCAGCTGTAATCTGCGTTAGAATTAAATTTACGAAAATTAGATACGCAAACATACTCCTATTTCATCGTAATTAGAGCCATAATTTGAAATCAAGAACACAAATTTAGTGTTGACACCTTATCACGAGACGGGGGCGGGCGAGGCGGCTTCATCGTGTATGTCTAATCTGTGCATAGTGTGTATAATTAAATTTGCCAGTTAAACAACCATTAAGTCTGGCACTGTCGAGAGTAGGCACACTGCTTAGCATCAAGCAATCATTATAAATTTCAATGCTCACCTTCTAATTCGTTTTCCATTAACGAGGACGGAACATTTAACTGCGAGGTGGAGGTCCTCGAGGAGCGCAGATAAGCCACTCTCGAGAGTGGCAAGCGCTACAAAAATCATAACGACGACGACAACACAAATTTAATTCAATTTACAATGGACGACGACCGACACGGCACTAATGGAAAAAATCGCATTACGAGGGTTGCGCGACCTCTTCAAATGGAATAACATAGTGGCAGTTATCCGGAACAAAGAAAATTGTCCTGATGATGATGTGGGTGCTCGTCAAGCGATGGCGCTTTGTGCGGGAATGTCCAGAAGATTATGGGTGTCTGTGCATTTGAAGGAAATTGATACCAATATTTCCAGCCAGTCATCCATCCAATAATAATGAAGTGAATTTTCTGTGAAGAGCTTTCAGACAGGGTCGGCTCTATGTCTTTCGCCTCTGTTACCGCAAAATGTGATTGTGGTGGAGTGAGTTTGCCTCTGTTCTATGTTAAGTGGTTCAATCAACGGTGAAACGCTGGAGGCACAGGTGTGTACCAAACAAATTATGGCGCGCTGTGGGGCCGTGAAGGGGTAGAGGCATTTTACCGAAATTGGAGCCTTTTAGGAAGTTTTAGTATCGTTAATCGCCAAAGTTGATGGGGTTCCTAAAGTCCTAAAGGGATGTGTATATTGTTTTACGGAGTAGAGGTTTATATCCTGTACGAGAACGAGAGTATATTTCAAAGTTGGCTAAGTACCTGCCTGGGCGTCGCATGGATGTCTATTTTCTAATTAGATTTCCGAGCACAATACTTCGTTGTAGGTTTGCGAATAGATTTTGCTTAAATTTGTACAGATACAGGACTAATGTGGGACAAATGTTGGTCAATCTAAAGGTCGTTTTTCTCAATCCATACAGATTGGGTCATTAGTTTTAATGCGATGCGTGTTCACATGCACATACAAATAGATTTTTTTCAACCCTCAATTTAATCAATGGACAATGGACACATTTAGCCAAGCTGAAACTGCCAGATGACAGATTTGTTTAAAAAAATTAATGGAGGAAATGCCAGATTTATGTGTTTTGGATGCTCTATCATTGCAATTTCATTTCGTGAGCGAAGTTTTTCGCAAAACTGAAATACCTACTGTTCGGTATTTTTGAGGATAAATTTATTGACCGATCTGTCAAAAATGTAGTTAAATTTGGGGTTCGAAAAGAAGCTAAATATTCCCGGTAGGAATCCAAATGATTTATGGAAATATATTTACGAAAATATTTAAAAATCTGTATGCAGCTGCATAGCAGGTACATAAAATAAATAATACATAAATAGCTGGCGCAAAAGGTCCGTAAGCAGTATCGTTATATCGTGGGAATAATCCCTTTTTGTGGGAATTTCGATGTCCGTAAAGCCTTCCATGGTATAAAGGGATAAAGCACCAAATCGTGGGATTTTCCGAAATCTTACGAAAAACATTCAAACTATGAATTTTTGGTGAAATTCTATCAAAACACCTGTATTTCACCATGATTATCAACACACCGAATGTCCATAAAAAACCACTCTTGTAAATCGTCTTTTATCAACATTTTTTTAGTACCAAAAAATAATCATAGCAGTGTTACAAACTGCAGTTTTTATCCTAAAGGCTAATTTAACGGAAACAAAATCCGTGTAATACAAATTTTACTTTGAAAAACTGGATTTTGACGCAAAAAAGTATCGTGGGATTTTAAAAGGGAGTCTGAGTACGGTGAAAAGGGAAAAAAGGGAAAAATGACCACGCTTCGTGGGATAAATGAAGAGAGCGTGCTAACAACACTGTCCGTAAGGGCATAACTTCTCACAGCTAATCGCAGTCTTTCTCTGGATTTAAGGATCTTCCGGGCCTGAGCATTAGTGTGCGTTCGATCCACATGACCCAGCAACCTCAGTCGTTGGACCTTCACAAAAGAAGAACGCCTGGTGATGTTTTTTTTTTGTATGAAGAACTATGTGAGTGACAACCAGTGGTCCCAGATTGAGGGGAAAAGCACCAATTTTGGCGCTCTTTCAATGAAAAAGGGGACAGCGAGTGGAAAGCTTAAAAAAGTGGAAAAATACAAAATCTCTTTGAAACTTAAATTGCTTTAAAGTCAAATTTGAACGCATTACAAATAAATTTCACAGTTTACTCAGAATTAAATGTCGAACGTTTGTCGATTTGACGTTTTGTCTAATAGGTAAGAAAATCATTTCAAATTCAAATTTCAAAAAAATAAAGGCAAATTTCACTTAGGGGAAAAAGAAGGGGAACTTTTTTGAATTTAGGAGAAAAGGGTTGCCTTTGCTGGTAAAAAAAAGGGGAAAACAGTTTTCAGAGTCTGGGACCACTGGTGTGAACTAGCAAGGGCTTCAATAAAAAATAAAATGATTTTCTATTACAGTGGGTGATCAAATTATTACGGCCACTAGAAAAAAAAAGATTTTTGGAAAAGTAACCTAAATAACATAAGTTATATGTTAACTATTTTTCAATCTTTATTTTTTTGTATATTGAGAACGTCGTATAAACGTATAAAAGACATTTTGTTATTTAAAATGGGCAATTAAAAAATTAAAAAAATATATTTTGTTACCCCTCCTATTGCAGATAAAGCCGCCTTGATGACTCCTTTGGGCACACATTTAATGAATTTCCTACAATACGTATTTTTGATATTTTCGCTTCTGTGCGCCATACTTCAATTAATTTTTCTTAGATTGTAGCTTATTTGTTAATTCTTCTTTGCATAATTAGCCCCCAAAGATTTTCTATGGGGTAAAGATCTGGGGAGCTTCCGGCCCTTCAAGGACCTTTTTCCACAAAAAAAAAATACTCCGTTTGCCTTAAGACAGCGTGCAGAGTCCTGCATAAACAAATAATTGCCGTTTGGAAACCATTCCTACACTTGTGGCGATATCTTCGTTGCATTAAATCATCAAAACAAGTATTTTTTTTTTAGGTGGCCGTAATAATTTGATCACCCACTGGGCGTCAGTCAGTGTGGGTCATATAAAAGTTAAGACACATCGACTTTTGATTCATTGATTGGTCTTCTTATAACCGCTTACTGAAAGTATAAGCTGCTCTTTTACGCGCACATCCTACCAGAAAGGTGTCAACTCAAACTATGCACTTGTACCTATATGGGATAACCTAGAGTTAATTCCAGAAGTGTCAAGTAGAGTTGAACTGTAAAAATTTAGTGTTGACGGCTTTAATTTATATTTCTTCACCGACAAAAACGTTTATGAAGATAGCAGAATTCAGTCGACTTAAGCTACCTAGAGATTGCCACGAAAGAGATGGAAATGCCAATCGTTCGGAGGAGTTTTCATTTTTAGCAACCGACAAGTCGAAATATAGCCCCACCAAACCCGTTCTTGTTAGTATCTACCTCGTCATGCAATAATTACTTATTATAACTGTTTGAATAAAATTAAAGCGCAACAGGCTGCCCGAAGTTGGAGCTGAATATATGCGGGGACCAATTTTGGAATGATCAATGGTAAATGTGTATAACATACATACAAGTCCCTTACCAAAAACAAAAGGAACGTATTACCACTCCAACAGACGTACTTGCAAAGCCTCCTACGAAAAGTGATAGGCGGCATCTATAGACTACAAACCTAATTACGCCAGTCCCTGTGGTTGCGTCTTTCTTGTTGGTGCTAACTTAGAGTAGACTACCCTAGATACTCGTATTTTGCAAGTGCCATTATGAGAGACGTGAGCAAATCTGTTGCCAGAAGATAATCCAGCCATTAGAATTGCCCATTTGTCTTCACGCAAAGGAAAACCAATTTATTACCCGCCCCTTCCCTTCCGTATTCCGGAAATTAATTACGATCTCCGTCAAGGCAACACCACATCCCTAAATACCCCATCAGAGCATCTCCGCACTTTCTCTCTCTCTCTCTCTCGCTGTCTGTCTGCCACTGATCGAACGCATTGCGCACTGCGATTGTTGGCCCTCGATACCGCATACCGCAAACAGGTGAAATTGAATACTTTTCAAATCCAAACGAGAAGCAAACAAAAAATCGTTGATAAAGCTTTCTTTTTTTTTACTTTATTATTTATTTTTCTCGGTCTTCTCGCTTTGATTCCCATCCGCAAGAGCACTGTGGCGGTGGGAGACGGCTGCGGCACCTGGATTATCATCGCCGGGAATGTGGCTTCGGTGCCTAGGAACAGCATAAAATTCGATCACCCAATAACACCATAGTGAATGAGAACTCATCACGTTTAACCTATTGTTTCCCCAAATTCCCATGAGATTAATTGAATTCCATTCGCTCTCTTCAATGCCATTGCCTACGTCGTCCTTCTCGTCGTCGTCGTCGTCGTCGTATAGCCATTGTCGTCGCAGTTGTAGTCGTTCGAGAAGAGGCTGAATCTGAGGACATAAATATTTATGAAAATGCCAAGGAAAATCCGACAGTGGTGGTGGGCGGCAAAAGTCATTGCCAGGCCTCCTCGCACCATAATGGGGGGTGGGTTATAGAGCCATTCATCGAGCACATTTCTTGGTTGGCATTAGGGGTTGACTCGTCGGAGCAGCCAACCGCCCAACGAGATAGCCCGAATCACATTCTAACAATTCTATCCTGAGGCATCGGGTGCTTTGTTTTCGAAACGAAGTAAGACGTATACGTGTAGTGTATTCCTGTATACCGGCAATAAATAAAACGCTTACGCGAACGAAAAACTTGCCACTTCTCGGAATGACTTCCGACGACGAGATGGCTTCATCGTTTCCCTGTTTCGCCTCTTCCCGTCGGAATGAGCCAGACAAAAAGTATACCGCACCGAGTTGGGTAAATTGGAAATTTTATAGTTTGGAAATTGTTTTATGTTTACATCGGGCGAGTGGTTAGCATTTTTTATTCATTCGAAGTGGTTTTCATCAGCCCCGGTGCCTCGTTCGCGGTGGGCTCAGCTCAAGTGGTATGGAATTGCTCAGCATGAATACATAATTTAACAATCGCTCTCGCTCCCTTCCGCTTACACGAGAGGTGGTCCAATTCAGAGGAAAATGACGTTCCAACGGTTATTAAAATCAGGATGCGTGCACATATATTTGTTTCGATCCCTTTTTATGACAGGCTAACACTTTGCCGGTCGTTGCATAGTAATGCGATAGCTACTCCGATTATCCTGCAGATAGTCACAACAGTAACGCGGGACATGAGTTTTTGCATAATTTTTGACTTGTTCACTTCACCACCTGCCGGTGAATGGATGCCGATGCTTTACCATATTCTTACTGAGATCAAACGACTTTCGTTTCGTTTATTTGAGTGGCAGTGACATTCGATGTCGGAGATGTCTCGCAGACACAAACAGAAGGATGTGGACTTCAATGGGGTGAATTGCCAGTGGCAAAGTCAATGTTTGACGACGAAGATCTTAGGAAAGCGGTTAGGCCATGTTAAATACCTACATGCGAACCCACCTCCCAGCAAACAAGGAAGCTCTGAACTTATTCTGCCGATATAATGGAAATTATTTCGCTGGATTAACTATTTGTATAGGTACCTAACCTTTGGGTAAAGGATGGGATATTGGAAGAAATTATGATTTCTTAGAAGGGATTATGAACGCAGCTAAGACGGTAATGAATGGGGATAAGGTTTTCGATGATAAAAACAACAGGATTGTTTGTTATTGAAGGGGATTAACGTAAGCTGGGAACAAGCTACTAAGACGGCTTGGTTGTATATTGTGCATAAAATTTAGCGTGTTCCGAGTGTAATAAACAGGGGAAGCTATGCGGTGGGTGAAAGAGCGCTGTAAATCACTAATTGAATGTAGCAGAACAGGTGATATACAATTATATATGTAAAAAGACGACAACAGTACGTGGCCGGTCACGGATTTAACCAAAAATTTCGATGTTGCAGCGCAGTTTCTATAGCTAGCTGCGTCCAGTTACATGCACGAAGTAGGCTGCAATCAATCTCCAATTGGGCGCCCCTGAGGCTTTGCTCTGGTGCGTTGTCCCCCAGGAGTAAAATATCAATCTGGTGATCTTGCATCTTATTTGTTGTATTTTTTTACCAGCTTACGTCTTTAACAATCAAGGTTATATCGATCTAAACTTGACCGAATATCACGCAAATAATCATTCGCTCAGAAGGATTTCAATAGTCTTCAGTCCATTTTTCTGTAGCCTATTGCAGAAATTGGAGTCCTGTCCAATTTTTAGTTGCTTCGATGGGAAGGGCCCTTAATTTTTAGTTAGCGATTTCCAGGAGTGATGATTCTTCGATCCGATCCTGAGGTAGTAGAAGAAGCTAGAGCTACCGCGAAAGAAGCAACGAATAGTGTCGAGAGCCATTATGAGTGGGAAATCATAAAAATCAGTAAAATTGATTCAATAGTGTCCATGTATAGATCCGCGCTGGGATGAGATCGACTATTGTCTGCCAAATAGTTAGTTATAGGTACTTAAATGCGTCTTGTTCATATCTTTTGAATTCTTTTTTTTTTTCGTCGGGTTTCTTGGTTTTTTAAATAAACTTTTTTTATTTTTATCTTTTTAGCCTATGACACTCCGGGGAAGAATACGAATATTATGACACCTCACTCTTCAAAATCGGTCAATCCGTACATAGAATACGCGCGAAACACATAACCCTCCCTGTGTCCAGTCGGGTAAAAAGCGATTCTCGCTCAATAAGTGAAACTATCGTGGTGAATTCAATATCGCACACTGTGCTGTACGATGTTAGGTTCTCAATTTTCAAACTCCCACTAAAAACATTCACTTGTAAATGAGAACGTGAAAACAAATTATTCATATGAAAATTTTTGAAGTTTGGTTTCACATTTTCATAGATCGAGAATCGAAATTACGGTGAAAGCGTGAGAACCATTGGGGACGTTCAAGTATCTGGTTTAGTAAGTCTGACAGCTTTCTCACTAGATGTATCTCGGTTTTGATTGGGGGAAATCGGTCAGAGAGCAGGTGGTTCAGTTGACGTTTATGGAGGGGTAGCCGACGAATCTAGTCAAGAAATTCGTGACTGAGTACTAAGTTGACAGTTCTCATATGTGGCTGACGTAGAAACAGTGACGTTCCCGACCAATCTAGTTTTTGCGTTCAGGTAAGATCTCATCCAGACCAATCTAGTCGACTTAAGATAACTAGATTCTTGAATGTGGCCATTGTCTTATTATATATGGACTGCTAGTAGCCAACTTCACGTATGTTCCAAAAATACAGAGCGCTACTGTTTTACAGCGGAAAAAAAAAAACTTGAAACGACCAAGCTTACTTTCATTAAAAATTTGCATGAGAAAGTGAGAACTAATGTAGGATTGGTTATTGTTTTCTTATTTATTTATTTACCAATAGATGTTTCTATATTTTACTTAGTCTTAGTACTTACTTAGTTCCGTATTTTACGAAACACAAAACAAGTGAGCTACCTATATGCCCATAAAAGCAAGAGGATTGGTGGCCGGCCATTAGCAACATGCTTTTTAGTAGTTCACAAGTAACTCTAGTTCCTTGGTAAGCATACCAACTTTTCGCACTTCTTGCTTTAGAAGCTTTTATACAATTGTGTCTTGCAAATTATTTAACACCCTCCCAGAAGACATTCGAATCATTGAAACAATGAGAATCTTTTTATGTAAAGTAAAAATGTGGCTTTTAAATATTAACCTAAATGAAATCGAAATCTTGTTGCACTTCATCACTTAACCAACTTTAAAAATTATGTTATCTTGAAACTGTATAATTGTAAATTTTGCTCATCACTTACCTTAGTTTCTTTTCTGCTTTTGATTATTGTACTTACTGTTCACCCCACACTGAATTAATTTAAATAATGTGACATTACCTCAATTTTTTTTTTTTCATTAAAAATAAAATGTCACTAACTATTCTCTAAATTTATATTATTTTAACTTTAAATTGTAATAACATTTACTACATTTAATATTGAATTTTGAGAATAAAGAAATTAATAAAAAAAATAAATTTACAGACAGGGATTGAAATTATTAAAACAATATGAGTTTTAGGCGTAGAAGTACGAAAGATATCCATCTCTTTAAATTCATTCTTCTCGTTCGAGAGTATTAACTGTCCTGGAAGAGCTTCGCAATTCAGCCGTCCGGATTTAAATAAATAATCCGCATAAAGTAGGTAACTTCCATTCGTCACAGAAATAAAAACACACTCACTGTTCTGTTGCTGAATCTGTTGCGCTAAATATTTATTTATTTATTGGATGTCTTAGATGTATTCGATTTTAAAACAACATCCTTAGATAGAAAAAATAAGAAAATAGTCGCATATCTCATGATGGATAAAATGGCTATCGGGAAGCACATTCAGTGGGATGAAATAAAAGAGAAATACGTCGATTGACTATGGTACTAATTTCAATTTCACCGAAGATTTGCCTCCCGCGATATAAGTATTAGTGGGATTGAACGACACATGGAAGATACCTGTAGGTTTTTTTTATTTTAGTTTAGAAATTTTTATTTCGTATATAACAAAATTAATTTCAAATCACTCTTTGTAGCTTTGCTTCTCTTCAATAGATGACGCTCTTTTGTTTACGTGTAACTATGGAAATCAATCTCTTCGGACAAGATGTCGCAGTCGCTCTTTTGCTTTTCTTTTTGTTTCTATGGAAACGAACTTTTTTTGAGAAAATTTCGCTGTTTTGTTAACGTTGCTATGGCAATTTAAACTTGACGGCGGCATGTGCTTCTTTGCTAATCCGCTGTAAAACACTAGCGCCTGTGCTGTTTTCGAACATATTTTCTCGCAGAAGTATATGAAAATGACATTTCACTAGCAGTCCATATTTAGTATGTCTATGGTGCGAACATTTTCGTTTCACTTTTTCACAGAACGAGAATTGACCCCCCAGGTCTGGGTGTATCTAGACGAGGCTAACAAAGTCATACGAATAACCGCGGTTACAGCTAAATTTGTCGAATAAAAACGCCCCTGAAATGCGATCGCCTGACTGTTTGCTAGTCACGTTTGTCATAACAAGTATGCGCTAAATATTACAGAAAAAAACCTTCCGAAGAAACATTGGAAAGGTTTTACTCCTCATTTTCTGGTATCCTTGCAGACTGAGCTTTGAAAGGTAAGGGCAGGCAAATGCGTGGTGTAACTCCTTCTTTTACATAAACATTGAAAACTGACAATTGGTTTAAATTCCTCGTTAAAGGTGAATTTTTTCCTATATGGATACCTGCTAAGGAGAGATAAAAAATCTTCTCACTGGCAAGATAGTTGCAATTGCAACCTACTATTCAAATCAGGCATGTGCATTATCCACGCATAAATCGCCTGCAGGACAAATAACCCTATGAATGTCAGCAGAGCACATGTTGGACATATTGTCGAAGTACTTACTGGACAGTGTCTACTTGAAAGGCTACCAATTGGAAACGGAGCTGGAAACGTCTTCTCCCAACTACCTTCGAATAGAAAATGAACAACAGGACAGGACTTCTTTTTAAAAATCGAAGTCCTTGCCGACATTGATATCAGATGAGTATGAGAGTTTCTCCAAAAAGTTTCCATGAGTGGCAGACAACCCACTGGTGCAATGGACATCTGCTGGGTCTTAGTGAATCCTCCAGCTTTGCGTTCTTTTTGCTGAAGGAAAACTTTAAAACCTTCCAAAACCACTTGCCCCTCATCCAAATTTTGATTATTCGCTTTAAACAAATCAAAAATCTGAGCTCGACACTGCTACAAGCACACTGAGCTCATCAGACGTGAGATTTTGGGGTTAATATTTCTTTAAAGAGAGATATGCGTTCTACTACGTCGAACTGTCTACCACGGTTTTTAATTTTTTAAATCCCACCAACTCTGTTCGCCGATGTTGCGTGCAGACAGTCCCACTCCCAACGGTTATTATCCAATATTGGCCCTACAAAACCACTTGGTGACACTGAAGAGCTCTTTGTGTTGATTTCATTCTCATCTCAACTCGTAGCCCAACGAAAAGCATCACAATGGCCTTGCTTTTCTGATTTTGCACTCGCCACTTTGAGTGGCTCCTGTGAATACAAGCCCTGTAACTAGAGTGCGTGAAAATCCAAATAACTGAACTGAACCGTAGCAACTCGTTAACGCACTCAAGTATAGACAATTCTGGCCTGCTTTCTGTAACTCGTTTACCCACGCTTTGCTGGGCACAAATCCTTGTCTTGGCTGCTTAAATGTTGACTCAATTCGTCTCAACTCCCAATATGTACATCCCATCGGGCAGTTGATTATTTCATGCTCTGACGGTCCACAAAGGACTCACTGCGAGCCAAGTCAGGGGAATAATATAATTACCTCGATCGGGTCCTGGTCAAAGGGAAAGGATATCCCCATTCCGACTTCGTCAAATGAAGTCAATTAGCTTCAAATTGAGATTGACTTCGGACTGCGAGAAAGAAACGAAATTAGAAAGATTGGCCAAAGGATGAAAAGCGAAATGGGATTTTTATCTCGCCTTGCCATAATGGAATGGCCTTGGCATCGAACAAAGACGACTTTTCAATGGGCACGCACTTTTTTGCCCAAGCAGATGTACTGTGGAAATGGTTCCGCCCTCGTATATCATCGCAGTTCATTGAATTTCGTTATCCATAAAGCCCGGTTTTCATTATAGGGAATGGGAAGCGAAACAACTGGATAAAAGGGTCATCAACAGCAACTGTCACATGGACTTTATTAATGAACCACATTAAACTCGGCCAGCGAAGTGTATGGTTTATCAAAGGGATAGACCACTAAGCGACGAACGCATAACCAGAACCAGAGCGTCTGTTGGCATACAGAATGTCCATAATGACCTTCGCAGTGTCTACACAGTTTACCATCTCAATAAAACATAAAACGAAATACTAGATTTCCAAAAAAAATCCATTAATCTTCTCGGGGAAATTTATTTATTCCAGCTTAGATAGGGAATGTTGAAAGCTGCAAGGATTTATGATGTCCTGCCGGCGCAAGAGAGGAGTGCTGTTTATTCCTTTCGTTCATTTTTTGCTTCGTTCTGCTTCACGATTTAATTTGCAGAGTTCCCGTTTTTTTTTTGTCCATATGAGAAACAAGAAATTGTTTGAATGTAATGGAATTGTAAGATGAATGGTCTTGCAGTGGGTATGGTTCGGAGCGGAGATTACTTTTAAGAGATTGAAACATGAATTGTTTATTAGTGGAAAGAACTCTGATTCCAATTATGAGTACACACTTTGAAAGAGAAAAAGAGCAAGCAGAGCAGAAGAAGTTCTATAGAGTCTGTCATAATTATATTGCAATCATCTTTGGCCACTGTTCCCGTTAATTACAATAATTGGACTACCATAGCTGAATTTAAATTTCTGCCTATTTCTTCCTGCTCAAAGTAAGTCCGAAGGAGGTTACAGTATGATTTGATTTGGTATGGAATGCTTACCAAAAGAGATAGTAGAATTACCCCAAACAAGGGCAGTGACTAATATCCTACCACTTTGCGTTAAGTTGTCGATAATAAGTAAACTAGTCGTTAGTTTCGCGGGCAATCAATTACGGCTTTAATTTTTGACCTATCTAACGTTCTGCTAAAATTTGACAGCTGCGATCATCATTAAGCCGCCAAAAAAACTGCACAGACTGTGTAATTCGTCGAAGAAGTGAAAAGTGTGTGTCTGGCCATGTTGGCCGGATACTAGATCTTTGGTAGAAATGGATTTTTTGGTTCAACGAATCCAAATGCATTTCGCTATAAGTAGATATAAATAAAATGTGTTTAATAAGTACGGATTTAGTATCCGGCTATAGAGATTATTTGGTTTATTTTCGTATTTTCATATGAAATGAGCTGTGAAACTAAAGGAAATGCTTCGAAAGGCTTATTGCGAAGTGATACAATCAAGATCGGCAACATGACTTGAGCCACTGAAAAGCTGCTTTCAAATACAACATAACTAAGAGTTATTTGCAATAGAGGTTACATGGGAAAGAACACGAGGAATGTAAGAAAAAAGAGCCGGATCTGGTTTATATCCTGAAGAGGAAAAAGTGGTCACGCACTGGGGCATTGATGTGGCAAATGTAGTTTTCCCATTAAGAAAATGGACCTTCTTTACACAGCTCAAAAATATTTTAATCAGAAAAAGGCAAAAACCCATTTAAAATGGGTCGACGGGTAGAACATAGTGAATATTGTTTTTTTTTTAACAGAAATCCCTACCTTAGCCTTAGAAAAGCTCGAAAGACAAGGTAATTGTAACAGAAGTCAACATTCGACAGTGGTTCAAAGGCTTTCCGACATTTTTGAGTTTTAGCTTATGCCCGAAAACAGGAACAGCCATATCTCCAAAGGGCCACCAAAACGTTTACCAAATGCAAATTGACAAAGGAAAAGATACAGTGTTAGCTATCACGACTGCTCGGGGTGAGCTTCTGCCGCCATTAGTCATTTTTCGTATATTCGATCAACTGCCGATTTTGTCAGAAGCATTTCAAAGGATTTTGGTTTTTAGGGAGAATCATGACGGATACGGAGTGAAATTATCAAATTAAACGATCCATCTGTTTGTAGATGGTCCTAAATCTAATTTTTCTATGCAACTTTGGACAACCCGATAAGTTACAGGTCGGAAAATGAAATCAACTGACTATGTGATTTCTTACTTTAAAACTAAGAGATGGAATATGACATCTTTTTACAAAAATATTTTTAACAATTTGGATACTGAGTTCACGACCACGTCTGACATAACAACTCTGGCGCCTTACTCTGTAATTCGATTCTAAAGTTAAATCATTCGAATATGTATCTACCCTGTCATTCGAAAATCGAAAATTGAAATCCGAGTTTCATTTATCTAGACACCTTTGCTCGAAAATCGAAAATGTTGTACTTCACAACTCTATTTTCGTTGCTAAATACATTCGAATTTCTGAGATTTTATTCGATATCTAATAAGCATCCGGAAAAGTTTTGCTGAAAGCTAAAATGTAACTATTTATTTAAAAAAAAATACATAAATAATATTTTTTGATAAAATGTTATAAATTTATTGAAGAAAACATAATTAATATTGATATGATGATATTTTTGATGACTTTATTTTGTTTTAAAGGGAAATCCAGAAAAATTTCAATACAAAACAAAATCAATTTAAAATTCTAATTGGTTTTATGTTTTCCCATCCGGATTTATCAAAGGGCTATTCAAAAACTGCGAACGCACGGAGAGCTTCAAATAATCCGTGGAAGCGTGCAGCAACCGACTTGAACGCAGTTGGTCCACCAATGCGTGAATATTTTGAACAAAGGATTTTGGATCAGGAGATGAAAACGGAAAGGAAACAACAACTGATGACGAAATTATATAATATTATAATAATTATTTATATCTTTCTTTGAATTCTTTCTTCAACAAGCCACAATGCAACTGAATCTATATCCATAGTGAAATTCAATTATCAACGAATGAATTTAAATAATCAAAAACGATTATTTTACTTTTTGTTGAATTTAAAATGTCATTTTTGAAAAAACCAACTCGAGTCTCGGAACATTTATTCGAAAGTTGCAGAGTTTTCCTTACAACATTTCCTATCGATTCGAAAGTTATACAGAGTAACATTTGAAATTAGAATCGGAAACAACTTTCGAACAGTTTTTACTTTCGAATCGAATTACAGAGTTAGGCCCCTGGTGTCGAATTACCACATCCGTCACCGAGCCATACTTCACCTAATTTTTTTGGATTTTACAAAGTCACACAGTACTCGCTCACGGATGCGGTAGTTCGACGCCAAAATTTGTATGTCAGACATGTTCACGAACTCGGTAGTATTCCATTTTATCTTAAATCCTTATCCTTTTAATATTTACTCATTTTGGAGCCTTTATAAAGGGTGATTTTTTAGCTGGTTTGGTTTTGGCAACACTGGTTTTGACAGCTGACGTGTGTTTAGTACCTTGTGTCACTGTCAAACAGCTTCAGTTTGGTTTGCAATTTAACCATGGATCGTCTTACAAATGAACAACGCTTGCAAATTATTGAATTTTACTATCAAAATTCGTGCTCGGTTCGAAATGTTCTTTTTCGCTTTTTTATCGAAAAATTGTGTTCAGCGATGAGGCTCATTTTTGGTTGAATGGGTACGTAAATAAGCAAAATTGCCGCATTTGGAGTGAAGATCAGCCAGAAGCATTGCAACAGCTACCAATGCATCGCGAAAAAGCCACTGTTTGGTGCGGTTTATGGGCCGGCGGCATTATTGGGCCATATTTCTTCAAAGATGATGCGAATCGCAGCGTTACTGTCAATGGTGAACGCTACCGAGCGATGATAACAAACTTTTTTTTGCCCGAAATGGAAGTTCTTGACTTGCATGATATGTGGTTTCAACAAGACGGTGCCACATGCCACACAGCACGCGAAACAATGGCGCAATTGCGAGGCGAGTTTGGTGAACAGTTAATTTCACGTTTCGGGCCGGTCAATTTGCCGCCTAGATCGTGCGATTTGACACCATTAGATTATTTTTGGTGGGGGTATGCCAAGGCTAATGTGTATAGGGACAAGCCCGCTTCGATTGACGCACTGGAAGCCAACATCCATGCATTCATTCGTGAGATACCGGCCGATATGTGTGAAAGAGTATGCCAAAATTGGACTCAGCGGATGGGCTACCTGAGACACAGCCGCGGTCAACATTTGCATGAAATTATCTTTAAACATTAAATTGCAAGGTTCAAACTATCGATTCAAATAAATATTTCATTCATTTTTTCGAATTTTTTGTGTTTTTTCGTTAAAAAAAGTTCTAAACCTCTTAAAAAATCACCCTTTATTTGTGAACTTTCAAGCAGCTACATAACCACAAAAGTCAAAATATCACCTTTATTCATATGTAAGTCACTTTAAAGTGCTATAAAAATCTCAGCCAACGTTTCACTCTTTTAGGAGAAAAAAATTCTAAACGTTTGAGTATCTATAAATTAAACTGTTAAAAGGGTTCCTAACAGTAGCATAAATTTAACAAACTCCAACAAGTGTAAAGATGTGCCCATCCCATACTCATATATTTACAGCTTCTCTTTAATCTGATTTAAATTCACTCATATTTCCAACATAAAAGGACAAAGTCTTAATATTCGTTTACATTCTTCTTGGGTGTCAACTTTTATAGACCACATTACCAATGGGTGTTGTAAATTACTAACTTGCTGAATCAGTTGCCGGGAACACACAAACCAGACGCCATTTACATTATTATTTCGTAGCACGCAAGTCTAACACTTTTAACAGATTTTGCCACGCGATATATGAAAGATGAGAATTTTAGCGACAGTAGGCAAATGTATCATGTATCTAATATCCCTCTCGGTATTTTATTAGTCAGTCTACGACGTAGGCAGAAAATAATGGGATATGGAGAAAAAAATTCCTTTCACAAAGAAAACCTTTATGCGGAACGGATTATATTTTATGGCCACATGAACATGGTGACTCCCAGTAGGTATATGGGTTATAGCAAAGGCAGACTTGTGCTAGATGTTTCAGATTGGGGGTGTATCTGCACGGAGGCTATGAATTTCGACCGTTTACCAGAGGGAGAAACAGTCCTACAGACATTTACATAACAAAGGCTTGGTGTCGAAATGTGCAGACAGACAGTCAGAGAGACTTTGCACAAACAGTTTTTCTCTTGAAGCGGCCAAGCATATATCTTCACTCGCTTTTGAGGAAGTCCTCAGTACTTCAAATGCGTAGCATAGGACTAGATTTATTGAGGTCTTTTGCAAAGTCCCTTTAGCATGAAGCCATAACTAAACATTCATCTCCCCTGCCCAATGAGACAACGATTGGCAAGATTAATACTTCGATTGATGAGATATCGTTTTCAAATTTATAGGCAGAGTCGAAGTAGACCAAAGAAAGCTGTCTATTTTAAAGTTCTGCCAGGTTCGTCGTTATTGGGGTTCCCTCAACTAACCCACACTACGACACCATGCTACCTCCCTCAAAAAAATAGTTGGCGCAATTCCGCAGGGACCCTATAGGCCAACCCCCTCACATCCATTCGTTTGAGAATCGTATATTTTCTCGGTTCAAAATAGTATTTGTTGTATTTTCTAATTTTACGAGTACAAAAAATGGGTTCAAGAGCATAGAGATCATTTTGCACTTAACATGAATGTTATTTTGTAATGCTCGAGAAGTCGGACAGTTTGATCTTTAATGTCGTTTTCCATTGGGACAAAAAATCAATTTTTTTTTTTACCTAAATCACTTTTCATGTTCCATTGGGTAAAAAAATCATTCTTTTTTTTTTGAATCGGATCACTTTTTGCAGATCTCGATAGTTTTTTTAGATTTACACATACTACCACAAATACCAATATACTTTGCACAACTGTTTTACGTAATTTTAAGAATTTTGTTTAAAAACGAATGTGAAAAGTTTCTTGAAAACCAAAATAAATTGCCATGGATATAATTTTTTAGGAATTATTGTCTTCATTGCCTGCATTTGTATCTACAACAGGGAAAACATTTTTCAAGTCGATATCCATAGTTGATTTTTTCCAAAAACGAATGCATTTTGAACAGCTGATAATGCTGTCAAATAACGCACTAATCCATTTACAAAAGCAGATCAATTTCGTTGCATGTTGCATGAGTCGCGTTAAATCTGAGATCTGAAAAAGATTTTTGGTGGTCCCAATGGAAAACGACATAAGATACTTGTTGCTTTATTAGTATTTTAACTATTTCCTTTGTCGTTTTCGATTTGGCTTTTCAGATTTTGATTTTGATCTGAGATTTCAGATTTTTGCTGCCAAATCGAACATAAAATCAAAATTTTATTGGTTCTTGTGTGTATTGAGTTGGCCGGATTTTTTTTGTTTTTCACTTGTATTGGAAATCAATTTCCACGTTTTTAGTAGCAAGTTTATAGTTACGCACTTCGAAATAATTTAATATAAAAACTCGTTTCCATACGCGTGAAATATGAATAATTCAGTTAAAAAAAACAGTCCTTCCAACTATAAACCGCCAGCTGTGTGCCATACACGTTGGTATTAGTGAATGTGTAAACCTGAGAAAAAAATCAAGATTTCTCAAAGGTGTCTCAGATCAAGAAAAAAAAGATTTTTTTTTATGAAAATTAATCTGATCAAAAAAAAAATATTTTTTTCTGGCAAAATTGACCTTTTTGCCAAATCGAAAACGACATAAGTTTCAAGCAAATTTAACTTCAGAAGTAGGTAAAGGGTTTTTCAACAGGGACGCTACAAAAAAAGAGCGACAGGGACAGCAAACGACGCCGAATTTCTTGCCTCTTTTGACATTTCTCTTCAGTAAGGTTTGCCATTTCATGATGGAAAGATATATGAGCCAACAACGAGTCGAATTTATTAAGATTTACTACCGAAATTCGGAGTCAGTGGCCTCAACGTAAAGAGCGCTACGTCCAATTTATGGTCGTCATAATCGTCCTAGCAGATCAACAATTGAGCGTCTAGTGGAAAAATTTGAATCCACAGGCACAGTACAAAATGTTCCCGTGCCAGTGAGATAAAGAAGTGCCCGTAGTGTCGAGAATATTGCTGCCGCTGAGGCTTCAGTAGAAGAAAGCCCAAATGTGTCTCTCACTCGTCGTTCTCAAGCGTTGGGCATCTCTGTGACGTCGTTGTGGCGAATTTTGCGAAAAGATCTTGGCCTACATCCTTACAAGATTAAATTGACACAAGAACTGAAGCCGCTTGACCACCAGAAGCGTCGTATGTTTGTGAATTGGGCTAAGCAACAACTTGAAAATGATTCGGATTTTCATCGAAAAATCATCTTCAGCGATGAGGCTCATTTCTGGCTGAATGGCTTCGTCAATAAACAAAATATGCGGTATTGGTCAGGCAGCAATCCACACGTACTCCATGAGTCATCATTGCATCCCGAGAAAAGTACGGTTTGGTGTGGTTTATGGGCCGGCGGCGTCATTGGGCCGTACTTCTTCCGTGATGATCAAGACCGGCACGTTACTTTGAATGGGAATCGCTACCGTTCAATGATAACCGAATATTTTTGGCCCCAATTGGATGATATGGACTTGGAGGACATGTGGTTCCAACAGGACGGCGCCACAAGCCACACAGCGAATGTTTGGAGAACGTGTTATCTCACGAAATGGTCCAGTCGCTTGGCCGCCTCGGTCGTGCGATTTGACGCCGTTAGACTATTTCCTGTGGGGCTACGTCAAGTCTATGGTCTATGCCAACAAGCCAGCGACGATTGATGAACTTCTTACGAATATCGAACGCGAAACTGCAGCATTCGAAAATTGGGTTCAGCGTCTGGACTTCTGCAAGCGTGTCCGTGGTGGCCATGCAAAAGAAATCGAGTTCCATACATAATGGCATCGAACGTACTTTCACAGGAATAACGAATTTCATTGATATCCAAAACCGTTTTTGTTTTAATTTTAGACCAATAATACTCATTCCTTCTTAGGGGTAATCCGAAGTCTATTGAAATATGTCTTTTTTATATAGGTATAATAAGTATATTGTAATTCTACCCCCTATTTAAAACTGCACATCCCCATGGCAAGCAATTTAGGACTCATATCCCTTAAGACAAGTAATGGCTCTAAAAATTTTACACGTTTTAACCATTTTGATTTATAAACGAATCTGTAATGTTTAAAATTAAAGGGTAATACTACGTATCCACCGGAGATTAACTGCGAGAAAAATTTCCCGCATAAATCTCGGGATTTATCATACAAAAGTTAATCTCATGAAAAGGGAGATTAGAAATAAATTTCGAATCAACCAGGTTCCTTCCACAGACTTTAATTTTATTTTGTAGAATTAATTTATAATTTTTTTTCAATTATCACAATTTTGGGTTGTTTGATTAGACAATTATTAGTTGACAACATCTGGTGAAACGTCAAATTAATCTTATTTTTTTAGTGGAAACAGCTCAGGATTTATTTGTAATATCTTGCCATAAATCTCGCGATTAGTGCCCGTTGGAAACGTAGCTTAAAGGGGTAATCACAAAAATAAAGGAAACCGAGAGTCAACACCAACCTTCTGCAATTCAAAAACAAGAACAACACAAGCAAGAAACAACGCAACTATGCAAAAGGAAATATAGCCATTGCAAATTCGACATAATATAGCAGTAGCATTGCAAGTAGGCAAGTAGGCGGGTATGCTTGGTAATCGATGCCGGCTTATTGCAAAAGGGATGTGCTGGTAAGGTAAAGTCATACTAAATGCATTTCTAAATCTAGCTATGTGGGTTCTTTCTCTGAAATTGTATTTTATTTACCGAGTCGTATTTCGGTTTAGCCATCGTATTTAATTTTTGTATTATATCGGGAAAAATCGTAAGAATAATAACGAAATCGTAGAAATTGGGGCGAAGAAGGCAATCGGAGCGTCGTATTAACCTTCGAAAATCGTAACATTTACGCTGCCTGGGACCCCTTGCTTTGTAGTCCCACACACTAACCACTGAGCCACTGCGATTACATTTAACCTACCTTTAATTCCACATAATACTTCAAGTGTTATACGATGATTTGCATTATGTAAGCCGACCCTTCATAAATATCCACAGCCACTCCAATTCAATTCGTTTTATTTTGAAACACAACTACCACCATACCTAGATAAATTCAAGCACAAATTGCAATAAATCATTTCGAATTACTTTTCGATTACACACAGCCCCAAATGAAATAAATATGTAATCCTATTTCCGGTGGAGTTTTATTGACTCCCTCTACCCATCCTGAATCAGAGTGACGAACTTTGCCGCTTCCAACGCATCGAACTGCTCCATATAATGGCAATAAAAACTGACGCCGAAAAAAAAGAAGTCCCAGCTCTTCACCTGTACAGAGGTTGATATACTTGTCAGTTAAATGTGACAAATTTTACGAGTTTTTGAATTTATTTTCAACCTATACGCACGAAATTATTACCCTTCACAATTGCTACCCGAGGGCTGTGAAATCAAAAGTGTCGCACAATAAAAGTATTACTACTATGGCAGGTAGTATACTCGCAGGTATACTCTCCACCGTAACGCTTATGATACCTTGGGGGGCAGAAACAGAGACAGAGGCATGACGTAGTGCGAGGCACGGCAAGGAAAGGAAGCAATCTTTATGTACGCGCTGTTCTTCGAAATATTTTGTGTTTGTGTATTAGGGCGTAATATAGGCCATGTAAAGTGGTTATTAAAAATGGATGCTAGTCTGAAAAACGGAGTACATTTCGTGTATGGTTGGGATTCAAAAAACTGTTACGATGTTGGTTGCTCTTAAAGCCCCATATGACCCAGAGGTTCCATTTTAAATATTGTATTGGTGAACGTTTTGGAAAAGTGTGCTGAAATAGGGAGGGCAAGATTTAACACGGTTCATTGGGGATGGTTTTTTTGATATATTTATTTGCTTTGGATGATGAGATTTGTCGATGAACTACAGAAATGGATGTTGGACAAAGTTACGAGTAACGTATGTTTCAAAGTAGATCTTTTTTTAGGTTAGAGGGTTGGCGAGACAGGGGAAACCTGCCCCATCTGTTGTGATGCCCTATAAATGTAAAAGTAGATGTAAAAGTGGAATAATTCATAGAGGTTTGTTATAACGACTGCCCTCGGACCCATTCACTGCTACCTGAATTTGTATTACTATAATGGGTTTTTAAGTAGAAGATAATTTTGTTGTTTGTATAATTTATTTATGAAACAATAAAGTTATAATAATAATAATAATAAGTAGAAGGGATGTGTTCAACATAATTGTATTGACGTAATTATTGAATGGTGTACTGAGATGCACAATCCGTAAACCAGTGACGTGCCGTGGTGCTTTCGGTATTGTGTTCACTATATTTTCTACCGTAGTTCGATAGTGTATTCTTTGTTATATTCCAGGACGCTACGAGGACGTGTTAGACAACAATCCCATTACTTAGTTTTTATATAGGTAAGTTTATTTTTTACTTTTTCTACTGGGAAATAATGTGCTTATTTACAGCAACTCTAAATTGATCAGATAATTTTTAAAGACGCAGGCAAGGCCAACAGAAGACATTGCTTATAGCAGAGCAACCACACAGCCAAAGCTTGGATTCATAATTTTTTTTTTTATGAAAGTGCCTAACAAAAGATTAAATTAAATTTGAAAAATGTGGTGTTGGCCTGCCATAATAAATTATTTCCAATTTATCAGCTGAACACAGCTGCAAAAATGGTATCGCAAAGCAGTTGTCACTGTGCAACCAACCTCTATAGTCTATTCCATCTTTATACACTCCAAGGACCAAAATGAGAATGAAAAATTATATAAAATTCCAGTTTCCGACTTGTGCATTTACACGATCACACATTCCTAACACGGGAAATTAAGGGGATGTTAAATACTAAATAGCCGTGTGACTGAAAGGAACGGCATTACCTAACACGCAAAAAAACGTGACACATTTTTGGTCGGCCATCTTGTTTACGTGGAAATGCATGTTGATATTTTTATAGCGATTGCTTACGAAATTCCGCTTTCCTATAAAACAAAATGGCTTCCGGAAGTGATGAACGGGCAAGTATTTATTTATTTCGTATAACTGGTTGATGAATTGTTGGTTTAATTTACTGAAACTAATTACCACTCTTGTTTCACATATTTTAAATCAGAAATATAAATGTTTTCAAGTGATTGTAGAGATGTTGTTCGCCGGAACGTGTGTTTGTTTCCGTTTTACTTATCTATAATTATGGGTAGAGCATCGATGACACTCTAGGCGTCTGATTTGTGGTCTCATTCTTACGCCTTTAATAGCATTGACCGCGGAAAACGGATCTCTCTGTCCCGTCTCGTGCAAAAATTCTCGTGCGTGATGGTGTAAATGCACTATTGATGTTCTGCAAAGTGCAAAGAATTGTACACAAAAGAGAACGAAGCACTAGGGTGGAAATGGGACGCTGGCTCTGGCTGTTTTATCTTGTACGATCCACATGTTCTTGTTCCTGCACACAGTAGCGCACACGCAAAACAACTACATGTTTGTGGAACGAAAACGGAAATGAAACTACAAGTGCGAACTGCAACGAGTTGCGCTTGCGCTTGATGTAGGAGGACACCACGTCAGGTAGATTTATGAGGAAAAAGGTTTTTTATTTTGTCTTTTTGTTTGTATGTGTGAACACCGATGGGTAAGTTTCATTACCACGAAGTTACTTTTACTGTGAACTGGAATTATTGATACCTACAGGGAGTTTTCAAATTAATTTGAATACAATTTATTATTTTAACATTTTGTGTTGATCTCAACTATTCATTTACAAATACTGATTAGTTTATATCTAAATTATTGAAACAAAAAATGCGTTCCATAATGAACTTAAGTTCAGTGCATTATAATAATAGATTTGGGTAGGGTGTGCAGAGAACACCTGCGCACATTTGAAAGAACGTCACTGCCGTAATCAAAATTCTGCATATCACCAAGTAAAAAAAGGGCAGTGTCTATACCGTCTAGATTAGATAGATTTAGTGACACTGCCACTGTCTGCAGGAGATACACTTTGACAAGAATAAGTGCACATTTCCAAATGCTCATAAGCAACATACTTGTGAAAGTAGCTCTTTTTCGAAACAAGAAGCATGAGCACTTCTCAATGTCGAAAGAAAATTAAATTTAATATCACAATCTCTGCGGCAACTTAAAAAATAAAAGTCCAGTGACAAGTGGGAATTACTTTGGGGTAACTTCAAACACATAACAAAACACTCTACTTCACAGAGTGGCTATCTGGAAAACAAAATGTATGAGGTTGGCATTTTACTTGACATGTCACACTGCGTCATTCTGTGCTTAAGGTGCAATTTATAAATCTATCATATAACTTCTCCCAAGTGAGTGCACCCATATGGTGGACTTTTCTGGGAAAGACAGTGATACTGTTTACCTTCTTCCAGCTGTGTTGTGTTCGCTGGGGTAAAAGGGTGGTCGCACTTTCCGAAACATAGTTTTACCTTTCTCTTTAGAAATATTATTGATGGGTAAACGATGTACAAAAATGTATTTTGCTGAGAAAGAGCTCTGAAAACTTGCCAAACTGCAAATGCATGCCAATGTGTCGTTTGGATGAAAGCAGAAAGTAGGTAAAGCAACAATGACGAAGTTTTGTGATGGAGAGCAAGTTATCCGGAAGAAAATTCATCCACAGAGTATGGAACTATGACATCCGGTTTGGCCAAAATATTTGTTTTCTGAGAGGAAGACTTAAATATAATTTGAGCTTTGTCGTTCGTTGCAAGTTATTATTGTTTTATACGAGTACATAAAATATTAGCTCAGTGAGAAGTAGACGGCACTTTTGGCTTAAATATCCGTTGTAGCAGTACCATAATAACATTATAATTTTCCTTAATCCTTTACTCATAATATATTTTACCTTATAAATTACATAATAAAAATTTGTGTGTGTTGTGCAAGTATAGGCACAACATGGGCACAACTCGCTAAAATATCTGAGCAGGTCTACGATCAGCGTTGCCACAATGATACCTACAAGTGTAACAAAAGTGTTCCACTTTTTAATAATTTTATAATTTTGTTACAATGTTACAATATTTTTCTGTCTCGCCTCGTCGCCGTTGACAATGTTCTACTTCTCGTGGTAAATAAAGTTTGTAAAAAAGAAATTGAAATCTACTTCGAAATGTGATAAGGAGTTATATTTATATAAGTTATGGGAACGCTAAGTTTCCCACGAAATTCCTGGCAATATGATGCCGAGCAAAGTTTCCCACGAACAGACAGCAGCATCATGTTCCCCAAACACGCGCAACAACTTTTATGCTGACGCGACAAACTGTTTCTTATGGAAACTCATTTCATTTTTCATTATCAGTTTTAGTCTTAGTAGTACGTTCGGAAAATAAAGTTCAATTCCTCATATGAGGAAAAATTATATTTACGTGTTTAATTCAATCTTAATTTATATAGTAATATTTTTTTGGGTTGAAAAACAATGTTTTTATTATTAAAATTTTTTTTCAGTTTGTTACATTTTTTTTTCCATTTGACACACTCTTTGAAAACATTTTTTACACTTTTAAAAAAATCAGCGGCAACATTGTCTACGATTTGAAAGGAAAGGGATTAAAGAAAGTTATTATTGTTAACCAATAATGATGGAAATAGGTTGAACGCTTCCACCTTTTGGGTGCAACTGAAGCAGGAGTTAACTTTCAGGGAATTTTTTTTCATTGAGTGGAATTACATAGTTACAAGTACAACTCCTGATTCAAGCTTGCTCAAAATATGGGAGACATGCGCCTAGAACTTTGGCGGCTTTACGCGTAATTTAAATGAGGCGATTAAGAGGTTGAAATTTGTAGCTTTCAGTGAATTTTCGAAACAGACTCATATACAAGTGGCACAAGAAGGATGGAAAAATCGTCAATCGTGTGTTCCATAACTAACAGGGGTTAAAAACTCAGCTGTGCCTTCTCCTGTACATCTTTGAACAGCGTTAATAAAAGACTGAGAAACATCTTGACTGAAAAGTTCTCTTCATCAACACAGCAAGCAACTCGCGGGACTAATATCCAGAGTTCTGGGAACTATTTCTCCTCACCCACCTATTTCTCTTTTTTTAGAAAATCTATTTGCAAGTACAAACAAATGATTATTTTCTGTAAATCCATTTCGAAACTCATTATGTTTGCCAGCACCTACATCCGTTTATTTACAACCGTTACACTGTTCTCATTACTGCGAAATCAAGAGCAAAACGCAATCAACCTTAAATTAAAATTCCCATTCCCGGATACGTATCAAACATCCACATGAAAATGGTTTATGGTCACTTGCGGGCACTTCGTAGCGCTCATAGAACTTCAGCTAGCCACTGCTTTGTGCTCCATCAACATCATCATCGCCATCATCGTCGTCGTCTCCATCCTCTCCGCTAACTAGGTACGCAATCATATTTTTGATTATAATCCGATTTTAATTCAAGTTTACGACCCTTCGGCCATTAAAAGTGATTTTCCGCGGAGACGATTCGTGCAGGTCCCTGCGGACATGTACTCCATCAAACACTTGACGCTGCGCTGTGCAATAATGATGCACTCGACGGAGAGAAGGGGCGCCCATATTGAGGGGTGTCAACACCAGCTCTCTGTATATATAGTGTTGTGTAGTACAGTTCATAAATTCACAATTTTACGATGTGAGGTTTACGAGGTGCTTAGTTAATCGTAAATGTTTTTCAACAGCACACAATCGTACAAGTTTATATACACAGTCGTAGGCACACACGCGTCCCGTCCATAAAGCGTCAAGCGTGCTATCAAGCCGTGTAATTGTTTATTTGGTTGTGAGAGGCGATGATTTGCTGCTGTTGTTGCAGTCGCTGGGTGCTTTGGGCTTGGGTATATTTAAATTTTATGGCCGTGCTGATGATATTTGCAACAAATTCGCGCTAAACATGAAATAACGTCTGCACACCAGGAGCACTGGCGAGAGCCTGTCGAATGCCAATCAAATATAAAATTGATTTTCTTGTGCAAAACGAGGTACCTATTCATTTGTAGTTGTGATTGACTATTTAGCACGTGGTTTGGTGTTGTCTCCCTGTCTGCCTTGGGATGTAGTTTTAAGAGGAAATGCAATTTTGGAAATGAGGTGACATTCGCCGCTTTATTTGTTTAAAACGTTTCATTAATTGTACTTATTGTTCGTTTAGCTTCATAGTTTGAATAGTTTGAATCAACGAACTAGTACCGAACTGCAAACAAAATATAAAAATACCTATTTAATTTCTTTAGTCTTAAATCAAACAGGGCGATTGAATCGAGTAGTAAAAAATTGAGCTCCACCACCATTGACCTCCGCCAGTAAATGGTGGCTACTAGAACGACTCACGTGAGGCCATTTCGACGAATTGAAGTGGATTTGTTCTCTGGTCTTTCATTAGCGACTTGACAACTTCAAACTTTCAGTGTGAACGCACCCCTTAACCGATTACCGAACTGTCAATGTCAAAATATTCAGTAAAATCAACATTTTCATCATGTCGAAGTACACGAAGGAACAACGTTTACACAAAATTAAAATTTACTACCGAAATTCCGAGTTGGTGGTCGCAACTTACGAAGAATTTCAAGGAAAAATCATCTTCACCGATGAAGCGCATTTTTGGTTAAACGGCTGCGTCAATAAGCAAAATATGCGTTACTGGACAGCTGAGAAAACTGCTGCTTTATGAAACAACATTTCATCCGCAAAGAGTCACTGTCTGGTGCGGTTTTCATTCCGGTGGCGTCATTGGGTTGTTTTTGTTTTTGTCGATGAAAATGACATATGAATACCATCACGTTACGGTAAATGGTATTCGCTACAGAGACATATTGAACGTTATTTCTTTGAGCAATTGCATAATTGGACATCAGTGATACGTGGTTCCAACAAGACGGTGTCACAAGCTACACAGAATGAAGTCACAGTTCGGTGAACGTGTCATCTCGACGGACCCGTCTATTGGCCGCCGAGATCGTGTGATTTAACGCCTCTAGACTTATGGGGCTACATTAATTCATTGGTCTTTGCCAACAAGCTGGCGATGTTAGAGGAGCTCAGAGCCAATATTGAACGAGAAATAGCTGCCGTATCGGTCGAAATGTGCGGCCGAGTCATCGAAAATTGGGTTCAACGTATCGACCGCTGCATACGTTCCCATTCATAAATGTTTTGAGTTTTGATAGTAATTTAAGCCCATACATTTTGTTTTGAGATATCTCAAGTAGTTTGCATTTTATTTAAAAAATAAGTTGTCAAGTCCTTAATGAAAGACCCTTTACCAATCACTGAATTTGTATTGATGTCTCAGAAAAACCTTGCACTGAAAATGGAGCTACGTTTGGATTTTAGATTTTACGCAATCTTCTGACTCATTCGCGCAAACGTAACAGTCTTACATTCAAGGTCACTATCACTGTTGCCAGATAAAAAATCTGAAAATCTTGTATTTCCGAGACAAAACATTTTTTTTTAAGATTTTGTTCAAAATATAAAAAGAGCGAAATTTAAAATACAATTTTAAAGTATGTACATTACTACTAATACATAAATCACCAAAATATATATAAAAAAAACTTTGGTCATAAATTAATGTTAATGCTTTTTGAAATTTTGGAATATATTTGAATTAAATTGACTTAGAATTGCATTACTTACCTATATCAAGATCATAGAATTTCGGTTAATTAAAGCTCAACAAATCCTTTGTAAAGATCAAAATTTCAACAACCTTTTCAGTACATACGAAACCATTTTTCCAAAAACACGTTACATCAGTTATTTTATCAAATTCGTTAAAATTCATATTTCCTTAGAATTGATGACAACGTTAGTGAGACAGAAATTGTGCATGGGCTCTGTTCGACTCACATTATATATATAATAATTGAATTAATAGAAAACGTTTCTCTTCAATAGAAATAGTTCTTTTAATGTGCTAGATTTAAAAAGTTCTTGATATCAAAAATCTTGAAATTTGATGATTTCGAGTTAAAAAGTACATATTTTGGAGCTCAAAAATCTTGAAAAAAAAAGATATGTCTTGTAATCTGGCATCACTGGTCACTATTCCCCTCTCAACCGGACTATGGCTGCCCATGCCCAGGCCCACACTCTCTTTCGGATCATTTTTATTTTATAAGATGTGGCTCGCACAGAGCATCTTAACAGATTAGTAACTGGCCCGCGTTAAATCATTTATTTGTCAATATGCCGACAACTGGCACGTAAGTTCGTATAATGGAGCCATCTTACTTCACTAAGAAAAAAATCAGCGAACGTTAGCCGCTCTGGAGGATTCAATTCCTATGTGAATTGCACGATGAAATCTTTTCCTAAAATTTGACTCAATGTTGTTCTTGCTAGGTTTATCTCCGTGACGAGTTAATGCGCTTCTGCTCACGGCGCACTTTCATGTCCACCAAGCCGGCAATGATTTCGCACTCCCTCCCCTGATTGTGTAGAAGTATCTTGGAATTTATGCACTGCACATTCACATTAGGTTCAGTTATGCAGAGGGGTGAGATGGAAAATCCTAAATGGAGTATTGTGAATCCTCTGTCAGAAGTGAGGCAGAACAAACCAAAAACAAGTTTCTGGCTAGCTTGTGAATCATTTGATAATCCTATAATGAAGAGTGTATATTAGATCAGATGTTTGAAAGTCTGGCAAAGAACGTTGATTCTAGGATACGCAAAGTGGGGCAGATGTTAGATTAACTACACCTCGTTCTCATCTTGTTTTTCCACTTCTGCATAATCGTTGGACTCTATCCACAAATGGCAGTGTTCTGTGATCCGAATTAGTGCCAGGAACCTCTTCGCTCTCTTTTTGTATAATCTTGCTCAGAGCGTATGAGAGGTGGCACAGTTCTTTTTATTATGTCGTTGACTGTTATTTGCTTTTCACTACTTTTCAACGCAAACTTTTACTAAGAAAGACAAGATTTATCTTTACTATAGTCCGTCCCGCTCTTATTCAACTGCTTTCGGCAGTTCGTATCTTCTGCTGGGGGTGTGAAACCAAATATACACATCTTATTAAAAACAGCTATCATCGAGAGAAGGCATCCTTTTTTTTTAACTCAAATGAGTAACAAAAGAACGTAACTGTCTATGCACGATTTTTTGGAAACATCAATCAATGGTAACCCTTAGCTGCCGACAGACACATCTGCGAAACATCTTCCAAACTGTACAAAAAGTTTGTCGTAACATCCGAATAACCATTCTGCGGTCGCCATATTCAAATATACACTCAAATCTTATTAAAAGTAAAACACATATAAGTCGGAAACACAAAACAAGTTGATGCCATGACAGACGTTACAGATTTAACAACAACCACCACCGGTTAACCTGCGGAGAAAACGTATTTCAGGTGCTTTGCAAAATTCTTGGCTCTGTCACTGTGGAACCTGGAAACTTGTAAAATCAACGGAGGTGTTGGCGGTAAATGTGTTCGTGACATTTTTCGTGAATGGGCGTCACGAAGTTGCAGCGCAAATGTGGTCCAAGTGCGGCATCAAGGAAATTTTAATTGGAAGAGCGGATTGGAAACCAATTTGGTTTTCGGGGAATTTCGGTTGGTGAAAGCTGGCTGTGTAGTAATTTTTCAAACGGATCCTATTAGACTCAGTAACATCGGTGTTAAGCTTTTCTTTACAATAAGTGTACGATAAAATGAAATAGCTTTAATTTGAGACCACTTATTCATTAGGAGACTTCGATTGGCGCTAGTAACGGACGCTTTGTGAATTGACAACGAAATACAAGATTCATTTCCTGATAGTAAAACAACAGAATAAGAATAACCTTCCTACGGGGAGGGGAACTGGCTGCCAGAACACAAAGCTCAATACTTCCTAAATTAGAACTTGAAAACAATTTCCTAACAAAAATCGTCAGGGGAAACCCATGTCAAGCTGGAATAGGTGTTACTTACTCACCGTTTTTTCCAATTGAAAGATCCGACTGATGCTCTTCTGACACGCAGCACCCAGGGCTACGAATTAAGACAGGTTGTTTGTGAAACTTACTTCGTATGAGAGAAGACTTTTCAGGAAAGCCTTGAGCAAGGGTTTTGATAATTAAGGCGCTGTGTCATTCCACACTAACATTTTAAGTTACGGATTGATTACTATTTTTTCGCTGTAGATATTCTAACGCAAAATTGTAACAAAAAGTAACATAATATAAAAGTTCTTGTAGTTCGTTGTAACTTTGACCGATGTTTTAATAATAGTGTATTTTTTTTAAATTAAGTTATTGATAAGTAAACGTTATAATTAGGTACCTAAATGATGGGATTTAGATCTAACTAAATATATGCGAGCCCATATAGGCTGCTACGGAACCCTTCATGGGCGAGTCCGACTCGCACTTGGCCGCTTTTTTTATTTTTATATTTGATTTGATTGAATGAAAGGTAAATTGCGGTTTACGATTTATGACGTATTAAAAAAAACTACTTACTAGATCTCGTTCAAGCCACGGTGGAAGTTTGCGTGGTAATGTACATCATATATTTTTTTTTAGTTTTATCATTCTCTTATTTTAGAAATTATAGGGGGGGCACACATTTTACTACTTTGGAAGTGTCTCTCGCGCAAAATATTCAGTTTAGAAAAAAATTATATTAGAAACCTCAATATCATTTTTGAAGACCTATCCAAAAAATTTGGAATTTTATTAGTGGGCATATTAATAATTGCAGTTTCTCGGGTCAATCTGAGCATATAACTGACCTTGGTCATATTTCCGTGACAAATGATGAAATCCTCTCTGAATTGTCATATATAGATTCGAGTATCAGTGTAGCACCCGATAACTATCCACCATTGTTATTTAAAAATTGCAAATTTAGCCTAGTTGATCCACTAAGGATTATATTTAATTTATCCTTATCTACTGGCGAGTTTCTTGACTGTTGGAAATTTTCGCTCATAACTCCAATTTTTAAATCGGGTTCTAAGAGATGTATCGAGAATTATAGACCTATAGCAAAGCTGCAACTGTTTCCTAAAGTATTCGAGGCGGCTGTTAAAAAAAGGTTGTACTCAGTTGTTCGCAACTTTATTTCTGAATTTCAGCACGGGTTTGCAAGTGGTAGGTCAACCGCTACAAACTTGGTTATTCTTACCAAGTACTGTCTAGAAAATATTGAAAAACGTCTCCAAGTAGATTGCGTATATACTGATTTTTCAAAAGCCTTCGATCGTGTGCAGCACAATGTTCTTTTAAATAAACTTAAACTTTTTGGAATTCATTCTAGTTTTTTAAAATGGATTGGAAATTATTTGATCAATCGCAAACAATTTTTCGGGTGTTCCCCAAGGAAGTCATATTGGTCCTCTTCTATTTCTGCTTTTTATCAATGACTTACCCTCTTTCGTATCAAGCTCAAAATGTCTTTTGTACGCAGATGATCTAAAAATCTACAAGACAATAAACTGTTTGTCAGATGTCTTAGCGTTACAAAATGATTTAAACCGTTTAAATAATTGGTATGTTCTAAATGGCCTTTATTTTAATATTAAGAAATGTTCGGTTCTTACTTTTAGTAGAAAAAAGTTCCCTATATTTTTTAATTATAAAATACAAAACACAACACAGTAGAGTTTCAGACCAAAAAGACTTGGGGTCATTTTTGACACTCAACTAAACTTTTCTTTGCATATTGACTATATAGTTGGCAGACCTAATCAAATGCTAGGTTTCATTTTTCGAAACTCTAAAGATTTTAATGATCCATATACACTTAACTTAACTCTCTATAATACTTTGATTCGTTCGATATTGGAATACTGCTGTGTTGTTTGGAATCCTTTTTACCGCAATGCTGAATCTCGCATAGAGAAAATTCAAAGAAGGTTTACTAGGTATGCTCTAAGAAAGTTCGACTGGAATAATAATCTTTCAACCTACGACGATAGAAGTTCCTTATTAAATTTGAAACCTATTGTTTTTTTTCTATTTTTGTGTGAAAGTCTTAATACAGAACAGAATACATCTACTTACCAAGTTTCAACAGAATAGTTCTTATAGTTTTGGAAAAAAGTGGCTGTGACATTCGGACGGACAGACAGACAGACATGAGGAATCCATAAGGGTTCCGTTTTTTGCCATTTGGCTACGGAACCCTAAAAAGTCTATAACTGCGGGGAATGGCCTAAGTTCTCTAGCTCTCATCCCAAATTCGGTTGGCTCGTTTTCGCAAGCTCATAGCTCATACAGTGCTACTACTAAGTTGGTAAGTTCAAATTTTGATTGAGAATCAGTGCGAACTGAATTTTCCCTATGCAACACATCGTCCTTTCGCAAAGCCTTAAATATCTCTTATGACGAAATTTGTCCACCATTCGTGCAAACAGTTGAAGTAAAGGTCAAATCATTAAAAACATAACATTGTAGGTTGCCTTTTGCTATTCAAACTTGGCATTAGAGGTTAAAGCTGTTCGTAAATGGACCTCTCACCGGTTCAGTTCTTCCCGTGGTGAAAGGTTGTCTTATTTGTGCATTTGAAGCACTAATTTTTAGGAAGTCGATTTAATATTTTCTTAAGAACACGCCAGTGTAGTCAACTTTATCTTAAGAAAAGCGTACAGCTTCTGACCAAATTTTAATTAAAATCCTTCCTTCAATTTATGAAGCACTTTCTCACAAAGCAATTGCCACATCATCAACTCTTATTACATTTTTGTTATTAATATCCTGCATTTCTTCAGGCCGGGGCTCTTAATCCCCCTCGTTAACAGGTGCTCTGCTCTTACAAACAATCAGGCTCTCATTTCAATTATCAATGCCAGCTTCCTTACTCGGCACAGGAGTAATGCCTCACAACAATCAATCACGGTATTGTAATTAAAAAATGTAAAGCAATACAG
Source organism: Cheilosia variabilis (assembly GCA_951230905.1). Lineage (NCBI taxonomy): Eukaryota > Metazoa > Arthropoda > Insecta > Diptera > Syrphidae > Cheilosia > Cheilosia variabilis. The sequence continues at coordinate 2,486,883 of OX579676.1, read as the reverse complement.
AAGTTTTTGTTTTTCATCTTTCATTGCAGGAGTACAACTTCCATTTAATTAAAACGCAACCATCCCTCCGCTATAAACGAAAGAACAATCAACAAGGCCTTGAACAACAGTTCTATTGAATTCAATTCAATTTCAATTTTCGTCAATCATTTTGCACAGCACCGTATTAAACAATTAACCAATTAGCACCGATAAAACATCCGGCGAAGAATTCATTTCAATTCAACAACAAAATAAACTGGCCAAAAAGGAATAAATTGGCATTAAAACAATTTAATTAGCGAGAACACTGAATGAGAGTCATGTGGAATACCGAGTGCGGAATAGCATAGCACGCGCGCCGGCCCGTGTATTTCCGAAATGAGAAGTCAAAAATGTCAATCTGTAATGCTCCGACGAATGTGACACAGGCCAAAACCGTCAAACAATGGCTCCAGCGACAGGATACCAAAAGTAGCGGTGTGGGAGCGCACGCCCAACGACGATGACGACGACGATGACGACGACGACGACGAACAAACGACGGAAGTCGTTTCCCTTTTCCTGTAGCACTCTATCTCCGTGAAGATTGCTTAATGAGCATTCCAAGCAGCCATTCCTCGGTATCCCAGTTTGCGGCTCAAACGAACTGGAAAGCTCCCACAGCAGAGAATGTTACCCAACCACCCATCAGCAGTATCTCTGTTAAATCATTCGAAAGGGAAGACAAATAAATTACGCAAACTTGATCCCCATTGCTAAGACTCGCAGTCACAGGATCCCAAGGAAGCAGAAAAAGATGTCAGCCCTCGTACGAAGACCCGCAAAAAATAAAACACGGTTATGGGTACTCATGCGGAGCGCGCACCCCTTTGACGATTTACATAAATGCAAATCGGAATTCTTTCCTCAAAATCTTGCTCTTTAACATTTCAAAGAATTGCTCGCCGTATGGGGGATAGAACTGCCTTCCAAATTAGGCCAGACACCGGAAAAAAAAAAATCAAAAATTCGATGGCCAAAACCCAGAAACTATGACGACTTCAGGGCAGGGCGGCGGTGAAGGAAACTTTAAATGCTACAACTCAAAGTGCTACAAGCCACCGGTAGTCACAATGGAGAAAACTTTCCTTCTGGAGGGGTGTCCTTCAGTTGCCCACAAAGGACACACTATTCCGCCCTCATATGTTGTGTTTGTTTGTCGTTCTGTTTCTGTGCCAAAACCGACAGCGACGACTACGAATGACTATGACTACTTCCGCTGCTGGGACCGAGAACGAGGTCAACGTGAAGTGCGATGTTGTGGTGCTTGAAAGAAGGAAATCGAGCAGAAAGCTCCCTTTATCCTTGGGCACACAAATTGTGTTGAAATATATCCCCTCAAACCAAATTAAGCAACCTAGGTTACATTTCTTTTTTGCGTTTCGGGTTCCCTTTGTTTATTGTTGGAAAGGAGATGATAACTTAAATGGTGTATCCCAAGCCAGGACATTCTATACACCCAAAAAAACAATCACGAACAACTTTTGTAATCGAAATTACATAATTTTTTGTTAAACAAGTAAACGTGCAACACATTGTCCACGGCCGAATCGTGCATTCCACTATCACGTCCGCAGGATGTGGCGCGGGTGGACGAAACCACATAGAGAAAAGAAAAAGCACCGCATACGTGTGTGTTTCATATATGGTGCCGAGTTTCCGTTCTCCGTTTTCAGAGTGAGAGTGCATCGGCCCCCCGGGGCTGCCTGGCTCTGGCTTGGCTGTATATATGAGATACGGGCGCTGCATTTAAAGCAGCCAATGTCAGTTGGTCCGGTACTGGTGCAGTCTCGAGTTATTGAACAGTCACGAGAGGATGGGTGTGAATTGCTAACAGAAATGTATGCCTGCAGAAAATTTCTTATAACGTGCAATTTAAAGAGCTATTATTTCCACAGTGGTTGGATATAATGGATGTTGACATTATTGTGCTGTAATGTCCTTGAGTGAAAAGGACATTCATTAGGACTAACAATCGTGCGCTGTATATAGGAGATACAGCCGCACAGTGTGTTGGCTGCATGTTGGACACCATTTTGTACACAGATTCACCTTAGAGTTTTGACTCTGGGTTAAATTATCTTTAATAGCAGTGACAGATCTTTAGTGGTCCCTGTGGAAAGTGAAATAACGAGCTGGGAGGCGTTGAATACACTTTTCATCCTCGCCTTCCAATCAATTTGAAGTAAATTGTTAACCCATAATGAAAGCGGAAATGGGGGGACTTGTTCCAGACTGTGGATCAAAGTTTCCAAGTGATGTGAGGCATCATTTGCAGTGCAGACTGTAAATTATGTGAGACGGAGAGAAGGGGAAGCTGGCACTTCAGAGATATACAATCAATTCTCGAGCGGGAGAGCCTTCAAGGTGGGCTCTGGCACTGCGGCTTCTTAAAGGAGCCTATTGTGCCTACCCTGGTAGATTCCTAGAGCCATCTTTTCACTCCAGAGGCGGCCAGGAAGACAAGAATCTTCTCTGGGTGTATGTCAGAAAGGGTTACTGGATTGACAATTTCATCGCCAAGGATGCTTTTTCTGAGACGACATAGAGCCGAACATTCTGTGAGTATGTGAAGAGAGGATTCATCACTCTCAAGACAAAGTCTGCATATAGGATCCGGTGAGACGCCAATGCGGTGGAGATATTTTTGCTTTGAAAATTCTTTTATCCAGCCTGACTTTGTCTTTGAGTGATTCATGTATTTAAAGCCTCAGAAGTCTAAATAGTCCTATAGGACCGGGCTTTGAATTTAAAATAACGCCAAGGAGGGCTCCTTGGTTGTGGCTTGGAGCTCAAGTTTGGAGGGTGGACATTTATATGCATTCTTTTCAACTGTAGCCGTAGGCGTAGAACGGTCTACAAGGCATTTAAACGACTTTAGGTGCAAACTGCTCTATTTTTCAGCAAACAATTCAACGAAGTTATTTAGAGGACCACAGCAAAACTGGATATTTTGACGCTCTTCGAAACATAGGTGGGAATAAATGTTGTTTCCGAATGAGCATACTTTTGCTGACAATCAACTTTAACTTTTTATTTTATTACTAGCTGACCCGGCGAACTTCGTACCGCCTAAAATCGATTAAATTAACATCCCTTTCGATAGTTGAATCTCTCTATTGAACGACTTCATAGATTTCTTGATCGTTTTATCCATTAATTTGAATCGAGTTGGTCCGGTCAGATTTTCTCAATCAACCAAATCAACCAAAGCAGAATGTGAGCAATCGGCAATCCTCTTTTCTGCCATTCGACCGAGTACATCCAGAAACGTGATTGTCCAAAAACATTGTGCTTAACGATGAAGGCCATGATCACTTTTATTATTATTTATTATTCTCTAAAATGCCGATAACTCGTATAACCAATTCACATACAAAGACCGTATATACATACAAACCTTGGTACGTCACCTTTCGCTTGAATTTTCTAAAAAACAAAATCGATTCACACTTAAGAGAACGTCAATTATTCAAACACAATGCGACTTATTTTGATATATATATAGAAGGAGATAGATAAAAAACGAAATGTGCCTACAGCGCCACCTGTTGAGAATTTTTCGAATTTTCATTTTTCCTAAACAATCCCTGATTAAAGACAAACAAAATAAAAAAGAATCTTTCAAATCCGTCGAGTCGTCGAACGAAATGTATGGAAATTCATGTGTTTTTTACGCACGCACAGCACACACATACATTTTCCGATTTCACCCAAACTGCACAAAAACCATATATAGACCAATACCTAAGATGTGTGAAAGTTTTGGAAAAAGCAGTAAATGCGTTAAGGCATGAATCGGCGACAAACGAACACAATTTTAAGCCTCAATTTTTATATATATAGATTTATACACCACGCTTTGAAAACTGTTTGAAAAAATTCAGAAAACTTTAGAGCAACGATAGCCTTATTAAAAGCGCCATTTTTTTTTTTTGCTGACTTCGTGGATGCTATGACCAAAAGTAAGATGTGATACCATCTGTAACATGGTTAAAGTGGATTGAGCTGACCTAACAAACAATATTTTGGTACATCCAAAATTAGCCTTCGTACCCGCATACAAAGCTGCTGAAACTTTTTTGTAGAGCTAATCAGCACAAATCGGAAGCTACGACAGTCTCTCAAAAGATTTTCAGTATCCATAGCTGTCCGAAACTGATCAGAGCGGTTGTGACCCCAGTTGGGAAGCTTACCAAGCATAGTGAAAGTATTGCACCACCCAAAAACAGCCAACTTTTGGGGGATATTATAGCCTCTTAGAAGCTTTTTAAGACTCGTATACTTTGCCTGTAAAATTACTTTAATGATGTAGGATGCTCACAGCTGCCATAGTTTCATCAGACCCGATAAATACCTTCGCACCTCCGAAGCTGTTTTATATATGCCTTAGCATCTTAAGCTATCTAGGGAAGGTCACACTAATCTCCGAGGAACACTGCCCAAGAATTAAGATTTAGGTCAAAAAGTTGCTTCGTTCCTTTTTCAAGAGCCAAAATCTCGACTTGTAGATAACATTCAAGATATGAGTAAGTCTGCTAAGTTTGGACATAGCAAACAAATTCTCATACTTTTAAAATCATTATACATATATTATATATCTTTTTGTGGTTATATCCATATCCTCCGTTTAGAATTTTTTTTTAAATTTTAAAAAAATAGCAAATTCATATATAGCAAAAAGAAATGTTTACCCAAAACCCCACTTTAATAATCTTGGGACTAACTTGCACCTCGTTTCAGAAAGCCTTTAATCTGGGAAAGGTATATGGGGTATCCCACAAATATCTATTTAAGCTATAAATGTCCTTGAAAACAGTACACATCGTGGGAAAACGAAAATGTAATCGGGCTTTCTAAACTCCGTAGCTGGGATACTCTGTACAAAACAATAATGAAAATAAATCAAACCGCATTACTTAGAAAAGGTTATAGCGTCTAAAAGGGGTCATAACAAAAATGAAATGTTAAAACGCCAACATTCTTGCAGTACAACGACCTGAAAGATGCCACTTGGCGCCATTAGCCACGTGCCTTGGGAAGCCTTTATGTTGCTTCGTTATATAGCTATTTATGGCGCCAAAGCCAGAGCTTTCCATAATTTGAAACATTTGTCACCCGTAATCATATATAGAGCCTATATTATTATGCTAAAACCACCCGAATGTCGCACACTCAATGCTCATCGTAGAGCACGTCCTCAATGCGTATGCCAACTTTAATAAATTGTCTTAGGCGAACGTCTTAAGGGGTCCTTTTTGGGAAAAGACAAAAACCCTCCGGGCACACCGTGTGGACGTGGCCCTGCGACTTGCCCGAAAATAAATGGCACAGATATTAACTCGATTATCTTGCAAATATCCTTGGGGTCACACGTGGTAATTAGGGCTTTATTGATGGCAGAGTACAATTGACAGCTGTGTGTAGATTTGCCATTACTTGATTTGGAATGTTTTTTATTACATTTGACGCCAGTGCAAACAGATAAATTCAATTAGGCGGCAGGACATAAATTGAGGATGACAATAATTGTGAAGGTTGTTGGAGAAGGACTTGTCCAATGTGCGAATTGACGACGATCGCCGGTGGCTTATTTGACATGAGAAATGTTTCCGAAGTGGAGGTTATAAATGAGGTATAGGGAATGGGGAATGTTCCCCTTAGCAGGACACTCAACTGAGCTTTGGATAAAGTGTTTTTATTTTGTTAACTCACACGATGGACTTCAAATACTGATGTGTAGAAGAAGTTAGGTAATTGTCTTGTTTAAGGCAACAATTACCTACTTGCTGAAAGTAGCTTCATTACTCAGAATAATAAAAACTTTCATAAAGTTGGTCAGTTCCGGCCCGGAAGATCTTCTATTTCACACCCAAGAGACTAGGCAAAACAAAAGACTGCGACTCAGGTGGCCCACGCAAGTGGAAGAGAACCTTAAACAACTTAGCCTGCGAAACTGGAGACATCTGGTTGAAGAGGCTTTCTGGTTAAAGCCCAGGTCCACTTCGGACTATCGCGCCACCTTAAGTAAGTAAGTAAGCTTGCCTTTAGCTGTTTTATGCTGTGATTAATTAGGGTCAGACATTAATCCTGTCATTGAGACACTGAGCAGACATTTTAAAACAGCACAAAAATCGTTTTCTTTTTGTCATAATGCGCATTAACGTTTCAGAGATTTATTTATTTTAGCTATTTAGCCTTTGTAAAGTGGGCCTATATTAAGACGTACAAAGTCGACAAAACGTAGAACAAAGCATTACTTGAGAACATCAATCAAATATTCACTCTACCCTCCACGTTAAGCCAACAAAGTCCGGACTTATTGGCCTGGAAGTTTTGCCTCAGGAACGACTGGGTTGAAAGTACCAACTCTCATTTCCAGCTACCTGCAATTGATTTGACCTACGAAAGGACTGGGAAAAAACCAAAACCAACAAATACCCGCTCCACTTATTTGAAAAGCTTTCTCAAAATCAGATTTTGGATAAGCGCAAATATCGACATATTTTAAAGCGCAAACAAAAATGCTAACTCTTGCCAAGCACGCAAATTTTTTCAGAATTAGGATCTCCGTCAATTCCGGAAGAATATGATTTTTTCGGTTTTCCAAATTGCGTTCCTGAGTGCACTGCAATCAGAGCTGTCAAATGCAGAACACGTCGATCTGATTTCAATTATTTTTCGGAACTACGTGGCCATAGCTAGAATAATTCCAAGCGGGCCTATTGTGCGCTCTACGTCCACAAAACACTGACCCAAAAACACTTATAGTTCCACTATTCACAATGAACAACCCAAGTAAATTACATGTCACTGACAGCGTTTATTGTTAAGCAATAAACATACAATTAAATCTCGGAGAACAGACCTCTCTTACACTCTCATTACAACGTGTAAACAACGCTAAAGAGTGTAATTACAGAAAAAGCCATTTAAGATGCTATTGACTCTGTTAACCCCCCTGTGGGCGACCGACCACATACAGCTCGCGCCGCAATCGCAATAATCCAAATCTTAATTGATTGACAACAATTCGAGAAGCAGTCAAAACAGTCTTTCACTTAAAAATCTACTGTCACCTCACTCCTCACTACCACTATCATCAATTCATCATAAGCTATATTGTATTCGTATGCCCATGCCCATTCGGCAGCTGAATGCACACCCCGAGAACTGAGAACTGAGAACCGGGAACCGAGATTCGGATGACACAAATGCGCATTGCTGGGGATGTGGCTGTGAACGGTGCCACTGTGCCACTGTGGTAGTTTCGCCGCAGTCGCCTCAAGTCGCAAGTCGCACATCGTGTTCTCGGGTAGAATATATAGCTGCCGGTGGGTGGCTGAATTTCGCTGTCATCAACCACAACCAAACCGCACAGCTAGAGTTCGTGCCATAATACTATCGCCATTGCCAAGGACCCAGTACATCCGCAAATTTGTCTAGGCTAACAGCCACCGAGGGGCCGGGCGGAACCGAGGTGTGCTGCACTTGGACACTTAGTGGATGTATTTTTAGACCGTCCTTCCATTCCGAGCATTCTACTGCTGCTGGCGCGGCTCTCTCATGACGCGAGCTAAAAGGGAAATAAACAGTTGTGTTGATGCCTCTGAATGTTCTGCTTCTGCATCTGCACGCTGCACCCTCCCCACTATTTGAGGTGTGCGTACATGTAACGTGGCTGATGGCGGCAAAGTGGCATTCATTATTGATGAGGAATTGTCTCTGTTTATATAGTGAAGTTGTATGGAGGATGAATCTCCAGGCGCGACGTGGCGCGCACTCCAGATTCTTAATATTAGTTTTAACTATGAGTTCTCTGGGGATGTGAGCGCCCATGACGCATTTGCAGTGTCAGCGTTGCGGGTAAACATTTTCAATTTCAATTGCCGATTGACTCGCGGTGACAGTCGAGTTCAATTGTTTGACTTTGCATCGCTTCGGTGTAGTGGGCGCACAATAATCATTTTACAAGCGAGCTACACATGCATCAGTGCGCCATAGCCATTGTTGTCGGATGCCGAGCGGACGAATATTAATTTTTCCCTACCCACACCAGCATCCTTGGTGTGGGCTGTCAAGTAGTCGTTTTCTGTGGGCGGGCGGCGGCGCGCGGTGGGCGAAAAAATTCAAAAATTCGTATCCGATGCCAACAAGTTGTGAGAAAGTTCTTTCTTTTTTTTTTGCTTTCGTTCGTTTGTTTTACAATCGCAGGCCAGATTCAAAGAGCAGAAAAGATACACATATTGTTGGTGAAATTAATTTTTGGCCAGGGAGACAGCCAGGTAAAGCAGATTTCCGGAACCATCCGCGTCAGTCGGCCTGTCCACGGGCGCGCTTCTGGAAGCAAGTATTTGTGGAATTTATTAGTTTCGCCAAGGGTAATAGTTTTAATTTTTTGTTTCCAGCTGGCCTTCGGGGAGTGCATATTATATTGTTTTGTTCTAACCGTATTTGGTGCGTTTTTGTTTATATGCACTTTTTGTTTGCATTCAGAAAGCATAAGAGATTGAAAAGAAATTAATGCTCCGTGTGCGGAATTTGTTTACTTCCCAAACTTGATGAAAACTCTGACTTTATTTTCTTTATTCAAGTATGCGAAAGCTATTTTTGGTTGAGATAAAAAGAGTGAATAACGTGGTGCGACAATGGTCGGTGGCCTTTGTGCTGCATGGAAATGTTTTTTCGTTCATTAAAATTGATGTGACCATTTGTGGGGTCACTTCAGCCAAGCGGTCGTTGTGCTGTATCCTTAGTGGATTTTAAAGCTGAAGAAATCCCCACGGAGACCTAGTTTTAACTGGAAAAATTATACGAGCGGCTTATATTGTTTTCTTTCAAGCCAAAGGATGATACCAACTTGTACAAAGTATAGGGGAAGAGCCGGTACATCGACAAGGATACCACCGCCAGACTCGAACAAAGGCGCATTCTATTTGCTGCATAGAGGCCAGAAGTGCCAAAGTGTGAGAAAAAAATAATCTATAAACGTGCTGCGCCAAAGCGTTAGAAGCGTATACAGAGAAACACAATCAACAGGAAAAAAGAAATCCACTGTGGGAAAACCAACATCAGTAGGGTGAACAAGGGAAAAGAAATAAGAAGGCCACTCCGCTCACCTGTTTCGCCTAAGTTTAGCAAGTTCCCACAAAAAGGAAAAAAGAATATCCGCTGGAGGCCGCTTTTATTTCCGAAACTTTAGTATAGTACTGCACGTGCTATTCAGAATATTAGTTGAACAGAGAGCAGTTAGTTCCTTCTATTTCAATTTATTTTGTCCATTAATGTGAGGTAGCTGCTGAAGAGGGTGGTCCTCTAATGGAAAATGTTACTGAATTAAGGAAGTCAACGGACTATGACTAGTGCTCTTCAACAAATGGTTAATTTAACATTTTATAAAATTAAAATTAGCTAGATGAGTTTCGATTCTGTCGTAAATAAAATGGCGGGTGGTTTATTGGTTTAACTAAAAATTCTTTTTAACATTCACACTAAAAGTTTTGTAGGTCACAATAGGAAAATTTCGCTATTGTGAGTTCGTAAAATGTAGCCTCGACACTAAATATGATTATTAGTATCGCGCACAGACTCTTTATCTTTTAAGAGTTCTAAATTCATACTAATAACTGTAGGTAGCTACTTCAAAAACGGGTTTAATTAACACAGTTTTAGAGTTATAAACACTTACTCTACAGATATTTTTGTATTCTTATTGACCATCAATGTTGACTTACCTAAAAGAAGAAAAAGAAAACATTATTAGGCCATTATAGAATTACGGAATTGAATGCTTATATTGAATTTAGTAGATAGCTTAAGTTTTACTTTATAGAAGAAATGAAACGCTTTTTTTATTGTTCATTTAAAACCTATAAATCTGTAGTTGAAAAATGTGTGCAACTAAAACCAGTTTTTTTTTAAGTAAGACGGTCAAATGATTAATAAAACATTTTGAAGACGAATTCAAGTCGTGTGGTTTTTTTACAGCCCTACTATGGATATCCTGTTTGATGGCGCTGGAAAAAATCTCAAATTAAAATTGCTGCAAAATATGTATCGAAAATAATTTAAAAAAAAATTAAATAATGCCATGGACTTTAATTGGTAGCACGATGGCGTCATAGACATCGAGTTATGGAAGTTGGGAAACCCGAAACCATTCAAATTGAAAAGAAACCCTAAAAAAATAAAAGTGATTTTATAAGTGGAAATGAGCCCCTGGAAACAGAGCATAAATAGAAAATGACAAACAGAAAAGTGCAACACTTTTCAACTCGTATTTTTCCAACTACGTCTTAAATATTGTCACAACATGTTTTCCCAATATATCAAGAATATTGGTAGGGAGACCACCCATAATAACGATAGTTAAACAGTTTCTAACACGAAGGGAAACTGAACGCAAAAAACTGTCCCGACCGAAAGGAAATTCCTTTTTATTCCATTAGAAAACACTGCCTGAAAATTACGGGATATTTTTAGCAATGCAAACGTGGAAGGCTCAAAACTACGTAGTAAATCCACTGGTGGACTGTCCCCATTTCCGAAAAGTCTTCGTGGCCCAATGGAAAAAAACACTGGAACGGAAAGTTTACCAAAGATTTTCATCAATACCAGAAGAGTAAGAGTGCATTACATCAAAAAATGATAGTTGCCACCGCATGCGAAGCGAAACAACGGGAATATGTTGATGCGTAACTAAAAAACAACAGCGATCAGCGAAGAATTCGTATTGCGTCCTGATAGGATCTCATCAGACTGTTTATCAAAGAAAAGACTAAGGTACAAAATGGCCCTAGGCCCTAAAATCTCGCAGTTACTCATTGATCGGTACTATATTGCGAAGTCTTTAGATTGACGCCAACAAAGTTAATAAATTAAATCATTAGCTGTGAAACAATGAAACAGTATCAAAATTGGGTAACATTTTCAAATAGCTGACCGCCAAACGTATGCAGTTTTAATGCTCTTTACGGTCCTTCGGACTAGAACAAGCACAAAACCCCAAAAATTAAAGAAAACAACTTTTTCTTCTTAGATAAATTTTAATATAACAGATTACTGATCGATATCGTGATTTAAAACGAATGAACAGTAAGTTTCAGTATATAGATTAAAGATTACAGTATTTTAAGTTGAATTGGGGTTGCCAGGTTTGCAATAGGTGTGTGCTATGAGTGCTTTGAGAAGCTGTGGCTGCTATTCTGAACAGTCAGTGTCCTACTATGATCTCTACAAAAACTTAGAATTGGTTGCATCAAATAAATTCCACTAACAGTAGTAATAACAGAAAGCACATATTAAACTAAGAAAACGTCAGTACACGCAGTTTTGCGACCTGAGAAAATTAAAATGTGTAACACTTCTGTTACACTTGTATCATTGTGGCAACGCTGGTGGCCATAGTACAGCGTCGAATATTACTCGATTAACACAAGGTTCACAGTACAATTCAGAAAAATAAAGTAAATAAAAAGCTCAGCGGAAGATACATACATTTGCATTGCGAAAAAAAATGCAAAAATGTTGGCAATCAAATAAATTCAACAAGAATACTCTAGGACTTATTGGTATCCCATCCGTGGATAAAGGCTCATTTTCTTCCATTCTCCAGCATGTGTTAACGAGGATAATTTTAAAGGTCTTACTATTTTCCTTAAAAAAAATCCACAAACAAATAAAATAAAATCAGAAGTCGAGCGCATTTTGCATTCCTTTGTTGAAGTTGTTCCACCCTGTGTGTGGCATTGGAATTTGGAAAGAATTGAAATACGATTTGCCATCTGCGGGAGACATTTTAACGACTGCCAGCGGATACATTCTGTTTTTGCAAATGGATATAGGTGACACCAGAAACAACTGCTAAACAATGAAAGTGTTAATATTTATGTCCTGGGAATAACTCCACGTATATGTTGAACATAAACTTTGATGCGCCAATTGCACATATTCCAAGGTAAATTTATGCATATGCTACCGGAATGCTATTTATCAGATGTTTACCTACTTATGTTTCTGAAATACTTGTGTACAAGTAGTTTATGCATGAGGATTTTGGTTATCAATTTGGTGAGGTGACATGGGGTTTTTCGTTACGAAAAATACCACACAGATTGAATATTATATAGATGCAGACTTATTGGAGGTAGGGCTAGATGACAATTTGATTAGTTTTCCAATGATGTCAGTTCTATGTGCAAAATTTAGTAACGCATCACTGGCATCATGATGCTCATGATGCTTTGCAAAATGTTCATTAATGCAACTATTGGCATCACTTTCAACGTCAAGTGTTCATTACTGCAAATTTGATCAAACTTATGCGCAAACATAACGAAAAAAAGCATCACAGAAATACCTGATGCGGTGTTGATTCGCCGGCAAAAAAGTCGGAAGCGAAAGAAAAGAAAGTAAATAAACATTTTTATCAAGATATGCTTTCGACAGAAAAATTTATAAATTTTTGTTGAATTCTTTATTTTAATTTTTATCACAAACATTCATTTTTTTACAATGAGTATTTCAGCGCAGCGGAGGTAAATCTTTTAATACCGACAAGACTTTTATTTATCGTCTTTACGATCATAGTAATCGACTAAAACTTTAATAAGCAAAACTTTCATCTTGACATTAAAATGTTTGAAGTAAACAATGCGTTCTAAAACTTCAATCAGCAACGCATCAGCACAGCATACACTGCGCATCGCACCAGCATCGCAAATAAGCAGTGATGGCGCATTACTGCGCAAATGTTTGACGTTTCTGAATTTAGACTATATCATAGATAATAAGTCCAGGAAACTAAACAGAATACAAGTCCTGCGTCAGCAATATCTTATTCTCACATCAATCGGATACTTTCCTTGGCAAATACTTTAAACTCGCGCAGCCAACATTTATGTTGTCAAAAGTGTAGGAATTTAAAGACTATCGTTTGACACTCGGAATAATATTAACATATTTTATTGCCGTCGGTATAAATTTGTTTACTCCACGCAGCCCAAAATTACCATCAAATCGATTTATTTGTGTAAACGAATAAAACCTAATAACAAGGACAGTCCCATTCCACCATTACTCAAGCCGTTCCTTATATTGTCATATATGGCTCATGAATATCTAGCTCAACCCCACAGTTCCCAAGGCTATTATTTATCTTCGTGCCATTACACAGATTACATTTTCATGCCGAATCGATCGCTCATGGTCTATTAAAATGTTTCGATAAAATCAAAAAGTCAAAAAGTCAAAAAGAATAAATTTACCCACATCCATGCTAATGGCATCGCATGGCAGAAGCTCGTCCACAGGACTGGAGCGCAAAACGGATCGACTGCAAATTGACCAGCGCCATCGCCTTCGGTAAGTGAATGATATGCCTTTCATACAGCGGAAGCAACCGAATGGCCATCGAGGCTCCAGTCCCATCCATCATATTTTCCACTACTTGAAGATAAAACAGAGTACGAGTATCTATCCTGCAGTCGCCATAAACAATCTGACTATGAAGTTCCTCCCGCATTAGTCTGATGAAATAAGTTGGCAGGTTGGGTGTGTTTATTTCAACTGTATACTTCCGGAGAACTCGTTGCATTGGGAATGCTGTCCTTCCTGTATATTTATGACGGCCTTCCTTTTAATTTATTTGCGTGTCCCATAAAAAAAATCCAAGAAACCTTAGATGGTTTACTCGAAAGATGGACCGTTTCGTACACACGACTGAACGCCTTTAATAATTCATCTTTTTCGGTTTCTTGCAGTTGAGGTCCAGAGTTTTTGTCCCAGACACCAGAGAGGGTGTTCCGTTTTTGTGTGTCTGCAGAAAGTTCTCAAAAGTTCTTGGGTCTTTTCTTTTCATCTGTTGTCCCTGGTTTAAAAGTTTCTAAAAAGTTCGAGCCATGGAGACTACGATTTTTAAGGCCGAAGATTAAAGTTCCAAAAAGAGATTAAAAAACACTATTTTCGAATATTGGCTGCATACAAAATGGGGACTTTGTTTTTCAAGAATAAAATAATATTCAAAAAGTTCTGCACCACACAGATGATTTGTAGGAGGGAAGCGGCGCTTTTCCCAAAAGAAAGCAGCAAGTTGAAGTTTAAAGTTTTAGCCCGACTGTTGTGTGCTGAATAAAAATGTTTTTATGTAAACCAAAAAGACGAGAAGAATGAATGACAGATGGTGTGATAGGAACTGCAGCAAAGCCGCATAAGTCACTGAGGGGCATTTCCAGCGTAAAATAATTCCTTGTTTGAAAAAAAAACATTTGTGCATATCTGCACTTTTGCATTACTATTCAGAGAGCAGTCTGCGGGTATTCCCGGAAATATGAATAGCCAATCAATAATGCAGTTCACGCATATCACAATTTATGGTGCTTTGTATAAATCTCTAAAGCTGAGCGTGGTTGTGAGATAAGACTCATGGCTGGATTTACTCTTGAAGCTATATTTGCTCTAGGCGACAGTGAAGGGTTGTCAAGTTACAAAAATGTACCCTGCACAGCACACACATCTATCCATAAAAACATATATTTTCCACAAAAAGTTGGCAAACGCCAACTAGAACTATTCAGGTTGTTGATGGACATCAATACCAACTGTTCATCATGAAAGTCTACATTCCATTCATTTCTGAAAACTCACTACCAACGGCTTTTGAAAAGTAAAAAGTGCCCGGCATTTAAAGTTAGTTTCACATGGAAAGGAGGAACGCGGTTACTAAACAGCAAAAGGAAAGAAATCAAATGAACACAAAAAACTTGTTGGCTTACAATGGTCTGAATTTTGGTAACGAAATTTCGAGGAAAATGAATTATTCAAGTTTTCGGTGCAGAAAACTATTATTTTGGTATTCTTTAACAGGTTTCTCTTCATTTTCTTTTGTATGAATATTGATTTCCTATTCCACGAAATCCCGAAGACTCCAAGTTGGAGCAAAATTATAAAGTTGAATTAGAGCGAAATGTTGAAAAAAAGTGAGTAAATTCCATACATATGAACATATTTCCCTTTAATTTGTTTTTAAACAAGAAAAAACAAAAATGTTTCCCTTTCTTTATTAGCTTGGTTATCGGAGACATTTTTACTTTGATTGTATCAGTCACCAGTTGATTCTTTAGTGCCTTGATTCGAAATTAAGACAGTTTTGTGTCAACTACTGCAATTGACTGGAATTCCATGCTAATCTATTGCATCGAAAATGATTGTCACTCGCCATTTGCAAACAAAAAAGTAACGATGCAAGTTTGTTGACTCAGTTTCAATTGCTTCTTCTATGGGTGTAGACTAAAGCTTCAGTACCAGCAAATGTCCACCAATAGAAAATATTTGATTTTCTGTAAAGTTTTCATTTGATGTAATCGTTTGCTAGTGCATTTTTGAAATCCCAAAGGTAAATAACAAAAAATTACATGAACAATACAAAATTAATAAAAACGAGCATTTAAGCAAAACAAAAAAGTTAATTAATAGTATTTAACCAAACACAAAAAAATACACACACGTGATTAATACCAAACTGCAACTACTAACAGCAGATTCAATTTTTCGGCAGGAGATTAAAACTAAAAAAAAATATCCAGTAAGTCTACTGCGATTGCAGCAAAGTGGCAACTCTGCCTCCAATGAATTGCATTTTTTAAATGGTTTCAAATCCTTTGTCTAGTCTTTAATGCAGCATTAATAATCGTGTAAATAAAAGCAAAATGGGCATTTAAGATCTAATTATTTTATTTATTTAATTATTTTGCTGGAATCGAGCTAGGAGGTCAGCAAGTTATTTCTTGTGCAAATTTGTTGGACTTTTAATATTAAGGGCCTTTCATCATTTTCAACCCCACGGTAAATATTTTTTTAAGGTCATAATATGCAGTTTTGTATGAAAAGTTTCACCATTATGAGTTCGAAAAATTTAAACTGGAAACTAAAAATTATTATTAGCATCGCGGTAAGTGATTAGAGCGTCCTCAATGTGCACATAAGATGGATCTACAAAGATATCGCAGTTCAGCCCTTCGGTTCGGATACGGTGTATCCTCCTCGGTTTTGTAACTGATCTTTTGCGTTTCTGGTACTCTTATCATAGCCTGAAGTATAAAGGGTGCGCAATCTTTTAAGTCGGTATGTAAATATTGAATAACTTTGACATTTTATCAGCCCATTGACTTGAGTAGACATGTTTTTGAAACGTCTTTTAGGTATAATTTTAATCATGAATTGCTTCAAACCGAAACGCGCCGAATTAATGACGCTGTACGTTGATTTATTAACTTAAGGTGAATATCGTGGCCAACAAGCACCGTCGGACAACACTATTCGTCGTCTGGTATCGAGTTTTAGTGAGCACATCACATTGTTTTTGTAGGCTGTACAATTTTTATCAAACCAATTACGGCGTTTTTTTTTACCCAATTTTTTAAAAAAGTTGACCAGCTGAAAGGCGAATTCTCGCATATATTGTACACGCTTTGTTGTAACGATTCTGAATGTTTGCAATTGCCACATAACTAAAACAAAACTTTTCGAATCTTCCCTAGACTGCGGTCAAAATTTGGCCTCTGAGTTTTCCTAGCTCAATTTAAATTATCGCCAAATTTTAACTTTTCCAAATATCGGCAATGCCAAATAGAAGCCCATCAGAGTATGCGAATTCTTATACAGTTAAAAAAAAAAAAAACATGTGTGGAGCAAAAACCCATGTCACCCTACTTTCTAGCTGAAAAAATTACAGAAAGTTAATTACCAGCATGTACATAAGTAACCTTTTTAACTCGTGGCAGCTGGTTATGGAAATATTTTTCATATATCTAATCGTACAGGGTAAAACGCGAAAAGATCTAACAAAGAAATTCGCGTTTTAGACATTTTTAATTACCTCAACACACAGCCCATCTATCGGGCTGTTTAAATTTTCAATGGAAAATTTCGGCAATCAGCTCTAGACATTTTAAATGAGACTTCATAGCCATATGCTATCTCTTTGTAGTACCAAATGTATTTTCCTTGTTCGCTACCACTCGAACTGAATTTGCTCTGCATTTCACATTTTCCTTCCAGTGAAAACACAGACCCAGATCCAACAGGAACTGCGCACTGAAAAAGACTATTAACCACCACGTCTGCCTTTCCCAGCGAAATGAGGAAGGAAAACCTCAAGCATTCTGATTTTTCAATGAATATCCGCACAAAAGACAGCCGTAACCCCAAAAGCAGAGCAATCGTTAATTCGGTGAAGCGAAAAATCACAGAACTTCGCTACAACCACCGCTGGTTTATGGCGAGGGGTGGCATTCGCCCTCGCCGCCTCTTCAAATCTGAATATTAAACTTTCGTTCTGAGCGAGAGTTCGTTGAGAATTTTTGTCGGATAAAGATTTAAGAATCCGGGTACAAAGCTGTCAGTCGGCAGGAACCAATCGAAAAGCTAATTTGCTATGCTCACGAACAGAGCAGTCTGCGTGAATTCACTAACTCATACCTTCGCGTGCATGCTGTTCCATAATTAAACTCCAGAACTACTGACCCAAGGCGACCTCTCAACTTAAACGAAATTATACATCAGCACACAACACATCATCACCAAAACAACAATTAATTCAAAATGAACAGGTTATTGTGATTATTTTTGGATATCACTTTCGATGCACATTGACTTGCGAGAAAACAAAAAAAAAATATTAACAAAACAAAAACCGACGGGAAAACAAAAAACAAAAAAAACGTTCTTAGTATTTGCATAATCGCTTCGAATTTCGAGTTTGGGACTTTTTTTCTTGAGCGGTCATGACACTACTTATGTTGTGCTTTTCGTCGACACCGATGTTTACACTTAACATTGACCTCGGGGTGTTTTTGTTTTATTGTGAATTGGGCAAACGAATCGTCCGTCGCGTCGGCTGCCAACTATGTGAACGATTATCTCGGATGCTGTATTTGAGAAGCTTTTCGGACACGCTAATCGCTTTCAGCTTTTGAACGCCAACTGCAGATTGAACATTTTGTGCTAGCGAACTAATAATTTATTAATTAATACAAGTTGACCGAGTGGATCTGCCCAATTTGCATAATCATGATTGTGTTCGTACAGTGGATGGCTGTTATCGCGTCATGTGGCAGCGTCTCCGAGTGTGAGTCTTGAGGTTCGGGCAGACTGCATGGGAATATTGTCAAACTAGAAACTGGAGAATGCTTTTGTGAAAACCGGTAGACCGATTATGTCGCACAGAAAGAGCACGTCCAATGTGGTTATCGCAAGAGACACACACGTGGGGATTGTGGTATGCGATACCACAGAAACGAAATCCACAACGTGAAACACGCTTCGCGCATCCCTAATTGGTCGCCTGTTCCAATTAGTTCAAACAGCTCTGTGACACATTTTGGACGCTTAGCGAGATAATTAGAGGAACGCTCTGTTCAAAAGATGGGCTACAGTATAGACGTGTCGTTCTCATATTTTCAGAGAAGAACAATATTCGGTGTTCGCTAGGTTTCAATCGCAATATAGATTTGAGACTTGCAGCAAGTTAATAGAGGCACCTGCTCTAAGTTATACATTTTTTTTTTTGTATTGAAAGCCAACCGAACAACTTTCACACCACAAAAGTGAATAACAAAAACCCATAAAACCTCCTTATGTGGACACTCGCTAGCATCGGTTTAGTGTTATTTTATCGGATTTTTGAATACCTGAAAGTTCAGCCTTAACTAAGTATATAGAAAATTAGTTGGCGCTTTGCCAAATAGACATAAAATGAACGACCTAAGAGCGACACCTGAAAAGCACTTGTGTTTACGCTCAAATCAGCTTTCACAAGAACCTTTTGAACAGACCTGACCTTTTACCCCATACATGTATCCAGTTTAATGCAAAATACCTTTTTATAAAATGTTCCTGTTATACCATACTGCCCTATAATAGTTCTTAATCAACTTGTATTTTTTTGGGGCTCATTTAAAAATCTTGACAATCATTACGAAAAATCATAGCAAAATGCTTTAAACAATATTCCATTTAATAATTATATGCCAAATAATTCAAATAAAAACAAGTAAAAGTGCTATCATCGAACTGGCCGATTTGATACCCTCCACTGCATACAAGTCATGCACAATTTTGGGCATGTGAGGTAGTACGTAATTACCAGGGAACGGATTTTGTTGACCTAAAAAATCAAAAAAAAGGCACAACAAAACTGTGAAAAAGGCGTAAATGCTTTTTATTGAAAAGGAAAAAAAATGTTAAGCATTATAATAACACTGTACCTTTATTCACAAACAAAAATCGGAAATCACTGAGAAAGTTCTTATTCTGAACAGTCTGCGATGAAATATGAACAAAGATGACAGCGTTCGCACTTACGAGAAAATACCTCACAGATGTCTAACGGTTTTTGTCAGACGTATATTTGTTTCTATCTAAAAATTTAGTTTCGACTCGAAAGTAAAGCCAAACAAAAAACAGCCATTTTGACCAAAAAGGTTCGATTCCATGGTAACACGTAAACAAAAATGCGGCTTTCTAGTCGCATCAGAGTACTCTATTGGCGAGATTAGTAATTGGTGCAAACTTCGGTGGTGTTTCGGCGATTTTACTTTTTTTAAATTTTATAGCTAAGAAGAAAGTGCACATAAACTTAATGAATATGGCCAAAAAAGGCAGAAAAAACAACATTGGTGAAAAAGGCAAAAAAGGCAATATGGGTAAAAAAAGGCGAAAAAAAGGCAAGTTCAACAAAATCCGTTCCCTTAATTACATTGAACAACAGACGGAGATACACATGGGCCTAATATTGATTTTGTATGGGAGGTACCAGAACTACTTGACCGACATAGCACATTTTTAATACCAACTTGACGACAATAAAAATAAGTCCTCTCACAAAATTTCACTTGTTCACGTGTTTTCAACATGTGTTTTCTAATATTATTTTTGTATGGGAGGTACCAGAACTACTTGACCGACATAGCCCATTTTCAATACCAACCTGACGAAGATAAAAATAAGTCCTCTCACAAAATTTCATTCGCCTATGTCAATTCGTTTTGGGCGCTGTCGTGCTTTCAACAGACAGACAGACAAACAGACAGACAGGCGGACATAGCTAAATCGATACAGAATGTGATCCTGATTCAGAATATATATACTTTATGAGGTCTCCGGTGACTCCTTCTTGGCGTTAACAATGTAATTACAAAGTGAATATACCTTCATAGTATATGGGGACAAAAAAATTAGTTTAAAACTGTTTTGTCTTCACAATGGAATGATACGTTGGTTTTTGACAATAATTGTGTCTATAGATTGTAATAAGAAGTAAAAATTGAGTGGGTCAAAATATTCCACATGGGTCTTGATTAGAGGGCGGGTTCAAATGCTGCTTTGAAAATTCGGCTTTGCAAAATTCTGTCTTCTCACACAAAAAAGGAAACAAATTATGCTTTGAAAAATTAAATATTGAAAAAACTAACATCTATTAAAAAAGAAAATAGAAATACAAAATAAAAAAAAAGAAATTTTCTCTACATCTCTGGCTTACAAATTTCAGGAAACAATAAAAAAGCTTATTTTCTTGTTTGCAGAATTTATTAAAGCAGGTTTTTGAAAGCAGGATTTTGTAAAAATATTTGTGACCCCAACCCTATTCCACAGGGTGTTGACCATGGTAACAAAATATAATACAGTTCGTCCGCAGACTAAGGGTAAGCCGATGCCGATGCACTTTTGAAACTCGTTGATTCAACATAAACATGCTTTTTCGTTAAATGCTTTCGCAATATGGAGGGCGAATTGGTTCGAAAAGCCTTCAAGTTACCAGTAGATCTCTTGACACGACAACCTAACTGTCCGTCAATAGGTAGGAGTTTCCGTGATTGAACATATCTCAAAAGCTGATTTATCAGCATTTCCATTAGAAAGAGTGGACGTAAATGCTACAACTCAGTAAGTTGGTGAGAAAAGAATTCCGTTCTTTATGGACGGGGCAGGAAAAGTCGCAGAAGAACAGGAAGAAATAATAAAATACTGACGCCGAATTGGTTTTGTTCACGTGAAAAACTCCACTTTCGAATCGTGGATGATAACAAGATCAATCTGATTTTTGAATATTCAAATCTATTAGTTCTCTTGGTACTGTGCAAAAATGTACTTGTGGAGTTAGCATACCCTTTCCAGGGCACACAGGTGGAGACATCATGCAATCTGGCGTATTGGAGTAGGCATTAAAATGCTCACAAAAGATCAGTTCTGTGTCAATAGGAGTGCCATTGGACACGACTGTTTTGAAGACGTAGCTGAGTCTCACGAAATGTTGACGAATGACCAAATTTATTTAGAAGTGTTTTTCTGCTTCATTAATAACAATTCAAAACGCTTAAGTCTGTAAAAGTGTTGACGGCTTGTGTATTAACTCAGCGTCTGTGCAAGTATGAACCAAGCTATCCAGGTTTCTGAGATCTGGTTTCAAAGAAAAACCCGCCAAATTGCAATGCAATAACAGCTGTAATGAAATCTAATAAAGGTGCTCCATATGAAGCGCGCTTTTGAGCCCCTAAAGTTTGAAGCTTAAAAAAACCTCCATATAAGACTCTATCGCCAAACTACAACCCCAATTTTATGACCTTACGGAGGATATGAATACCGATTTAGCAAACCCTTCAAGCCTAACTAAACCGATAAATCTACATAGCAAACAAATCAAAAACATTTGCCTTTACTGCATCCCCACTCTAAACAAGTACTCGACTCTATAGCTAAATCGATTAAACGGACGTCACTCCTAATGCCACAGATCTAAAATTAGCTCCCGCTGACAGCTCCACATAGCTCTGGCTCATGAATGAAGCAATAATAATTCCTGTGCAATTAAAATGTCATAAAAACAAATACATTACGTGGTGGGTATTAATTTTCACGACGCGAATTCCCTGCCAGACATCATCATCAGCACTGAATTAATTGTTCCATAATAATCACTGGCCAAAATAAGTTTCGCTCCTCTCACTTCGCACAGCGAAGCGTCTCCATCGTCGCGCTGTCAGTGAGGGAATACTAATTTTCTATCTCTGTGGTGCGAGTGCGAGTGCGAGTGCGATGTAAACAAAAGTGGTCAAGACAAATTGAAGTTCATGAAAATATTTTCGTTTCCTCTCCGAAAAGAAATTTAAATTGCTCGCGCTCATACACTTTGGTTGGGGGGAGGCTTGAGGGGCACCCATTGATGTACGAGCAACTAATTGACGTCCGATTCGAACTCCGCGTCCGCGTATCGGCGAATATATTTACTCAATGCGGTGATGGAATGTCTAATTGACCAAAGAGCTGGAACTGGAACCGAAGAATCTTTCGCTGTTTTTCCCAACATCGACAACACAAAATTGTTTTCTGCAAAGTGAATTGCGTACTCTTAGTCGTACCTCACCCTCTCTACCTGAGTGTACGTTTATGTTTTGAAAACAACAAAAAAAAAAACCGCAACCCGATCCCGCATTTGTGTGGATGGCGGATTCGTCGAACTGCGGAAGCACAAAATAAAAAATAACTGAACGCAAATGAAAATGAAAATTGTTCTTTATTTGTAGCGTTTTTTGTTTTGTTTGTCGCACGGTATCTCGTATAGAGTGCGCCCGACATGTGGTCTATTGTTGTAGCCGCTGCCGCTGTCGGACTCCGGATGACAATTAACCGATCGAGTGGGCACGACGAAGCTTCTCAGTCGCGGAAGTGGATGTCACTATTGAGTGCAATTAGCTAATATTTATCTATTTAGAGGCTGGCTGTAGAAAGCACCTACAAAACAGTGTCAAGGGGTTGGCCTGCACGGTTCACCCGCACCGAGGGTTAACGATTTGCATTCGCATCACGTTCAGCGGAATTACTACATTGACCTGAACCTGATGCAGCGTTCCAAAGTATACGTACATCATTCAGTGGTGCGTTAATTTTTATTCGGGTATACTTAATCGGGCGGCAATCGGCAGTTTTCTCATATGGGCGCGGCGCGGTCACGAAAAAGTAATCTCACAGCAACACACAGCGTGAAACGGGAACACCACCGTGACACATAAGATAATTAAGATTTATGTTTTTGCACCAAGTGCAGAGGACTTTTTCTTTTTGCTCCCATCTATGAAAGGATTACATCCTTGGAGAGGAAAATATGGAAAGGAAAAACCTTCTCCGACAGAAGAACACGAATTGGTATTAAAGACAAACACGGGAATACGGGATACAGGAATTAATACGCCCGAGGGAGATTAGAAATGGGATACGTTTTTTTTGCGCTGTTATGTGTCTCTCTTCTTTTTCACTATATTGCGGGAGTAAACGTGCAGAAGAGAGATGTGTTGAACGAGTTCCTTTCACAGGGGAGCCGGCCGACATCTGGGACATGGGGTAGTTTACTTGCGGAAGAGAAACTTTTTTATTTATGTTGGCATCCTTTTTTACTTTGGGAATACATTCGGTTTGGAATTTTGTTTACTCGGTGTACAGGAATATGATTAATTAATAACACGAATAGTTGTTTAAGTATTCGCATTATTGTAAGTAATTCCTGGTGGAAAGTACGAGTTCCTATGATGCGTAGGATGGTCTTGTCTTGGCCGAAATTTAGTAATAAATGGATGCAAAGTTTCTGGGGGTGGACGTAATTAATGTATGCTAGTAGCAGCGTACCTATCACAGGAAGCAATTTGAAGATGTATGCCGGCTGGCGAAGGCACTATTAATCTTGAAAAAGTTCGTGAATAGGCAGGTAGTGCCCGAGCCATTTACTAATCGGAAGCACGCACCTTAGAACATTTGCGCATTGAGTTTTACATATTAAATTTGGTTTCTATTTGTGTATTGTGTACAATAATCAAGCGAGACACTCACTCGGTCTCAACAGAGTGGGAAAATGCGTATGAATAGAACAATTTTCGCGTTGCCTGGTAATCCATTTTAGATGCTGCCGGCAAACAAAATATTCTTCTGAGGAAGTAGAAGCGAAAGAAGTTTTTCTTTTTTCAATGTTTTGCATTCGGTTTTGGAAAGGCGAAAAACGTTCGATTTTCTGTAAGATTTGACTTTTTTCCACCACAATTGGCACTGCTTAGCAACCTAAGGCGTGTATATCTGTACCTGTCTACATTGAGGAACAGAAATACATACTGAGATGACGTATTTTGGAGGCTTTACAAATAGCGTTCACTTGACATTGTCTTCGCATGATCAGCGAACAACTCAAAAAACAATTTCCCAAAATCCTCTGCCAATCTACTTGCAAATTATAGTCTTGTCAAAATAAGATTTACAGGCTTTATTAAGGGATATGAAATTAAGTTTCGATAAGATTTCAATTAGACTTCTGAAAATGTGACTGGAGATGTGTTGAAAGTGAATTGCTTCGATAAAGCTTGTGGTTCGAAGTGCTTTCTAGAAGCTTCTTTAGAGCTTCCGACCGAAGGCATTATAAAAGCAATGAACTGTCATGCATTTTGCGATTGGAAGCTGTACAGAAGCACTTACTCGTACTTCCTCCTAACTTACATTATGGAGGCTTTATTGAAGCAAAAATTAATTTCATATGAAATGAATCACACCTGTCTAAAGAAACCATCAGTTAATGATGAATCAGGGAAAATGACAAAAAATAAAACACTTTTAGCACAGTGAAAAATATGTCAGTAATGTGATTTTAAATAAACACTTTTCGCCCATAAATAAATTGGGTAACACTAAATGTCTTGCTTACAATTACAACTTCAGTCGAGTAAGCTGCAAGCTTATTGGAAGTCTTAACGAAACTCGAAAATGTATCAAGTAATTCAGATTCAGCACTACTACAGCATTGTGACGAATTGGCCTAGGGGGTAGTGTATTGGCCTATTACGCAGGTGGGCCCATGTTCGATTCTCAGTGCGACACATGTAAGTAAAATGTAAATTATAACGAGTACGTAAATATAAACTGCAAGAAAATTGCAAAAAGTCATTGAAAATATTTATTAATAAGATAAAAAATAAAATAAAGTGCACGACTGGGTCGCACGAAACTTTCTCGTTTAGTGCGAGTCTGACTGAAATTCAAAGTCATTTAAGCAAATCTTTTTTTCGGGATGTAAGCATTACTTGGTTTTTAGGGTTTTATCGAAATCGAAAACGGGGTTTTCGAGATATGAGCAGTTTTTAAAGTGAGCGTTTCCAATGATTCGAATT